>CP139501.1:17370131-18067930 GCA_021014915.2 Artemisia tridentata subsp. tridentata | reverse complement strand
CCATGATTGTTCCGCACTTAGATCACGTAGCTTACCACCGGCCGATTGGTCAATGGTTTGCCTCGTAGAGAGATTGATATGGTCATAGAAGATTTGGACTTGGAGCCAAAGTTCTATGCCATGGTGAGGGACTTTTTGGAGTAAGTCCTTGAATCGAGTCCATGCCTCGTAGAGGGTTTCGCCTTGACGTTGTTGGAACATCAAGATATCATTCCTTAGCTTGGCAGTTCTTCCTGGCGGGAAAAACTGAGCGAGGAAACGAGTGGTGAGATCATCCCAAGAGGTGATGGATCCCGCGGGTAGGCGCTCTAGCCATTGACTAGCTTGGTCCCGCAGAGAGAATTGAAAGAGACGCAGTCGGGTCGTCTCTCGAGTGGCAACATCAAGGTCTATGGAATCAACGATTTTGAGAAAGTCCTTGAGATGTTGATTAGGATCTTCGGAACGAAGTCCATGGAATGCGCATCCGCTTTGCACCAACCGGATGGTGTCGGATCGCAAGGGAGTGACATTGGCACCTTAAGTGAGCTCAATGGTGTTTCGATAGCCATAGTGGCTAGGACGGGAGTAGTCTCCTAAGGTACGGGCTCTAGGAGGTGGGTGTTGTTGTGGTGGTGGGTTGTTGGGATCGAGGATATTACCATCTTCCATGATGTCGGATGGTAATGGTTACGAACAAAGAAACGAAGAAAAAAGATAGACTAAAGAAAACCTAGAAAAATAAAATAAAAATCTCACTAGAAAGGAATCTAGTGAGTAGACCTAATAAAATAAAAATTCAACCTAAACAATAACTATTCCCCGGCAGCGGCGCCAAAAACTTGATGCGTGGTTTTGCGACCTTACAACAGGTTTTACCTCTCGAGGGATCTCGAGAAGCTTGCAATCCCCACCAGGCAGTGTACCTGACCGATGTAGTATAGTGAAGTGGCAAGTACCGGGGGATTGATCGTTCTCTAGGGGAATAGTGTCGTTAGGATTGAAAAACTACTCTAATAGGTCTAAGGGTGAGGGAAGATTCTTTTTGTATTTTTATATTTTTTATAAAAGAAAGTAAAATCTCGGGTTTGAAAGAGTGGGCGGAATTAGTTGCTAGTCAACTAACCCAAATGACTACAAATGCAAATAAAATAAAATAACTGAAAATGAAAGGTCGTGGAACTTATATGGGGGGAAATGTGTTTACTTAGATTTCCTTACTCCCTAACTATCTTTTACCGGTTGATTAGTGTGTATTAATTGTGTGGATGACGGGTGTATTCCTTAATACCAATCGTGGGGTGGCGTACGTACTTCCTCAACTCTACAAGCTCCTATTTCACTCCCTATTCATTCGGTCAAAGTCTCCACGGCCTTTTCACGCTCCTCGTCGAGCCGGCTAAGAAGCTCCTAACATGGGATCACTAGAATTCGCTCATGCATTAAATACAACCATAAAAACCTTAGTACGCATTGGTTCATGTTTCTTAAGACGTTCAAGCAAGTTGCCGTATAGGAGGTTAGCCAGTTTTCTTAAGCCTAACATCGATAAACAATCATCCAATACAATTAATAACACACTAATAACCAATAATCAATAGTTAGGTTTCATTAGATCAAAGCAAACACAAGATAAATCTAGCCTAGCATGTTAATTAAAAGACAAGAACAAGATATAATCAAACAACACATAGACATATTGATTGATTAAGTGATTACTTATCTTCAATTAAACATGGGAGATCCAAGGGTATAAAACCCTTAAAAATGGCAGAAAATTCGTCTTAGGATTTCTCCTCACAAAGTTGCACACAATGAATAAAAATTGCGAAACTATATATAGAGTTTAGTGGCTGACGGCGTCACGTTGTAGGAGCTGACGCCGTCACCTCGCCGTGGCTAGGGTTCCCGGATGGTCTTCCTGACGCCGTCTCTCTTTAATCCTCCAAAATCCGCTCTGGCCTATCAAGGGTTGACGCCGTCAGAATAGTGCTTGACGCCGTCTCTCTTTAACTTAAACCGTGATGGCCTTGATCACCTTAAAGGGTGACGCCTTCAGATTTTCCATTGTAAAACTTTCTGGCGCGTCACGTGTATTTTGTCATATCCACCTCTTTTGCCAAGCCATGACGCCGTCAGGAGCAATTCTTGACGCCGTCAAGTGTACTTTTCCAGCAGCTTTGGAGACTTTGTCGTTTTCTTCACTTTTATGCTCCAAAAACGTCCAAAATGCTTCCTTTTCCAGATTCTTCTCCAAAGTACCTAAAATGACAAAAAGAACGAGTTAGGGCAATATTTGATCAAATAAATACGATTTAGGGCTTAAATGACCCCCTAAAAGCGGTACACTTTTCGCTTCATCAACATGCTTGGATGTTTGATCTTGATTACCTAACAAATTCTATGAATTATATACCTGTTGTTTCAGAGAATCAAGCTAAAAAAAATATAGGTCCACAAGAAGCTAATCCAAATGCAGGTACACAAGAAGATACAAATTCAAGTGACTCTTCTGAGGAATCCTTAGTACTGCCCTTCTTGTCCACATACTCTCCAACTGACAAAAATTCAAGTGAAAAGATTGATGCTGATCTAAAGTCTGATTCCAAGCTAAATGACACAGAAGATCAAGTTTTTCTGGATGAGCTTGAAAGGCTTACAAGACAAGAGAAGGAAGATAATGATACTTTTCCAAAGAAATCAACAAGCAGTACAAACTCAGTTCCTACTGCTAGCACACCAGTTTGTACTGCCAGTCCTTCAAGAGTGTCTGCTGATGATGGATTGTCATATCCTGATCTAACCAATGATGATCGTCAAGATGATGATGCAATGCCTGATCTTGAAGATATCTTTGCCAGTCCAAGAGATGGGATTTTCTCTAATGCATCTTATGATGATGAAGGTGTAGTTACTGATTTCTCTAATTTGGAAGACACAGTACATGTTGATTCTATTCCTACATCAAGAATACATAATGTTCATCCTAAATCTCAAATTATTGGAGATCCAAGTTCTGCAGTTCAGACTAGGAGCAAAGTGAACAAGACTTCTGGAGCCCATGCTTTTTTCAGCTACATTCAAAAGCAGAGAAGAAATAATCATAAGGACTTCCAACATTGTCTGTTTGCTTGTTTTTTCTCTCAGGTTGAACCAAAGAATATATCTCAAGTACTTGTAGAAGAAAGTTGGGTTGATGCTTGATGAACTCAAATAAGTACATTTTATTACTATCATTTATCCTATTAATTTGACTTGTTTTACTATATTATGTATGAGGATTGATACTTAATCGTTTACTTTTGTAATTCTCAGGTAAAAACAAGCATTTGGTGAAACTTGGCGATTTTGGACTAATAATGGAGCAAAACGTGCATAAAGTTGAAAGTCTACTGACATGGACAAGATCAAGTCAATTCTGCTCCAGATTCGCCGCATCTCACTCATGACATGCGCCGCATCTATATCAAGATATCACCAGATACGATCCAAGATACAAGAGGACATGCGCCGCATCTAATCATGGAGTTACGCCGCATCTTCTGGCGGTGTACGAATATTCCTGAATATTATAATCTTGGACCCCACGCGAAGTTAAGTACATGCGCCGCATCTACTTAGTAGATGCGCCGCATCTTCCCTCAGACAGAAACTATAAATACCCCGTAGACCAGACGAATTACAAGTTCCGGAAAACCTAAAACCGAAGTTCGAACAGGAGAAACAAAGGACGAATTCAGTCAAGGAGGCAGCACAAGACACACCCAAATCAAAGATACAAGAGCTGTAAGAAGGTGCTGCATGTGTTTAATTCATTAAGTAGTTTTGTTTTATTGTGTTAGCAAACTTTAGTTCATCAGGATTGGTGGCTTGTGTAATGTGACAACGAAAGATTGCACTCCCTTTAATACTTGCTTTCCCATCAATTAAAGTTTATATGTTGATGTCTTTGGTTACTACTTATTAGTGCATTGATAACCTCTGTGTTTATTAGTGGCTTGCGGGCATTTGACTGCGGGACATAATGTGGCTCCCACGGTTATTACTAAATTGATCACTTAGGAATAACTTTTAGACATAAGTAATCATTAAGGGTTTACTCGCCGATAAGATTAGGACCAACGAGAAAGGGTTAACTACATACACTTCATATAAAGCTATCAATAAAACAAGTGACAATCTACTTAATCATAAGGACAGCCCTCTTATTGTCTCAAGTATTTATCTGTGTACGTGTGTGCTACTTGCTGATTCGTGCCTATTGGTTTATTTTATTATTTAATTGCAAACAAACCGTGCCAGTCTCTCAGGCTGAAACCCCCTTACGTTAGGATATTAAAATACTGATTAGAATAACGAGATAATACGTTCCACTCTTAGTGATCGACACTCTACTTACCATTATCTTCATACTGACCGGGTACACTGCTCGTTAAGTGTGTGTGTTATTGATAAGTCGGCTAAATATAAATTTAAAACTTGAGTAGGCATTAAAACTGCTAAACCGCAACGACACATCACGCGCATCAAGTTTTTGGCGCCGTTGCCGGAGAGTGAATTTTTATTATCTGTTAATTTGATTAGTATTTTAATTAGGTTTTTCTTTTATTAGATTAATTGCATCATTGTACTATTTTGCATATTTGTTGTATTGTGTGTTAATTGTTTGCTTTTATTTTTATTTTTGTGTGTTTTATTTTTTGTTTGTGTGTTTTTATTTTTGTTTTTATTTTTCGTATTTTTCTGTTCTGCTATCGTTGTACTGTGCTAAATCAAACGATACGGCGCATCTGATCTCTCAGATACGGCGTATTGCGTTTAATTTTTAAAAAAATACAACGCGTTTAATTAATTCGATACGACGCATCTTTTCCCCAAGATACGGCGTATCTGTTTTTAATAAGAAAATTTTTCTAAGCGATAAAGTAATACGACGCATCTGCTTTAGCAGATACGGCGTATCTGTTTTCGATAAAAAAAAAAAAAAATTTCTAAACGTTAACGCCATACGACGCATCTGCTTTAGCAGATACGGCGTATCTATTATTTTAATTAAAAACAGTTTGCGAATTATTAAACAGATACGGCGTATCGATCTCTGTCGATACGGCGCATCTTTCTGAATCAAAAATCGATATTTATTTTTAAACGTAACGAAAATACGGCGCATTAACTTTCGTTAATACGACGCATTTAATTTTAATTAGATAAGCTGATTTTTGATTAATTAATTCGATACGACGCATTCTTAAATTCTAAGCGGCGTATCTATTTCCTGAATAAAGTCTGATTAAATTTTAACGTATTAAGATACGGCGTATCCAACTTTTTGGATACGGCGCATCGTCTGCAGATATCAGCTATTTGTATTCTTATATCCGTTACTAAATTCGTTAATTTTTCTTCTTGCGAGCAAATCCTACTGATGCTTTCGTGATTATTTCAAAAGAAAAATGGAAGGATACGGAGAACTGATTGACTTCGACTTCGAAGCCAATTTTATGAATGAAGTATTAGTGCATGATAAATCACTCGAACGTTACGATGGGGACTACATTGAACTTAATGACCTTAATGGACCGTTGGAATCCAATGACCTGGTCATGGATGATGCTGAATCTGAGTTAGAAGAAGGAGAAATTGTGGATAGTCCAAAAGTCAACGTTATTAATACTAGGAATTACGATGAATTTGAGGGATATGATGGTTCTTGGGATTATGGTAGAAGGATCCACGCCGATTGTGCTTACAATTTGCAATTCACATGCATGATTGGGTACAAGTGTATTGACGCCAATTTCTTTCCTATTTTACCAATCAATGTCATGTCAAGAAGGTTTTACAATTCCATTATGAGAAATAAAGTGGAGTACAAGGGAAAGAATGTTGTTGGAGCCTTCATTAATGTTCCGATCTTCGTGGGACGCTTTACTATTGTAACTGAGTTCGCCGTTGTTGAAGACATGAATGCCTATTGTGACAGCAATATGGGTGACGTGATTGTTGGAAAACCATTTTGTAGGGAGATCACTATTAATGCAAAACGATTTGAAGGAAAGATCACCTTTCAATGTGGAAGCGACGTTATCACTTATATGATGCCCCGAACTCATCCTGGATTTAAACATGCTACTAATAGGATCTGCTACAAATTTTCTCCATTCCTTTTTGTTAGTGATTATGACAATAAGAGAGGGATTGAGTACCCATACCAGATGATGGAAGGATTCTATAAAGGAGTTTTGAACTTGGGACCTGAATATATACGTGACGAATTAGTTGCTAAGTGGGTCCTACGCGGCAATGTGGGAGTCAATGATCGATACTAAAGAGCTGAACGTGAGTCTAACTTGAAGACTCTGGAATAAAGACAAGTGCTTACCGGGAGACAACCCGGAATTATCTTTTATTATTCTGTTTTCTGTGTCGAGTCAGTCAGGCCCGCATGAGGATACGGCGCATCTCAATTCTGAGATGCGACGCATCTCCTGCAATGGTCATATCTTATTTTATTTTTCTGCATTTTTATTTTCGACTTTAAAACTATTTATCAGTTTATTTTTAATGCGGCGCATCCCTGGTTAAGGATGCGGCGCATCTTTATTCTGATCCGTATTAATTCCAGGCTCGATACGGCGTATCTTCTTCAATAAGATACGGCGCATCGACTGACCTGATGATTTTCAGTTTTAATTTTTAAGTTTTATTTTATCTAACTACTAATGTATTATGCAAGTTTGAACCTTTCTTATCTTAGGTGTGTTTTAAAGTGTTCGTGGTATTATAGTTTCCTGGATTTCCTGTGGATACATCAAGTATGAAGCTTTAACGTTCTAATCCACAAGAAGTTGATTTTTGCTCTTATACTAATGGAGGATCATACCGAGCAAATCTCAGGGGAGTTTTTCTGTTCTAATTCTTTTATTTTCCAGTTTTTAACCTTTTATACAAACAACGAGGACGTTGTTTAACTTAAGTGGGGGGATTAGAGAATTAGAACACTTAACAATTACTTGTCCTAAACTTTTTCAAAAATTATGCTTAAAATATGCTTAATATATCAAACTTAAAAATTTTTTAGCATGTTTTTGTTTAAGATCTAAGTTGCATAACTGCACACATGACGTTATTTTCAAAAATTGTGATTTTTCAAAATTCACAAATCTATGAGTGTGCCGGTGACTTGTAAACTTTAGAACTTGGCTTGTATACTATTCGAGACCACCATAATGAGTATTATTTATATAATTGGAATGACTTGTCTAAATTGGTAAAATTCTAGGATTACACCCAAATAGCCTATTATTTGTTATGTGTTATTAACTAACTACACTGGTTAGTTAACCCCCGTATAAACCCTTTTGTTACTCTCATTTTTAGAGTAAGATACCCCTAGAAAAACCCTCAGAGCCATTCCTTTCGTTTCTTACACCTTTGTTAAAATGTTTCGTTACACCCTTACACCTTAGCCTACCCTGTAGATTAGAATCCGTGGTTGGTTGATTGCTATAGGCAGAGTGTGTTTCCTTACATTACCTGTGTTCGCGTGCGTAATTCATTATCTATGGTTAGGTCGGGAAATTGCACAATGCAATTGGAGTGAAAGTAAATATTGTATATTTTGGAGTTTATTTTTCGTGTGTTTACTACTTTCACTATTACCATTATTTCTGAAGTCATGAAAAGTATGGAAAAATTATCCGGAAAGAAAGTTATAGTGATGTGGTGAAATTTTACACATCTATGTTTATGTTTAATAATAAAAAAAAAAAAAAAAAAAAAAAAAAAAAAAATCGAAAAAATGAGAAAAGAAAAAGAAAGAAAGAAAAGTTGGAAGTTAGTTTTAACCAACTTATGTAAAGTTATGTAAGTGGTCGATATCACCACTATTTGTTGTACTATATCTATGGATTGAATGGGAATTGGCAGTTATGGGAACGCCAATTAAGGTTTATTCTTTGATTAAGATCTTGTTGAGTATAATTCGTGTCTACCTAAAGCGTGTGTTTCAAGTGTTAAAGCGTGAGTTATTCGATGATATGAGTCTTATTCATGGGATGGTTGGGATAGTGATTAACCACACTTAGAATTTTGATTTATTTGTTTTGTTTATTTTTATTTTTGTACCAATTTATATCCCAAATGTTATCCATGCCCTTTATTATTCTTTATCCAACCGAACCTTTGATTTATTGAGATTGGGGATTTGAGCAATCTTAAGTATCGTAGTCGTGGATTCGGCTATGTATTTATGATTTTGTCGCCCTTTTTGATATATTATTATTGGTGAAGTTTGGACCTATCTTTAGCCTATTCGAGTTAAGGATTTGAGCAATTGCAAGTATCGTGTTCGTGGATTCGATCATGTATTTGTGATTTTGTCGCCTTTTCTGGAATTTGAGATCGATAGTGATTAAGAATAATTAACCCTTAAGCCTAAAAAACCCTTTTTACCGCTTTAGTTTTGTTACTCCTTAGCTTTAGTGGTGGAGATGTGTATACTTGCCAAGCTTATGATAGAATATTCGTCGCGACTGGACAGTTAAACGATTAGATTTGCTTTTATCAACTTATTTTATTTTACTTCTAATTCGTTAAGTGTTTAGTTGTGTGATTATGAAATAAACGAATACATGCTTAAATATAAAAATAAATCCTAACATCTTTTAGGATACATTTTCATAAATGAAATTCTAAGGTTTACTTGGGGACAAGTAAAGTTCAAGTGGGGGGATATTTGATGAACTCAAATAAGTACATTTTATTACTATCATTTATCCTATTAATTTGACTTGTTTTACTATATTATGTATGAGGATTGATACTTAATCGTTTACTTTTGTAATTCTCAGGTAAAAACAAGCATTTGGTGAAACTTGGCGATTTTGGACTAATAATGGAGCAAAACGTGCATAAAGTTGAAAGTCTACTGACATGGACAAGATCAAGTCAATTCTGCTCCAGATGCGCCGCATCTCACTCATGACATGCGCCGCATCTATATCAAGATATCACCAGATACAATCCAAGATACAAGAGGACATGCGCCGCATCTAATCATGGAGTTACGCCGCATCTTCTGGCGGTGTACGAATATTCCTGAATATTATAATCTTGGACCCCACGCGAAGTTAAGTACATGCGCCGCATCTACTTAGTAGATGCGCCGCATCTTCCCTCAGACAGAAACTATAAATACCCCGTAGACCAGACGAATTACAAGTTCCGGAAAACCTAAAACCGAAGTTCGAACAGGAGAAACAAAGGACGAATTCAGTCAAGGAGGCAGCACAAGACACACCCAAATCAAAGATACAAGAGCTGTAAGAAGGTGCTGCATGTGTTTAATTCATTAAGTAGTTTTGTTTTATTGTGTTAGCAAACTTTAGTTCATCAGGATTGGTGGCTTGTGTAATGTGACAACGAAAGATTGCACTCCCTTTAATACTTGCTTTCCCATCAATTAAAGTTTATATGTTGATGTCTTTGGTTACTACTTATTAGTGCATTGATAACCTCTGTGTTTATTAGTGGCTTGCGGGCATTTGACTGCGGGACATAATGTGGCTCCCACGGTTATTACTAAATTGATCACTTAGGAATAACTTTTAGACATAAGTAATCATTAAGGGTTTACTCGCCGATAAGATTAGGACCAACGAGAAAGGGTTAACTACATACACTTCATATAAAGCTATCAATAAAACAAGTGACAATCTACTTAATCATAAGGACAGCCCTCTTATTGTCTCAAGTATTTATCTGTGTACGTGTGTGCTACTTGCTGATTCGTGCCTATTGGTTTATTTTATTATTTAATTGCAAACAAACCGTGCCAGTCTCTCAGGCTGAAACCCCCTTACGTTAGGATATTAAAATACTGATTAGAATAACGAGATAATACGTTCCACTCTTAGTGATCGCCACTCTACTTACCATTATCTTCATACTGACCGGGTACACTGCTCGTTAAGTGTGTGTGTTATTGATAAGTCCGCTAAATATAAATTTAAAACTTGAGTAGGCATTAAAACTGCTAAACCGCAACGACACATCACGCGCATCAATGCTATGCAAGAGGAGCTCTTGCAGTTCAAGTTGCAGCAAGTATGGATTCTTGTAGATCTGCCACATGGAAAGAAAGCAATTGGAACCAAGTGGGTCTATAGAAATAAGAAGGATGAAAGAGGTGTAGTAGTGAGGAATAAGGCAAGGTTAGTAGCTCAGGGCTATAGACAAGAGGAAGGGATAGACTATGATGAGGTATTTGCACCTGTGGCTAGGATTGAAGCCATCAGGATCTTTTTGGCATTTGCTTCATACAAGGGGTTCATAGTTTATCAAATGGATGTAAAAAGTGCTTTCCTGTATGGCACAATTGATGAGGAGGTGTATGTGTCTCATCCTCCAGGTTTTGTAGATCCTAAATCCCCAAAGAAGGTATACAAAGTTGTGAAAGCTTTATATGGTCTACACCAAGCTCCCAGAGCCCGGTATGCTACTTTATCTAGTTTTCTGTTGAAGAATGGTTTTAGAAGAGGGACCATAGACAAGACTTTATTCATAAAGAAGAACAAAAGTGATATCCTGTTGGTGCAAGTTTATGTTGATGATATCATTTTTGGTTCTACTAAGAAGTTTTGGTGTGAAGAGTTTGAAGCATTAATGAAAAGCAAGTTCCAAATGAGTTCTATGGGAGAGCTCACCTTCTTTCTTGGATTACAAGTTAAACAGCAAGAAGATGGAATTTTTATAAGTCAGGATAAATATGTTGCAGGGATCCTGAAGAAGTTTGATTTTGCTAATGTGAAAACTGCCAGTACCCCCATGGAGTCAAAGAAGCCATTGGTCAAGGATGAGGAAGCTGCTGATGTGGATGTACATATTTATAGGTCTATGATTGGATCTTTAATGTATTTTACTGCTTCTAGGCCTGACATTATGTTTGCAGTATGTGCTTGTTCTAGGTATCAAGTAACTCCAAAGACTTCACATCTTCATGTAGTGAAAAGGATCTTTAGATATCTCAAAGGCCATCCAAAACTAGGTCTTTGGTATCCTAAAGTCTCCTCATGACAATGTAAGAAGCAAACCATTGTAGCTACCTCTACAACTGAAGCAGACTATGTTGCTGCTGCTAATTGCTGTGGACAAGTTTTGTGGATTCAAAATCAGATGTTAGATTATGGATTCAACTTCATGAACACAAAGATCTACATTGATAATGAAAGCAACATTTGCATTGTGAAGAATCCTGTGTTTCACTCCAAAACCAAGCACATTGAAATTAGGCACCACTTCATTAGAGATGCTTATGAGAAGAAGCAGGTTCAGGTGCTTAAGATTCATACTGATGATAATGTGGCTGATCTTTTAACCAAAGCCTTTGATGTTAGCAGGTTCAATTACTTGGTTGTTAACATTGGAATGTTAAATCTATAGATGCATTGGTTCAGGGGAGGTAAATGGCAGGTTGATTATTGGGTACTTTTGTGAATGATATGGAGAATGTATCCAAACAGGGGAGGAAAAAGTTGAAAAAGAGGAAAAAGTTGAGATGATTTTGATGCTGTTCTTAGTAAAGCAATGGATTACACAGAAAAAGTGAAGAAAAGTGAAGAAGTAGAAATTTCTTCCTACTGCTAAGGATAACAGTTTGTATTGCTGGGTGAAAATCTTTCTACAAGAATAAAAGTTTCTACTACTGCATCAGAAGTTTCTACTGCTAAGGAAAATGATGTCTTTTAAGAAGCAGAGTGAAGAGTTGTGATATGGCTTGGAAATCTGGAAGCTTTGATGGAATGAGAAGGATCTTTGAGTGTTGGTACCTCTACCACACAACAAATGGTCATCAGTTCACCATGTCTAACAGACATTAAGAACTGACTAGTCCATAGCAAACGGTTTCTGCTAAAGACTTCTCAAATCCGTTAATGGCTGATAGTTTGCCAAAAACTATATGGTTATCAACTCACCATGCTTCATTATGAAGAGTTGGCTAGTCCAAAGCAAACGGCTCTTGGTAAAGACATCTCAAATCCGTTGATGGTTGATAGTTTACCAAAAACTATATGGTAATCAATGCACCATGTTACTATAATAAAGCATTGGTTATTCCAGAGCAAACGGCTACTGGTAAAGAAATACCAAATCCGTTTATGGCTGGTAGGTTGCCAAAAACTACAAAGCCAACTTAGTTGGTGTTGCTATGATCATATTGTTGCTGTGTTGCTATTTATGAAGATCATCTGGATAGCTGGATAAAGACAAAAGAGTTCAAAATCATCAGGAAGATATTTGAAGAACAGAGTGTTTGGACACATCCTCCAAAAGATGTCAAAAGAGATCAAGAGAAATCAAGAGATCAAAAGAAGCTTAAAGACAACACATAATCTGAAGAAACTTAGTGATTTGTAGAGAAATCATAAGTTTAGGGGAGGATTGTTGGGAATTATGTGTTTCTGAAGTTTCTACTGCTGGTTACAGATAGTACTGTTAGTTATATAGTTACTACTGCTAGCTTTGAGTTAGTACTGTTAGTGTTAAAAAGGTACTGCTAGCGTATTTAGATAGTACTGCTTATGTGATACGCATGAGTTATTATTAGAATAGATATGCAGAGATATGCATGGAGTTATATTAGGAAGAGATATGTAACATTTCTTTACACGGTTTGTAAGATATTAGGGTTTCCTTGGTGTATAAAAGGATCCCTACGGCATTAGAACAAGAGAGTCTTAGTCGTGTCTAATATAATATCAATAGTTAGTAATCTGTAATCTAAGCAGATTAATAGTAATCAAAAGTTCTTTTAGTATTCATTGTTCTTCTTAGCAATACAAGTTAGTTTCCGCATAACTTATATTGTTCATAGTCGGTGTTTCTCTTGTAGTTAGTTTGGATCTATCCAGATTGACTACCACCCTTAACAGGCTAGAAAGATCCATTCAGATTGGGACCAACAAATCGCGACCTCGCGATTCAATTCAAGTTACTCGTTACGGTTGAAAAGAGATGAGAATACTTACGCTTGATCTCATCCATACGTTCCCACATGAACTCAGGACCTCTCTTAGAGTTCATCGATCTTTGACAATAGGAGTACGACTTTACTAAAGTCGTCTGACTTTACGGTCCATGATTTCGATAGGTTTCTCAACAACGTTTAAACATTCATCAATCTGGATCTCTCCCGGAAGAATAGCAACTTCTTCATCGGCAAGTCTTTTCTTCACATTGCATATAAAAACGTTGCGAACATTGCTAAGTCCTGACGGTAGCTCGAGTCTGTGAGCTACCGGTCAAACTCTAACAAGGATTTTAAAAGGATCAATATAGCGAGGATTAAGCTTCCTACGTTTACTAAACGTATCATACATTCTCATGGTGAATCTTTAAGCTTAATCTAGGTTGTAACTGGGAATTCAAGAGGTTTACGTCATTTGTTAGCATAACTCTTCTGACGATTCGTAAGCAGCTTGCAACTCAGTTCTGATCTAAACGATCTTCTCGGTAGTCTCATGAACAAGTTCAGGATCAGTAAGTTGGGTATCCCCAACTTCTACCCATCAAGTTTGTAACACCCCGTAAAATTTAATGTAACAGCGGAAGACTTAAACGGGGTATTACTTCTTAGATCATAGTCATAAGTATAGAAAACGACTCTAAAGAGACGTTTTGAAAAGCAATTTCATTCATTTAAAACTTAAATATTCAGAGTACACAACATCGATCAAATTGTTTGGAAACTTCAAAAAAGATATGACATTGTTTGTAACAAATGAAAATAGTAATTTTCATCATCAAAGGGTCCACTTGCCAACTCCGTGCCTTGTTCTCTTTAATTACCTGAGATAAAACATGCTTAAAATGTCAACACAAAGGTTGAGTGAATCCATAGTGTTTAAATTGTAATAGTTTGAACACAAGTTTCAAGTAGTTAATTGTATAGAAACACAATTAAAGTAACAACAGCAATACCGCAGTATTGTATATTATGTATATTGCCTTAAGTCTCATGACACGCAAACGTTAACAGGTGACATCATATAATAATGACGTTAGGTACTAACATTATAGAGATAACGCTAATACTAATGCCCTCGGGCAGGAGGTTGCCATCCTCCTGTTTAGTTCAAATAAAGTGCATTTGGGTCGCTTATCCAGCTAACACAAATGGGGTCGTCAACCCCAAATAGATCTATCCACAGTATTCACATTCAGTCACAGTGATTAATGGCTCATGATGTGAGGGGCTTTTGGCAATATCGGTAACTTAAGCAATATCAATCAGGATAGCATACAGAAAATACTTGTGTTCATGTTTAGAGCATGTATCTCCCCACGGGGTTTGAAAACGTATAAAAATGTGGGACTATGAACTCACCTTGGTGATACAGTAGACAATTAGTAATCAAGTGATGAAAATGAGTGACTCCGGCTCCCAACCTAGAGCAATATGGCAAGTGTTTAGATTCGTTGTTTTAGGCTCGATGTGAATATTGATGTACGTTAGATTTCGATGCTTGTACAATAAGATGCTTAAAGTTCAAAAATATGATTTTTGAAGGATTATTCATGTTGTGTGGTTTTATTATCGATGGAATATTCGTTAGTGATTTTATATTTATTCATTACGAAATAATGTCGACATATATATATGTCTCAACTTTGTTGTATTTATATAAAAAGAAACTTTGATATAATTAGTTGAAAATATAAGTTTTTGATAAAATAATAAAGTTCACAAATCTCACCCTTAACTTATATAAAAGTTTCACCTTTAACCCAATATTGAAAATATTAACAATTTTAGTCCAAAACATCCAATTTACACTTTTTCCCCTACTTTCTGTTATTTATAGTTTTAGCCCTTGATTTTATTTCAAATTCCATAAATTTCAGTTTCGAACACTCTATTTCCATAATTTACACTTTTGACCCTATGTTTCGCAATATTTGCATTTTTAGTCCAAAGTTCATAAATCATAAAGTTTTATATCCTTTTTACTCACTCGACTTAAAGAGCTTATATTGAGCTTATATCGAACAGCTTATTTTGAAAAGAACTTATGGGTGTCGAATGGGCTTTAGGCCCAACACGAAACTGTGTGGGTTTAACTTTTAAAGATTTTGTCATTGGGCTAGTAAGCCCATTTAAGGGTCTGCTTGGTTTTTAAATGAAGAGTAGAAGCGATCAGTGAAGCAAAACAAAAAGAAAAATATACGCTTAGCAACTCAACGGGGTTCGAACATGGGTTAGTCGAGAAGTGTATTAAGGACACAACCATTGAGCCAAAGACTCAATGGTGTTATGCTTGTATCTTGTTCGAATATAAGAGAAACTCGAGTGGCTTTAGTTTTATACTTTCATTCGATATAGAAAACGTATGGAACATTTTACGTTTGATCTTCGATCATGATTTCATTTCATTGTTCCAATGACCTACTGAGGATGTCATGCTTGTAACTAGTTTGAAATAAATGGGTCTCAAATGAGTTGACATATATATTTCCATCTCGACACTGTAAGATTTGCATGGGGTTTCATGTTTGTTATTCGGCCTTGATTTCTTTCTCACTTTAAAATTTGTAGGGTTGTGCTTGGTTCTCTTTCATGTTAATGTGTATATATATATTAACATGCATGCATAGTGTATTTTTAAAGAGTGTATGTGATTTTGTTTTGTTAAATAACTTGGGTTTTTAAGTAAAGTACGTAAAACATGTCGAGTGTGCATGCATGGCTCGTATATAATGAAGTGAAGATGTGTTAAAATTGAAATGGGAGTAGCACTTACAACACCAAGAAGGTGGTGACGATGCTTGAATGGAACGTGACTATGAGAATCCAAGATGACAAGAAAACCCTAGCTTTCTTCTTCCAACCCAACTTGTACTCGAACTATACCCTTGCAATTCCTTACAAGACTCGTAGTTATGACCAATGTTTCTTTTTCCTCTCTTCTTTCCGTTCGGCAGTGAACAAAAAGAACAAGCAATTGTGATTTGTTTGTGTGTTATGTTTGAGTTTTTGTAGTGAAGAGTGTTTAGGGTTTAAGGCTTCTTAAATAGAGAAATTGTAGGATATTAAAAGATACTACCTTGTCTTGTATCATCCTTGTTTACTGTCGAATGTAAGTGATGGGAAGGGGTTGGTGACTTCTATAGAAGTTGACGTTGCATCTCTAAAATGCTCTATGGTTCTACTGTGTACTTGCATGGAGAAGAAAAGAATAGTTGGTGATGAAATTCATACAAGTGGACTACTATAACAATTCGCATTTTCAGGTTACTATCCATTTCCGAAATTTTACTATTCATTTTTACTATTTACTTTCACTATTCATTCCCGAAAATTTTTATTTCATATTCTCGTAAGTTAAACTATTTTAATGATAATCCGAGAGTTTGACACTCGTCGGATTATTTCTACAAAAATAACTAGTCACTATTCATCAAAATATCTAAATACTATTCATCAAAATATCTAAACACTATTCATCCAAAATATCTAGATATTTTCAGAAATTCACTAGTCGTGTAAATACCCATTTTTCATGAAAAAATTATTCTAAATACAATGGTACTAATTTCGTGTCCTAAATCGATCGTTATCGAGCCTAAATGAGTCCCGAACCATAATAACACAAAAGTTACAATAATGACCCCTGTAAAAGTATTTCTCGTTTTATATACTCATTTGTTGGAAAAACTATTCTAAACGCAACGGCGTAATTTTCGTGACTTGAATCAAACGTTTGCTAGCCTAAACAAGTCCCGAACACGAAAAGCAGAAAAGATACACAATTAGTCCTCGGTGGAAATTCTCCTATAAATACAAGGCCTAAGCCTTCATTATTTCTTGCACCACCCTCTCTTTATCTCTAAAGTCCTTAAACCCAAGGCGATTCTTAGCTATTTTAGCAAGTTTCTTCAAGAACGTGCAAGCGTTCTTGAGCAAAAGCTAGATTTTGATCTACTTTGCTTCGAGTTTTCAAGAAAGGCGTCGTTATAATCTTCAAATAATTCCAAGTCTCCAAAAAGACTTGTTATTATCTTCAAATCACTTCGGGTTTCCAAGAAGACTTTGTTATTATCTTATTTTAGTATCGGATACTACAACACTAGGGAACTTCATGTGAGGGGTTCATTTGGGTAAACGGATCGACACAATCTTCCGCTGCGATATTTTGGGGGTGTTACAAGTGGACTACCTAATGTGTTTTTTGTTTATACTTTGGATAATAATTGAGTGTGGGAGACATGAGGTGACTCCATGTACTTGTGTAAGACTTGCAAGAAAGAAAAGAAAGAATATGTGTGTATATATACTATGGTAGTCGAATGGTAACAATGGGGGAAGTTAGTGATGACTTTTGGAAGTTATTTGTTTTAACAAAGGTTGAAAATATTAAAAGGGGATAAGAAGGGATGGATGTACCTCATGATGGGATTTGTATGTCTTTCAAGCAAAGAAAAATGTGTGTGTGCCTGTTACTAGTCAACTAGTATGGAAATAGAAAGGAGTTGGTGAACTTGAGGGTACATATGACAAGGTTTGAAATGTGGTGAAATATAGGAAAGTTGACAATAGGGTGGTTACTTAGATTGTACATTGGATAATAATTTAGAGTGGGAAAAGAAAAGGTTATGAATTAGAATGTAGTTTTAAAAAAAAATGAAATGTGTTACGCATATAAATTATGGCGTGATTGAGAATAAATTATGAGATGTGTTTGTTCGTTGTTTATTAATAGACTTCAAAATAATTGTAACACGTGTTGGGCTAGTAAATTCGTATAGTGGCAGACCATGTTGATGTGAGTTTGTCTAGTTGAATAATTGGTGAAACCCATTAATATATTAAGGGTGTGTTGGGTTAGATCGAGCCCAAAAATAAGTGTGTTCGTTTGGGTTAAAGCCCAATTGATTCGTCGGGTTTGCTTAGCCCAAGAATAAATATAGTGTTGGCATATTGGTGAGTCGTTTGTAAATAAATGTGAGTCACGTCACATTGTTAGTTGCTTCGTATAAATTTGTAGATGATGTAAAAAAAAAAAAAAAAAAAAAAAAAAAAAAAAAAAAAAAAAAAAAAAAAAAAGCCTGTAAAAATGGGTTTAATTAACTCTCTCATCGAGTTTATTCGTGATTATTATTAATAAATGACATGGGAAATTACAGGTTACTACAAAGTTAGTGATCGGCACTTGCGACCATAAGGTGCCTCGCACGGTGTCGTTGAAATACTGAAGTGATAGGTATTGTCATAAGTGAATTTGGCCAACGAGAGGTGTCTATCCCAACCATTTCCAAACTCGATTTCACAGTCATACAATATATCCTCTAACACTTGAATGATTCCTCCACTCTGGCCATCAGTCTGGGAATGATACACAATACTCATATCCAGATCTGTTCTCATGGCTCTTGGGAGTGATTGATAACGCAGTTCAAGTTACTCCTTAAGGTCCTAAGATTTCCGTTGGGCACGGAATCTCTACTGAACAGGGAGTTTAGCAAGTTCAGAGTACGACTCTGTAAGAGGATGTTGATTGCTACTGGCAATCAGTCGGTTAACTCAGTACGGTAATTAGGGTAGAAGCAGAAAGTACATCCTCGATTAAACATCGTCGCTTCAACAACATTGATTGAACAACATCGATCGGGAAAACGAACATCATCGATTGAGCATAGGGCTTAGGGTAAGGGTGACTGTAACAAGATCTCCAACGAAGCGAGGCTGACTATCAAATCCAAATCCAGAGTGATATCCAAAATCACAAAATCAAAAACTCCAAATTCAATCAGAATCAAAACCTATCCAAACATAGCCAATATCAAATCCAAATGTAGCCAAAATCAAATCCAAATGTAGCCAAAATCAAACCTAAACGTAGCCAAAATCAAATCCAAGTGTAACCAAAATCAAACCCAAACGTAGCCAAAATCAAATCTAAACGTAGCCAAAATCGAATCCAAACATAGCCAAAATCAAATCCAAACACTCCAGTAAGCTCAGACGGGCTTATTACGCTCTTAAGGGGTTACAAATAAGTAACTCGGATTCAAATGGTGCCAATCAGGTCTAACCTGACCCGATGCAAACTACGGCGAGACGGCGACAAATAGGAATTCCATATAACGGAGACGTATAGCGGTGCCAGAAGTATTACAGTTCATGAGGTGTTGTGACGTCAGTGTGTCGTGTATGTGGAAGTAATATTCAATGTCCGTGTACACATACAAAACTTTACCATTCCAAAAATCAAAGACCAACCCGAACATAATTCCATTATAACTACTCCCAGTATCGCAAAATTCACCTCTGAGTCGGACATAGGTGATCAGGCCATGTCCCACTATCCATGGTTGAATATAGGTGATCAGTCTATATTCACCCGAGGTTCAATGAATTTTGAAATACTCAACCTAGTTATACTAGTAGTATGTCCTTTACATCCAAAATCATTCCGAAAACCACGACAAGTGTACAAACTCGACATTCAATAATGAGATTACGCAAGGAAATAGCATAACTCCGCGACAGGTACGGTGCGTGCATAAGCATATGGAAATGCTTATAGTGAACAGCTAAAATGAGCGGATATAAAATATCCAATAGTCGGGCACACATCTCATCAAATATATAATCAAGCATCTCATCAAACAACTCGTCAAATATACCATGAACATCTCATCTAATATACCATTACTCGTCTCATCAATTATATCCTCAAACAAAATCATACGTGAGGCATCAGCTTGGCAGGCAGGCACGTGGCGGTCATAGGGTAAAGTTTTCATAAAAGTGGTTATAGTCCAGGTTTTAGAAAATATACCCAGTTCTCTATAACCTAGGCTCTGATACCAATCTATAACACCCCCAAAATCGGGTCCTGCGGAAGCATACATGTCACTGGGGTGCTACTAAATTGGTATCACAACACAAGTACAAAGAACGGTTTTTACCTCAATCATTTAAAATAAAATTCATTAACAAAAAGTGTTAAATTTACATAATTCAAAAGTAGTGCAGAAATAGGCCTATAATAATAAAGCGGTCCCAAACATATATATCAGAGTCGTCTATGACCGTGCCCCTTGCCAAACGCCTCCAAAAATAAGTTATCGCCTTAACTTGAAAATACATGCTAAAAGTGTCAACACGAGGTTGGTGAGTTCATAGGTTTTATTTTAAAACAATATAGTTGAACCTAAAGGTTTTCGAGTTCAAAACATCATTCACAAACAAGTCAAATTCAACGTAGGCTCACACTGCCTAAATCACCGTTCCAACCAAATCCACAAATAATATCATAATCAAAACATCTTAAACCATAATCAATCATACAGATACTACACTCATATAGTGTCACGTAAATTATCTGTTACGCTGGGTAAGTCACAAAAGTCAAACCACAATAATAATTCCCTATAGGTGCACACAACAGTAATCTATAGGCATAAGAGCCCCTGATAATAGGCACAAAGAGCCTCTGTTAATAATTAGGCACAAAGAGCCCTTGCAAATAATAATATTGCACTATTGCAGCTCATAACAATAACCATCCCGCACAGATGCGGCTCATATAACAATAATCATCCCGCACAGATGCAGCTCATATAAAAATAATCCCGCACAGATGCGGCTCATACAACAAATGACCTTAGCCAGCTCACGTAACATTTTCATAAACCACAATCACAATTTCAGGCCACATCAATAAACAGGTAAACACATAACGCATTCAAATAACCAGGTCAGATACTTCACCCAAACAGTCAAAACTTGAGTAAACAATTCGCGTATCCAAATAACAATCTTTGAGTTTAGTTGAAAACGAGCATGTATTATCCCTCAAAATAGTTATAAAACCAGAAAAAGTAGGGGCCATGAACTCACCTTAGCCACAGCAATGCTAAGATCAAAACTGACACAACTGGCATCTAGAGCTAATCACAACGGTATCCAGGAGACAAGGCACAACGGTACATGGAGGTACAAGCAGTACAATATGAGATCGGCACAACCTAATACTTATATGGTTATCTCAAATTACGTCTCGCACAATAATGAAGTCTATAAAAGACAACGTGTCGTAGTTTTCGTGGATTACTCAATTTCAATATTTATCAAAAGCTTAGTATCAACGTTTCGTGTGGTGGTAAGAAAACATAGACTCAAAAGCGTAACTCATGCCAAAGTGGAAAAGACATCGGCATAATCGAGAATTACTGACTAGAATCTAGCTAACAAAGGAAATCCAGAAAATAAAGACAAACAAATATGCCAATACAAATATGTCGATTGGTAAGTACCGGTATTTACCCCAAATTCCCAAACATCTTAGAAAAGTCATTCGGGTTTTATAACAAAAGTCGTTTGAAATAAACAAATTAGGTTGGAAGGTTTTATAAACTTTGGCATGATGCTTCCGTATATATCACGCTCCAAGTCATTGTGACTTTAAATAACCAAGTTTGTAATTATAATATTTTATAAGTTTTATGTTTCGTTATCATTCGCGTAATTATTAGTTTTAGGTTTATTGAATATTTTGTGTCCAGTCCGAGTCTAATATATTAAATTCTTTTCGAATTGAATATATTATGCCGTCTCAAGTCCCAAAATTTCCATTAAGCCCATTATCTAATAATGTAAATCCGATAACGATCCAACAATTATCCAATTGTCCAAATATAATAGTCACCATCCAAGTATTTAATCCGTTAGGTATCCGTAATATCAAACTTTCAATCACCAATCCCAAGTAAGCTGAGACAAAACCAAACAAACAACACCTCTTGGTGTTATTGTAGCATCGAGGACGAATCGAATAATATACCCTCTCGAGTTTGGTTGCACAAAACCGAGAGTCAACAACACCCTCTTGGGAGTGAACTGAACACACAACAAAATAGATAAGCTACTAGATATACACATAAGCTAAAATAAATAAGCCAACTGAATTCAAAATAGCAATCCCAATACCACTCGTGACCGAACCAAACTATCACCCACACCCTAGAACCGAGACCAAAATAACCAGGGTGTAGCAAACGTGCAAATCCAATAATCGAACCATGACCAAAAATAAATAAATAAGCAATCCCAAATCTTATACGTGACCAAAATACCAACGAACCAATCATCTATGGCATCTAAACCGAGACTCAAGAACAGTCAAACAAACACCATTTATAGATTTCTTACCACACGAATCCAATCCAACATGGTTTAATCCCGTTTTTAACCACAAAACTAATAACAACGATTTATATCCGTTTTTAAATTATTTTTTATCCACGAAAACCTTAACACATGCTTTAATACCGGATCTAAATAAATAAAAACAAATCACTAGCGTGTCTTCTTACCAAGAAAACGAAGGGACGAGAAAGAGATAAGAGAAATGATGGTGGTGATGGCGGTGGTGTCGAACACGAACCAACAACAAGTCCTAGGAAACCCTTATCGTGAACCTTCGATCTCCTTTTCTTGTTGGTTGCAAACGGTGGTGATGGCCGGAATAGGTGGCGGCAGCAGTGGTGGAAAAGGGGTGGCCGGATGGTGGCGGCTAATCCTATAGAGGAGGCTAGGGTTTTATAAAAATGAAGGTGTGAGATATAAGTAGGTTTATATATAGAGAAAACCTAGGGACCACAAGGACCAATATTATAAACTCTAGTAACTTTAGGGATGGCGGGGAAAATATAATCTAGGGACCATAACTGTAATTTGTGTAATCTTTCTCAAAATGAGGTTCGGGGCTCATTTAGACTAGTAAACGGTTGATTCAAGACACGAGAATTACGCCATCGTGCTCAGAATAATATTTCCAATCAAAACGACTATTCATACGCCTCGTTTCTCACAAATAATAAAATAATCAAATCAAATCGTTGGTTGTGGCAGTGCGCGTTGTGTTTAAATTTCACGTTTCGCGACACAACTTCATGTTTTAGTGTCAAACAAGCTTGGAAAGGTTCGTAAATGAAAAACAGGGATAATCTCGTATAAAAATACGTCTGGAAAATTACGAGGTATTACAACAAACCTTTTCCACCCAACTCATTCCATATGATTCGACAAAGCAATCAACTAAAAATCAATTAGTCCCTTATGATAACACTGACACCATGTTCTACACAAAATGCAAACAATGACGAAGACGATGCATTCAACTCTTTGAATGAAGGATTTGCACTCTTTGCTCGTGCTTTGAGCAAATTTTCAAACAAATCCAACAATCGTCTCCGCACTTCATCTAACACAAGGAATCAAGTTGTTGTACAAGATGGACGTGTTGAAATACAGAATCGTACTTATGGAAGAACTGGATCATGAGGTTATATGGGAAATTCAGGAAATGGACAATGGTTTAATTCAGCTAGTAGAAGTAGGAATAATGCAGGTGCTCCTCAGAAAAGGGTTGAAATTGTGGAAACTGGGAATACAAGGACTGGGAATACTATCGTTAAGTGCTATAACTGCAATGGGAAAGGTCATCTGGCTAATGCATGTCCCAAACCTAGAGTCAGAGGCAGTGAGTTTCATAAGCAAGCACTACTTCTAGCTCTAAAGGATGAATCAGGGGGCACTCTCACAGACAAAGAAAACAACTTCATGGCAAATGCATATTCAGATGACGACATGGAAGATTTGGAAGCAAATGCAGTTGTGATGCTAATGGCAAACATGCAGGAACTTCACATGAGTGACACAGGCCCAGTGTATGACACTGATGGTCTGTCTCAGGTACCTGATCCAACCACATGTTTAATACATGAGATTGCATCACCATCTATATCTGCATCTGACGAGGAGAAAGTTGTTCAAAATGATTCATTATTATCTCCTCAAGAAGATGAACAAATGAACACAGTTATTATATTTGATGATGATGATCAAATTCGCCCAGTTTTTTCATTTGATGATCCAATTGATGAAGATAACAATGATCAAATTGAACAAAATAAACCCTCGCTCGGTACAGATCCAAAACTCATGACCGTATATTTGACCACCCAATCCCAATTAAACGCACAAAAATGTGAAATTGATAAATGCAATGAAATCAACAGAAAATTAAAACCAAAAGTTGCATCATTGACTTCGGATCTTGAGTGCTGTAAAATACAACTCACAAATTTTGAAACAAAAGAAAAACGAGAACAAGGTTTTGAAGTTGCATTTCAAAAAGCTTATGTCAAAGAACAAGATTTACAACATTAAATACGAGAATTAATTGTTTTTAACAGTAAATTGGTTTCTAAATTGGAACAAGAAAAAAGTGAGCTCAAACAACAACTTGAACATCTCAATTCAAAACTTTTGAAAACAACAACCGAGATGTCCACTTGTCAAGCTAGTTTTTCTGAACATAAACAAAAGTCAAGGAAACAAATTGATTCTTACCTTGATGAAATTGTCGAACTGGAATGCAAATTAAAAGAGTTTCAACACGTTGTTTACAAAACTGGTGAGTCTATCACAACAATTCAAAAGTTCACTTTGAAACCAAGTCCCAAAGGTAATGGTTTTGCTCTAGGTGATAATAAACCACGTTTTCTACACACAGCACTCAAAGAAAATCCAAAGTTGTATAGTGCAGACCAATTATTTGATGAATCAATTGTGCGTGTTGTTGTACATGATTGTGAGGAAGAACAGAGTCGATCAAAAATGAGCTTTAAATCATATGGTATACCTTTTGATTATTCAAACGTGCCTCATATTTCTGACACCTTCGTTCCTCAAAAAGATAAAACAGAACAACCATGGTTTGTAATGCAAATTCATGAATCTTCTTCTGATGTTGGTCCTGTTAAACCAGTGGCACAAATAAATGGTCCTTTACCAACTTCTGGTGTAATTGCACCATTACCTAAACGATGTCTTTTACTTAGGTACTTTGATACGTTTATGGAAGACATCAAACTTTTAGAACAATCAATTGAACGTAACTCTAAGATAATAGTTTGCACTTTTCAATCTGCTTACGAAAAAGAAAAGAGATAAATTTTTCAAAAACAATTTTTACCATATATTCAACATTTGCGTCTTTGTGCTACACACTGGGACCAGGAACTCCAAAAAGAAGTAACATCCATGATGAACATTTTCAATGCAACAGAAATTTCGATCTCAAAACATAAACGTCGAAACAAAGTTTTACAAAATGAAGTTGATCGACTCTTGGAAGATGTTCTAAGTTCTGATATTATCTCTGTGATTATGAATTCGATTTATGAATCTTGAAATTCTATGCTTGTTGATGATCACACTGCTGAAACTGAAACATTGAGATATAAAATTGAGACTTTAAAAAGAGAAAATGAGAGAATCATTAAACACAATGATGATGTGAAAAGTAAACTTTCAACAGAAATTTTTCAACTTAATCAGATGCTACAATGGTGTCAAACTCAGAGTCTTTCTTTTGAATTAAAATTGCAAAGTCAAAATGACACAATGTCCTTACAAAACAGTCACACATCCAAAGTTGAGAATCTTGATGATGGAAATGCTGTTTTAAAATGTCAAATTATCAAATATGAAAAGGAAATCGAGCAATTAAAAATTGAGTATA
Organism: Artemisia tridentata subsp. tridentata; assembly: GCA_021014915.2. Classification (NCBI taxonomy): domain Eukaryota; kingdom Viridiplantae; phylum Streptophyta; class Magnoliopsida; order Asterales; family Asteraceae; genus Artemisia; species Artemisia tridentata. Next base: position 18,042,356 of record CP139501.1, on the reverse strand, counting down.
AAATAATTTATGACTCTTTGAAAAAGACTTGGTCTCAATTTTTGAAAGAAAATGTTAACTGTAGAAAAAATCGTGAAGACACTGTTCGCTTAAATAGAGAACTTGAGAGTCAAATACAAGAAAAGAAACACATCATCATTGAATTAAATGAGAAATTAAGGTACTAGAAAAAGGAAAGTTTGTTAACGCAAATGTGATTGCACTTGGAATGTACAAAATGGACCCAACACCTACGCAAAAATCCACTCACACTACTAATTTAAATCCTTCCACTTCTACAGGAATAGTCCCCACTACTAGCGTTAGCAGATCATAGCGTAAGAGCAACAAACGGAAGAATAGGATCTGGCAACGTAGAAGTGAAAAACTAGAAGCCCCAGAAGTAGAAGATCAACTTAGGAATTTGAATGAAACTCATGTTGCATCTGATTTAGATTTTAATTTGGCAAATTGTAATCGTACTATCAGTGTAACGAATGATGAACCTTTGAATGTTTTGAATGTTAGTGCATCTTGTGTGTTTTGTCGTAAGAGTGTATTATCTAGTAATCATACTAAATGTGTTGCAAACTCACTTTTATCTCGTAACAAGAAACATACATCTGGCATTCCCTCTAGGCCCACTATTGCTTCTAAGTCCGTGCTAGGAAAACCACCAAGTGTAGTTTCTAAAAATGCCTTACACACACCCATAGTTGCGAATACAACTCCTAATACAATCCCATCACCTAGCAAATTCACTAAGAAGAAAGCTAAAACTAGTTGGACATAGAAAAGTTGGCTACAAAGGAAACCTAGTTTTACATGGCTACCTAAAGTTATTAATATATTTGTTTCTAACCCAACGGAACCCATAAATTTTTTGGGTTCCACCTATACCATCACTCCATCTTTGTCATCTTCGTGTGATGCAGGTGATCTAAATCGTTCTATGCATTGTTGATAGCGGTTGTACCCGACATATGACAGGCAATCTCAAACTGTTAGTAAACTTTGTTGCAAAGTTCATCGGCACTGTCAGATTCGGGAACAATCACTTCGCTGCTATCATGGGCTATGGAGATTATGTCAATGGCAACATCGAAATTAGTCGTGTCTATTATTTCGAAGGCCTTGGTCACAACCTTTTCTCCATCAATCAATTTTGTGATGGGGATTTGGAAGTAGCATTTCGGGAGAAAACTTGTTTCGTTCGTAAATTACAAGGAAAAGATCTAATTTCGGGCACTCATGGAACTAGTCTTTACACCATCAATGTCTCATATGATTGCTTCTTCTCCTATATGTCTGCTCTCCAAAGCACATTCGACAAAATCATGGTTATGGCACAAACGACTGTCTTATCTGAACTTCAAAACCATGACTGAACTTACACGTCACAAACTAGTTGATGGTCTTCCAAGGTTTCGATATTCAAAAGATCACTTATGTCCAGCTTGTGAACAAGGAAAAAGTACTCGTGCACATTTCCCTTCAAAAATAAATCACAGTACGGATCACGTTCTTCAACTACTTCATATGGATTTGTGTGGCCCTATGCGTGTTCAAACTATCTACGATAAACGCTACATTCTAGTAATTGTTGATGACTACTCCAGATGGACTTGGGTCTATTTTCTCCGTAGCAAAGATCAAGCTCCTTCAATGATCATCACCTTTCTCACAAAAATTCAAGTTCAGCTTCGTAATACAGTCAGAAAAGTTAGAACAGACAATGGAACTGAATTTAAGAATCAGACTCTTCGATCTTATTTTGAGAAAGTGGGAATTGAACATCTAACATCAATTGCAAGAAGTCCAGAACATAATGGGATTGTCGAAAGACGCAATAGGACATTAGTGGAAGCTGCAAGAATGATGCTAATCAATGCTCAATTACCAGATTACTTATGGGCAGAAGCTGCAAGAATCATGCTAATTTCGATGAGCTTACAGAAATGGCTTCTGAGCATAACAGCTTAGGACCCGCAACCAACCGTCTAAACTTTCCAGATCAAATAGCTGCACCTCTTTCAATTAACCCTAAAGAATTGGAAACCTTGTTTGCTCCACTGTTTGATGATTCTTTTGCAAATCGTGTACCAGATGTATCTACTAGTTCCGCTGCACAACCTGATAATATTCCAATACCTGATACACCTGCACCAACAACAATAACCGTTGCTACAGATGCACCTCCAATTGAATCTCCATCAACAACAGAACAAACCGCTTCCAACACTGACAATGCAGCTGAAGAACTTCAACAACAACCAGTTCCCGAACCTGCAAATTATGATCCAAATGCCTTCTTTAATCCATTTGCACCGACTCCAACCGTTCCTGACATTGCAGAGTCATCCACACGTAATTTGGACCCGGTTAATTTGCATACGTTCTATCAACACCACCCTCCAACACATCATTGGAATAAGAATCACCCCTTAGTAAATATCATTGGCAATCCCTTAGCTCCAGTTATGACAAGACGGAAACTTCACACCGATGCTGAAAACTGCATCTACGCACTCACAGTTTGTCAAGATGAACCTAAAAACACTAAAGAAGCACTGACATACGACAACTGGATTGAGTCAATACAAGAAGAACTCGACCAATTCAAACGTCTAGAAGTGTGGGAGTTAGTTGAAAGACCAGGTGGGGTCTATGTCATCGGACTGAAGTGGATTTGGAAAAACAAGTTAGATGCATAAGTCACTGTGATTCGTAACAAATCACATCTGGTAGCTAAAGGATTCACTCAGTAAGAAGGAATTGATTTTGAAGAGTCCTTTGCACCAGTGGCTAGGCTTGAGGCTGTCCGTATTTTCCTGGCATACGCTCCATATAAAAATATGGTTGTTTATCAAATGGATGTGAAAATAGCATTTCTGAACGGCAAATTACGTGAGGAAGTTTATGTTAGTCAACCAAAGGGATTCGTCGATCCAGATCATCCCAATCATGTGTACAGACTCAAGAAGGCCCTTTACGGACTTAAACAAGCCCCAATGGTATGGTACGATAAACTAACTGCTTTCTTGCTTGCCAATCATTTTACTAAAGGTTCAGTGGATCCAACTTTGTTTATTCAAAAACACGGGGAGGACATTTTGATTGCTCAAATCTATGTCGATGACATTATTTTGCATCAACAAACAAAAAATATTAAATGCTTTTGCAAGATTAATGAAACAAAATTTTGAAATGTCCATGATGGGTCAACATACGTTCTTCTTAGGACTCCAAGTTCATTAATCACCCCGTGGAATTTTTCTAAGTCAGTCCAAGTATGCTCTTGAGATTTTAAAGAAACATGGCATGACAAGTTGTGATACTTATAACACACCTATGTCTACATCATCATCAAAGTTGGATGTTGATTTACATGGGACACCCTTTGACCCTTCCAAATACCGAAGTATGATTGGGTCACTCATGTATCTAACAGCCAACAGACCAGATATTGTATTTGTTGTATATCTATGCTCTCTTAATCAGTCTCGCCCAACTGAAAGACACCTCTCTGAGGTTAAAAGAATCCTTCGATACATAAAGGGAACCATCCATTTGGGGATCTGGTATCTGAAGGATTCTGGTTTTGAACTAATAGCCTTTTCAGATGCTGATCATGCAGGGTGCTTAGACATACGCAAAAGTACATCTGGTGGAGTGCAGTTTCTAGGAGACAAACTTGTATCTTGGCAGTCAAAGAAGCAGGATTGGACTTCATTGTCATCAACAGAATCGGAATATGTAGCCATGTCAGCATGCTGTGCTCAAGTCATTTAGATGCAATCACAACTGATGGACTACAACTACATTTACAACAAGATTCCCATGTACTGCGACTCCAAGAGTGCCATTGCCATCTCATGCAACACGGTGCAACATTCAAAGTCAAAACATATCGCACTCCGATATCATTTCATCAAAGAGCACGCTGAAAAGGGTACAATTAAATTATACTTTGTGTGTACTGAATACCAATTAGCGGACCTATTCACCAAAGCCTTGCCCCATGCAAGATTTGTGGAATTAGTTCACCAAATTGGTATGCGGTGTTTGACTCCAGATGATTTAAAAAACTTTCTTAAAAACAACTAAGAAAGTCAAATACCAAAACGTTTTGTAAATATCTTATCGAAAACAACAAAAAGAATTTCATTTTTCTTTCATAAAAAAAATGCAAGTACAAAAATTCCGTCAACACTTTGTTCAATTAAACAAATTAACAATTTTTCCGAACAAGTGTTGAGGGGAGTATGAAATTCACTTTTAAAATTCATTTTAAAACGTGTACTTGCATATTTCCAAAAAGATGTTGTTTGTTTAAATGTTGGTATAAATATCCTTATGATACCCTCCTAGATCTCAAAATATTTCTTATATCCTAAGTCGAGGGGGTGTAATAAATTTGTTCTTGCCAAAATTTATTCATGGTTAACTTTTGTGAATAAAGGGACGGTTTGTGCAAAATGGTCAGTTAAGGGGCTAATTGTGTCAATGTGTGAAGTTAAATTTTATCACAAAAACACAAATACAATGCATTTACTGCACTTGTATTCTACATTTATTACTACACCAACCAAGATCAACGGCCAAAATCGATTTCTCAAATCCGTCCACAAATCTTTGAATCTGTAAGTGATAACATGATCTTTGGACAAAACTAAGCAATGGTTTTTAATCGTTTGTTAATCCAACGGCTAGATTTTTCTAAATTTTTTATCCTAAGGTTTAGGGTTTATCACGAATTGGGGTTTTTGATTCTATGGGTTTATGGTTAATGTTATTGGTGGGATATGTTCTTATACTTGTTTTGAATATATTCCAATACATTAATTGTACTCAGTAACTCGATTGAATGATTCTTGAAAATTTAGGGTTTAAGGTCGATTTGGGGATTTTTGATTATGTGTGCTATAGTTTAATTAAGTGGCTGGGTTTTGTTCTGAATCACTCATATATCATTCATCCTAAACTAATTTTAACAATCAATCAGTTTGAGTGTTATTCGATTATGGTGTGCTCATTAAAATTTTGAATAGGGTGTGTTTGCATTAGAAGATCATTGCAAATGTTCTGATAGCTTGTATTGGTTATTTGGGATGTTATGGAATTAATTAAACATGCACTGAACTTGTTTTGATTACTGTTAGAAATTTTTTGAGTTCTTGTATTTTTATCGAATAAGCTCAGTTTTGTGATTGAAGGAATTGTAACATTTGTTCATTATTCACAGGAAAAAGTGTGATAACCTTCATCTTTCTTGTACATCATGAGAAAATTTTGTATTTCTTGTATAAGAAATTTCGAATAGGCAAAAATCTTCAAATAGTATGAGTTTTTTCGAATAAGCTGAATTTTTTCGAATAGGCTCAATTTTTTCAAAGAGACTTAGATTCTTCAAATAGTATGAGATTTTTCGAATGAGCTGAACTTTTTCAAATAGGCTCAGATATTTCGAATAGATTCAGATTTTTCGAATTAGCTGAGATTTTTCAAATAAGCACAATTTTCTTTTTGAATAGGCCCAAACTTTTCGAATAGCAGAAAATTTCTAACAGGCTTAAAATTTTCGAATTGGTAGAAAATATCTAATAGGCTTAAAATTTTGGAATAGGCTTATAAATTTCGAATAGGCTTAAAATTTATAAAAGGCATTAAAAGCTTCTAACATCCAAGCCATTTTTACAGCATCTTCCATTATCATTTCATGGACTCTAAGGACTCTGATTATGACTTGTTTGGACATTTAATCTTCATATAATCAATCATTAACAAGTAATAAGTCAAAGTCTTCAACCATTAAAACTCTGGGGAACATGCAAACTCACAATGTTAACACTTAACCATTTGTTGTATGTTTGTTTTCATGTTTGTTTCTTTCAGAATACAATGGCTAAACAAAATGTGAATGCCCCAGCACAACCACTTACCAGACTCAAACTGTCAGACATTGCACCCAAAGACAACAAAGTAATCATTGGCAGAAACGATGCAAGTGTACATTTCAACAATCTCAGGATCATTGAACCAACCTGCCGAATCATCAAAGACATATTGTTGATCCATCCTTGCAAAGATATGCTTAGCAAATCAGCCTCCATTCCTTTCTTCTACATTCATCAATTCTGGCTTACAGCAAAGATCAATGATGACAACTGCTCATTCACTGTAACACTTAACAGAACCAATTGCACAATCGATGTCACAGTGCTACGTGAAACCCTTCTTTTTCCTAAACCAAAAGCTGATTATGATCCCATACCCACCGAAATGGAACTCCTGAACTTTCTCATTGATGACATTGGATATGATGATCAAGCTGACAAACCAATAACCAAACACTCCAAGTTTGATGTGAAATTTCTACCACAACCTTGGAGGACACTATATATGATCATGGTTTGCTCTGTGACTAGAAGACAAAGCGGACATGAGCATCCCCGTTTACAACACCTTCAAATATTCTAGGGAATTGCTAATAAGATGACAATGGACTTTGCTCAACCAATTCTGGAAGACATGATCTATCAACTCAAAGGCAAACGTAGCATTTCCAAAATTCCATTTGTTCGCTTCACTAAGCTACTGGTGTGCCACTTATGCTCTGATGATCCTGATCTTGAAGATCGTCTCCTTGATACAAAAGAAATTGTACATAGTGTGAAAGATGATCACAAGTTTGATGAGGTGGGAACAATTCCTACTAGCACACGTAAACAAGGTAAAAAGGTTCCAGAATTTCTTCTTTCTAATCAAATCAAGGCTTCTACAAATTATCGTACATACGATGCGGTAGTTCTCAAGGGAAAAGTTGGATTCGCGGACGATAATTCTCAATCATCTCAAGTGAAGACACGAGGTAAAAAGCCTAAAGATGGAAGCTCTCCAAGCACAACTAAACAAAGAAAGCCAGCACCTCCCAAGTTCACAAAAAGAAAAGTTTCGGTGACTCTTCTCAAAGATGAACCCACACCTGAACCTTCCGCTGAATCATACTCTGACACTGAGACAGATGAAGAAGAAGTGGTGAACAGAGAAGAAGCCGCGACTGATGATCCTGAAACAGAGTTGGCAAAGAAGATGAGCTTGGAATCATTGAAAGAGGATGAAGAACGAAGACGAGGAATTATATTCAAAGAGGTTGATAAAGAATTGGGCGATGATGATGAACATAATGATGATGATGTGACGAAGCTGGTTGACAAAAGAAAACTAAAGAGTATTGTTATCGACACTCGCACCGATAAAGAGAAAGAACTCAACGAACTTGTCAAGATTACGAAGATCAGCAGAGACTACCCTCAACCACCTTCGAGTCCGGTTAATCGACCCGGTGAGGAAGGGGGAACAAGTAGCACCCAACCTGATCCGGTTAATCAACCCGGTAGGCTGGACACACAACTATTGTTCCCACTTCGGATCCGGTTAATCAACCCAGTAACGAAGAAGAAAAGGATAAGGAAGCCGGTGGGGCTTGTGCACATATAACAGTGCATAACCCATACTTTGTAAAGAAAGGACCCTGAGGTACGCTTCAGTACCTCAATCCTAATATAAGGAGCGAAAGCTTCTTACTTTTGAGTAGAATTAATCAAATTTTTGAAGTTTTTCATAATTCTGCTCAAAAGAACAATTATTCCCTCTCATAATCAAAACCTCAAAAAGTTATTTCACTTATTGAGGGGGAGTATTTGAAACAATCTTTGTTCAAAATGAAAAGTTCTTGTTTGATTCTTCCCGTAAACCTCAAAAAGCATATTTTAATCAAAAAATTTTCCAAAAACAACATCAATATGCTATTTTTGAGGGGGAGAAAAACAAAAGTGATTAAAATATGGTAACTAATGTGGAATCTCGTATGAGCTCGACTCAGATTTAACCCATGAATTGACAAAACTCAAATGTTGGTAATCGAAAGGACTTGTCCTGGGCGGGTAATAATTTCAAGCTGGTCTAACCAGTGATGTAAGTTTGTCTCGAATAGGACTTGTTTAAGTAGAGTGTACTGTTTCGAGAGATTCTCTTTGAATGTGACCAGGACGGGTAATAATTTCAAGCTAGTCTAACTAGTAATGTAAGTATGTATCGAATCGGTCATGTTCACTGAGATTCAATCAATTCAAAAGTGCAAACTCCACCCAAAATGTGTAAATTTCTATTTATAACTTAAAAGCACATGTGAAGGGGGAGTATTTCTGAATAATGTAAAACTCTCAAAGTGTTAACTAAATATGTTTTATAATCATAAACACTTTGAGAGATTTTTCAAATGATTTGTTTATGGCAACATAGGATACTCATGGAGTTATAAGGTGACGAAGGTTAGGAAATACGTCCTATGATCCGCCAGAACCGGAGGGATCTACCCAAGGACAATACCAATAGTTTAGCACTAGAAGTCCTTAGGTATGATTGAAAAAAGGAGTAAAGAAATGAAAGGAGAAAGAAGGGGTTGAAGAATTAAAAAGAAAAGTAAATGAAAGGGTGAAATGAAATAGCCCTCCAAATGATCAACCTTAGGGCAGAAACCGGGTTCAATTCATATGCTACTGGATGTTACTAAAGTGACACCGGTATTGAAGACAAAGACGTCATAGACCCAGTGACGCACTGCACTTAACCTTCTAACCACTCAAGTATCTCTCAAAAGGTGCTTGTTTCATTTCTCACGGAGAACCCTTCCTAATCTATCGACCTTTCACTCTGAAATGTGTTGATCTTGAAAATGAGGCAATCTGCTCCATCCCTCCGACGACTTAATATTAAAGAACACTAAATCGAGTCTAGAGCCGCGAGATACGTCAAAAGATCTCTTAGGAACACTTAATATTTCTACACTGGCTGTTCAACATTAAGAAAACCAGTTGTAAATAACAAGAGTCCTACGCAGATCTTAGCAATCTGCCAAGAACATTCATGAGGTTATTCACAATTGTGATTCTCAGTGATTGAATGGAAATTCCTGCCAGGGTCAACATCAAACAGCCCTGACAGCAGGTCACTTCGGTAATCCTTTGAGGATTAGGCTTAGTGTTCGCGATGGTTTCAAACGGTCTACAGTCGTGGACTGATACTTCGGTATACTTCAGCGGCTCACCTGAATCATTGATACACTTCAGTGTATCTGTGTAAGCCCTCTTGGGGGTATCCGATTCAGGAACGGCCTTGGCAAGGATTATAGAAAGTTTTCACACTATGCTGTTAACGATCTCGAAGTCCGAACCTGTAAGTGCCGGATGCTTTATTGCTAATTGTTTTCATGCATGTACTTATGGAGACCGGGAGTTCCACCACCATTACCATCATCAACACTACATCAGTTTCCACATGCTCATACTAACATCACAAAGAAAGTTCTCACAAAGATCAAAGAAAAGCAAAATTCAAAGAAAGATTCTACGTCACGTAAAAGAATCTACAAATTTGAAAGACAAAGATCAATAGTAAAGAAAAGAGAACCATTTAAGCATGAAGATTCAAAGTAAAAGGACTTATGAGCATGTTGGAAAGACGTAAAGACTCCAAAGACAATGACATTAATGAAAGGCAGAGAATACCATCACTTGATCACTACAACAACAAAGAACAAAGATCCAAGAACAAAGAACAAAGACTTAAATTTTTTAAAGACGTCTAAAGCCGAGAAAGTCAAAGTAAAAGAAAAGAATGAAGATATCAAGCAACCTTTGATGACCAACCCTTAGGGGGAGATTGTTGGGAATACGTCTAATATTATCAAGTCTTGGTCATTATACTATGTAATAGGTTGCTTAGTTTATTATGGTCTTTATGTTTGTTATATGGTCGGCCCTTGTAGAAGGCCCATGGGCCGAGCCCTTCGCTTAATACTTCTAGAAATATGTTACTAGGAGATACCCTAGATAGCTCTCCTATAAATACCTATGTAAACACATATTTCTAGTGTTGGTTATTTCATATATGCAAGCAAACCTTTGTCATTATTTCTTGTATTATAATCGAGCTACCTTATCTCTTTCTCTCATCTCTATCTTACTCATATACTTGTGTTGATATCATTAGGGTGACCTAACATTATACTACTACGGTACTTAAACATATAACTTTTTCTTTTATCATCTATTTAGATTCGTTTATCATATGAAATATTATATAGAAATATAAAACTACTACCCCTATACAAAAATATATACATTTTCATAGGATATTACGATCCCGATCCAATTGGTGAAGATTACTTGGTCCTATCTTTAGCCTATTCGAGTTAAGGATTTGAGCAATTGCAAGTATCGTGGTCGTGGATTCGATCATGTATTTGTGATTTTGTCGCCTTTTCTGGAATATGAGATCGATAGAGATTAAAAAGGATGATCAACCCTTAACCAACAAACCCTTTTTACCGCTTTAGACTTGTTATTCCTTGGCTTTAGTGGGGGAGATGCGTATACTTGCCAAGCCTATGATAGAATATTCATCACGACTAAGCAACTAAACGATTTAGAATTGTTTTACATTAAAAAATTATTTTGGTTTCTACTTCGTTAAGTGTTTGGTTGTGTGATTATGACAAAAACGAATACGTGCTTAAATATAAAAATAAATCCTAATATCTTTTAGGATACATTTTTATACGATTAATTCTAAGGTTTACTTGGGGACAAGTAAAGTTCAAGTGGGGGGATATTTGATGAACTCAAATAAGTACATTTTATTATCATCATTTATCCTATTTATTTGACTTGTTTTATTATATTATCTATGAGAATCGATACATTAATGTTTACTTTAGTAATTCTCAGGTAAAAATAAGCATTATGTGAAACTTGGCGATTTTGGACTAATTATGGAGCAAAACAAGCAAGATGTCAAAAGCCTACTGAAATCCAGAATATCAAGCTCGTTCTACTCCAGATACGCCACATTATACTTCTAACATACGGCGTATCACTATCAAGATTTCACAAGTTACGATCCAAGTACATGCGCCGCATACAAAGATCAAGATACGCCGCATCTAAAGACGGTGTACGAATATTCCTGAATATATTAATCTTGGACCCCACGCGAAGTTAAGTCAATGCGCCGCATCTATTCATTCAATGCGCCGCATCTATCCCTGAGACAGAAACTATAAATACCCCAAGGTCAAACGAATTTGAGAGTTGGACAGTGTGTGAAGACAGAAACCTTAGAGCCGAATTCAGATGACCAAGCAGCACAAGACACACCTAAACGAAGATACAAGAGCTGTAAGAAGGTCCTGCATGTATTCAATTCATTAAGTAGTTTTGTTTTATTGTATTAGTACACTTTAATTCATTAGGATTAATGGGCTTGTGTCATGTGACTACGGAAAATCATGCACTCCCCTTAATATTGCTTTCCCATTAATTAAAGTTTATATGTTGATGTCTTTGGTGACTTTTATTAGTGCATTGATAACCTTTGTGTCTAGCTGAGCATTGCTTGGGTCGCCATGCCCCTTCCTCGCCTATTTGTTTTAGCGTCTCTTTAATAAATAGGATAGACATAAGTAATCATTAAGGGTTTACTCAGTGATAAGATTAGAGCCAACGAGAAAGGTTTAATTATATACACTTCATATAAAACTAGCAATAAAACAAGTGACAAGCTACTTAATTATCAGGACAGGTCTTCTTATTGTCTCGAGTATCTATCTGTGTACGTGTGTGCTAATCGCTGATTCGTGCTCATTAGTTTAGTTTATATTTAATCATAACCAAACCGTGCCAGTCTCTCAGGCTGAACCCCCTTGCGTTAGATTAGGCTGTATAGCTAACTTAGGATATTAAAATACTGATTAGAATAACTAGATAATACGTTCCACTCTTAGTGATCGACACTCTACTTACCATTATATTCATACTGACCGGGTACACTGCTCGTTAAGTGTGTGTGTTATTGATAAGTCGGCTAAATATAAATTTAAAACTTGAGTAGGCATTAATACTGCTAAACCGCAACGACACGCACGCGCATCAAGTTTTTGGCGCCGTTGCCGGGGAGTGAATTGTTATTATCTGTTAATTTGATTAGTATTTTAATTAGGTTTTTCTTTTTAATTTTTAGATTCTAACCACTAACCCTGTTATATATTAGATAAATTGCATTCATTGTATTATTTGCATATTTTCTGTTTTTGTGTGTTTTTATTTTCTGTAATTTTTGTTTCTTTTTGTTTATTTTCATTTTAGTTTTTTTTGTTTTTCTATTTTTCTGCATTCTGCTATCGTGGTACTGTGCTAATACAAACGATACGGCGCATCTGTTTTCACAGATACGGCGTATTGCGTTTAATTTTTATAAAATACAACGCGTTTAATAAATTCGAGTACGACGCATCTTTCCCCAAGAGACGGCGTATTCTGTTTTTAATAAGAAATTTTTCTAAACCCTAACACCATACGACGCATCTGTTTTAACAGATACGGCGTATCTTCTATTTAAATTAAAAACAGTTTTTGAATTATTAAACAGATACGACGCATCGATCTTTATCGATACGGCGCATCTTCTAAATCAAAAATCTTGTATTTTGAAACGTAACGAAAATACGGCGCATTAACTTTTGTTAATACGACGCATTTAATTTTAATAAATATAATCGATTTTTGATAATCTAAACTGGATACGGCGCATTCTTATTCATAAACGGCGTGTCTGTTTTCTGAATAAAAGTCTGATTAAACTTTAACGAAATAAGATACGGCGTATCCAATTTTCTGGATACGGCGCATCATCCGCAGATATCAGTCATTTTTATTCTTTATATTCGTTTCTAAATTCATTAATTTCTCTTCTAGCAAACAGACCCTACTGATGATTTTACCTATGATGACAGGTTTTCCTATGGAAGATATGTCAATGAACGGATATCTTGCTAAGGCACCTATGAAAGATAAGCACTATGAAATGTCCCGCACCAAAAAGCCGTTACTTCTGGAAAGTGATGACGAGTGTGATAACTATGAAGTTAGCTTGAGCAAGTTCCCTGCATTAAGCATTACTAAAAGCTCAGAATTGGAAAAGGAACTCTTGCTTTCGGATTCATTCGAAAATTTCGATGCTATTACTAGCAACTTACCTACGATCGATGCTTTACTCAAATCCGTATCTCAAACCAACATGCCCGTCTACTCAGTGGAAGTTTATGAAGATGTCAACTTCAATGTACTCACGATTGATGCCGATTTATTTTCTTGGGAAACTCCTCTTGAAGCTACTTATATGGAATTCAAACGCTTATGCAATATTGAAGATGGGATATTCTCTTATGATTTACTAATGAGCTACACTGAAGATGAATTGTTACTCTTATGGCCTATCATTGAATCTAAAGGATTAACTTGGACGACTATCGAAGAAAAATATGGGAAATTCCAAATTGAATACATGAACTCAGCAAAAGCGGTCAACAAATCGAGCAACAAAAGCTATGGTAGAGGAAATATCCAACCTATACAAACTCCTTATATGCCTTATTCCAAACAGTATTGGGGATTAGATAAAAGCAATCTGGACGATGAACGAATTTATGCTGAATCGGAGATACTGTTTCATAAAAAGTTGGTAAGGTTGATGAATATCTCTTTAGAAGAATGGCTTGAACTTAAATACGGTGATCCCAAATTTGCTCCTACGAATGAAGTCAAACGGATTGTGACTTCATGGTTGACACAAAGTTTTAAAGAACAATTTAATGAGTTCATGGAGATAAGGAGGAAAATGATTGGTAATACTAGCTTTGACATTAACTACGATCCTAATAATGCTGATTTTTCAGATTGGTTAGCTAGTAAGTTCAATAACCATAAGATCATGGACCGAGCTACTAAAGATGTGTTATGGGTATATTGGATGAGAGGTGAAGATGAGGAAGTAGAAAGCAACAATGGATCATCACATGACGATTCAACGATCGAGGAAGGCATTGAAGAATTGTTCAGCATAGACATTGATGTGTTCAATTATGAGACACCCTTGTGCAAACAATTCAAAGAATTTAATTACCTTCTTCAAATTGACGCTGATGTGCTAACTGGAGATTTACCGGGATTCAAAACTTATGATGAGTTCAAAAACACCTGGTACTACGAATGGAATGACCAGATACCATGGGTTTGGGATAAACCGTGGGAATTTGAGCATATTAATCACACTTGTAAACCTTTCCGTTTCAAGGATGGAAGTAGTGAATGGCCAACCTGTGATTTGAAGAATGATGGAACCTGCAATGGAGGAAGTATAATTGGTATGAAACGGGTTGGAAACGATGTATACTTTGAAGACGACGATTGGTATGAAAAAGTTGAAGACTGCCCTCGTAAAGCAGAGGCTTTACAAGAAAGAGGTAGAATCAAATACTTAAAAGAACTAAAGGGAGCATCGAATACTACTTTCTGGGAATGGGTGCATAGAAAATTTGATGATTACTCAAGGCTTAGTCGACGCTTGCAATGGGAATTGAAAAGAGAGTGGGATGAGATTCAAGATTATTATCAATCCATTAACGAGGTTAATTATGATCCCTATGATAATAACGATGAGTCGCGAGGAGAATTGATTGATGAACTTGATGACTATTTGAATGAGGATCCTTATTTCAAGTTTGTTGATAAAGACGAAGAAGAATTCATCAAGAGAAAATGTCAACTACTTGGGATAACTTATAATAACCCACCCATGATAATTTCTGAAAAATTTAAAGTCATCAAATACTCTTTGGGACCAGATGAGGAATATGTTGCGACAAAGACCAAAAAATATATTAGATTAAGTCGAACGAAAGAAAATGTTGCAGAGCTATACGGGAACATCTTTCGGATGAAAGAAGAAGGATGACACGTAACAAGAACAAAATAAGGAGCTGAACGTGAGTCTAACTTGAAGACTCTGGAATAAAGACAAGTGCTGACCGGGAGACAACCCGGAAGAAAATTTTTTACTTTTCTGTTCTGTGTCGAGTCTGTCAGACCTGCAGAGGATGCGGCGCATCTCCATCGTAGGATACGACGCATCACTTGCACTGGTCATATCTTATTTTATTTTCTGCATTTTTATTTTTCACTTTAAAACTTTTTGTCAGTTTATTTAATGCGGCGCATCCCTGGTTAAGGATGCGACGCATCTTTTATTCTGATTCGTATTTATTCCTGGCTCGATACAGCGTATCTTCTTCCATAAGATACGGCGTATCGACTGACCTGATGATTTACAGATTTAATTTTTTAGGTTTTATTTTTACTAACTACTAATGTATTATGCAAGTTTGAACCTTCTTAACTCAGGTTTGTTAAAGTCTTAATGGTATTATAGATTCCTGCAATTCTTGTGGATACATCATCTATAAAGCTTAAACGTTCTAATCCACAAGAAAGTTGATTTTTGCTCTTATACAAATAATGGAGGATCATACCGAGCAAATCTCAGGGGAGTTTTTCTGTTCTAATTCTTTTTATTTTCCAGTTTTTAACCTTTAACACAAACAACGAGGACGTTGTTTAACTTAAGTGGGGGGATTGGAGAATTAGAACACTTACTTGTCCTAAACTTTTTCAAAATATGCTTAAAATGCGCTTAATATATCAAAATTTAAAATTTTTTTAGCATGTTTTTGTTTAAAGTCTAAATTACATAACCGCACACATAACTCTATTTTTTCAAAAATATTAAAACTTTAGTGTGCTGGTGACTTGTAAACTTTAGAACTTGGCTTGTATACTATTCGAGACCACCATAATAAGTATTATCTATATAATTGGAGTGACTTGTCTAAATTGGTAAATTTCTAGGATTACACCCAAATAGCCTTTATATGTTATGTGATATTAACTAACTACACTGGTTAGTTAACCCCCGTATAAACCCTTTGTTACTCTCAATTTTAGAGTAAGATACCCCTAGAAAAACCCTCAGAGCCATTCCTTTCGTTTCTTACACCTTTGTTATAATGTTTCGTTACACCCTTACACCTTAGCCTACCCTGTAGATTAAAATCCGTGGTTAATTGCTTTAGGCAAAGTGTGTTTCCTTACATTACCTGTGTTCGCGTGCGTAATTCATTATCTTTGGTTAGGTCGGGAAATTGCACAATGCAATTGGTATGAAAGTAAATATTGTATACTTTTAGTTTATTTTTCGTGTGTTTGCTACTTTCGCTATTACAGTTATTTCTGAAAGTATGAAGAATATGGAAAAGTTATCCGGAAAAATAGTGATAGTAAAGTTGTGAAATTTTACACATATAAAGTTTTAAAAAAAATAAATAAATAAATAAATAAAAAGAAAAAGAAAAAGGAAAAGTTGGAAGTTTGTTTTAACCAACTTATGTAAAGTTTTGTATTAAGTGGGAGATATCACCACTATTTGTTGTATATTATATTTATGGGTTGAATGGGAGTTGGCCGTTATGGGAACGCCAACTAAGGTTATTCTTTGATTGAGATCTTGTTGAGTATAATTCGTGTCTACCTAAAGCGTGTGTTTCAAGTGTTAAAGCGTGAGTTATTCAATGATATGAGTCTTATTCATGGGATGGTTGGGAAAGTGATTAACCACACTTAGGATTTTAATTTATCTGTTTTGTTTATTTTTCATTTTACACCAATTTGTATCCCAAATATTATCCATACCCTATATCATTCTTCATCCAAACCTTTGATTTATTGAGATTAGGGATTTGAGCAATCTTAAGTATCGTAGTCGTGGATTCGGCTATGTATTTATGATTTTGTCACCCTTTTTGATATAATATTATTGGTGAAGATTACTTGGTCCTATCTTTAGCCTATTCGAGTTAAGGATTTGAGCAATTGCAAGTATCGTGGTTGTGGATTCGATCATGTATTTGTGATTTTGTCGCCTTTTCTGGAATATGAGATCGATAGAGATTAAAAAGGATGATCAACCCTTAACCAACAAACCCTTTTTACCACTTTAGACTTGTTATTCCTTGGCTTTAGTGGGGGAGATGCGTATACTTGCCAAGCCTATGATAGAATATTCATCACGACTAAGCAACTAAACGATTTAGAATTGTTTTACATTAAAAAATTATTTTGGTTTCTACTTCGTTAAGTGTTTGGTTGTGTGATTATGACAAAAACGAATACGTGCTTAAATATAAAAATAAATCCTAATATCTTTTAGGATACATTTTTATACGATTAATTCTAAGGTTTACTTGGGGACAAGTAAAGTTCAAGTGGGGGGATATTTGATGAACTCAAATAAGTACATTTTATTATCATCATTTATCCTATTTATTTGACTTGTTTTATTATATTATCTATGAGAATCGATACATTAATGTTTACTTTAGTAATTCTCAGGTAAAAACAAGCATTATGTGAAACTTGGCGATTTTGGACTAATTATGGAGCAAAACAAGTAAGATGTCAAAAGCCTACTGAAATCCAGAAGATCAAGCTCGTTCTACTCCAGATACGCTGCATTATACTTCTAACATACGGCGTATCACTATCAAGATTTCACAAGTTACGATCCAAGTACATGCGCCGCATACAAAGATCAAGATACGCCGCATCTAAAGACGGTGTATGAATATTCCTGAATATATTAATCTTGGACCCCACGCGAAGTTAAGTCAATGCGCCGCATCTATTCATTCAATGCGCCGCATCTATCCCTGAGACAGAAACTATAAATACCCCAAGGTCAGACGAATTTGAGAGTTGGACAGTGTGTGAAGACAGAAACCTTAGAGCCGAATTCAGACGACCAAGCAGCACAAGACACACCTAAACGAAGATACAAGAGCTGTAAGAAGGTCCTGCATGTATTCAATTCATTAAGTAGTTTTGTTTTATTGTATTAGTACACTTTAATTCATCAGGATTGATGGGCTTGTGTCATGTGACTACGGAAAATCATGCACTCCCCTTAATATTGCTTTCCCATTAATTAAAGTTTATATGTTGATGTCTTTGGTGACTTTTATTAGTGCATTGATAACCTCTGTGTGTAGCTGAGCATTGCTTGGGTCGCCATGCCCCTTCCTCGCCTATTTGTTTTAGCGTCTCTTTAATAAATAGGATAGACATAAGTAATCATTAAGGGTTTACTCGCCGATAAGATTAGAGCCAACGAGAAAGATTTAATTATATACACTTCATATAAAACTAGCAATAAAACAAGTGACAAGCTACTTAATTATCAGGACAGGTCTTCTTATTGTCTCGAGTATCTATCTGTGTACGTGTGTACTAATCGCTAATTTGTGCTCATTAGTTTAGTTTATATTTAATCATAACCAAGCCGTGCCAGTCTCTCAGGCTGAACCCCCTTGCGTTAGATTAGGCTGTATAGCTAACTTAGGATATTAAAATACTGATTAGAATAACTAGATAATACGTTCCACTCTTAGTGATCGACACTCTACTTACCATTATATTCATACAGACCGGGTACACTGCTCGTTAAGTGTATGTGTTATTGATAAGTCGGCTAAATATAAATTTAAAACTTGAGTAGGCATTAATACTGCTAAACCGCAACGACACGCATGCGCATCAAGCCCTGACAGCAGGTCACTTCGGTAATCATTTGAGGATTAGCCTTAGTGTTCGCGGTGGTTTCAAACGGTCTACAGTCGTGGACTGATACTTCGGTATACTTCAGCGGCTCACCTGAATCATTGATACACTTTAGTGTATCTGTGTAAGCCCTCTTGGGGGTATCCGGTTCAGGAACGGCCTTGGCAAGGATTATAGAAAGTTTTCACACTATGCTGTTAACGATCTCAAAGTCCGAACCTGTAAGTGCCGGATGCTTTATTGCTAATTGTTTTCATGCAGGTACTTATGGAGACCGGGAGTTCCACCACCAGTACCATCATCAACACTACATCAGTTTCCACATGCTCATACTAACATCACAAAGAAAGTTCTCACAAAGATCAAAGAAAAGAAAAATTCAAAGAAAGATTCTACGTCACGTAAAAGAATCTACAAAGTTGAAAGACAAAGATCAATAGTAAAGAAAAGAGAACCATTTAAGCATGAAGATTCAAAGTAAAAGGACGTATGAGCATGTTGGAAAGACGTAAAGACTCCAAAGACAATGACATTGATGAAAGGCAGAGAATACCATCACTTGATCACTACAACAACAAAGAACAAAGATCCAAGAACAAAGAACAAAGACTTAAAGTTTTTGAAGACGTCTAAAGCCGAGAAAGTCAAAGTAAAAGAAAAGAATGAAGATATCAAGCAACCTTTGATGACCAACCCTTAGGGGGAGATTGTTGGGAATACGTCTAATATTATCAAGTCTTAGTCATTATACTATGTAATAGGTTGCTTAGTTTATTATGGTCTTTATGTTTGTTATATGGCCGGCCCTTGTAGAAGGCCCATGGGCCGAGCCCTTCGCTTAATACTTCTAGAAATATGTTACAAGGAGATGCCCTAGATAGCTCTCCTATAAATACCCATGTAAACACATATTTCTAGTGTTGGTTATTTCATATATGCAAGCAAACCTTTGTCATTATTTCTTGTGTTATAATTGAGCTACCTTATCTCTTTCTCTCATCTCTATCTTATTCATATACTTGTGTTGATATCATTAGGGTGACCTAACATTATACTACTACGGTACTTAAACATATAACTTTTTCTTTTATCATCTATTTAGATTCGTTTATCATATGAAATATTATATAGAAATATAAAACTACAACCCCTATACAAAAATATATACATTTTCATAGGATATTACGATCCTGATCCAATCCTACGATCACGATCTTGCAAAGCCGAAAATGATCCTAGGTAGGATCCCGATCCTGACAACCTTGGTTGAAAGAGTATATATATATATACTTAACGCTTTTAAGTTAGTAGATGATAAGCTGTGAGTATGTATTTACATACTCATTATTTTTAAGTGTTGTGGTGCGATCGATGTATCGAAAAGTTTAATAAGTGTAGTGTGTTGACAAAACCGGGCATGGTGTGTTTATAAATATGTCATCCTCAATATATTTCATAATAAACCTTATAGTTTCAAAGTTGATAGTTTACACCCATATAGTTTTAGAAATGACACTTTTAGTCCTTATAGTTTTGAAAATGACAAAATTAGTCTTTACAGTTTCAAAAATGACAACTTTAGTCCTCACAGTTTCAAAAATGACAGTTTAAGTCCTTACAGTTTAAAAAATGACAACTTTAGTACCTGGTTAGAAAAATATTTCATTTTTAGTCCGAAAACTCAAAGTTTGGCAAAAGTTTAGAGTTTTCACCCTAAGTTTAATAGTTTTACAGTTTTGGCCCAAGAAAATTCTAAGTTTCAAAGTGTTAGAGTTTTCACCTCACAGCTTTTCGGTCGTTACGCTTTTAGTCCTTTTTCTACAAATCGTATAGTTTGTGAACGAAATGGATTTAGCAAGTTTTCAACTTATTCCAATAAGTTATAATAAGCTGTTTTGAAATTTTAGAGCTTATAGCTTATTCGAAATGGCTTATGGGCCTTGGAGGCCCAACAAGGGTGCGTTTTGGTCTATTAAAAATAAGCCAAATGGCTTATGTGTTTTGTGACTTATTTTAGTGACTTCAAAATATGTATAACAACTTATTTTCACAGCTTATAGCTTATTGCTCGTTTGAAATGTCTTATGGGCTTTTAAGGCCCATAAAAGGTGCATTTGGTTTTGAAAACATAAGCTGAATGGCTTATTGATTTTGTGGCTTGTTTTAGTGTTTTCAAAAGTGGTTTCTTAGCTTGTTCCAAGGGCTTATATGACCAGCTTATAGCTTTTAGCTTATTCGAACAACAAGTGCGCTTTAGGGCTCAAAAGTGGCTCGTTGGGTTTGCTTATTAAGCCGAATGGCTTAATAAGTTTATAGCTTATGAGATGGAGATTATTAGTAAATCCTTTGGGCTTATGGTGCATGTTATTTTGAGCTTAAAGCTCTTTTAAAAACTTATCTTTGTTTTAAGGGTCGATGTCAATTCCTTTTTAGCTTCTAAAAAGAAGTCGAATGGGATGTGCGTGTGTGGTGTATTAACAAAGTTTGTTAGCTTATAAATGTAGCTTATAGCTTAGCATATAGTTGGAATCAAACACATCAGGGTTAACAAGTGTATTGAAAAGAGTTTAGGATTAAAATTACAACACCTAAAGGTGGTGAGGTTCGAATGGAATGACGCAAGAACAAATGGAAACCAAAATAACTGAAGCTTCCCACCTTAAACCCAAGTAATTACTTCCTAAGCTTCTAAATCAACTTGTAACCTTTCCATTTATTCTCTTTTTGGCTCGACAAGGACAAGGGTGAGAGTGAGTATGTGTTGTAGTTTTGAAAGCAAAGTATGAGATGTGAATATGTTCATGTATGTATCGATTTATATAGAGTTGAAAAGAGAGTTTGGCATTAATTGTAAAGCTTGCAACTTGCATTAAGAGATAAGCTAGCAAGTTATGGTGAGTTGATGTGTGATTCGACAAGGCAAGGAAGAGGATCAAGTGAAGTGTCTTGTCAAGTCTAGTTGAGGTGTGTTCTAGGGTGGTTCGACTAGGGGTGGAAGGTGATAAGATCAAGTGGTAACTAGGCAATGATGGTGGTTTGTGGTGGTCATTCGAATAAGAAGGGAGGCAAGGAGGTGACAAGGATCAAGTTACACAAGCTGGTTTTGTGTTCACACTTGGTTTAGTTGGTTAATCTAGTTAGACTTAGTTAGGATTTTGTTTGGTTCTTTTGGTTGTAGTTCGACGCAAGGCAAGAGCAAGGTGGGATAGATTGGTTTGATGTAGATTATAACTAGGTTCATGGTGGTGTGTTGTGGGTTCAATGCAAGCAAAGGAAAAAGGGAGGGAAAGGTAGTTTAAAAATTCTAGCTTAGATGGCTTGTACAAAGTTCTCTAGGAGGTTGTACGTTCGAGTTGCAAAATGGTGGGAAAACAAGTTTAAATGTGATGCTTTGGTGACTTGTAAGTATGCATGGGTATTTGTAAACTAGGGTTTGTGTTTTGAGTTTGCATGCATGAAGTCATATGTATAAATATTAAGGTTTTGGTAAAAACCCTAATGAGTGTAATTCGTTTAGTTCAAACGTTTTAAATGGTAAGTTAAAGAAATAACGTAAAGTGATAAATGAGAGTTGGAAACATTTTACTTGACATATTATGTGGGATGTGAAGTATGCAATGGGAATCATTTATCTAAGGATTGTCCATTCAAGGAGAAGGAAAATCAATTGAAGAAGCATACTATACTCAATATGGTGTACCATTTTCATCCGGGAGGTTTAGAGCAAATGGTCAGGGTTTTTACCAACATGAAGGTGGAAGCCAAAATTTTCAAGAGAAGAGGCAAAGCTTAGAAGAAACTTTGAACAAGTTTATATCCGAATCGGCGAAGAGACATGATGAACATTCGGTTTTGTTCAAAGAAATTAGAGCCTCGACCAATGCATCAACAAGGAATCAAGGAAGTTCAATAAAGGCGTTAGAAATTCAAATTTGTCAAATGAGCAAAGTACTTCAACAAAGAGGATTTGGATCACTTCCAAGTGCAACCGAATCCAATCCAAGAGACCATGTGAAGGCATTCACTACAAGTGAAGAACCATTTTCTAACTCTTATTTTACTTATGATTCTTGTTCTATTTCTCAAGTTGTTCAGGAAAATTATATTAACATGAAAGAGAAACCCAAGATTCCATTTCCTGGACGCCTTAAGAAGAATGGGAATATTGATGCAACGTTAGAAGAGAATATGGCTATGATGCAGATTCAAGAAACTAATAAAGAGATCTTGAAAGAGAATGGAGAATCCGGCAAGAGTCTATTGAAGTTACTTAAAGAAAAGGAGGTGATAGAGAGCAAAATCAAGGCAACATTAAGTGAAAAATGTTCGGCCATATTAAAAGATGTCATCCCTCCTAAAGAAAAAGATCCAGGGAGTTTTACTTTACCTTGTTGTATAGGCAATATGAAATTTGATAAGGCCTTAGCCGACTTAGGAGCTAGTGTTTGTGTGATCCCTTACTCTACCTTTCTAAAACTAGGACTAGGTCAACCATCTCCTACTAGGCTTATAATTGAAATGGCGGATAAAACGGTAAAAGTCCCTTAGGTATTGTTGAGAATATCTTAGTAAGAATTGGCAAACTAGTTTTTTCCCGTACACTTTGTTATTTTAGATATGCCCGAAGATACTAAGATTCCCCTAATTTTAAGAAGACCATTTTTGTCTACGGCACATGCTAAAATAGATGTTCATAAAAAGAAGATTTCATTGAATATAGGGAATAACAAAGTAGTTTTTAAAGGTTTAACTCCTATAAGTTCGACTATTAAGCCAATTTGTGTCATGGGGTTAAGAGAAAGAATGGAGTTGGACTTAGAAGCTAGGCTAATGGGTGAAACTTTAATTCTTAATAAATCAAGAGATCCTAGGAAGGAGGATTATGAAGAATTAATAGACCTTAATGAACCATTAGAGCTTAGACGTAACTACCATGACTATGTGGATGTAGATTTTGAGATTGAGGAAGGAGAAATTATAGATGAAGCTAAGTTTGACACGAGGATTAGGGATGTGAAAGTGATTAAGGACTATCCTAGTTTTTGCGACCTCGTGAAATAATAATTAATAAATAACCTTTATATATTAATTATTACTAATTGTATTTTCCATGTTAACGCGTGTGACCCCGAAGGCTCACGTGTGATCCAAACATACGATATTTAACTTGTTCATATCCCAACACCTTTCCCACACTTGAGCTGCACCATGTCCTCATTGTACTATTAGAACCTTAAATCGAAAGGCGACACAGAAATCCAATGGGCTACTAAGAGATATACGTCAAGACATCATCAGCTGCGCAAGGTGGGAATACTCACTACAATACTTATGACTTCATATGTATAACTAAATAAATGATGCTTTAAAATTACTATCAGCTAAAAATAATAATAACTTGCTTGCTTGCTTATTCCTTTTTTGTATCTTTTTTTTTTTCTTTTTTTCATGAAGCAAGACAAGTATACAATGAAGTAATGACAAAAAATCCAATATATCCCCCCACTTGAAATCAACTATCTTCTAAACCCATTAATTCTTCAAACTCTTCAAAACTCAATACCCTCAACCATGACCCGCGACTTTCACCAATGAAACCAAAATTAACTAGTAACTCCCGACTATGGATTTAAAGAAACTACAGGGTAGGCGAAGGTTTAAGGTTGTAACAAAACATATTAAGTGGTGTAAGAAACGAAAGGATAGGCTCTACGGGTTTATCTAGGGGTATCTTACTCTTGGGAAAAGAGTAAACAAAGGGTTAACTAACCAGTGGGGTTAGTTATAAATTAGGGATAACTAACCAGTCGGGTTAGTTATAATATATTTTGTATAATGGAAACGGATGGGGAATTTTGGTTGTATCCTAAAAATTTGCCAAGTTAGAAAAGTTACTACGATTATCAAATAATGCTTCTTATTGTGTTCTCGAGTGATGATCTATGCCAAGTTCTAAAGTCTACTACAATCACCAGCACACTTATATTTTTTATGGGCTTAATCCTCACAGTTGTAATTTACGGGTTATGCGTGCGGGTTATGCATCTAATATGATCTACGAAAAACATGCTAAAAAATTATGTTTAGGTATAGATTAGGCAAATTAATGTAGAAAATAAGGACAAGTAAAATTCATTCCTATTTTACGCAAAATATAAAGTTAAAAATAAATGAAACTAGGAATGAAATAGAATAATTCCCTTGATATTGCTCGGTATCATCCTCTAAGATAAGAGTGCGAGCATATAATGTGCGGGAGTCATCAACACCTTCAAATGTCCAGACCTGTAAAAATATAAAGACCACAGAAAAGAAACTCGAAAACATCTCATTTAGTCATCGGTTAGAAAATAAAACGAAAAAAGAAAGTTGGATTCCTGTTCTGTAGGGTCGATACGCCGTATCCATTGTTAGTGGATACACCGTATTGAAACTTAAAGAATAGGTTCTAAATACGAGTCAAAATATCGAATACGCCGTATCCTTACACCGTATCCAAAACTAAAGTATTCTAGGTGAGATCGATACGCCGTATCCATTGGGGTTGGATACGCCGTATCGAAGATCTGGGACAGAATCGACAGAAAATTAAATAGACATAAATTAAAAGATAAGCATGGGTTGCCTCGTACGAAGCGCTTGTTTTTGTTCGAGTCACGAGCCTAACTCCACCCTTATTTACTATATAATAGGGTGTTTATTGATGTGTGCCTATTTACTCATCATTTTATGCCCATATAATTCATAAAAAATGCTAAAAACAGCCAAATATGCCAATTTATATTGCAAATATCCTTGGATTGTGTTTTTATGTATTTCAGGTACAAAGGATTGAAAACAGAGAGAAAACGGACATTTTTGGATCGTCTCAACAATATTGGTGCATTTGATCAAGTGAAGACGAAGTCAAAGTCAACCTCGGGATTTAGCATTGGAATGAGCAGGGAAAAACGAACCCGAAACCATTTTTCATGGGCCAACCCGACCCAATTTAATGGGCCAAGTCAGCCCATTTAAACACTAACTTACCAAATCCTAAACTAAACATGTAACACCCCGAAAATCGGGTCCAGCGGAAACAATCATGTCACTGGGGTGCTACTCAATTGGTATCACAACACAAGTTACCAAGAACGGTTTTACATCAACCGTTTAGAAGAAAATTCATTATCAAAAGTATTAAATTTACATCATTCGAAAATATTGCGGAAGTAAGGCCCATAAATAAATAAAGCGGTCCCAAATATAAATATCAGAGTCGTCTATGACCATGCCCCTTGCCAAGCGCCTCCAGAAATAAGCTATTACCTAAAACCTGAAAATACATGCTAAAAGGGTCAGCTTACGCTGGTGAGTCCATAGGTTTTAGTTTAAAACAGTATGGTTGAACCAAAAGGTTTTCAAGTTCAAAATCGTCGTTCACAAACAAGTCAAGTCCAACGTAGGCTAACACTGCCTAAATCACAATTCCAGAACCAAATCCGCAAATAATAACATAGTCAAAGCATCTCAAACCATAATCAATCATACAGATACTATACTCATATAGTGTCACGCAAGTTTAACTGTTACGCTGGCTAAGTCATAAAAGTCAAATCATAATAACAGTACCCTATAGGTGCACACTATAGTCGTCTCTAGGCACAGGAGCCCACTGGTAATAGGTACAAGGAGCCTTCGTTAATGATAAGGCACAAGGAGCCTTCGTTAATGATAACCATAGCCAGCTCGCGTAACAGTATCATAACAGTTTCAGGCCACATCAAATAATAGGTAAACACATAACGCATTCAAGTAACCAGGTCAGATATATCAGCTAAACATTACGTTGGAGAAAAACAAATTACGTTTCAAGTAAAACAAGTATTGAGTTTAAGTAGAAATGAGCATGTATTCTCCCCCAAAATAGTTTTAAAACTGGTAAAAGTAGGGGCCATGAACTCACCTTAGTCACCGCAATGCATAGATCACAACTGACACGACTGGCATCGGGGAGCAAAACACAACGGTCTCAAAACATACAGCACGACGGTACATGGGGTACAAGCACGGCGGTACACAACGGTCTAGGATCGGCACAACCTAATACGCATACGGTTATCTCAAAATACGGCTCGCAAAATAATAAAGTCTATAAAAGACAACGTGTCGTAGTTTTTGTGGATTACTCAGTTTTCAAAACTTATCAAAAGCTTAGTATAAACGTTTCGTGTGGTGTGGTAAGAAAACACAAACTCGACATACAAATCACGCCAAAGAGACGAGACATCAACAAACTCGAGAGAAAACTGACGAGAACTCAAACCAAGGAAGACAACTCTAGAGGTTAACGACAAACAAACATCTCACATAAATAAATTAGTTTGTGCATGTCGGTATCTACCCCAATATCCCAAATAACTTGTATAAAACATAAACGTTTTATAATAAAAATAAGTTTAACTAATAGAATTAGTTTTTCTCAAGTCGTCGTGACTTGGGTTAATCAAATATGAAATTTCAATATTTAATAAGTTTATGTCTCGCTATTGTTCTTGTAAATATTAGTTTTGGTTTTATTGAAGATTTTGTGTCTGGTCCGAGTTTAATATATTAAAGTCTTTTCGAGTTTAATATATTATACCGTCTCAAGTCTCAAAATGTTCAATAAGTCCAATATCTAATGTTGTACATCCGATAACGATCCATGATTTTCCAAACGTCCAAGTATAATAATCAAAATCCGATATGAATTCAATAATGTCATGTCACAAGTCAAGTAACCGGGTATTAATTTTCCAAGTAACCGAAACGTACCAACATCTCAAACTCACCAAACAATTTTGTATCAAAGCACTCTTTTAACTGCTTTGGGCTTATGAGCCCATGAATACTCAACACCAATCCCTTATGGATTGTTGAGCCCAAATCCAACCCAACACAACACATTCACAACACCAAAACTATAACCAAGACACATTAACCTGTTATGCCGAGACCAAGAGGTCTCGACTCGAATCTGTTTACCGCGACAATCGAACAAACGCAAGCAGACTAATCATAACTCCGACATAGAATCAAAACTAGCATCTACAACAAAAATCAAGAGCCTATATTTCTCATAAATTCCAAGACCAAAACTGCAAATAGGTTTGGGTCGACCCGACCCGAATTCAAAACAACAACGACCACAAAATACTAGACCGGGATTCATATCGAGACCCAAATGGATTTTCTACTCGACTCGAATTAGACTAACACCCTGCTTCAGCCCAAATAAAAAACTATCGCACCTTATGTGGGTCGTAGAACAACGACTCAAACCCGAAACAAATACACACATCCTATAACAATTTCTTACCACACGAAAGGATTTCAAAAACAAAATTATGTCCGGTTTTTCAAGTCACGAATTATTAACATTATTTCGAAAAACAGTTTTAAATCCACAAAACTATAGCAACATCAATCGGTTTTAACAAAATAATGAGTAACAAAATGGTTTTCTCGGTTTACCAGGTCGAGAAAAAAATGAGAGGGAGGAGAGGGAAAGACGGCGGCAGCAACAAACCAAGCAAGACCCAAAACTGCCCCAAAACACTCGATCTGAACTCACATGGTTACACAAAGGTGTTGCCGGAAAACCTATAAGTTACCGAGAGGGAGGAAATAGGTGAGGGTGGGTTGGAGGCGCGTGAGCCATATAGAAATAATGAGGGGATCGAGGTGTGTATGATGGTGGTGGCTGTGTATGAAGGTGCTCGGTGGTGGCGGCTCGGATGGCCGGAGCATGGCTGGAAAATTAGAAGAGGAGGGAGCCGTTGGTTTTAGTGAAAGGGGTATCAAAACCCTAGAATAAGAAAAAGGGTATTATAAGTTGGTTTATATAGTACTAGGTTTAGGTTAGAAAAAGTCTAGGGACCAATGCTGTAAATAACAAAGTTTAGGGTTGGAGGAATAAAATTTTCTGCAGGGATCATAGTTGTAATTTTTGCTATCTTTCATGAAATGAGGCTCGGGGCGCGTTTAAGATAGCAAACGATCAATTCAAGACACGGGAATTACACCATTGCGCTCCAAATAATTTTTCCAATAAAAACGACTATTCATACGCCTCATTTCTCACGAATAATAAAATAATCAAAACAAATCGTTTGTTGTGCCAGTACGCGTTGTGTATGAATTTTTCACGTTTCGCGAGATAAATTAACGTTTTAGAGTCAAAAGAGTCCGGAAAGGTTCGTAAATGAAAAACAGAGATAATCTCGTATAGAAATAAATCTGGAAAATTACGAGTTGTTACAAAACACAACCCAAAACTAAACTAAACCTAATCCTAAAACCTGGCCCAACCTAATTAAACACAACCCAATCCCATAACCCAACTAAACAAGCCCGTACCCTTTTTATTTAATAAAATCAAAACAAAGTCAACCCCCCTTTTCCCCAGCTTTACTCGCCAAAAGCTAAACCTGCTCCATGTCCCCTCTGCTCCAGCCAACCTACTCCAGACAAGCCCCATCACAAGAAACCTTCCCCTTTTGCATGTTTCCACTACCTGGCTATCTGATTTAAAGGAATTACACAAAGGCAATATGTGTAACCCCGGTTCGTTGTCCCGACGAAGGATGAATGGAATATGTAATTTCGGGATCGTGAAACGTGTCGTGAATGTGTAAGAGTTAGATATTTTGGTTTTTAAACTAAAATTATGAAATAATAACTAGAAAATACTAATTAACTAAGGCAAATGCTAATCTAAAGTGCTTAAGGCCAAAAACGCAAAGAAAAACTAATCACGAATCTAAACCGGGAAATACCGAGCCTAAATGTCAAATTAATGAAACACTATTCTAAAAACGTCAAATTAATTTTTCTAAGTCCTAATTAGCAAAATAAAATTTTAGAAAAAAGAATTATAATTTTTTGATTTTTATTTAATTTTTTATGAATTAAAAACTAAATTTAAGAAATTAAATCATTAAAAATATTAAAACTTAGAGGTAAAATATGGAATTTTTATAAAAACTACTCTAAACCGTACTAAAGATAAGAAAAATAAAATGGACGAATAAGCTATTCCTAATAAGCAGTTTTAAGCAAAAAAGATTATTAAGCTAAAAAGGAAAGCAATGTATAAAAGAATTAGGCCTCAACCCTTGGGCAGAGAAGACCCAAGGGCAGAGTTGGTTTGAGTGTGTGGTGTTGAGGATTAGAAAGGGCTGAGATCCAAGGTTCGAACCTTGGTTTTGTGTTTTTTGAAAACTATTTTTTTTTTTCTTTTTAAAACCTAATTAAGCACTTAATAAGAAGCACTTTTTATAAAAGGAACTATTTTTGAAAATCCACAATACGCTCAGAATGAGGTTAAGAAAACTGATCAGAAGGCACAAAAGGAAAAACAAACAAAATTATATAAAGCAATGGACTAAAAAGCTTAAAATAAGCTAACTATAAGCTAATTTGGGGAAAACCAGATCTAAATGAACTAAAAAACTTGGAATAAGCTATAATCAAGATCAAATAAGCAAACAAAAAAAAGCTCAATAAGCACTTATGGAAACTGATGCAGCCTTAAGAGGGGGCTACTGATGTGCAGCCCTATTGAGGCTTAACTGAGGGCTTTTAAAGGCTGTGAAAAGCTATTATAAGCTATTTAAAAAAATAAAAAAATGGGCAATATCAAGATAAGCTACAACACCTTACTTGTACCAAAATTCAGCTAAAAAGGACTTATGATGTAACAATTAAAAATCTAAAAGATAGGTTGTTTGGGCAATAATCAAAACTGGTGCCTCAGTGACCACTGATGCAGCAGACTTGCACTTTTGGCCTTAACTTCTTTCAAACTCAATAAAATTCCACCAAATTTAAAACTTCAACCTTAACCACTATAATGCAACTATGTTTACCAAAATTAAGGACTAAATAAGCTCAGGCTTAATGGAAGCTTAATTGAGCAGTTCACTTCCTATGATTGAACTATACTATTCAAATCTTCCAAAAGCATCAAATCAGCTTAACAACTATTGAAATCAACTTATCTATCTTCAAATAAGCTCAATCAAATCTCTCCTTATAGCCAATGAACAGTGCTTATCATATTTGACCCACTTTGGGGCTTAAACCAAACAAGCCTTAATGAAACTGTATTTGAAATTAAAACTAGAACAGACCAATTTAAGCTATGGTTTTGAATAAGCATTAACTAACTAACTTCATGGAACCCTAATGAACAATTTTTAAGTTTTAAATAAGCACTAATAAGCTATGACTAGATTATGCTATTTTTATTTTATTTTTTTTGGCTTTTTGAGATTTTTAAGTAAAAACAGAAATGATCTAATAATACCTAACAAATTATACTCAAATAAAAATATAATGAACAAATAAGCAGCTAAAAATCAGAATAAGTACTATAGTAACAGTAATAAGCAGTTGAATAGTAATTAAGCAAATATGGAATTGAGACTTACAAAAGCTTTTGCATAGAACTAGAATGAATTATCAATAGCCAAACCCAGGCTTATCAAACACAAGCCAATAAAACCCCTCTGAGCTTATTCCAGAACAGCTTATTTCACCAAGTGCTTATTTGACCTCGAGTTGACTTTTTAAAAAATTTGAGATTAAAACAGAATAGATCCAAATTAATTTTAACAAAAGCTACAATAAGCTTATACAAGCTTATAAGAACAGAAATGGAAGCTTAAAACAGATTGGCAATAGTAAAGAACAGGATTAAAGTAAATTTGAACAAGATGAATAAAAGGGAAACTGAAATTTCATTAACCAAAAGATGAATTACAAGACTGAATTGAAATTAACATTGGAATTTAAAATGATTACACTAAAAACATTAATGTAAAATTGGCCTAAATTTCTCTAATAACATGAAAAATTGGACAGTCCTTGTGCAGAGAGGAGAGTCTTCTATTTATAGCTGAGGAGAGGTGCTCATTAGGGTTTCTTGAAGCTAATCTGTTGGATCGTGCCTTCCTGATAGATCTTTGAGCTTGGTAGACTGTTGGGAATTAAATATTCTGAAGTTAGAGTATTAGAATTTACTCTAAGTCGAAGGTACTGCTAGTTCATGATCAAGGTACTGCTAGTACATGAAGGTACTGCTAGAGCAAGAAGGTACTGCTAGTTCAAGTTGAAGGTACTGCTAGTTGTATAAGGTACTGCTGATCAGTGACTCATAGGATAAGATCAAGAAGATATTTATTGTATTTTGGTCAAACATATACGGTAGATAATATCTTACTCCATGTGCTTAGTTAACAAGTTGTGTACATAAATACATGTTGTATCTTATGTACTGACACCAATATGCATAAGTTAAACAAGTAAGTCGGTCAAGACTTTTAGCAAATTTGTAAAGATCTCTTGCAACTATAAAAGAGATCTTAGACTTGGATTTTAAAAAAGATAGACACACATGCATAACATAGACTCATAACTGTTAAGACATAGAACAAACACAAATCACAAGTTGTAACTTAAGATTCAAGGTTTTGTAACCCTAGTGAAAAACTCAAGATCACTCGTATTATTTGGAATAATATTGAATCGTTTAGTGAAATACTTTCTTTGTTCATTGTCAAGTAACAAATATAATTCTTCCATTTCCATAACATACATAACCTTCTAAGTGTGGTTAAGTAAATTCCGCGTGCTTAATCATATTAAGTCAATATATCTTATACACAAAGACACAAGGTTTAACCACCTTAACCGTGTATCAAATAGAAGAGGACCTCCACAGTTGGTATCAGAGCTAGAGGTTGATATATTTGAATTAGAAGAAACAGAAATGGAAGCTCATGATGTTCAAACAAATGTTGCTGCAAAGTTGCCCATAATCAAACCCAATGAGTTTGAGTTATGGAGGATGAGAATTGAGCAATATTTCATGGTCCAAGATTATACTCTTTGGGATATAATTATATATGGTGATTCCTTTTCACCAAGCTACTCAGAGGTTGTTCTAGAAGGTAAAACAAGTAGAAAAAGAAATACTGGACCAGTGTCAAATGAAGAGAAGATACTGAAGAGAAATGATCAGAAAGCAAGAAATTTGCTGCTTATGACCATTCCTGGTGAGCAGATGCTATCATTCAACAAGTATCTTGATGCAAAAACTCTTTTTGAAGAGATTTGTGCATATTTTGGTGGTAATGAAACTACCAAAAAGACACAGAAGACACTACTAAAGCAACAATTTGAAAACTTTACTGCTTTTAGTAATGAGTCTCTTGATAAGCTATTCTCAAGATTACATAAGCTTGTCAGTCAGTTAGCTGTGTTGGGTGTTGAGACAGAGAAGGAAGATCTCAACATGAAGTTTTTAAGAAGTCTACCTGATGAGTTCCACACTCATGTTATTGTCTGGATGAACAAACCAGACATTGAAACAATGAAGCTCAATGATTTGTACAACAACTTCAAAATTGTTGAACAAAGTCTTAGAAAGTCTGGAACTTATGGTACTAGTTCTGGAAACGTGGCACTCTTGTCAGTTCCTAGTATTAGTAAGAATGAAGAGGTAGATGAAGGTGAAAGTGCTCCTTCTACAAGTTCTCACAAGGATGTTGCTGGTCTTGGAGATTCAACATTCTATGCTTTCATTACCAGTCAATCTAATGGCTCTCCTCTCAACCATGAAGACCTTGAGCAGGTAGATGGTGATGATTTGGAAGCTATGGATATTAAATGGCAGGTTGCTTTGCTTAGCATGAGGGCTAAGAAGTATTGGCAAAGAACTGGGAAGCAGATTACCATAAATGGTAATGATACTGCTGGGTTTGATAAGAAGAAAGTAGAGTGTTTCAACTGTCATAGGTTAGGACACTTTGCTAAGGAGTGTAGAAGCCCAAGAAAGCAGGAGAACAGAAACACATGGTATAAGCAAGATAGGAAAAAGGAAGTTACTGTTGAAGAGCCAAAGGCTATGTTGGCTATTGATGGTATTGGTTATGATTGGAGCTCTATGGCTATTGAAGAGGATGCACCACCAAATGCTGCTCTTTTGGCCAATGAATTTGCTCTAATGGCTCATTCTGATTCAGAGGTAAACAATATTACATCTTGTACTGAATCATGTCCTAATCTTAAAGCTTATGAAGACCTTAATAAAAGATTTGAAGCTCATAAACAAGAGCTGCTTGATTCTTTGTTTAATTTGGCTAATCACAAAAGAGGTCTAGGTGTTTTAGAAAAACAAGTTTTACATTTTAAAAATAATGAAATTCATTTTGCTGATGACATCAATATACTAAAAAATGACATTAAGATCAGAGATGAGTGTATTGTTGAGTTGAATGAATCATTAGCTAAACATAAGAATGAAAGAGAAAATGTAAAGGTTTCTGTGGATGTATTAGCACATTCCTCAGAAGGATTCAATAGACTTTGGGAAGCCCAAGTTATTGATAAAGTTAATTCTGGTGTTGGATTTAAGTCTGTACCCCCACCATACAGAGGTGTTCATTCACCTCCAGGTATTGATTTAGCACACACAGGGTTACCTGAGTTTCAAGAACCAATCATGGAATATGGTTCTAAGGTCACTAAATCTCCAAAGATAGAGAAGGTAAGTAAAAGTTTAGATAAAACTTTATCTTATCAGGACAAGGTGTCCTTTGTTAAGAAAGGAGATGCTATAGTTGTTGAAAATTGTACAACTGATAGTGATAGTGAAGAACAACAGGTTATGTCTAAACCTGTATTGGTTAAGAAAGTAGGAACAAGTCTTCCTAAGATAGTCAATCACAACACTAATAGGCCTAAGTCAAATGTTAAGACAGTTAGGAAACCAGTTAGATATTGTGAACAATATAGAACTACAAACAAGCCCAGAGGTAACCAAAGGAATTGGAACAACCTCAAGTCTAACCAATTAGGTGATGACTTTGCATTTTACAATAAAGCTTGTTATACATGTGGTAGTTTTGACCATCTTGCAGCTTTCTGCAACCAAAGGGTAACTGGGTATGAAAACAATAGGGTGAACTACAAAAGGCAAACTTCTCAAACTCTTTTTCACTCTAATACTCATAGAATTAAACCCAGAACAGTCTCAAACAAGTCTGGACCCAAAGGTCCTGTTAGACAAAAAGGTCCTGTTAACAAGGTACTGCCAGAACAAATTAAAGGTACTGGTAAATATAAAGGTACTGTTAGACCTTTGATGACTGTTAACCCAAAATCAACAGCTAAGGATGCAAAAACAACTTTCAAACATGCATCTAAAACTGTTCTAAGGCCCATTCAATCAAAAGCAGTTGTCCACAAACAAATTTGGAGACCAAAGGGTGTGACTTCAAAGTTAGCAGACTCTGCTGAACATGTTACTCACTCTGCTGCTAAGGGTAATAGGGCAAATGCTGTTAAGGCCTCAGCATGTTGGATTCAAAAATCCAATGTTGCATCAACAGTCCTTAAAAGATTAAACTATATTGATGCAAGAGGCAGATTCAAGTCAGTAATGGCTTGGATCTCCAAAGAAAACTAACTTTCTTATTTGTGTGCAGGGACATTCTATTGATCATCAAGATCAAGGATACTCAGATAGTGGATGTTCCAATCACATGACAGGCAACATGTCTTATCTTTCAGATTTTCAAGAATTCAATGGAGGATATGTTACCTTTGGAGGTGGTTTTCGTGGCAAAATTTCTGGTAAAGGTACTATTAAAACCGGAAATTTAGATTTTGAAAATGTGTACTATGTACAAGAGTTAAAGTATAATCTTTTTAGTGTTTCACAAATGTGTGACAAAAAGAATAATGTCCTTTTTACTGACACTGAATGTCTTGTTCTATCTAAGGATTTTAAGATGCCTGATGAAAATCAAGTACTTCTTAGAATTCCTAGAAAGGCCAATATGTATAGTGTTGATATGAAGAACATCATTCCTAAA
The DNA here is from genome assembly GCA_021014915.2 of Artemisia tridentata subsp. tridentata. Lineage (NCBI taxonomy): Eukaryota > Viridiplantae > Streptophyta > Magnoliopsida > Asterales > Asteraceae > Artemisia > Artemisia tridentata. The sequence continues at coordinate 18,006,907 of CP139501.1, read as the reverse complement.
GAAGATTTAACTTGTCTTGTATCAAAGGCCACATTGGATGAATCAATGCTATGGCATAGAAGGCTTGGTCATATTAACTTCAAAACCATAAATAAAATTGTTAAGAATGGTTTGGTAAGAGGTTTACCTCACAAAAGATTTGAAAATGATCAAACATGCATTGCTTGTCTAAAAGGCAAACAACACAAAGCCACTTGTAAGCCCAAAATTTTTAACTCTATCAATCAGTCATTGTTTATGCTGCATATGGACTTATTTGGACCAGTTTCAGTAAGAAGTATACAACATAAAAAATATTGTCTTGTTATAACTGATGACTATAGCAGATTTACATGGGTTTTCTTTTTAGCCACTAAGGATGAGACATCAAGCATTCTTAAGGAATTCATTACACTGATAGAAAACCAAGTAAGCAAGAAAGTCAAAGTCATTAGGAGTGATAATGGGACAGAGTTTAGAAATAGAGTTATGGATGATTTCTGCAAAGAAAAAGGTATTAGGAGAGAATATAGTGTTGCTAGAACACCACAACAGAATGGAGTGGTTGAAAGAAAGAATAGAACACTAATTGAAGCTGCTAGAACAATGTTAGCTGATTCTAAGCTACCTATAATCTTTTGGGCAGAGGCAATTAACACTGCTTGCTATGTTCAAAATAGAGTTTTAGTTGTACAGCCTCACAATAAGACATCATATGAACTCTTTAATGGTAGAACTCCTGCAATAGGATTTCTTAGACCTTTTGGATGTCATGTGACAATTCTCAATACCTTAGACCATTTAGGAAAATTTGATGGTAAAGCAGATGAAGGTTTCTTAGTTGGATATTCTCTTGTTAGCAAAGCTTTTAGAGTTTACAACTTAAGATCTGAGAAAGTTCAAGAAGAACTACATGTGGAGTTTCAGGAAAACAAATCCAATGTAGTAGGTCAAGGACCAAAATGGATATTTGATCTTGATTATCTAACAAACTCTATGAATTATTTACCTGTTGTTGCAGAAACTAATAATTTTTCAGGTTCACAAGCAACAAATGAGGTGGAGTTAGATAAAGATCAATCTGATGTCATTATGCCATTGTGGTCAAGTTCTAGTGTGGATTTAGCTTCAAACAATGATGAATCTTCTTCTGGTAAAGCAAAAGAGGATGTTGAGGCTCAAAGAAAAGATGTTGGAACAGAGGAACAACTCAATATGTTGAATATTGAAAGTACTGCTGAGACAGAGCAAGGTACTGTTAGTACTTCTCAAGGTACTGGTAGTTCATTTGAAGGAACTGTTAGTTCAGTTGAAGGTCCTGCTGGTCCTTCACACTCAAAAGATGCAGAATTCCAAGAAGATGAAGTGGATTTGACTAATCTTTCATCATCTCATCATGTTCCTACTACACCACACACAAGAATTCACAAAGTTCATTCCCTAGATAATGTGATAGGAGATATACAATCTGGTGTGAAGACAAGAAGACAATTGGTCTCTTCAGACCAACAAGGGATTCTTGATGCCCTTTATGCTTCAAAACAACATGAACTTTCAAACTCATGTTTATTTGTATGTTTTCTCTCTCAAAAGGAACCAAAGAATATTCTTACAGCCCTAGATGATTCAAGCTGGGTAGAGGCTATGCAAGAAGAGCTTCTTCAGTTCAAGATTCAAAAGGTTTGGGTGCTAGCTGATTTACCTACAGGTGAGAAGCTAATTGGCACTAGATGGGTTTTTAAGAACAAAAGGGATGACAGAGGAATTGTGATCAAGAATAAGCCTAGACTAGTAGCACAAGGGTACACACAAGAAGAAGGAATAGATTATGATGAAGTTTATGCTCCAGTAGCAAGGATTGAGGCAATTAGGCTGTTTCTAGCTTATGCTTCATTTTTAGGCTTCACAGTCTACCAAATGGATGTCAAAAGCGCATTTTTATATGGTGAAATTGAAAGAGAGGTGTATGTTTCACAACCTCCTGGCTTCATTGATCCATTACATCCAAACAAAGTGTACAGAGTAGTGAAAGCTCTCTATGGCCTTCATCAGGCACCAAGAGCTTGGTATGCAACACTTGCTTCCTACTTATTAGAAAATGGATTTCAAAGAGGAAAGATTGATCAGACACTTTTCATCAAACAGCACAAGAAGGATCTTCTGTTAGTGCAGGTGTATGTGGATGACATTATCTTTGGATCTACAAGGAAGGAAATGTGCTTAGAATTTGAGAAGCTTATGAAAGATAAGTTTCAGATGAGTTCTATGGGAGAACTTACATTCTTTTTGGGTTTGCAAGTTAAGCAATCATCTGAAGGCATATTTATTAGTCAAGACAAATATGTTGCAGAGATACTTAGAAAATTTCAATTTGCTGATTCAAAAATAGCAAGCACACCAATGGACTCAGAGAAGCACCTTCTGAAAGATGAAGATGGAGAAAATGTAGATGTACACAATTACAGATCTATGATAGGCTCTTTGATGTATCTTACATCATCTAGACCTGATATCATGTTTTCTGTTTGTGTCTGTGCAAGATTTCAAGTTACTCCAAAGGTTTCTCATTTAACTGCAGTCAAGAGAATTTTTAGATATCTTAAAGGTCAACCAAGGTTGGGTATATGGTATTCTAGAGAATCTCCTTTTGATTTGGTAGCATATTCGGATAGTGATTATGCTGGTGCTAGCTTAGACAGAAAGTCAACAACTGGAGGATGTCAATTCCTTGGGTGTAGACTTGTCTCATGGCAGTGTAAGAAGCAAACAAGTGTGGCAAATTCAACAACTGAAGCTGAATATATAGCTGCTGCAAGTTGCTCTAGTCAAGTTCTATGGCTTCAAAACCAACTTCTTGATTATGGGTACAATTTCTTAAACACTGTTATTTATATTGATAATAGTAGTACAATTTGTATTATTAAAAATCCGGTACAACACTCTAAAACAAAACACATTGAAATTAGGCATCACTTTATAAGAGATTGCAATGAGAAAAGATTAATTCAAGTTCTTAAAATTGCTTCAGAGCATAATTTTGCAGATCTGTTAACTAAAGCTTTTGATGTTTCAAGGTTTCAGTACTTAATAGCAAGTATTGGAATGCTTAATCTTTAAATTTTCAATATGATGTGTTTTTGTACATAAATTTTTAAAAGTACTGCTGGATTTATAAGGTACTGCTATATCAAAATTTGAATTGTGTTATTCATACAGTTGGTTTTATGACTATTCTAATGCAAGACAAGTACTTTGTACATTGTTCTTTTGGTTTTAGACTAACTATTTCAGGTATGAATATGTAAACACAAAGGATATTTCAAGTGAAATGGGAACAGCAGAATGCTTATCAAATTGCTGACCATAGTAGATTTATGATGGACTGAGTTTAGGAATTAAACCTCCTTAAAACTTCTTTCTTGAAATCTAGTTATGATATTTCACAATTGAATTGATGACTTAGTTGATCAGATAGTAACTGATACAACTCACTTTCTATCATTTTATACTTTCAAGTATAATGAGTTAGTCTAAGGACATCTGATAGAAATAACAGCTAGTAAAAGTGAATCTAACACTTGTGTTGGAGGTAACAATTGCTATGAGCTGGAAACCCTGTAAAAAAAATCTTTTGAATAGATTTATCTTTTCACAGGCAGTTAGTGATAACTGAAATACATTGGTTCTCACACAACCAGAGGTTATTTTTAAACCGAAATTTTGATTAGGTGTCTGTTACACACTTGATTTCTTCAAAATGGTTGGAAGTAGTATGATTTTTCAATTCTCAAAATCATGAACATACTACTAAGTTAAATGATTTCTTAAAAGGATTTTCAAGGATTCAGAAAAACCATTCATTTATGGACTATGAATCAAAATGTTCACTGATTCACCTCTCATAGGAGTTAACACACCTAGAAGTGATGAGGACAGCAACTTAAACTCTTAAGGAATTGATGGCTTCATGTACAATATTGTCTGAAAATAAGTTCAAACTGATAGATCAGGTGATATGAAGAGAAGTCCTTTAGTACATAGTGAGATCTTCCAAACAAGGGGAGGAAACAAAAGTTATTTGCTTCAGGGGAGGTTATAATCTCAGAGAAGGAAATAATTTCCCAGAAAAGGAAGAATAAACCAATATATGGAAGGAGAAGACAAGAGCATACAAGATGATGATGTAGAGGTTGAAAATGATTAGAATAGATCAAATATCTAGAAGGGATGAAGCATTTCTAAAGGAGAAAGTTCTATCTAGATCAAACGAAGGAAAGTTTCAATTTCAGTTCATTATGTTTGTTTATCACTTGCAAAGGCATGCTGATAGATGATTTCACTTGTTGAAATCATTGCCTCTTACAATTCCTCCATCCAAGGAAATTGCACCATCTTTTGGTACAATGTTTTGAATTGCTGAAGTCAAAGAAGAACAAAGCAGATGAGTTCAGAATAGAAGAATAGTTCAGATTCATGAAGTGTTTGAAAGATCTTCACAAGTCCTCATTTAATTCAGAAAACATGTTTGAATTGATTCACATGTTTAGGGGAGGATTGTTGGGAATTAAATATTCTGAAGTTAGAGTATTAGAATTTACTCTAAGTCGAAGGTACTGCTAGTTCATGATCAAGGTACTGCTAGTACATGAAGGTACTGCTAGAGCAAGAAGGTACTGCTAGTTCAAGTTGAAGGTACTGCTAGTTGTATAAGGTACTGCTGATCAGTGACTCATAGGATAAGATCAAGAAGATATTTATTGTATTTTGGTCAAACATATACGGTAGATAATATCTTACTCCATGTGCTTAGTTAACAAGTTGTGTACATAAATACATGTTGTATCTTATGTACTGACACCAATATGCATAAGTTAAACAAGTAAGTCGGTCAAGACTTTTAGCAAATTTGTAAAGATCTCTTGCAACTATAAAAGAGATCTTAGACTTGGATTTTAAAAAAGATAGACACACATGCATAACATAGACTCATAACTGTTAAGACATAGAACAAACACAAATCACAAGTTGTAACTTAAGATTCAAGGTTTTGTAACCCTAGTGAAAAACTCAAGATCACTCGTATTATTTGGAATAATATTGAATCGTTTAGTGAAATACTTTCTTTGTTCATTGTCAAGTAACAAATATAATTCTTCCATTTCCATAACATACATAACCTTCTAAGTGTGGTTAAGTAAATTCCGCGTGCTTAATCATATTAAGTCAATATATCTTATACACAAAGACACAAGGTTTAACCACCTTAACCGTGTATCAAATAGAAGAGGACCTCCACATAGACTGTCTATGTAATCACAAACAGCCTAAGAGAATCTCTATGAATGAAACATATGCTTAGGCGGAATTTAAACACAAGAGTTAAGAAGAAAATAAACTATAAAAACGTTGATCATCTATGGATCTTTTATTAACTAATATTGTTTCAATGGAATCGATACAAAACACAATGTCGCATGTTTCTTTTATACTACAAGAAACCCTAATGCAGCAATACTAAGAAAACGTGTAAAGAGATATACACTATCTCTTCCTAAAATAACTCTAACAAACATACTAAATATACGATAAGACCAGCAGTAACAGACACTGCCAGCAGGAACAACCTGCACTACCAGCAGGAACCAACACCAGCAGGAACTACATACCTGCCAGCAGGAACCGCTTTAACTAACAGCAGAAATGAAAATAAAATATTATTCTAATAATTCCTAACATAATCCCAGCCCTCAATTCGTGATGTCAACATCATTTAATAATCTCGGCCCTTAGATCAAAACGCCACCTAGCCACAACCAATAAGAGAGCTCCAAATTGCCAACTAGGACTGAATATGTTGTCATTCTTCTGACATGGCAGGGTTCTAGAAGGTGTACGGGTAAATAGGGTGAGGTGCATGGTAAAATGAGGATGGTGATGAACAGTAATTAGCAGGTTTTTCTTTTTTATTGTTTAATGAATTTTTGTTGACCGGGTTGGGGAATGGTTTGACTGGGAGATCCAGTGATAATAAGGAGTGGGCTTGAAGTGGATTGGGCTGGTGATTGATTTTGGATTGGATTTTTATAGATCCAGTATTTTTAATATAGGATATGTAGTGAATTGGACTTAATTTTAAGGGACTATTTCTGCCAGTTGTTGAAAGTGTCACCAAGGACAGATTTTGTAATTATGCAATGATCCAAGGGCTTTTCTTCAAATATATTTTTCTTTGACGATTTCTTTCCCGACCTCGGCTTTAAATATATCTTCCAAATCCCGTGCTCGTGTTTTCCGGATTTTTTCTTGATTTTTGTCCTTTTTCTTGTATCCATTGCTTGCATATAAACAAACACAAAAACACAAATATCTTTGGCATTTTGGTTAGTTTTTTGTCGTTTTGGTCTTAATTTGGTCAAGAAAAGGTATGTGTTTAAGCACATACCAAAATCCCCCAGACTAAGTTATTGTTGTGTCCTCACGCAATGTTATAAAAACACGCCTTTTGAAACCTAAAATTTTCAATCTCTTTTTACTAACTTTGAGGAGTAACAAAATTTTCAAAAGAGATTAAGAAATCCAATGTTTTAAGAACTCCCTGTTCTTCCATTTATTCACATTTATTCTATTTTTGTATTTTTCTCATTTTCGAGTGACAGGATGTTGACAATAATTATCTATCAATAACTTTTAGGATCAACGAGTAGGAAACACGACTCATAAAGAAGTGACCATACGGATAAAATTCGTCATCCTTGATTTTTCACAAGTCCCCAAACTAAGCTAAAAAATGAAATCATTGTTATTTACAAGTTAGATTGCCAACACTACCCATAAAAGCTAAATGTTTATTACTTCTTGTTCCCAAACTCCTATTTTCCTCTATTTATTTTATTTTTGGTGAGAAATGATTTTACTCAAATTCTCGTTTCGATAAGTTTTAGTCCGATAAAAGCACTTCAGTTTAGACGCTAAGTATTTTCAATTCCTTCCTTCGAGAATCGTTGCAGATAAAAGCATTTTAGTGTAGTGGTAAGTATTCCCACCTGTCACGCGGGTGACCCGGGTTCGATCCCCGGCAGCGGCGCCAAAAATTGATTTAAAAGAATTACACAAAGGCAATATGTGTAACCCCGGTTCGTTGTCCCGACGAAGGATGAATGGAATATGTGATTTCGGGATCGTGAAACGTGTCGTGAATGTGTAAGAGTTAGATATTTTGGTTTTTAAACTAAAATTATGAAATAATAACTAGAAACAACTAATTAACTAAGGCAAATGCTAATCTAAAGTGCTTAAGGCCAAAAACGCAAAGAAAAACTAATCACGAATCTAAACCGGGAAATACCGAGCCTAAATGTCAAATTAATGAAACACTATTCTAAAAACGTCAAATTAATTTTCCTAAGTCCTAATTAGCAAAATAAAATTTTAGAAAAAAGAATTATATTTTTTTGATTTTTATTTAATTTTTTATGAATTAAAAACTAAATTTAAGAAATTAAATGATTAAAAATATTAAAACTTAGAGGTAAAATATGGAATTTTTATTAAAACTACTCTAAACCGTACTAAAGATAAGAAAAATAAAATGGACGAATAAGCTATTCCTAATAAGCAGTTTTAAGCAAAAAAGATTATTAAGCTAAAAAGGAAAGCAATGTATAAAAGAATTAGGCCTCAACCCTTGGGCAGAGAAGACCCAAGGGCAGAGTTGGTTTGAGTGTGTGGTGTTGAGGATTAGAAAGGGCTGAGATCCAGGGTTCGAACCCTGGTTTTGTGTTTTTTGAAAACTATTTTTTTTTCTTTTTAAAAGCTAATTAAGCACTTAATAAGAAGCACTTTTTATAAAAGGAACTATTTTTTAAAATCCACAATAAGCTCAGAATGAGCTTAAGAAAACTGATCAGAAGGCACAAAAGGAAAAACAAACAAAATTATATAAAGCAAGGGACTAAAAAGCTTAAAATAAGCTAACTATAAGCTAATTTGGGGAAAACCAGATCTAAATGAACTAAAAAACTTGGAATAAGCTATAATCAAGATCAAATAAGCAAACAAAAAAAAGCTCATTAAGCACTTATGGAAACTGATGCAGCCTTAAGAGGGGGCTACTGATGTGCAGCCCTATTGAGGCTTAACTGAGGGCTTTTAAAGGCTGTGAAAAGCTATTATAAGCTATTTAAAAAAATCAGAAAAATGGGCAATATCAAGATAAGCTACCACACCTTACTTGTACCAAAATTCAGCTAAAAAGGACTTATGATGTAACAATTAAAAATCTAAAAGATAGGTTGTTTGGGCAATAATCAAAACTGGTGCCTCAGTGACCACTGACGCAGCAGACTTGCACTTTTGGCCTTAACTTCTTTCAAACTCAATAAAATTCCACCAAATTTAAAACTTCAACCTTAACCACTATAATGCAACTATGTTTACCAATATTAAGGACTAAATAACCTCAGGCTTAATGGAAGCTAAATTGAGCAGTTCACTTCCTATGATTGAACTATACTATTCAAATCTTCCAAAAGCATCAAATCAGCTTAACAACTATTGAAATCAACTTATCTAGCTTCAAATAAGCTCAATCAAATCTCTCCTTATGGCCAATGAACAGTGCTTATCAGATTTGACCCACTTTGGGGCTTAAACCAAACAACCCTTAATGAAACTGTATTTGAAATTAAAACTAGAACAGACCAATTTAAGATATGGTTTTGAATAAGCATTAACTAACTAACTTCATAGAACCCTAATGAACAATTTTTATGTTTTAAATAAGCACTAATAAGCTATGACTAGATTATGCAATTTTTTTTTTTTTTTTTTGGCTTTTTGAGATTTTTAAGTAAAAACAGAAATGATCTAATAATACCTAACAAATTATACTCAAATAACAATATAATGAACAAATAAGCAGCTAACAATCAGAATAAGTACTATAGTAACAGTAATAAGCAGTTGAATAGTAATTAAGCAAATATGGAATTGAGACTTACAAAAGCTTTTGCTTAGAACTAGAATGAATTATCAATAGCCAAACGCAGGCTTGTCAAACACAAGCCAATAAAACCCCTCTGAGCTTATTCCAGAACAACTGATTTCACCAAGTGCTTATTTGACCTCGAGTTGACTTTTGTTGACTTTTTAGAAAATTTGAGATTAAAACAAATAGATCCAAATTAATTTTAACAAAAGCTACAATAAGCTTATACAAGCTTATAAGAACAGAAATGGAGGCTTAAAACAGATTGGTAATAGTAAAGAACAGGATTAAAGTAAATTTGAACAAGATGAATAAAAGGGAAACTGAAATTTCATTAACCAAAAGAGGAATTACAAGACTGAATTGAAATTAACACTGGAATTTAAAATGATTACACTAAAAACATTAAAGTAAAATTGGCCTAAATTTCTCTAATAACATGAAAAATTGGACAGCCCTTGTGTGGAGAGGAGAGTCTTCTATTTATAGCTGAGGAGAGGTGCTCATTAGGGTTTCTTGAAGCTTATCCCAGCCCTCAATTCGTGATGTCAACATCATTTAATAATCTCGGCCCTTAGATCAAAACGTCACCTAGCCACTGCCAATAAGAGAGCTCCAAATTGCCAACTAGGACTGAATATGTTGTCATTCTTCTGACATGGCAGGGTTCTAGAAGGTGTACGGGTAAATAGGGTGAGGTGCAGGGTAAAATGAGGATGGTGATGAACAGTAATTGGCGGGTTTTTCTTTTTTATTTTTTAATGAATTTTTGTTGAACGGGTTGGGGAATGGTTTGACTGGGTTATTAATTAGGGTTGACCGGGTTAAATTAAAGAAAATGGGTTAAAAGGTCGGGTTGTGGGAGATCCAATGATAATAAGGAGTGGGCTTGAAGTGGATTGGGCTGGTGATTGATTTTGGATTGGATTTTTATAGATCCAGTATTTTTAATATAGGATATGTAGTGAATTGGACTTAATTTTAAGGGACTATTTCTGCCAATTGTTGAAAGTGTCACCAAGGACAGATTTTGTAATTATGCAATGATCCAAGGGCTTTTCTTCAAATATTTTTTTTCTTTGACGATTTCTTTCCCGACCTCGGCTTTAAATATATCTTCCAAATCCCGTGCTCGTGTTTTCTGGATTTTTTCTTGATTTTTGTCCTTTTTCTTGTATCCGTTGCCTGCATATAAACAAACACAAAAACACAAATATCTTTGGCATTTTGGTTAGTTTTTGGTCGTTTTGGTCATAATTTGGTCAAGAAAAGGTATGTGTTTAAGCACATACCACTATCCAAGTGATAAAAGGGCGCCAAAACTAAATCCAAGGGCTGTGATGATCTCAAGATAAATCCAAGGGCTCACAAGCAATCAGAAGAAGCACACAAGAGAGATGAAACCCCTAGTCTTAGTTTAGTATAAATAGGTTTCATTGTAAGCCTATTGAGGTAGTTAGTTCTTAGTTACTAGTTAGCAGTTAGTTTTTTAGTCAGTTTTTATATTCAAGTTAAGTTTTCAAGTTCTCTTTTAATTCAAGCTTATTTAAGTTTAATTGTCTTTTTTATTTTCAAGTATTGTATTGTATTTGAAGTTTAATGAAATTTGAAGTTTCTTTTAAATCTGTTAATTTAAATTAAATTTAGTAGTTATTAAAAATAAATCATAAGCTCTCATTCCTGTTCTTTTAAGCTTATTTAAGCTTAATATAGCTTTTGTAAGCTTATTAGTGGTTAATAACTGTTTTAATTCCAAAATTAGACAGAGGTCAAAAATAAGCTAAGTGGATGATAAGCCGGATTTGGATGGGCTTATGGGTGATTACTAGCTTGTTTTAAACAAGCTAGAGCTTGTTGAGAAGCTTCTCGAGCATAAAAGCCCTATTTGAGCAAGGGCAATTGTGAGTAAAATTCAAATTTTGGTATTTTATTGTTCATTAGCTTATTTCTGTGCTTATTTGTTTTATTGTAGCTTATTTGATCTTGTTATTGTGATTTGATGTTAATTTCATAGCTTGTGCTTGTTTGTTCCTGTTTTTACCTTAAAGGCTTAAAAAACCAAAAAAAAAATTAGTTAAAAAGTCCATAGCTTATTTATTACTTATTTCTAGTTGAAAAATTATTCAGTAGGGGTTAATTCACTTAGATAATCTTTAGTGCTTCAAAATCCTGGCTTAAATAAGTCTCTTATAGTGTAAAATTTCAACACAGTCTCAATAAGGGGGTGTTTGGAATAGTGCATAAAATGGGTGAAATTTGATGGTACTGTTCATGTGCACTCAAGGAACTTTTGATCTTGTTTAAAATGACTTGAATAAGCAGTTTGTAGGTTGATTTGACCTAGTTTGGAAGATTTTACAGTTTTGAGTTTAATGTTGAAGGTTTAATGATAGGAACTGCCTTAGATTGATTTTAATGGAGTTGAGCTGATTTGGTGTTTGTTTTTGATGTATCTGAGTTCACTTTAGTGCATTAAGTTGATATTATAGAGTTGGAGTCAATTCATTAGGATTTGGTTAGATTTTGGTTCAAATCTGTGTTAAATCTGCATATTCTGTCACAGAACCATAGTGCAGTCTGCATATGATTTCATAAGCCATCTTAAGGCTTAATTTTGTTTCCAAATTTTCTAAAATTCTTTTCACAAGTAGTTTAGATGATGGTTAATGGTGTACTTTTAGTTTCAAGTTCAAAACATTGCTTAATAGTGCTTATTTTTAAGCCAAAAAGTTGCCTTAGTAGCCATCATTAGGCCTGCATTTTTTTCTATATTTGTTCAAACATGAATTTTCATAAGTTCCTCATAAGCTCAAATAGTCTAAAATTTGGTAATTATACTCCTTGGTTGCTTATCTACTTATTCCACATTTTTTTAGATTTTTTATATCAGCTTTTAGATAGCTTTTCAGTAGCTTAAAATTACCTCAGTTGGCCATTCTGACCCTCCATAGCAGACCCCTTTTAGCTTATTTAATTTAGTTCAGTGCTTATTTGCTTTTCCTTGTGGCTTATTCTGAGATAATTGGTTCATCTAGATTATGCTTAGTCTGATTAGCTTTTTCTAGTTCCCTTTTAGCTTAAAATTAGCTTATTAGATTAGCTTTTTCTAGCCTTAGCTTATGAGCCTTTCTCAACTGATCTGTTTGTTCTAGCTTATTTCTCAATTGTAAAAAATATTTCTTTCACAAAATTTGCTTAATTTTAAGTAGTTAATAAGTTCCAAAAAGAAAAAATTTAAAAAAAAAAAAAAAAAAAAAAAAAGGGAAGTATGGGAAGTCAGGGGTGAGTGGGACTCGAACCCCTGACCTCAACCACACCTCAACCTTAAACACACCACACACTACCAACTCGCCCTTGGGACTTGTCCTGTCATTCCTTTCCCAATCAATCCTTTTAACCCATTTTTAGTTCTTTTTGCTTATTTCCCATTTTTGCTTAATACAAGCTTATTCAAATAAGTTGGTAACCCATAGTTATTTTTCCTTGATTCTGATCAGCTTAAAGTAGTTTCATGCAAAATTTCAGATTTTTCCATTTTCATTTAGTATTTTTTATATATTTTTCTTTTAAAAATAGTTTTTAATTCATAATAAAAAATATAAAATTCAAAAAAATATAATTCTTTTTTCTAAAATTTTCTTTTATCATTTAGGACTTAGAAAAAATAAATTTACACCCGTAGAGTTAATATTTCATTATTTCACTTTTCTAAGGCTCGGGATTTTCCGGTTTAAGGTCGTTTTTGATTTTCTTTACGTTTTTGCTCAACTATGTTTTGTAGACTTATTTCTTATGCTTGTTAAGTTGTATTTAGCTTGTGTATGCTTTCCGTAGTTGTAAATTGCACAATTTCCATTTTCGTTTTGAATTCCCGGTTAACGTTTTTAGTTAAATTTCGTTCGTACTTAATTTTGCTTTGTTTCTTTACTTTTCATATCTCAATTATAATATTAAAAACACAAAAATCCAAATTCCATCTTTCAAGCACTTTAATTCCAAACCTTACACGAAATCCTCGATTCACACCTCGTTGGGAAACGACCCGGGTAACACTTGCCCGGTATCTCATATCGTATTCACGGGTTTTGCACGTTAACCTTTGTCCTAAAGGGTTGGCTTGTTGATCCCCGCGTATCACACGTATCTGATATAATTTTATATACTTCCCAAGACGAATCAATTTTTGGCGCCGCTGCCGGGGAGGTTGTGTTGCGACAATATCGTTGAGGTTTAAACGATTAGTGACCTGAAGATCCTTCCTCATGAAGTTATCGTTTTTATTTTGTATATATTTTCTTATAAAAACCAAAAATTTTGAAAAATCACAAACACTTTTCCTAAAGTGTTAAAATATATATATATATATATATATATATATATAACTGTTTAATTCTATCTTCTTATCCCTCTTCAATGTTTAATTCTTATGTCGTCACTCGACTATCACTGTTTTCATTGTAAAAGTCCAGTGGGTGATGATCATCGTTGTTACAAGTGTTTGTGTGAGCGGTGTGGAAGTAATTGTAGAAACGGATTTTGTAATTGGTGCGAATCATTCATTAATCCAAATCCAAATTCTTTCAATAATTCTCAAGGTTTTTCCGACTACCCTCCACAATCCCAGCTATCTTCATTCGATCAGCAAAATTGGTTTAACCGTTGGGAGATGATTCACTTTGTGAACGGTGTTTTTGAAAGGAATGTGGGTTTACTCATGAACTTTGTATATGTTGCACTTCTGAAATTGGAAATAGATTCACTTATCCAAATTTTCAAAACGATTTCAACCACCCTCCTCAGAATTCATTTGAGCAAGAACCGTGCTATCAAAATTTCAATGATACATCGTTTCAAAATGCACCGAATGATCCTTGTGCAAATTGTGGGGGTCCTCATGACGATTATCAATGTCAACCGTGGAATCAAGAACCTAATCCTTGGTATAATACTTCTGGTTTTGACAATTTCAAACCCCCACAGTATTCCATCATTCATCCTCATGAAAAATCTATGGGAGAATTACTAGCCGAAGAACGAGCAGCGGAAAGGCGTTCCAAATTTCTCAAGGCTTCCATTCTCGATGACGATGATGAGGATACTATTCAAATGAGGGAATATTATGAGAATTCGTCAGCTGCAATCACACCTGTCCAGAAAAAGAAGGAAGACAAGAGTATTGAAGAATTGCTAGTAAAAGAGCAAATGGAGCGTATAAAAGCTATTTATGCTAGCAACAATGATGAGGAGGACGACGAGGAGAGTGTTATTCCTTTGAGCGATATCATTTCTCAACTCCCTCAGTCTATTGCAATCACATCCATCTTACCGACTATGGACTCCGAAGACTCTCTCATTATGGGGGATGAGCATCTTAGCGCTATTCCTGAAAAGGAATCAAACGAATTCATAAAGTCTAGTGTTGAGAACCTTTTCCCAATCCTAAGTGAGTCTGAGGATATATCCGACAGTGAATGTGATTGGTCTTTTTGTGGTGATTAACCTCTTGACACTTTGGAGGATTCTTCCGGGATTTTCTCTAACCCTCTTTTCAATTCCAACGATGATTTTTCCTCTAGTGATGACGAATCACTTTCGGATGAGGACGTTCCAAATGAAAGTATCAAAGTCTATTCGAACTCTCTTTTTGAATTTGATGATGAGTACTTTTCTAGCAACGTAAATCCTCTTTTTGATGAAGTGTTAGAGAACGATGAGGTCAAGTACTCTATTATTTCTAAACTTGATGATATGACCTCAATTCTTAATACCGATATTCAAAAGGACGTTCTTTCTCCGACATATGTGACATTTCCCATTGAGGATCGTCATTATATTGACTTCACATATGTCGTTCGAGTTTTTCTACCTTTCTTCACCTATACGGTGACTTGTCCTTTCCTTCTCTCCTTTGGGAGTGAAGACACCATTTTTGACCCCGGCATCTCCATTTATCATTCTTTTGAGCTGGGTGTATCTAATCAGTGTGGAACTTTCATTAAAATTCAATGATTATCCAAACATCTTGAATGAAAGTTCGATGAAGATTTTCTCTTCCACTTGCTTCCCCATGGACCAATGAATTCGGGGTCGAGTCAAGCTAGTGACTCGGTTAACAAAAACATTAGCACTTCATGGGTGACAACCCATGTTTTTTATTTCTTTCTATTTTCTAACACTAAGTGTGGTGTTAGGAATATAAATATTCATATGAAGACTCGGTCACCCCGTGTACTCATTAGCATTGAATAGCTCGTAGGATTATTTGTTGTAAGTTAATATAGATTAGTTATTATAGAACTCGTGGAGTAGGCTGGGTCTTTACCCATTGTCAGCTCGCTCCACAGCCCACTCGGGGCACATATGCTAGCACTATAAATACCCCTCTCCACCTAGGGAGAGGGTTGGAACTCCTTCACATTTCAATCTAACATTCTCACTTTCTCTCTCTAGTTCCCAACTTCTTCCTTTCTCTCTCTAGACTTTCAGCCAAATCACCCTAGTTTATGTGTTATATGTTTATGAATATGCTACAAATGGTATCAAGAGCCATGGTTAGGTTCGTGTGAGTGCATATTCTTGGATTTGTGGTGTGTTTTTGGCATTTTCTTTTGTTTTTCTTTGGTTCGAATAGATAGGTGGCAAAATCGTAGGTTTGTGCTTTGGTTGTGGTTGAAATTGCTAAAACGTTGTACTTTTGTGTTCACAAAACTATCTTGCATCTTTCTTGACAACATACAGTCGTGTGGTGTTAGTTATTGGAAGATTGGAAGAATTTTCTTAACTGCGGTTTGTGTTTCGGTGTATGTTCTTCACTACGGTTTGTCTCTCGATAGTACGTTCTTGATTGCGGTTTGTGTTTGTTTGGGTAAGAACTTGTTGCGGTTTGACCTGTTTTGGGATTGCGGTTTGGATTTTAACTAAAATGGGAAACACGAAAAAAAAGGACTGATAGTTACGTCTTGTCCTGTAGCTGTTGCGGTTTGTCATTTCTTGTCTTTTGCGGTTTTTCGTTTTGTCCTGCGGTTTGACTTACTGCGATTAGACTTATTGCGGTTTAACTTTCTGCGGTTTAGCTTTTCTGCGGTTTGACCAGTCCTGCGGTTTGATCAGTCTTGCGGTTTAACCAGAATTGCGGTTTGTCGTTCAGTGCTGCGGTTTGACGTCTGCGGTATGAGGTTATTCTGCGGTTTGAGGTTATTCTATGGTTTGAGATTTTTGGTTACTGTGGTTTGGGAATTGCGGTTTGGTACTCTTGTTGCGGTTTGACCAAAGTTGACTTTTTACGTCAAAACTTCAAACGGCCACAACTTTTGAACCGTAACTCCGTTTTCAACCCAACTTTCGAAGCCTGAAATCGCTCCAAAATGAAGTTATTGAGGTTTTAAGTTTTCAGACCAAAATTTCACCATAATAACTTGCATCAACCATACCAAATTACTACTATACAACAGATCACCAAGTCTACCAACCGTTATCATAACACATTCAAGTAATCATTATCATTTCACGGTTTATTCTTGATTTTTGCAAAATCCCGCGAAAGAATCTATTTCTCGGTTTAAATCATAGAATTGTAAAATCCCGTGCACGTTTACATCATGTCTACCACGTCAGATTCTTTCATATCTGAGATACTCAAGTTGTACGACACGTATGATAAACAAAAGACTTGCAATTCTGTACAACAAATAAACATGTGTGATTCTGATAATGCTAATATGGAATCTTCGTGCTCGAATTCGCAAGAGAGAGAGTTGATTATGTCACTAATGTTGCCTAATGCAAAGGAAAGTTGCATTGAATGTTTTTGATCACTTCATTCACATCTCAAGGTTCTCTTTGAACAACCTGGATACTTGGGAGGATACAGACGTGCATTCGCATCACTCTTTGGTCAAGATGTTCAGACTTTCACAGTCAAAATGATTCTGTATTTGGATCAACTTGAACAACAACTTGACAAAGGAGAATTTTCTAAAGATAGATCCATGGCTGCCTTGTTTGTGGTCAACAACCAACTCCAAGTGTTCATTGATTCGCAATACACTAAGGATTATGATGATGACAGTCAAATGGCGAAAAAGTGTTTTGCTAATTACACTGGAATCGAGGTTGACATGTTCAGAGTTATACTACTCCAACTCATGAGTAATGTTAAGGAGTTCATAAATGAAATAGCACAACACATAGAGAACAGGACAGAGTCAAATAAGCATGATGATAGCAACAGCTCAGGGACTGGTATCACACATGGTGTGGATGCAGATCTCAGTCCAGTAAATCACCAAGTATCATCTGCTGAGGTACATCTGTCTGATCAACATAATGTTCTTTCTATTGAACAACAACATACTGATCAAATTAAACCTACTTATGACACATATCTGTTGGAAAAGACTGATAGCAATATCACCTCTGATTCAACCAATATAAGTCATAAGGGGGGAGAAATTGATCAGGATGCTGAACATGATGATACGTCAAGTTCATTGCTAACGGCTGAGTCTTTCAAATCAAATGATATGGTTGAAAAAGAAGTTTATAATTAACTTTCAAACAGATTTTTACAACTTGAAAAACATTGTATTTCACTTGAAATCTCAATGCAACAAAAGGAAGAAAGTCTTCAAACTAACCAACCATGTAGGAATCCGGAATTTCCTGAATTTCGTGAATTTTTTATGATAAACGATTTGAAAGCTCAGCTACAAGCCAAAAACTTAATGATCAACAACCTGAAAAACCGTATTGCTGAGATGTGTGATATGTGTAATGAAGTTAAGGCTAAACATGACAGTGATGTTATTACAACAAAAAATACTGAAATGGAACATAAAGTGACTGAATTACTTAATGAAAATGAGACTTTGAAAATTCATTGCAAAGAACTGCGTGATACAATCAAGGAAACGAAAGCTAAGACTGTAGAGCAAACAACCTCTTTGATTGCCAAAAATGATGAATTCAAAGCTCAACTTCAGGAAAAGGGTTTTGCAATTGCAGCATTGAAAAACGAGTTAAGAAAATTGACAGGAAATGGTGTGAACACTAAGTTTGCAAAACCATCAATCTTGGGGAAACCACTACTTAGAAACCAATCAGTTGTTAGACAACCGACTGCATTTAGATCTGAAGGACCAAAATCCTCAAAACCACGGTTTGCCTCCCAAGTTGATTCGAAATAAGTTTTGTTAAAACCAGTCACTTCACAGTCTAGACCTAAGGAAAAGGAATATACGCTTGCAAAACCTCATCATAAGAGTGCCTCTAGCTCTTCTAGGATTAGATCAAAGCGTGTGTCATTTGTGACACCAAAGGAGCATGTTAGACATAAAAACAGTGTTCAGAATCACAACCTAGAGGATGCTAAGAAAAACACACATAAAAAGACTAGGAATTTGCCTGCTTCTAAGAGTAGTTGCATCTCGATTAATGCAATTCCCGTAGCAGATCACTCTAAGAATTCTAGATCTTTCTCTGAATCCAAACACTTTGTTTGCTCAACTTGTCAGAAATGTGTTTTTAAGGCAAATCATGATAATTGTGTAAAAAAATTCCTGAAGGATGTGAATGCTCGTGCTAAGGTTCAATCCTCTAAGACTAGAAACAACAACAAGCCTGTAGAACCAAAGAATTATACTCAGAAACCTGGTAGGCAGATTGCTGTAGGACAAAGGACTTCTCTAAACAAGTCTTCCACTGTACATGAGAAACCAAACACTCCTAGATCTTGCCTTAGGTGGATACCGACGGGTAGAATTTTTAAGATTGTTGGTCTTAGATGGATACCTATTAGAAAGATGTTCACTCAGTGCAAAACCAAGGTTGACAATGAAACCCCAAATGGTCTAGATGCTGATATCACTAACCCATATAAATGCAAACAAACTCTTAATGTCAGTGCAGATAGTCTTTACTTAAGTGCAGGTACATCCTTCACTCCTATTAAGGAAAGACTCAGGGTTTGGGTACCGAAAGACTGATATCTCATGAATTAGGGGTTCAAGCTATTCAAGCTTGATGAACATCAATGACAATGACGTTTGAATAAATCAGTTCAAGCCTCGTTCTTCAACGATAATGACGTCTGTTCACATCAGTTCAAGCCTCGTTCTTCATCGACAATGATGTTTGAATACATCAGTTCAAGCCTCGGTCCTCAATGTCAACACAATGGCGTCTGCAGATAACACTTCAGGCCCCGTTCCTCAAAGAGAAGAAAGGCGTACGCTTGAGTGCGCTTTATCTTTGGAAGAAGAGAAATCTTCTTGTTTATGACCATTCTCATCAACAAGCTTCAACAAGCCTTAGTCATCTAGTGGAGTCACTTACCATTGATGGTATTCTTATTCACTCGTTCAATCAAAAATGGCAGTCATATGCAATTTTTGAGGGGGAGAAGGGTGAATAAACAAATTGCCAGTTATCAAGTGGATCTACTTACCGTTGATTGTATTCTTATTCACTCGTTCAATCAAAAATGGCAGTTGGCAGTCATATGCAATTTTTGAGGGGGAGAAGGGTGAATAAACAAATTGCCAGTTATCGAGTGGATCTACTTACCGTTGATTGTATTCTTATTCACTCATTCAATCAAAAATGGCAGTTGGCAGTCATATGCAATTTTTGAGGGGGAGAAGGGTGAATAAACTACATGTTGAATGAGATTTGAGAAATGGTCATACGACTCTCCTTCAACACCTAATGTTCCACTTATTCCTCAAGGTGTTGATAATGACTCTCATGATATTGAAGCTGCACGCTTGAATAATGATCCATTCTTGGGTATTCCTTTCCCAGAACCAGGTTCTGAAGAATCTCCTTATTCACGGTTTGTTGTTCCTTCCAATCTGCACTCGGTTAAGCAACCACAAGAACATAAAGGAAAATGTCGGCTAAAACGTCAAAACGGATAAGATTTTGGACATAGAATGTCAAGTGATCACGGAGTTTATTTGGGATCCCTTATTTGAGATTGAAGTTGACTTTCACAAAGGTGTGATCTTATTTTATCTTGAAGTCGGGGTTGGTTGGATGCATGACTTTCAATGATAACTTGCTCGTGCTTAAAATTTATGATTTGGACTTGGATTATCTAGTTATACCCGATGTAAGGAGTTACAATGAAGTTCTCACGGGTTATAGCTATCACTTCAAGGAGTTACATTGTAGTGCTCAGTGTCACACGTAGATGCAGATGTGGATAGTTTCAAGAGTTGTTGTACTTCCTTTGGCTCTTAGTTGAGTATATAAGGGTACTTAGGGGTTTTCTTCTGCATCATTCTTCAATCATCAACAGTGCAAGCTTAAGTAACAAACTTGGGGAATTCTTCATCAGTTTCAAGTTTGGTATATCGGGTTTACTTCACCAAGTGGTCACAGCAATAGCCGATAGAAAATAAGGGTTGATAAAGATAGTCAGAGAGCGTTTCGGTAGCTGTTGATTCTCATAGGATACATTTGAGCCAATTTTGTTCTTCTCACAAGATTTCATGTATATGTGCGTAAAATGTGTTGCTGATTCTGAGGTATCAAAACCAGCAAGGGGGAAGGAGACATACATCTGAACGCACAACGAGTACACGTGATGAACTTTATACTTCTTCTTAATTGAAGTTATTCCGGGAAGAAAAATGTCATAACCGCAGAGAAAATCAGTGTTTTAACTCGTGACTTTTGGTGTATCATTCCAACTACGTGGGGGGAGAGATGTAAGAAACAGTTTCTGATGATTAAAGAGGTACACAATTGTATGATGATTCCTCTGGTTAGTCGGTATCCTACAGAAGGAAATGTGTTCATCCGGGACTTACTTGAATCTTTACGGTACAGTTTTGGTGTTATCATTTCGACTACATCCGGTACTCAGTTGCTTTTGTGGTACTGTCTTGGTGTTATCACTTCGACTACATATGAGATAAATTGCTTACACTCGGGAGTTAGTTGTCTTTGGTGTAACAATTCTCATCTGCAATTTCCTGAAGGGAGAAAAGTGCATTTCCGGGTCATAAGTGATCTTGATGTTACGTTTTCGACTTCATTAATGGGATTGAGTGTGTACTTCGGGTTTTTGGGCTTCATATAATGAGACTGATTGCATCACTTCAACTACTTAAGGGAAGTGGTCTCTGGATACTTTTGGTGTGCATTACTTCAGACTTCAGCGGGAAGAAATGTGAGTAAAATTATTCAAGTATGAGATGATACACTGCTGATTGATTTAATGATCCCCCGAATGGATAATCACGATGATCATTCTTAAAAGGAGCAGCAATATTTGATGTGGTTTGCTATGATTTCCGCTGTACGCTTACCTTATGTAAGCTTGAAAGAGAGCTATGAAACTGCTCAAAAAGAAGATTGTCGGTTTGGGGGGAAGCTATCAAAGCTTTACAATTGAGAAGGCTCAAGTTCAGACAATTATTCAGGAGCCTTGAAAGCTTTGGTGGTGAAAGTTTAAGAGATGTTGACTACTGACTTCTACAACGTACATAACGATATCCTTATTTCGGTATTCATGTCAACATCTACTTAAATTAAATAATACATTTTGTACATATCTTAAACCAAACTGTATATAGAAAAATATAAAACCAAATTGTAAATAGAAAATTATAAAACCAAGAAAAAACCATAAAAATCAGAAAAATAGAAAATACCAAAAATAGTTTTTCAAGGCATGTCTTCTGGTATCGATAACATTTACGGTCTTAGAAATGTCATTCAATAATGACACGGGTCTTTAAATGAAGTTCGAGCAGAAGTTCAAAAGGTTTTCAAAACATGCCTAAATGGCTTGCTATTACTTCATATAGCAACCCGCGTTTCAAAATGGGGAAGGCACGTCGCCAAAAAGACGGTTGTTCCTTCTACTGGGTGATGTTCACCCAGGCATGGATTACTTTATATCCAAGTTTCTTTGATTTAATGTACGCTTCAGTGCATTATTTCTTGTAAAAGAAGAGAAATCTTCTTTGTATACAAATAATTTTGCTTCTATGATTCTTCTGAAAATTGTTTGTGAGACACATGGTGGTAACGTGTTGTTTGAAATTCTTTCAGACTTAGATTGTGCATAAAATTTGTCACTCAATCAATGACTACACTCTTTAACTAGAATGCGGGTCATTGATAGAGGGGGAGAGTGATTTATAATTTTATATCATCAAACGGGTTTCTTGGTTATCTCATAACTTTTAGAAAAGGTTTCGTAGTTAATGGGGTATTTGTTGAAGAGGAACTTACTAAGCTTTATCTCAAATGGCCAAATTTGTTAGTTGTTAGAAAGATTAGGGCATTATGTGCAATATGATTATAGTTTCCTAACCTTATGTAACTAGAAGGTTCATTTGTATCACTTTGGAATCCTCGTTTAATCCCCTAAATACTTTAAAACACAAAATCTAAAAGAAGTTAGAAAACCCAATGTGCTTGATATTCTTGAATACTCCATTGGCATTTGTATGATCTGAATGAATGAGTTTCAAATGTTGATTGATTGCTGTTAGTCGATAGCTGCTTAATTGTTGTTGATTCAGTGCATGTGCATTTAGGATATGCTTAGGTATGTAGCTATCATGTTAGAATCTTGTCCCTAAGCTCCTGAGTTGAATGTTGAAATATGAGTGAATTTCCATGTTCATGATTGATGATTACTCTTCATGCTAGATAGCGGTTTGATGCATTTCCTGACTGTGGTTTGTTTATGAGATGAATTTGGTATTATGAGTTGGCAAGCTGCTATGTGGTAGCTAT
This sequence comes from Artemisia tridentata subsp. tridentata, assembly GCA_021014915.2. NCBI lineage: Eukaryota > Viridiplantae > Streptophyta > Magnoliopsida > Asterales > Asteraceae > Artemisia > Artemisia tridentata. The sequence continues at coordinate 17,984,187 of CP139501.1, read as the reverse complement.
TAATGAAAAGTGAATTTGTATGTATGTATATCTGTGTTGATATTCTTATGCAGATTCCATGGCCAATATGAATGTGCCAGTTCCCGCTCTAACCATTTGATCAGATGTTTAAACTCTATTGACTGGCTCTGAATTCACCACAACAACAACATCAGCAACAACAACAACAACAACCCTATCATCACCACCACCACCTTCATTTCAACAAAGCAATACTTATTATGGTCTCGCCGAGTGGGGATCTACAATACTTGGGAAGTTTTGTTGGTGGATGGAAAATTGATGTTGACTACTGACTCCCTCAGAAAAGCGAATGATCACACCATCTGTGCGTAAAGGTCAACATTATCTGTGTCATAACAGTTACTTTGTACATAATAAGCAGTGAATAAAATGTGGTTGTTATGTGTCAGTGTATGATTGTTTTAATTCAAAATCTTTCAAACCAGTCATACCTGACACTAACATTCTCCCTCATTGATTGAGAGGGAGCATCGTAATGTTCCATTATCAGTATATATTAAATCAGACCACATTTTCTCCCATAATTTCTAAACTCATTTAAATCATTTGGGATCACAAATCTCAAAAGGTTTGAAATTTTTGATCGGGGGAGAGAATGTGATTTAAATATGAAATCTGATAAAATGTGATCTTTTGGACTCATGTGTAGGCTCCCAAATATGTGCTAAAATCTTTCATATATCGATGCACATATTGAGGGGGAGCAAATGATTTGTCATGGCAATTGTGAAAGAATACCAAAGACCGACCATTTTACTTTATGTACTGGAGTTATAAGGATGGTGAGGTTAGGTATTAGTTCCCTTGATCCAGCCAGAACCGAAGGAATCTTCCCAGGGACAATCCTCTAGTTATAATAGAAGTCCTTAGGAATGATTAAAAAGGAGAAAAGTGAATAAGGGAAAAGTGCCGACTGAGATGGAGCTAGTACTGGAACAAACCCAACAAGGTGCTAGTAATGAAGTCTCGGTAAGTGCTGAAGGGGTTGAAGAATGAAAAAGAAATGTAAAGATAAAGGGTGAAAAGAAAGAAGCCCTCCTTACACCTTAGGCAGAAACCGGGTCAATACATATGCTGTCAGAATCACTAAGTTGATTGCTGACAATGAAGACAAAGTATCATGGACCCAGTGATACGCTGCACAACCCTCCCTAGCCACTCAAGGTCCCTCAAAGGACTCTTGTTTCATTTGTCACAGAGATCAATACATGTCTATCGTCTCTCTCACTCCGAGTTAGATGATATTGAAAGGTGGCAGTCCTCTCCAGCCTCCGATCACTAAATCAAAATGCACGATTGAGTCTAGAGCCAAGAGATCATCCATAAATCTCATTAGGACATACTTCCAATATGCTTGTTGTTTCATACACTGTGAAAGTAAGAAAATATACGTTAAAGAGTCCTACGCATTATCCATGTGGTATTGCCAGAACATCCGAGTGATACGTAAAATATTCACAATGAAGATGGAAATCCTTCTAAAGCCAACATCAAACAAGCTCTTGGTGGGTGACATGTGAGATCCTTCATGGATCAAGCTTGTGACAACTGGAAAGAAACGATGGGGCGATTCTCATTTGAATCAACCTTGTTCCAGGAAATGGATTGACGGATGCTTTTGGAAAACCCTTCAATGTGCTCACCAAACTGAGTTTCGAGCACATTGATTGTGAAAATTTTCAAACAAAAGTGTTTATGACAGAAATGTGATTCAATGTATAAAACCCTCGTCGTGTTGCACAAAATGTTTATCCAGTGACACGCGAGTGATTTTTCTAATCAATTTCTCGTCGATCAGTGGGTATTTAATTCACTGATTCACTCTACCGTGTTGTCTGCTTTGAGACGTTCCGGTATGAGAACATGCTTAGTATGATGACTCTGACAATAATTTGTTGGAAGACTCATTACTACAAGCTGGAAATTCCTGTCAAGGAGAATCTTCTTTAAAGGGGATTCTACCTGATCACAGGTCGGTCTTCACAGAACCGAAGGTTAATCCAACCACATCGAATGAATGAGAAAGCCATATTCGTTCTCCAACTTTATTGTTAACTGTTTTATTTCAGATTCATATAAAGATGGCGATGGTGGTTCCTGATTCCAGTAGAGACATGTCAATCCATACTCCATGCTCACACTTCCAACTTATTATCAAAGACATCATGATAGATGAAAGACCTACAACACATCTTCTGCAACTCTGATGATAGCTATCATGATTCAGAAAAGTGTGAGCATGCGAGTTCAACGGTCACAACATATCACATGAAGGCAATATTACAACGGATGAGCTTGGAGATTTACGGTGACTGATGATCTCTAAGAATGCTCAAAGATCACAACTTCACACAGAGACGATGCTGAAAAGATGACAATCCATTACCTCATGCTCATACTACACCATCATCGTATTCAAAGAAGTCATGATAAATTAAAAGACCTTCAACACTGCTTCTGCAAACTCTGATGCTGAAAATCATGACCCGGAATAGTGTGAGCATGTCGGTTCAAAGATCAAACTATCACATGGAGACGATACTGCAAGAAGATGACTTGAAGACGTATATTGGATGATATTCTCAAAGATTCACCATAGATCGTCCAAGACAAAAGAACTGTCATCAAAAGTTTACTGCTGAAAGCACAAAGATCAATGACGTTGAAGAATCAAAGACTACGAGCTATGAAATCAAGTTCAGAGGATAGGATGCTAGATTTCAAAATGTAATTTCCGGGTTGACCTCCCTTAGGGGGAGATTGTTAGGAATATAAACATTCATATGAAGACTCGGTCACCCCGTGTACTCATTAGCATTGAATAGCTCGTAGGATTATTAGTTGTAAGTTAATATAGATTAGTTATTATAGAACTCGTGGAGTGGGTCGGGTCTTTACCCACTGTCAGCTCGCTCCACAGCCCACTCGGGGCACATATGCTAGCACTATAAATACCCCTCTCCACCTAGGGAGAGGGTTGGAACTCCTTCACATTTCAATCTAACATTCTCACTTTCTCTCTCTAGTTCCCAACTTCTTCCTTTCTCTCTCTAGACTTTCGACCAAATCACACTAGTTTATGTGTTATATGTTTATGAATATGCTACATGTGGGGGAATTCCTCTACTGTGCTTTGTTTTTGTGTGTCATTTGCTCTTATTTTCAGGTTTCCCTTAGATCGTGATGATTGATGCGTCTGTTTTCAATCCAGCCGCCCAATATCCGATTTTTTTGCTAACGATTATCTAGGGATATCTTGTAAATCCGCTTTTGAGAAAAAAAGATTTCGTTCCCACACTTGGCTAGTAGTATTACCTTTTTTACGTTCTAAGTTTCGGCATAATAGCCGGTACTTTGAATATTGAGGGCAATATTCAATTCTAAGTGTGGGGGAGAATTCTAGCGAATTTGATCACATGTGTACCTTCTAGTGCCCTAGTACCCCCGTTTTGACCAAAATTTTAAAAAAATTTCGTTTGTAAATAAGAAATTGCATAAAAAATAATAATAATAATAAAAAATTAAAAAAAAATGTTTAGTCTTGATTAGGTTAGAACAAAGGGAATCCCGACTCTGCCAAAGTGTTGATCTGGCTGCTTCCTTAACGATTTGACTAAGGTTTTACGATTTGTGCAAATGAAAATGCTAAGCATAGAGTAGTTGGTTCTCTTTAGAGCTTATATAATTAATCTATGGCTTTTCCTCCCAGAAGCTCTTAATCTTAATAAATTAGTGTTGTTTTCAAACTTTTGAACAAAAAATCATTTTGTTATGCAAAACAAATTTTTATACAATTTTGATATAGAGTCCGAGTTCAACTTTTTATTTAAATTTTGGAGAAAGCATACCTTCTTAAAAAAATGAAAAAATGGAATGATATTGCAAAATGAAAAAAATGGAATGCTGTTGCAAAATGAAATAAGTCATAATGTTGCAAAAGTAAAGATGTATAAGTTGTTTATATGTTGAATAAATGTAGGAAACTTGCTTTTTCTTAAATTTAAATCGAGAGTTGAACTAGTATTCGTCAATTTTGTCATAAAGGTTTAACGATAATTTGGTAGATTGTTGATTTCGAATACCCCGAAAGCTCCGGTACTATTCTCTGTGAGGTGTCAAAAGCCAGGTCACCTAAAACCAACTGGTTTGGAATGTGCCGAGAAGAAAGCCGTTACATGGAGTGATCTCACCTTTGAGTCTCTAATCTCTAAATGATCGTTTGTTGCTATTTATTTAAGTATTTAATACTAACTTAGTGGGAATATCCAAAATCTTTGAAATCGAAATCCCGCTGATTCCGGTACTATTCTCTGTGGGGTGTCAAAAGCCTGGTCACCTAAAACCAACTGGTTTGGGATGTGCCGAGAAGAAAGCCGCTACATGGAAAAGGCCCTTTTTGATCCTTAGATTTTTGAGGTTCCCGGTTAATTAGTATTTGACTTAAACAAATAACAACCATAATAAATGTCGATTTTTGAGGTCTAAATTTTGAAAATGAGCACACTCACCTAACTGAATAAATTGTGGGAGTGAAAAGTTAAGTTTCGGCTTACATAGATTATTAGTATAAGTAGTGTTAGCATTTTACAAAAACATTTGCACATTGAGTTTAAGCTTAGTTAGGAGTATAAAAAAGAGGATGACGATTACAATTCCCTGGAGACACCCATTTTGTGTGAATCCCGTTCCATGATGCCATTTTTAAAAATCAAGCATGTTATCCATTTTTGTTCTAGTTTAAATTTCTTGCATTGAATAAAAAGTCAAAACGGGGTATCCTTGGTATTCTTTTGATCCTTTCATTACTTTATATAATCGGATTACTAGGGACTAGTAATTGATAGTGTGGGGGGATGATGAGTGCCTATTTACTCATCATTTTATGCCCATATAATTCATAAAAAATGCTAAAAATAGCCAAATATGCCAATTTATATTGCAAATATCCTTGGATTGGGTTTTTATGTATTTCAGGTACAAAGGATTGAAAACAGAGCAAAACGGACATTTTTGGATCGTCTCGACAATATTGGTGCATTTGATCAAGTGAAGACGAAGTCAAAGTCAACCCCGGGATTTAGCATTGGAATGAGCAGGGAAAAACGAACCCGAAACCATTTTTCATGGGCCAACCCGACCCAATTTAATGGGCCAAGTCAGCCCATTTAAACACAACCATACCAAATCCTAAACTAAACACAACCCAAAACTAAACTAAACCTAATCCTAAAACCTGTCCCAACCCAATTAAACACAACCCAATCTCATAACCCAACTAAACAAACCCGTACCCTTTTTATTTAATAAAATCGAAACAAAGTCAACCCCGCTTTTCCCCAGCTTTACCCGCCAAAAGCTAAACCTGCTCCATGTCCCCTCTGCTCCAGCCAACCTACTTCAGACAAGCCCCATCACAAGAAACCTTCCCCTTTTGCATGTTTCCACTACCTGGCTATCCAAGTGATAAAAGGGCGCCAAAACTAAATCCAAGGGCTGTGATGATCTCAAGATAAATCCAAGGGCTCACAAGCAATCAGAAGAAGCACACAAGAGAGATGAAAACCCTAGTCTTAGTTTTAGTATAAATAGGATTCATTGTAAGCCTTTTGAGGCTGTTAGTTCTTAGTTACTAGTTAGCAGTTAGTTTTTTAGTCAGTTTTTATTTTCAAGTTAAGTTTTCAAGTTCTCTTTTAATTCAAGCTTATTTAAGTTTAATTGTCTTTTTTATTTTCAAGTATTGCATTGTATTTGAAGTTTAATGAAATTTGAAGTTTCTTTTAAATCTGTTAATTTAAATTAAATTTAGTAGTTATTAAAAATAAATCATAAGCTCTCATTCCTGTTCTTTTAAGCTTATTTAAGCTTAATATAGCTTTTGTAAGCTTATTAGTGGTTAATAACTGTTTTAATTCCAAAATTAGACTGAGCTAAAAAATAAGCTAAGTGGATGATAAGCCGGATTTGGATGGGCTTATGGGTGATTACTAGCTTGTTTTAAACAAGCTAGAGCTTGTCGAGAAGCTTCTCGAGCATAAAAGCCCTGTTTGAGCAAGGGCAGTTGTGAGTAAAATTCAAATTTTGGCATTTTACTGTTCATTAGCTTATTTCTGTGCTTATTTGTTTTATTGTAGCTTATTTGATCTTGTTATTGTGATTTGATGTTAATTTCATAGCTTGTGCTTGTTTGTTCCTGTTTTTACCTTAAAGGCTTAAAAAACCAAAAAACAATTAGTTAAATATTCCATAGCTTATTTATTGCTTATTTCTAGTTGAAAAATTATTCAGTAGGGGTTAATTCACTTAGATAATCTTTAGTGCTTCAAAATCCTAGCTTAAATAAGTCTCTTATAGTGTAAAATTTCAACACAGTCTCAATAAGGGAGTGTTTGGAATAGTACATAAAATGGGTGAAATTTGATGGTACTGTTCATGTGCACTCAGGGAACTTTTGATCTTGCTTAAAATGACTTGAATAAGCAGTTTGTAGGTTGATTTGACCTAGTTTGGAAGATTTTACAGTTTTGAGTTTAATGTTGAAGGTTTAATGATAGAAACTGCCTTAGATTGATTTTAATGGAGTTGAGCTAATTTGTTGTTTGTTTTTGATGTATCTGAGTTCACTTTAGTGCATTAAGTTGATATTATAGAGTTGGAGTCAATTCATTAGGATTTGGTTAGATTTTGGTTCAAATCTGTGTTAAATCTGCATATTCTGTCACAGAACCATAGTGCAGTCTGCATATGATTTCATAAGCCATCTTAAGGCTTAATTTTGTTTCCAAATTTTCTAAAATTCTTTTCAAAAGTAGTTTAGATGATGGTTAATGGTGTTCTTTTAGTTTCAAGTTCAAAACATTGCTTAACAGTGCTTATTTTTAAAGAGCTGCACCTCTTTCAATTAACCGTAAAGAATTGGAAACCTTGTTTGCTCCACCGTTTGATGATTCTTTTGCAAATCGTGTACCAGATGTATCTACTAGTTCCGCTGCACAACCTGATAATATTCCAATACCTGATACACCTGCACCAACAACAACAACCGTTGCTACAGATGCACCTCCAATTGAATCTCCATCAACAACAGAACAAACCGCTTCCAACACTGACAATGCAGCTGAAGAACTTCAACAACAACCAGTTCCCGAACCTGCAAATTATGATCCAAATGCCTTATTTAATCCATTTGCACCGACTCCAACCGTTCCTGACATTGTAGAGTCATCCACACGTAATTTGGACTCGGTTAATTTGCATAGGTTCTATCATCACCACCCTTCAACACATCATTGGGCTAAGAATCACCCCTTAGTAAATATCATTGGCAATCCCTTAGCTCCATTTATGACAAGACAGAAACTTCACACCGATGCTGAAAACTGCATCTACGCACTCACAGTTTGTCAAGATAAACCTAAAAACATTAAAGAAGCACTGACATACGACAACTGGATTGAGTCAATACAAGAAGAACTCGACCAATTCAAACGTCTAGAAGTGTGGGAGTTAGTTGAAAGACCAGGTGGGGTCTATGTCATCGGACTGAAGTGGATTTGGAAAAACAAGTTAGATGCAGAAGGCACAGTGATTCGTAACAAATCACATCTGGTAGCTAAAGGATTTACTCAGTAAGAAGGAATTGATTTTGAAGAGTCCTTTGCACCAGTGGCTAGGCTTGAGGCTGTCCGTATTTTCCTGGCATACGCTCCATATAAAAATATGGTTGTTTATCAAATGGATGTGAAAATAGCATTTCTGAACGGCAAATTACGTGAGGAAGTTTATGTTAGTCAACCAAAGGGATTCGTCGATCCAGATCATCCCAATCATGTGTACAGACTCAAGAAGGCCCTTTACGGACTTAAACAAGCCCCAATGGCATGGTACGATAAACTAACTGCTTTCTTGCTTGCCAATCATTTTACTAAAGGTTCAGTGGATCCAACTTTGTTTATTCAAAAACACGGGGAGGACATTTTGATTGTTCAAATCTATGTCGATGACATTATTTTTGCGTCATCAAACAAAAAATATTAAATGCTTTTGCAAGATTAATGAAACAAAATTTTGAAATGTCCATGATGGGTCAACATACGTTCTTCTTAGGACTCCAAGTTCATCAATCACCCCGTGGAATTTTTCTAAGTCAGTCCAAGTATGCTCTTGAGATTTTAAAGAAACATGGCATGACAAGTTGTGATACTTATAACACACCTATGTCTACATCATCACCAAAGCTGGATGCTGATTTACATGGGACACCCGTTGACCCTTCCAAATACCGAAGTATGATTAGGTCACTCATGTATCTAACAGCCAGCAGACCAGATATTGTATTTGTTGTATATCTATGCTCTCGTTATCAGTCTTGCCCAACTGAAAGACACCTCTCTGAGGTTAAAAGAATCCTTCGATACATAAAGGGAACCATCCATTTGGGGATCTGGTATCTGAAGGATTCTGGTTTTCAACTAATAGCCTTTTCAGATGCTGATCATGCAGGGTGCTTAGACACACGCAAAAGTACATCTGGTGGAGTGCAGTTTCTAGGAGACAAACTTGTATCTTGGCAGTCAAAGAAGCAGGATTGCACTTCATTGTCATCAACAGAATCGGAATATGTAGCCATGTCAGCATGCTGTGCTCAAGTCATTTAGATGCAATCACAACTGATGGACTACAACTACATTTACAACAAGATTCCCATGTACTGCGACTCCAAGAGTGCCATTGCCATCTCATGCAACACGGTGCAACATTCAAAGTCAAAACATATCGCACTCCGATATCATTTCATCAAAGAGCACGCTGAAAAGGGTACAATTGAATTATACTTTGTGGGTACTAAATACCAATTAGTGGACCTATTCACCAAAGCCTTGCCCCATGCAAGATTTGTGGAATTAGTTCACCAAATTGGTATGCGGTGTTTGACTCCAGATGATTTAAAAAACTTTCTTAAAAACAACTAAGAAAGTCAAACACCAAAACGTTTTGTAAATATCTTATCAAAAACAATAAAAAGAATTTCATTTTTCTTTCATAAAAAAAATGCAAGTACAAAAATTCCGTCAACACTTTGTTCAATTAAACAAATTAACAATTTTTCCGAACAAGTGTTGAGGGGGAGTATGAAATTCACTTTTAAAACATGTACTTGCATATTTCCAAAAAGATGTTGTTTGTTTAAATGTTGGTATAAATATCCTTATGATACCCTCCTAGATCTCAAAATATTTCTTATATCCTAAGTCGAGGGGGTGTATTAAATTTGTTTTGCCAAAATTTATTCATGGTTAACTTTTGTGAATAAAGGGACGGTTTGTGCAAAATGGTCAGTTAAGGGGCTAATTGTGTCAAAGTGTGAAAGTTAAATTTTATCACAAAAACACAAATACAATGCATTTACTGCACTTGTATTCTACATTTATTACTACACCAACCAAGATCAACGGCCAAAATCGATTTCTCAAATCCGTCCACAAATCTTTGAATCTGTAAGTGATAACATGATCTTTGGACAAAACTAAGCAATGGTTTTTAATCGTTTGTTAATCCAACGGCTAGATTTTTCTAAATTTTTTATCCTAAGGTTTAGGGTTTATCACGAATTGGGGTTTTTGATTCTATGGGTTTATGGTTAATGTTATTGGTGGGATATGTTCTTATACTTGTTTTGAATATATTCCAATACATTAATTGTACTCAGTAACTCGATTGAATGATTCTTGAAAATTTAGGGTTTAAGGTCGATTTGGGGATTTTTGATTATGTGTGCTATAGTTTAATTAAGTGGCTGGGTTTTGTTCTGAATCACTCATATATCATTCATCCTAAACTAATTTTAACAATAAATCAATTTGAGTGTTATTCGATTATGGTGTGTTCATTAAAATTTTGAATAGGGTGTGTTTGCATTAGAAGATCATTGCAAATGTTCTGATAGCTTGTATTGGTTATTTGGGATGTTACGGAATTAATTAAACATGCACTGAACTTGTTTTGATTATTGTTAGAAATTTTTTGAGTTCTTGTATTTTTATCAAATAAGCTCAGTTTTGTGATTGAAGGAATTGTAACATTTGTTCATTATTCACAGGCAAAAGTGTGATAACCTTCATCTTTCTTGTACATCATGAGAAAATTTTGTATTTCTTGTATAAGAAATTTTGAATAGGCAAAAATCTTCGAATAGTATGAGTTTTTTCGAATAAGCTGAATTTTTTCGAATAGGCTCAATTTTTTCAAAGAGACTTAGATTCTTCAAATAGTCTGAGATTTTTCAAATGAGCTGAACTTTTTCAAATAGGCTCAGATATTTCGAATAGATTCAGATTTTTCGAATTAGCTGAGATTTTTCAAATAAGCACAATTTTTTTTTCGAATAGGCCCAAAGTTTTCGAATAGCAGAAAATTTCTAATAGACTTAAAATTTTCGAATTGGCAGAAAATATCTAATAGGCTTAAAATTTTGGAATAGGCTTAAAATTTATAAAAGGCATTAAAAGCTTCTAACATCCAAGCCATTTTTACAGCATCTTCCATTATCATTTCATGGACTCTAAGGACTCTGATTATGACTTGTTTGGACATTTAATCTTCATATAATCAATCATTAACAAATAATAAGTCAAAGTATTCAACCATTAAAACTCTGGGGAACATGCAAACTCACAATGTTAACACTTAACCATTTGTTGTATGTTTGTTTCCATGTTTGTTTCTTTCAGAATACAATGGCTAAACAAAATGTGAATGCCCCAGCACAACCACTTACCAGACTCAAACTGTCAGACATTGCACCCAAAGACAACAAAGTAATCATTGGCAGAAACAATGCAAGTGTACATTTCAACAATCTCAGGATCATTGAACCAACCTACCGAATCATCAAAGACATATTGTTGATCCATCCTTGCAAAGATATGCTCAGCAAATCAGCCTCCATTCCTTTCTTCTACATTCATCAATTCTGGCTTACAGCAAAGATCAATGATGACAACCGCTCATTCACTGTAACACTTAACAGAACCAATTGCACAATCGATGTCACAGTGCTACGTGAAACCCTTCTTTTTCCTAAACCAAAAGCTGATTATGATCCCATACCCACCGAAATGGAACTCCTGAACTTTCTCATTGATGACATTGGATATGATGATCAAGCTGACAAACCAATAACCAAACACTCCAAGTTTGATGTGAAATTTCTACCACAACCTTGGAGGACACTATATATGATCATGGTTCGCTCTGTGACTAGAAGACAAAGCGGACATGAGCATCCCCGTTTACAACACCTTCAAATATTCTAGGGAATTGCTAATAAGATGACAATGGACTTTGCTCAACCAATTCTGGAAGACATGATCTATCAACTCAAAGGAAAACGTAGCATTTCCAAAATTCCATTTGTTCGCTTCACTAAGCTACTGGTGTGCCACTTATGCTCTGATGATCCTGATCTTGAAGATCGTCTCCTTGATACAACAGAAATTGTACATAGTGTGAAAGATGATCACAAGTTTGATGAGGTGGGAACAATTCCTACTAGCACACGTAAACAAGGTAAAAGGGTTCCAGAATTTCTTCTTTCTAATCAAATCAAGGCTTCTGCAAATTATCGTACATACAATACGGCAGTTCTCAAGGGAAAAGTTGGATTCGCGGACGATAATTCTCAATCATCTCAAGTGAAGACACGAGGTAAAAAGCCTAAAGATGGAAGCTCTCCAAGCACAACTAAACAAAGAAAGCCAGCACCTCCCAAGTTCACAAAAAGAAAAGTTCCGGTGACTCTTCTCAAAGATGAACCCACACCTGAACCTTCCGCTGAATCATACTCTGACACTGAGACAGATGAAGAAGAAGTGGTGCACAGAGAAGAAGCCGCGACTGATGATCCTGAAACAGAGTTGGCAAAGAAGATGAGCTTGGAATCATTGAAAGAGGATGAAGAACGAAGACGAGGAATTATATTCAAAGAGGTTGATAAAGAATTGGGCGATGATGATGAACATAATGATGATGATGTGACGAAGCTGGTTGACAAAAGAAAACTAAAGAGTATTGCCATCGACACTCGCACCGATAAAGAGAAAGAACTCAACGAACTTGTCAAGATTTCGAAGATCATCAGAGACTACCCTCAACCACCTTCGAGTCCGGTTAATCGACCCGGTGAGGAAGGAGGAACAAGTAGCACCCAACCTGATCCGGTTAATCAACCCGGTAGGCTGGACACACAACTATTGTTCCCACTTCGGATTCGGTTAATCAACCCAGTAACGAAGAAGAAAAGGATAAGGAAGCCGGTGGGGCTTGTGCACATATAATAGTGCATAACCCGTACTTTGTAAAGAAAGGACCCTGAGGTACGCTTCAGTACCTCAATCCTAATATAAGGAGCGAAAGCTTCTTACTTTTGAGTAGAATTAATCAAATTATTTGAAGTTTTTCATAATTCTGCTCAAAAGAACAAGTATTCCCTCTCATAATCAAAACCTCAAAAAGTTATTTCACTTATTGAGGGGGAGTATTTGAAAAAATCTTTGTTCAAAATGAAAAGTTCTTGTTTGATTCTTCCCGTAAACCTCAAAAAGCATATTTTAATCAAAAAATTTTCCAAAAACAACATCAATATGCTATTTTTGAGGGGGAGAAAAACAAAAGTGATTAAAATATGGTAACTAATGTGGAATCTCGTATGAGCTCGACTCAGATTTAACCCATGAATTGAAGAAACTCAAATGTTAGTAATCGAAAGGACTTGTCCTGGGCGGGTAATAATTTCAAGCTAGTCTAACCAGTGATGTAAGTGTGTCTCGAATAGGACTTGTTTAAGTAAAGTGTACCGTTTCGAGAGATTCTCTTTGAATGTGACCAGGACGGGTAATAATTTCAAGCTAGTCTGACTAGTGATGTAAGTATGTCTCGAATCGGTCATGTTCACTGAGATTCAATCAATTCAAAAGTGCAAACTCCACCCAACATGTGTAAATTTCTATTTATAACTTAAAAGCACATGTGAAGGGGGAGTATTTCTGAATAATGCAAAACTCTCAAAGTGTTAACTAAATATGTTTTATAATCATAAACACTTTGAGAGATTTTTCAAATGATTTGTTTATGGCAACATAGGATACTCATGGAGTTATAAGGTGACGAAGGTTAGGAAATACGTCCTATGATCCGCCAGAACCGGAGGGATCTACCCAAGGACAATACCAATAGTTTAGCACTAGAAGTCCTTAGGTATGATTGAAAAAAGGAGTAAAGAAATGAAAGGAGAAAGAAGGGGTTGAAGAATTAAAAAGAAAAGTAAATGAAAGGGTGAAATGAAATAGCCCTCCAAATGATAAACCTTAGGGCAGAAATCGGGTTCAATTCATATGCTACTGGATGTTACTAAAGTGACACCGGTATTGAAGACAAAGACGTCATAGACCCAGTGACGCACTGCACTTAACCTTCTAACCACTCAAGTATCTCTCAAAAGGTGCTTGTTTCATTTCTCACGGAGAACCCTTCCTAATCTATCGACCTTTCACTCTGAAATGTGTTGATCTTGAAAAGGAGGCAATCTGCTCCATCCCTCCGACGACTTAATATTAAAGAACACTAAATCGAGTCTAGAGCCGCGAGATACATCAAAAGATCTCTTAGGAACACTTAATATTTCTACACTGGCTGTTCAACATTAAGGACACCAATTGTAAATAACAAGAGTCCTATGCAGATCTTAGCAATCTGCCAAGAACATTCATGAGGTTATTCACAATTGTGATTCTCAGTGATTGAATGGAAATTCCTGCCAGGGTGATGAACTCAAATAAGTACAGTTTATTACTATCATTTATCCTATTTATTTGACTTGTTTTATTATATTATCTGTGAGAATTGATACGTTAATGTTTACTTTTGTAATTCTCAGGTAAAAACAAGCATTTGGTGAAACTTGGCGATTTTGGACTAATTATGGAGCAAAACAAGCAAGAAGTTAAGAGTCTACTAAAATGTACAAGATCAAGACATTCTGCTCCAGATACGCCGCATCTTGCTTATTACATACGGCGCATCACTATCAAGATTTCACAAGATACGATCCAAGACAGCAAGGACATGCGCCGCATCTGAGAATGGAGTTACGCCGCATCTTCTGGCGGTGTACGAATATTCCTGAATATATTAATCTTGGACCCCACGCGAAGTTAAGTCAATGCGCCGCATCTACTTATTAGATGCGCCGCATCTTACCCTCAGACAGAAACTATAAATACCCCACGACCAGACGAATTTCAGAGGTTCGACATTTAGCTAAGTACGAGAAGACAGAAACCCTAGGACGAATTCAGTCGAAGTAGCAGCACAAGACACACCTTGAACGAAGATACAAGAGCTGTAAGAAGGTCCTGCATGTATTTAATTCATTAAGTAGTTTTGTTTTATTGTATTAGTACACTTTAATTCATCAGGATTGGTGGCTTGTGTAATGTGACAACGGAAAGGTTGCACTCCCTTAAAACTGCTTTCCCATTAATTAAAGTTTATATGTTGATGTCTTTGGTGACTTTTATTAGTGCATTGATAACCTCTGTGTCTAGCTGAGCGTTGATCGGGTCGCCATGCCTCTGCCCTCGCCTATTTATTAGATCGCCTATGCATTCTATCATCTGTAGAAAAGTAGGAAGAAAGATAAATAGGATAGTCATAAGTAATCATTAAGGGTTTACTCGCCGATAAGATTAGAACCAACGAGAAAGGACTTAATCTCGGTGCGTCGCATCGAACTATACACTTCATATAAAACTAGCAATAAAACAAGTGACAAGCTACTTAACTATCAGGACAGGTCTTCTTATTGTCTCGAGTATTTATCTGTGTACGTGTGTGCTACTCGCTGATTCGTGCCTATTAGTTTAGTTTATTATTTAATTGCAACCAAACCGTGCCAGTCTCTCAGGCTAAACCCCCTTGCGTTAGATTAGGTTGTATAGCTAACTTAAGATATTAAAATACTGATTAGAATAACTAGATAATACGTTCCACTCTTAGTGATCGACACTCTACTTACCATTATATTCATACTGACCGGGTACACTGCTCGTTAAAGTGTGTGTGTTATTGATAAGTCGGCTAAATATAAATTTAAAACTTGAATACTGCTAAAACCACAACGACATACCGTGGGTATAAATTAGAGCATACGCACACGCGCATCAAGTTTTTTGGCGCCGTTGCCGGGGAGTGAATTGTTATTATCTGTTAATTTGATTAGTATTTTAATTAGGTTTTTCTTTTTAATCTAACCGCTAACTCTGTTGTACATTAGATTAATTGCATTCATTGTATAATTTTCATATTTTCTGTTTTTTGTGTGTTTAATTTTTGTTTATTTTCGTTTATTTTTATTTTTGTTTTTATTTTTCGTATTTTCTGTGTTCTGCTATCGTTGTACTGAGCTAATATAAACGATACGGCGCATCTATTTTCTTAGATACGGCGTATTGCGTTTAATTTTTATAAAATACAACGCGTTTAATTAATTCGATACGACGCATCTTTCCCCAAGATACGGCGTATCTGTTTTTAATAAGAAATTTTTTTCTAAGCGATAACGCCATACGACGCATCTGCTTTAGCAGATACGGCGCAACTATTATTTTAATTAAAAACAGTTTTCGAATTATTAAACAGATACGACGCATCGATTTCTATCGATACGGCGTATCTTCTGAATCAAAAATCTTGTATTTTGAAACGTAACGAAAATACGGCGCATTAACTTTTGTTAATACGACGCATTTAATTTTAAATAAATATCGATTTTTGATAATTAAAACTGATACGGCGCATTATAAATTTATAAGCGGCATATCTATTTTCTGAATAAAGTCTGATTAAATTTTAACGATTATAAGATACGGCGTATCCAACTTTTTGGATACGGCGCATCGTCTGCAGATATCAGTAACTTTAATTTTTCGTATTCCGTTTTCGATGTTGATTTTCTGATATATTACTTTCTTGAACAAATCCTACTGATGCTTTCGTGATTATTTCAGAAGGAAAATGGTCGGATTCGGAGAACTGATTGACTTCGACTTCGAAGCCAATTTTATGGATGGAATATTAGTGCAAGATAAATCACTCGAACGTTACGATGGAGACTACATTGAACTTAATGACCTTGATGGACCATTAGAATCTAATGACCTGTTCATGGATGATGCGGAATCTGAGATAGAAGAAGGAGAAATTCTGGATAGTCCAAAAGTCAACGTTATTAATACTAGGAATTACGATGAATTTGAGGGATATGATGGTTCTTGGGATTACGGGAGAAGGATCCACGCCAATTGTGCTTACAATTTGCAATTCCCATGCATGATTGGGTACAAGTGTATTGACGCCAATTTCTTTCCTATTTTGCCGATCAATGTCATGTCAAGAAGCTTTTACAATTCTATTATGAGAAAAAAAGTAGAGTACAAGGGAAAGAATGTAGTTGGAGCCTTCATTAATGTCCCGGTCTTCGTTGGATGTTTTACTATTGTTACTGAGTTCGCCGTTGTTGAAGACATGAATGCCTATTGTGACAGCGATATGGGTGACGTGATTGTTGGAAAACCATTTTGTAGGGAGATCAATATTAATGCAAAACGGTTTGAAGGAAAGATCACCTTTCAATGTGGAAACGACGTTATCACTTATATGATGCCCCGAACTCACCCTGGGTTTAAACATGCTACTAATAGGTTCTGCTACAAATTTTCTCCATTCCTTTTTATTGGTGATGATGACATGAAGAGAGGGATGGAGTACCCATATCAAAAGATGAAAGGATTCTACAAAGGTGTACTTGAATTGGGGCCGGAATATATTCGTGACGATGTAATTCGCAACTACATCGTGCACATATATATGGGGATCGATGGATCTGATTAAAGAGATGAACGTGAGTCTAACTTGAAGACTCTGGAATAAAGACAAGTGCTGACCGGGAGACAACCCGGAAAATTTTTACTATTCTGTTCTGTGTCGAGTCAGTCAGGCCCGCAGAGGATACGGCGCATCTCAATTCCAAGATGTGACGCATCTCCTGCACTGGTCATATCTTACTTTATTTTTTTCTGCATTTTTATTTTCGACTTTAAAACTTTTTGTCAGTTTATTTTAATGCGGCGCACCCCTGGTTAAGGATGCGACGCATCTTCTATTTTGATTCGTAATTATTCCAGGCTCGATACGGCGTATCTTCTTTCATAAGATACGGCGCATCGACTGACCTGATGATTTTCATTTTAATTTTTATGTTTTATTTTTGCTAACTACTAATGTATTATGCAAGTTTGAACCTTTCTTAACTTAGGTGTGTTAAAGTCTTGGTGGTATTATAGATTCCTGCATTTCCTGTGGATACATCAATATGAAGCTTAAACGTTCTCATCTACAAGAAAGATGATTTTTGCTCTTATACTAATGGAGGATCATACCGAGCAAATCTCAGGAGAGTTTTTCTGTTCTAATTCTTTTATTTTCCAGTTTTTAACCTTTGATACAAACAACGAGGACGTTGTTTAACTTAAGTGGGGGGATTGGAGAATTAGAACACTTACTTGTCCTAAAAATTTTCAAAATATGCTTAAAATGTGCTTAATATATCAAAATTTAAAAATTTTAGCATGTTTTTGTTTAAAGTCTAAGTTGCATAGCTGCACACATGACGTTATTTTCAAAAATTGTGACTTTTAAAAATTCACAAATCTATGAGTGTGCCGGTGACTTGTAAACTTTAGAACTTGGCTTGTATACTATTCGAGACCACCATAATAAGTATTATTTTATATAATTGGAATGACTTGTCTAAATTGGTAAATTTCTAGGATTACACCGAAATAGCCTTTATATGTTATGTGATATTAGCTAACTACACTGGTTAGTTAACCTCCGTATAAACCCTTTTGTTACTCTCACTTTTAGAGTAAGATACCCCTAGAAAAACCCTCAGAGCCATTCCTTTCATTTCTTACACATTTGTTATAATGTTTCGTTACACCCTTACACCTTAGCCTACCCTATAGATTAAAATCCGTGGTTGGTTAATTGCTTTAGGCAAAGTGTGTTTCCTTACATTACCTGTGTTCGCGTGCGTAATTCATTATCTTTGGTTAGGTCGGGAAATTGCACAATGCAATTGGAGTAAAAGTAAATATTGTATATCTTTGAGTTTATTTTTCATGTGTTTACTACTTTCACTATTACCGTTATTTCTGAAGTCATGAAAAGTATGGAAAAATTATCCAGAGTATCGTTATAGTGATGTGGTGAAATTTTACACATCTATGTTTATGTTTAAAGTTAAAAAAAAAAAATAAATAAATAAAATAAAAATAAGAAAAGAAAAAGAAAAAGAAAAAGTTGGAAGTTTGTTTTAACCAACTTATGTAAAGTTTTGTATTAAGTGGTTGATATCACCACTATTTGTTGTATATTATATCTATGGATTGAATGGGAGTTGAACGTTACGGGAACGCCAACTAAAGGATATTCTTTGATTGAGATCTTGTTGAGTATAATTCATGTCTACATAAAGCGTGTGTTTCAAGTGTTAAAGCTTGAGTTATTCTATGATATGAGTCTTATTCATGGGATGGTTGGGATAGTGATTAACCACACTTAGGATTTTAATTTATTTGTTTCGTTTATTTTTCATTTTACACCAATTTGTATCCCAAATATTATCCATACCCTATATTATTCTTTATCCAAACCTTTGATTTATTGAGATTAGGGATTTGAGCAATCTTAAGTATCGTAGTCGTGGATTCGGCTATGTATTTATGATTTTGTCACCCTTTTTGATATAATATTATTGGTGAAGATTACTTAGTCCTATCTTTAGCCTATTCGAGTTAAGGATTTGAGCAATTACAAGTATCGTGTTCGTGGATTCGATCATGTATTTGTGATTTTGTCGCCTTTTCTGGAATTTGAGATCGATAGAGATTAAGGAGAATGATTAACCCTTAAGCCTACAAACCCTTTTTACCGCTTTAGACTTGTTATTCCTTGGCTTTAGTGGGGGAGATGTGTATACTTGCCAAGCTTATGATAGAACATTCGTCACGACTGGACAGTTAAACGATTAGATTTGCTTTTATCGAAATATTTTATTTTACTTCTAATTCGTTAAGTGTTTGGTTGTGTGATTATGACAAAAATGAATACATGCTTAAATATAAAAATAAATCCTAATATCTTTTAGGATACATTTTCATAAGATTAAATCTAAGGTTTACTTGGGGACAAGTAAAGTTCAAGTGGGGGGATATTTGATGAACTCAAATAAGTACATTTTATTACTATCATTTATCCTATTTATTTGACTTGTTTTATTATATTATCTGTGAGAATTGATACATTAATGTTTACTTTTGTAATTCTCAGGTAAAAACAAGCATTTGGTGAAACTTGGCGATTTTGGACTAATTATGGAGCAAAACAAGCAAGAAGTTAAGAGTCTACTGAAATGTACAAGATCAAGACATTCTGCTCCAGATACGCCGCATCTTGCTTATTACATACGGCGCATCACTATCAAGATTTCACAAGATACGATCCAAGACAGCAAGGACATGCGCCGCATCTGAGAATGGAGTTACGCCGCATCTTCTGGCGGTGTACGAATATTCCTGAATATATTAATCTTGGACCCCACGCGAAGTTAAGTCAATGCGCCGCATCTACTTATTAGATGCGCCGCATCTTACCCTCAGACAGAAACTATAAATACCCCACGACCAGACGAATTTCAGAGGTTCGACATTTAGCTATGTACGAGAAGACAGAAACCCTAGGACGAATTCAGTCGAAGTAGCAGCACAAGACACACCTTGAACGAAGATACAAGAGCTGTAAGAAGGTCCTGCATGTATTTAATTAATTAAGTAGTTTTGTTTTATTGTATTAGTACACTTTAATTCATCAGGATTGGTGGCTTGTGTAATGTGACAACGGAAAGGTTGCACTCCCTTAAAACTGCTTTCCCATTAATTAAAGTTTATATGTTGATGTCTTTGGTGACTTTTATTAGTGCATTGATAACCTCTGTGTCTAGCTGAGCGTTGATCGGGTCGCCATGCCTCTGCCCTCGCCTATTTATTAGATCGCCTATGCATTCTATCGTCTGTAGAAAAGTAGGAAGAAAGATAAATAGGATAGTCATAAGTAATCATTAAGAGTTTACTCGCCGATAAGATTAGAACCAACGAGAAAGGACTTAATCTCGGTGCGTCGCATCGAACTATACACTTCATATAAAACTAGCAATAAAACAAGTGACAAGCTACTTAACTATCAGGACAGGTCTTCTTATTGTCTCGAGTATTTATCTGTGTACGTGTGTGCTACTCGCTGAATCGTACCTATTAGTAGAGTTTATTATTTAATTGCAACCAAACCGTGCCAGTCTCTCAGGCTGAACCCCCTTGCGTTAGATTAGGTTGTATAGCTAACTTAAGATATTAAAATACTGATTAGAATAACTAGATAATACGTTCCACTCTCAGTGATCGACACTCTACTTACCATTATATTCATACTGACCGGGTACACTGCTCGTTAAAGTGTGTGTGTTATTGATAAGTCGGCTAAATATAAATTTAAAACTTGAATACTGCTAAAACCACAACGACATACCGTGGGTATAATTTAGAGCATACTCACACGCGCATCACAGGGTCAACATCAAACAGCCCTGACAGCAGGTCACTTCGGTAATCCTTTGAGGATTAGGCTTAGTGTTCGCGGTGGTTTCAAACGGTCTACAGTCGTGGACTGATACTTCGGTATACTTCAGCAGCTCACCTGAATCATTGATACACTTCAGTGTATCAGTGTAAGCCCTCTTGGGGGTATCCGATTCAGGAACGGCCTTGGCAAGGATTATAGAAAGTTTTCACACTATGCTGTTAACGATCTCAAAGTCCGAACCTGTAAGTTCCGGATGCTTTATTGCTAATTGTTTTCATGCATGTACTTATGGAGACCGGGAGTTCCACCACCATTACCATCATCAACACTACATCAGTTTCCACATGCTCATACTAACATCACAAAGAAAGTTCTCACAAAGATCAAAGAAAAGCAAAATTCAAAGAAAGATTCTACGTCACGTAAAAGAATCTACAAAGTTGAAAGACAAAGATCAATAGTAAAGAAAAGAGAACCATTTAAGCATGAAGATTCAAAGTAAAAGGACGTATGAGCATGTTGGAAAGACGTAAAGACTCCAAAGACAATGACATTGATGAAAGGCAGAGAATACCATCACTTGATCACTACAACAACAAAGAACAAAGATCCAAGAACAAAGAACAAAGACTTAAAGTTTTTGAAGACGTCTAAAGCCGAGAAAGTCAAAGTAAAAGAAAAGAATGAAGATATCAAGCAACCTTTGATGACCAACCCTTAGGGGGAGATTGTTGGGAATACGTCTAATATTATCAAGTCTTGGTCATTATACTATGTAATAGGTTGCTTAGTTTATAATGGTCTTTATGTTTGTTATATGGCCAGCCCTTGTAGAAGGCCCATGGGCCGAGCCCTTCGCTTAATACTTCTAGAAATATGTTACAAGGAGATGCCCTAGATAGCTCTCCGATAAATACCCATGTAAACACATATTTCTAGTGTTGGTTATTTCATGTATGCAAGCAAACCTTTGTCCTTATTTCTTGTGTTATAATCGAGCTACCTTATCTCTTTCTCTCATCTCTATCTTACTCATATACTTGTGTTGATATCATTAGGGTGACCTAACATTATACTACTACGGTACTTAAACATATAACTTTTTCTTTTATCATCTATTTAGATTCGTTTATCATATGAAATATTATATAGAAATATAAAACTACAACCCCTATACAAAAATATATACATTTTCATAGGATATTACGATCCCGATCCAATCCTACGATCACGATCTTGCAAAGCCAAAAATGATCCTAGGTAGGATCCCGATCCTGACAACCTTGGTTGAAAGAGTATATATATATACTTAACGCTTTTAAGTTAGTAGATGATAAGCTATGAGTATGTATTTACATACTCATTATTTTTAAGTGTTGTCGTGCGATCGATGTATCGAAAAGTTTAATAAGTGTAGTGTGTTGACAAAACCGGGCATGGTGTGTTTATAAATATGTCATCCTCAATATATTTCATAATAAACCTTATAGTTTCAAAGTTGATAGTTTACACCCATATAGTTTTAGAAATGACACTTTTAGTCCTTATAGTTTTGAAAATGACAAAATTAGTCTTTACAGTTTCAAAAATGACAACCTTAGTCCTTACAGTTTCAAAAATGACAGTTTAAGTCCTTACAGTTTAAAAAATTACAACTTTAGTACCTGGTTAGAAAAATATTGCATTTTTAGTCCGAAAACTCGAAGTTTGGAAAAAGTGTAGAGTTTTCACCCTAAGTTTAATAGTTTTACAGTTTTGGCCCAAGAAAATTCTAAGTTTCAAAGTGTTAGAGTTTTCACCTCACAGCTTTTCGGTCGTTACGCTTTTAGTCCTTTTTCTACAAATCGTATAGTTTGTGAACGAAATGGATTTAGCAAGTTTTCAACTTATTCCAATAAGTTATAATAAGTTGTTTTGAAATTTTAGAGCTTATAGCTTATTCGAAATGGCTTATGGACCTTGGAGGCCCAACAAGGGTGCGTTTTGGTTTATTAAAAATAAGCCAAATGGCTTATGTGTTTTGTGACTTATTTTAGTGACTTCAAAATATGTATAACAACTTATTTTCACAGCTTATAGCTTATTGCTCGTTTGAAATGTCTTATGGGCTTTTAAGGCCCATAAAAGGTGCATTTGGTTTTGAAAACATAAGCTGAATGGCTTATTGATTTTGTGGCTTGTTTTAGTGTTTTCAAAAGTGGTTTCTTAGCTTGTTCCAAGGGCTTATATGACCAGCTTATAGCTTTTAGCTTATTCGAACAACAAGTGCGCTTTAGGGCTCAAAAGTGGCTCGTTGGGTTTGCTTATTAAGCCAAATGGCTTAATAAGTTTATAGCTTATGAGATGGAGATTATTAGTAAATCCTTTGGGCTTATGGTGCATGTTATTTTGAGCTTAAAGCTCTTTTAAAAACTTATCTTTGTTTTAAGGGTCGATGTCAATTCCTTTTTAGCTTCTAAAAAGAAGTCGAATGGGATGTGCGTGTGTGGTGTATTAACAAAGTTTGTTAGCTTATAAATGTAGCTTATAGCTTAGCATATAGTTGGAATCAAACACATCAGGGTTAACAAGTGTATTGAAAAGAGTTTAGGATTAAAATTACAACACCTAAAGGTGGTGAGGTTCGAATGGAATGACGCAAGAACAAATGGAAACCAAAATAACTGAAGCTTCCAACCTTAAACCCAAGTAATTACTTCCTAAGCTTCTAAATCAACTTGTAACCTTTCCATTTATTCTCTTTTTGGCTCGACAAGGACAAGGGTGAGAGTGAGTATGTGTTGTAGTTTTGAAAGCAAAGTATGAGATGTGAATATGTTCATGTATGTATCGATTTATATAGAGTTGAAAAGAGAGTTTGGCATTAATTGTAAAGCTTGCAACTTGCATTAAGAGATAAGCTAGCAAGTTATGGTGAGTTGATGTGTGATTCGACAAGGCAAGGAAGAGGATCAAGTGAAGTGTCTTGTCAAGTCTAGTTGAGGTGTGTTCTAGGGTGGTTCGACTAGGGGTGGAAGGTGATAAGATCAAGTGGTAACTAGGCAATGATGGTGGTTTGTGGTGGTCATTCGAATAAGAAGGGAGGCAAGGAGGTGACAAGGATCAAGTTACACAAGCTGGTTTTGTGTTCACACTTGGTTTAGTTGGTTAATCTAGTTAGACTTAGTTAGGATTTTGTTTGGTTCTTTTGGTTGTAGTTCGACGCAAGGCAAGAGCAAGGTGGGATACATTGGTTTGATGTAGATTATAACTAGGTTCATGGTGGTGTGTTGTGGGTTCAATGCAAGAAAAGGAAAAAGGGAGGGAAAGGTAGTTTAAAAATTCTAGCTTAGATGGCTTGTACAAAGTTCTCTAGGAGGTTGTACGTTCGAGTTGCAAAATGGTGGGAAAACAAGTTTAAATGTGATGCTTTGGTGACTTGTAAGTATGCATGGGTATTTGTAAACTAGGGTTTGTGTTTTGAGTTTGCATGCATGAAGTCATATGTATAAATATTAAGGTTTTGGTAAAAACCCTAATGAGTGTAATTCGTTTAGTTCAAACGTTTTAAATGGTAAGTTAAAGAAATAACGTAAAGTGATAAATGAGAGTTGGAAACATTTTACTTGACATATTATGTGGGATGTGAAGTATGCAATGGGAATCATTTATCTAAGGATTGTCCATTCAAGGAGAAGGAAAATCAATTGAAGAAGCATACTATACTCAATATGGTGTACCATTTTCATCCGGGAGGTTTAGAGCAAATGGTCAGGGTTTTTACCAACATGAAGGTGGAAGCCAAAATTTTCAAGAGAAGAGGCAAAGCTTAGAAGAAACTTTGAACAAGTTTATATCCGAATCGGCGAAGAGACATGATGAACATTCGGTTTTGTTCAAAGAAATTAGAGCCTCGACCAATGCATCAACAAGGAATCAAGGAAGTTCAATAAAGGCGTTAGAAATTCAAATTTGTCAAATGAGCAAAGTACTTCAACAAAGAGGATTTGGATCACTTCCAAGTGCAACCGAATCCAATCCAAGAGACCATGTGAAGGCATTCACTACAAGTGAAGAACCATTTTCTAACTCTTATTTTACTTATGATTCTTGTTCTATTTCTCAAGTTGTTCAGGAAAATTATATTAACATGAAAGAGAAACCCAATATTCCATATCCTGGACGCCTTAAGAAGAATGGGAATATTGATGCAACGTTAGAAGAGAATATGGCTATGATGCAGATTCAAGAAACTACTAAAGAGATCTTGAAAGAGAATGGAGAATCCGACAAGAGTCTATTGAAGTTACTTAAAGAAAAGGAGGTGATAGAGAGCAAAATCAAGGCAACATTAAGTGAAAAATGTTCGGCCATATTAAAAGATGTCATCCCTCCTAAAGAAAAAGATCCAGGGAGTTTTACTTTACCTTGTAGTATAGGCAATATGAAATTTGATAAGGCCTTAGCCGACTTAGGAGCTAGTGTTTGTGTGATCCCTCACTCTACCTTTCTAAAGCTAGGACTAGGTCAACCATCTCCTACTAGGCTTATAATTGAAATGGCGGATAAAACGGTAAAAGTCCCTTAGGTATTGTTGAGAATATCTTAGTAAGAATTGGCAAACTAGTTTTTCCCGTACACTTTGTTATTTTAGATATGCCCGAAGATACTAAGATTCCCCTAATTTTAAGAAGACCATTTTTGTCTACGGCACATGCTAAAATAGATGTTCATAAAAAGAAGATTTCATTGAATATAGGGAATAACAAAGTAGTTTTTAAAGGTTTAACTCCTATAAGTTTGACTATTAAGCCAATTTGTGTCATGGGGTTAAGAGAAAGAATGGAGTTGGACTTAGAAGCTAGGCTAATGGGTGAAACTTTAATTCTTAATAAATCAAGAGATCCTAGGAAGGAGGATTATGAAGAATTAATAGACCTTAATGAACCATTAGAGCTTAGACGTAACTACCATGACTATGTGGATGTAGATTTTGAGATTGAGGAAGGAGAAATTATAGATGAAGCTAAGTTTGACACGAGGATTAGGGATGTGAAAGTGATTAAGGACTATCCTAGTTTTTGCGACCTCGTGAAATAATAATTAATAAATAACCTTTATATATTAATTATTACTAATTGTATTTTCCATGTTAACGCGTGTGACCCCGAAGGCTCACGTGTGATCTGAACATACGATATTTAACTTGTTCATATCCCAACACCTTTCCCACACTTGAGCTGCACCATGTCCTCATTGTACTATTAGAACCTTAAATCGAAAGGCGACACAGAAATCCAATGGGCTACTAAGAGATATACGTCAAGACATCATCAGCTGCGCAAGGTGGGAATACTCACTACAATACTTATGACTTCATATGTATAACTAAATAAATGATGCTTTAAAATTACTATCAGCTAAAAATAATAATAACTTGCTTGCTTGCTTATTCCTTTTTTGTATCTTTTTTTTTCTTTTTTTCATGAAGCAAGACAAGTATACAATGAAGTAATGACAAAAAATCCAATATATCCCCTCACTTGAAATCAACTATCTTCTAAACCCATTAATTCTTCAAACTCTTCAAAACTCAATACCCTCAACCATGACCCGCGACTTTCACCAATGAAACCAAAATTAACTAGTAACTCCCGACTATGGATTTAAAGAAACTACAGGGTAGGCGAAGGTTTAAGGTTGTAACAAAACATATTAAGTGGTGTAAGAAACGAAAGGATATGCTCTACGGGTTTATCTAGGGGTATCTTACTCTTGGGAAAAGAGTAAACAAAGGGTTAACTAACCAGTGGGGTTAGTTATAAATTTGGGATAACTAACCAGTCGGGTTAGTTATAATATATTTTGTATAATGGAAACGGATGGGGAATTTTGGTTGTATCCTAAAATTTTGCCAAGTTAGAAAAGTTACTACGATTATCAAATAATGCTTCTTATTGTGTTCTCGAGTGATGATCTATGCCAAGTTCTAAAGTCTACTACAATCACCAGCACACTCATATTTTTAAGGGCTTAATCCTCACAGTTGTAATTTAAGGGTTATGCGTGCGGGTTATGCATCTAATATGATCTACGAAAAACATGCTAAAAAATTATGTTTAGGTATAGATTAGGCAAATTAATGTAGAAAATAAGGACAAGTAAAATTCATTCCTATTTTATGAAAAATATAAACTTAAAAATAAATGAAACTAGGATTGAAATAGAATATTCCCCTGATATTGCTCGGTATGATCCTCTAAGATAAGAGTGCGAGCATATAATGTGCGGGAGTCATCAACACCATCAAACGTCCAGACCTGTAAAAATATAGAGACCACAAAAAAGAAACTCGAAAACATCTCATTTAATCATCGGTTAGAAAATAAAACGAAAAAATAAAGTTGGATTCCTGTACTGTAGGGTCGATACGCCGTATCCATTGTTAGTGGATACGCCGTATTGAAACTTAAAGAACAGGTTCCAAATACGAGTCAAAATATCGAATACGCCGTATCCTTACACCTGAATACGTTGTATCGATATATTTGATGTAACGCCCCTTGACCACTTTGACCAAAAACGTGAAATTTTTTCGCAAAGAGTAACATTCCGAAACTGACCCACACTAAGGTCTAGATTGTGGAACCTAAAAGTAGATCCTGAAAGATCCACTCTAAGGTCCAGATTTATGGAACCTAAAAGTAGATCCTGGAAGATCCACACTAAGGTCCAGGACTGAAATTATACTTTAAGATTTGACGGGAAACGCTTGGCTTTACTTGACATTCCGTTACTCTATTGACCCTTTATAAGAATCTACATTCATAACCAAGATGAACATTTAACTCATAACCAAGATGACCATTTCTGGATCCACACTTAGGTCCATACTTTGGAACCTAAAGGGGGATCCTAAACTGAAAACTATGGATCCACACTTAGGTCCATACTTTGGAACCTAAAGGGGGATCCTAAACTGAAAACTATGGATCCACACTTAGGTCCACACTTTGGAACCTAAAGGGGGATCCTAAACTGAAACTAAGGATCCACACTTAGGTCCATACTTTGGAACCTAAGGGTAGATCCCAGAACTGACGGGTTATGCATAAACCACTTCTGACCCATTTTCACAACAAACCACTTATACCACTTCCGAATTACATCAAACTTTCCAGAAATCATTAGATTAACATAAAAAACATGTTCCAAGGGCACTTGACCCGTTTACAATCCAAAATGGGTATATTTACAACTAAACCAAACGCCCCTTTAACTTTATGCAAAAACACATAAACTACACTTTGACTCATCGTTGGACTCCCAAATCGTCATGACCACTTTGACATACATTTTGACACACGACTACACTTTACAAATCGACAAAAGACTCTCGGGGGTACAACCTTGACACTTGAGCTTGGTATTCTATACTAAGTTCCTAATGGCAATTCACCTATCAATCCGCTTCCAATTCCTTAGGCTATGGTCCAAGTACTTCCATTTCGCCGCACATAAACCTACAATAAAACATTGACAACTAAAAGAATAAGCTTACGCTTAGTAAGTAAAACGATAATCACATACCATCATACTTCAATCAAACACATAAGCATCACATATATCCAAACACTTACTTAGCAACTCCACTTTCCCATTTCTTGCATAAACACCTAACATCACTTACTCTCACCACCAAATTCATCACTTAGATCATACTCATTCTAGCATATAAGCACATATCAAGTCTCTTATCACTAACCACAAACATACATAACACATACATGTTAGACATCCATATAACACATGCCATCATCATTTTACTTACCTCAATCCAAGCTACAACACATCAATAACATCATCCTCATCACAATGATCCATCATCATCATCATCATCCTTCATAAATAATAAAACCTAACATCATAACAATAAAATACATAACAAGGGTTATCAAAACCCATCAAAACATAATCATCTTCCTAACCAAATCATCATATGATCTCACCCACATCATATGATGATTTCCCACTTACTCATAAACTATAACTTCACTAACAACAAGATCATAGACACTTACTTGCAATGATCATAGCTAGGGAAGACTATAAACATCAAGACTTGATCATCTTCTTTCTTAAGCCACCAAGACTTCTCTTTCCCTCCCTTTTTCTCTCAATAAAACCGGCCTTCTCACTCTCTCTCAATAATGAGAGAATTATCTAGATAATCCTAGATATAGATAGTTAGGTGGCATCTTTGGGCTTATGGCAAGAATGGCCCTTCTAGTTCCATTCCTTCTAATTTGGCCACAACTAACTTATAACATACTTACAACAATGACAACTTAGGCCCCTTTAGCTACACATCATATTTACATTACCACGTTAGTCATATTTTGACTATCGGGTTTGACCATTACACAACAAATGTTGACTAGCCAATCAAGAAAGCCCTTATCTATTTTCATCTAGGGTGGGGTCCCAATACCCGGGAAACGGGTCTAACAATTCTACCCCCCTTATTTAGATTTCGTCCCCGAAATCTGTCGTTCTATTTCTAACCACACTTAGTCTCATAACTCCTCTCATTCTTAGCCCCTTAACTCTTAGTTTATTTAGTGCAACGACTTAAGTGACCTCGCAACTCTGTGCATACTTTAACGCATCACATGCCCTAATCCACATTACCCCCGCTTACTTTTATACCACACAACTCTCGCTTAGATTTTACATAATACAAGACTTACTTATTATCGCCAATCATCATTCTAATCCGCCCTATTACCGCATATCATCATTTCACTCGCTTTATCCTCTACCCTCATTCTTGACTACTCGCTACTTAAGAACTCGTACTATTTGACTTTACATCATTACACTCGACTAATACGTTCACATTATTTTATCTTCATTCATCATCTTTTGCACCACACCGCAAGGCCCATCATATCATCATTACAATTTCTCCGTCCCATCAAGGTTCTCCTAAGTCTCAACTAAAAGCCATGGTCAAATTCTAATCCTCTTATCTTAGTCCTTACAATTCCTAACTAACTCTAAACTCCCTCTTTCTACTTCTCTAACCCTACTCGTGCCATGTCGGCAACACATAGCCCACTTGTTTATAATTCCTCATTTACATGGAGAGGCGTCCCAATCGATGTAAATCAAGAAATATAAATTCATGGTTATGTATTCCCGACATAACACCACTACTCCTAATTCCCAATTTAACTTTTATTATTTTCTCATTGTTTTTATTACATTATTTTTACTCTTCTTAGACTTGGATCCTTCACATTATCACATTCATCATGGGGATACTTTTATATGCCATGGACGTAGGCAACCCCTTGCCGGTGAAGGCAACACTTTTCATCCCAAAGGATTTTTAACATTCATCCCGAAGGATTCCTTAACATTCCTTTACTTGGTCATCCCGAGGGATACCACATTTAACATTCATCCCGAAGGATCATTACATTCACACTTTATCACCTTAACAACGGATCCAAGTCATAAGCACGACACACACATTATTACATTCGTTTATTATAGTAATTACCGCTAATCGCCTTAGCAGTAATATGATAATTTCAGAACAACGCCTTTATCTCATACACACTCCTTACATTTTTAATCCGCTTTAGTTATTTTCACATCTTTACTTTACCTCTTGCATTCTTAGCCTTCATTAATCATTTTCACATTCTTACTTTACATTTTAGTCCACTCGACTCATTTACATATAGACTTCTCACATTTTACCAACCGAAACTCATGCATTCATTATGGTGATTACAGCTAATCGCCTTAGCCGTAATATGATAATTTCAAGACAACGTCTTTATCTCACACATACTCCTCTCATTCTTTCTTATGTTTTTAATCCATCACATTTTTATTTCCATATCTTATCTCTCTTCTTTTAGTCTTACTCGCTTCCTTTACATGTAGACCTTACATAGATCGTCAATTATAACACGCTCATTTTTTATTAATGATTACAGCTAATCGCCTTAGCCGTAATATAATTATTTCATGAAAACACCTTAGCTTCACACATATTCATCTCATTTTAGCTATTATTATTTAGGAAGTTTCGTTCTATTTTACTATTTACTCAATCACTATGCCTTTCCTCATCTTGTAACTAAGTTCATCACAAACTTATTATGTATATATTTTTATTTCATTTCTTCACCACACACATTCAATGTTACCACATGTTCATAATCATGCTCCTAATACCTTGACTTCCCACTAACCCGTCTCTAATACCTCTTTAATGATCATCACACTAAGTATAACTACTCATAAGACCATACTTTGGTCATTCCTAGCTCACAAGCCATGCACTTTCATTTTTAGTCACATTTCTTATAACCCACCACACAACTTATTACACCTATTCACCCTCGCTAACTACCATAGCACACAATCACATAATCGTATAATAACTACCGAGACAGCCCGAGGTGCACGGTAATCCTATCACTCACACACCAAGTCTCCCACGTCATATATCACATAAGACACATCCCTAAATCCCCATCATTATACCCATATAGCAATCACATCGTTCGTTTCAAACTCAACATTCACATCCTATAACTTACAAACTATTAGCCCGCCTATCTCAAACTTAATTTAACGCGTCTACGAGTGGTTTAAGTCTAGGCAACCTATAATGGAAACCTAATTCACTTAAACCGAAGCTCTGATACCAAGTTGTAACGCCCCTTGACCACTTTGACCAAAAACGTGAAACTTTTTCGCAAAGAGTAACATTCCGAAACTAACCCACACTAAGGTCTAGATTATGGAACCTAAAAGTAGATCCTGAAAGATCCACTCTAAGGTCCAGATTTATGGAACCTAAAAGTAGATCCTGGAAGATCCATGCTAAGGTCCAGGACTGAAATTATACTTTAAGATTTGACGGGAAACGCTTGGCTTTACTTGACATTTCGTTACTCTATTGACCCTTTATAAGAATCTACATTCATAACCAAGATGAACATTTAACTCATAACCAAGATGACCATTTCTGGATCCACACTTAGGTCCATACTTTGGAACCTAAAGGGGGATCCTAAACTGAAAACTATGGATCCACACTTAGGTCCATACTTTGGAACCTAAAGGGGGATCCTAAACTGAAAACTATGGATCCACACTTAGGTCCACACTTTGGAACCTAAAGGGGGATCCTAAACTGAAACTAAGGATCCACACTTAGGTCCATACTTTGGAACCTAAGGGTAGATCCCAGAACTGACGGGTTATGCATAAACCACTTTTGACCCATTTTCACAACAAACCACTTATACCACTTCCGAATTACATCAAACTTTCCAGAAATCATTAGATTAACATAACAAACATGTTCCAAGGGCACTTGACCCGTTTACAATCCAAAATGGGTATATTTACAACTAAACCAAACGCCCCTTTAACTTTATGCAAAAACACATAAACTACACTTTGACTCATCGTTGGACTCCCAAATCGTCATGACCACTTTGACATACATTTTGACACACGACTACACTTTACAAATCGACAAAAGACTCTCGGGGGTACAACCTTGACACTTGAGCTCGGTATTCTATACTAAATTCCTAATGGCAATTCACCTATCAATCCGCTTCCAATTCCTTAGGCTATGGTCCAAGTACTTCCATTTCGCCGCACATAAACCTACAATAAAACATTGACAACTAAAAGAATAAGCTTACGCTTAGTAAGTAAAACGATAATCACATACCATCATACTTCAATCAAACACATAAGCATCACATATATCCAAACACTTACTTAGCAACTCCACTTTCCCATTTCTTGCATAAACACCTAACATCACTTACTCTCACCACCAAATTCATCACTTAGATCATACTCATTCTAGCATATAAGCACATATCAAGTCTCTTATCACTAACCACAAACATACATAACACATACATGTTAGACATCCATATAACACATGCCATCATCATTTTACTTACCTCAATCCAAGCTACAACACATCAATAACATCATCCTCATCACAATGATCCATCATCATCATCATCATCATCCTTCATAAATAATAAAACCTAACATCATAACAATAAAATACATAACAAGGGTTATCAAAACCCATCAAAACATAATCATCTTCCTAACCAAATCATCATATGATCTCACCCACATCATATGATGATTTCCCACTTACTCATAAACTATAACTTCACTAACAACAAGATCATAGACACTTACTTGCAATGATCATAGCTAGGGAAGACTATAAACATCAAGACTTGATCATCTTCTTTCTTAAGCCACCAAGACTTCTCTTTCCCTCCCTTTTTCTCTCAATAAAACCGGCCTTCTCACTCTCTCTCAATAATGAGAGAATTATCTAGATAATCCTAGATATAGATAGTTAGGTGGCATCTTTGGGCTTATGGCAAGAATGGCCCTTCTAGTTCCATTCCTTCTAATTTGGTCACAACTAACTTATAACATACTTACAACAATGACAACTTAGGCCCCTTTAGCTACACATCATATTTACATTACCACGTTAGTCATATTTTGACTATCAGGTTTGACCATTACACAACAAATGTTGACTAGCCAATCAAGAAAGGCCCTTATCTATTTTCATCTAGGGTGGGGTCCCAATACCCGGGAAAAGGGTCTAACAATTCTACCCCCTTATTTAGATTTCGTCCTCGAAATCTGTCGTTCTATTTCTAACCACACTTAGTCTCATAACTCCTCTCATTCTTAGCCCCTTAACTCTTAGTTTATTTAGTGCAACGACTTAAGTGACCTCGCAACTCTGGGCATACTTTAACGCATCGCATGCCCTAATCCACATTACCCCCGCTTACTTTTATACCACACAACTCTCGCTTAGATTTTACATAATACAAGACTTACTTATTATCGCCAATCATCATTCTAATCCGCCCTATTACCGCATATCATCATTTCACTCGCTTTATCCTCTACCCTCATTCTTGACTACTCGCTACTTAAGAACTCGTACTATTTGACTTTACATCATTACACTCGACTAATACGTTCACATTCTTTTATCTTCATTCATCATCTTTTGCACCACACCGCAAGGCCCATCATATCATCATTACAATTTCTCCGTCCCATCAAGGTTCTCCTAAGTCTCAACTAAAAGCCATGGTCAAATTCTAATCCTCTTATCTTAGTCCTTACAATTCCTAACTAACTCTAAACTCCCTCTTTCTACTTCTCTAACCCTACTCGTGCCATGTCGGCAACACATAGCCCACTTGTTTATAATTCCTCATTTACATGGAGAGGCGTCCCAATCGATGTAAATCAAGAAATATAAATTCATGGTTATGTATTCCCGACATAACACCACTACTCCTAATTCCCAATTTAACTTTTATTATTTTCTCATTGTTTTTATTACATTATTTTTACTCTTCTTAGACTTGGATCCTTCACATTATCACATTCATCATGGGGATACTTTTATATGCCATGGATGTAGGCAACCCCTTGCCGGTGAAGGCAACACTTTTCATCCCAAAGGATTTTTAACATTCATCCCGAAGGATTCCTTAACATTCCTTTACTTGGTCATCCCGAGGGATACCACATTTAACATTCATCCCGAAGGATTATTACATTCACACTTTATCACCTTAACAACGGATCCAAGTCATAAGCACGACACACACATTATTACATTCGTTTATTATAGTAATTACCGCTAATCGCCTTAGCAGTAATATGATAATTTCAGAACAACGCCTTTATCTCATACACACTCCTTACATTTTTAATCCGCTTTAGTTATTTTCACATCTTTACTTTACCTCTTGCATTCTTAGCCTTCATTAATCATTTTCACATTCTTACTTTACATTTTAGTCCACTCGACTCATTTACATATAGACTTCTCACATTTTACCAACCGAAACTCATGCATTCATTATGGTGATTACAGCTAATCGCCTTAGCCGTAATATGATAATTTCAAGACAACGTCTTTATCTCACACATACTCCTCTCATTCTTTCTTACGTTTTTAATCCATCACATTTTTATTTCCATATCTTATCTCTCTTCTTTTAGTCTTACTCGCTTCCTTTACATGTAGACCTTACATAGATCGTCAATTATAACACGCTCATTTTTTATTAATGATTACAGCTAATCGCCTTAGCCGTAATATAATTATTTCATGACAACACCTTAGCTTCACACATATTCATCTCATTTTAGCTATTATTATTTAGGAAGTTTCGTTCTATTTTACTATTTACTCAATCACTATGCCTTTCCTCATCTTGTAACTAAGTTCATCACAAACTTATTATGTATATATTTTTATTTCATTTCTTCACCACACACATTCAACGTTACCACATGTTCATAATCATGCTCCTAATACCTTGACTTCCCACTAACCCGTCTCTAATACCTCTTTAATGATCATCACACTAAGTATAACTACTCATAAGACCATACTTTGGTCATTCCTAGCTCACAAGCCATGCACTTTCATTTTTAGTCACATTTCTTATAACCCACCACACAACTTATTACACCTATTCACCCTCGCTAACTACCATAGCACACAATCACATAATCGTATAATAACTACCGAGACAGCCCGAGGTGCACGGTAATCCTATCACTCACACACCAAGTCTCCCACGTCATATATCACATAAGACACATCCCTAAATCCCCATCATTATACCCATATAGCAATCACATCGTTCGTTTCAAACTCAACATTCACATCCTATAACTTACAAACTATTAGCCCGCCTATCTCAAACTTAATTTAACGCGTCTACGAGTGGTTTAAGTCTAGGCAACCTATAATGGAAACCTAATTCACTTAAACCGAAGCTCTGATACCAAGTTGTAACGCCCCTTGACCACTTTGACCAAAAACGTGAAACTTTTTCGCAAAGAGTAACATTCCGAAACTGACCCACACTAAGGTCTAGATTGTGGAACCTAAAAGTAGATCCTGAAAGATCCACTCTAAGGTCCAGATTTGCATAAACTCCTAACATCACTTACTCTCACCACCAAATTCATCACTTAGATCATACTCATTCTAGCATATAAGCACATATCAAGTCTCTTATCACTAACCACAAACATACATAACACATACATGTTAGACATCCATATAACACATGCCATCATCATTTTACTTACCTCAATCCAAGCTACAACACATCAATAACATCATCCTCATCACAATGATCCATCATCATCATCATCATCCTTCATAAATAATAAAACCTAACATCATAACAATAAAATACATAACAAGGGTTATCAAAACCCATCAAAACATAATCATCTTCCTAACCAAATCATCATATGATCTCACCCACATCATATGATGATTTCCCACTTACTCATAAACTATAACTTCACTAACAACAAGATCATACACACTTACTTGTAATGATCATAGCTAGGGAAGACTATAAACATCAAGACTTGATCATCTTCTTTCTTAAGCCACCAAGACTTCTCTTTCCCTCCCTTTTTCTCTCAATAAAACCGGCCTTCTCACTCTCTCTCAATAATGAGAGAATTGTCTTGATAATCCTAGATATAGATAGTTAGGTGGCATCTTTGGGCTTATGGCAAGAATGGCCCTTCTAGTTCCATTCCTTCTAATTTGGCCACAACTAACTTATAACATACTTACAACAATGACAACTTAGGCCCCTTTAGCTACACATCATATTTACATTACCACGTTAGTCATATTTTGACTATCGGGTTTGACCATTACACAACAAATGTTGACTAGCCAATCAAGAAAGGCCCTTATCTATTTTCATCTAGGGTGGGGTCCCAATACCCGGGAAACGGGTCTAACATTTGACGACACGGTTTTTAATACGAAAACCAAAACTAAAGTATTCTAGGTGAGATCGTTACGCCGTATCCATTGGGGTTGGATACGCCGTATCGAAGATCTGGGACAGAATCGACAGAAAATTAAATAGACATAAATTAAAAGATAAGCATGGGTTGCCTCCCACGAAGCGCTTGTTTTTGTTCGAGTCACGAGCCTAACTCCACCCTTATTTACTATATAATAGGGTGTTTATTGATGTGTGCCTATTTACTCATCATTTTATGCCCATATAATTCATAAAAAATGCTAAAAACAGCCAAATCTGCCAATTTATATTGCAAATATCCTTGGATTTTGTTTTTATGTATTTCAAGTACAAAGGATTGAAAACAGAGTGAAAACGGACATTTTTGGATCCTCTCGACAATATTGGTGCATTTGATCAAGTGAAGACGAAGTCAAAGTCAACCTCGGGATTTAGCATTGGAATGAGCAGGGAAAAATGAATCCGAAACCATTTTTCATGGGCCAACCCGACCCAATTTAATGGGCCAAGTCAGCCCATTTCAACATTACCATACCAAACCCTAAACTAAACACAACCCAAAACTAAACTAAACCTAATCCTAAAACCTGGCCCAACCCAATTAAACACAACCCAATCCCATAACCCAACTAAACAAACCCGTACCCTTTTATTTAATAAAATCAAAATAAAGTCAACCCCCCTTTTCCCCAGCTTTACCCGCCAAAAGCTAAACCTGCTCCATGTCCCCTCTACTCCAGCCAACCTACTCCAGACAAGCCCCATCACAAGAAACCTTCCCCTTTTGCATGTTTCCACTACCTGGCTATCTAATTTAAAGGAATTACACAAAGGCAATATGTGTAACCCCGGTTCGTTGTCCCGACGAAGGATGAATGGAATATGTGATTTCGGGATCGTGAAATGTGTCGTGAATGTGTAAGAGTGAGATATTTTGGTTTTTAAACTAAAATTATGAAATAATAACCAGAAACAACTAATTAACTAAGGCAAATGCTAATCTAAAGTGCTTAAGGCCAAAAACGCAAAGAAAAACTAATCACGAATCAAAACTGGGAAATACCGAGCCTAAACGTCAAATTAATGAAACACTATTCTAAAAACGTCAAATTAATTTTTCTAAGTCCTAATTAGCAAAATAAAATTTTAGAAAAAAGAATTATATTTTTTTGATTTTTATTTAATTTTTTATGAATTAAAAACTAAACTTAAGAAATTAAATGATTAAAAATATTAAAACTTAGAGGTAAAATCTGGAATTTTTATAAAAACTACTCTAAACCGTACTAAAGATAAGAAAAATAAAATGGACGAATAAGCTATTCCTAATAAGCAGTTTTAAGCAAAAAAGATTATTAAGCTAAAAAGGAAAGCAATGTATAAAAGAATTAGGCCTCAACCCTTGGGCAGAGAAGACCCAAGGGCAGAGTTGGTTTGAGTGTGTGGTGTTGAGGATTAGAAAGGGCTGAGATCCAGGGTTCGAACCCTGGTTTTGTATGTTTTGAAAACTATTTTTTTTTTCTTTTTAAAACCTAATTAAGCACTTAATAAGAAGCACTTTTTATAAAAGGAACTATTTTTGAAAATCCACAATAAGCTCAGAATGAGCTTAAGAAAACTGATCAGAAGGCACAAAAGAAAAAACAAACAAAATTATATAAAGCAAGGGACTAAAAAGCTTAAAATAAGCTAACTATAAGCTAATTTGGGGAAAACCAGATCTAAATAACTAAAAAACTTGGAATAAGTTATAATCAAGATCAAATAAGCAAACAAAAAAAGCTCAATAAGCACTTATGGAAACTGATGCAGCCTTAAGAGGGGGCTAATGATGTGCAGCCCTATTGAGGCTTAACTGAGGGCTTTTAAAGGCTGTGAAAAGCTATTATAAGCTATTTAATAAAATCAAAAAAATGGGCAATATCAAGATAAGCTACCAGACCTTACTTGTACCAAAATTCAGCTAAAAAGGACTTATGATGTAACAATTAAAAATCTAAAAGATAGGTTGTTTGGGCAATAATCAAAACTGGTGCCTTAGTGACCACTGATGCAGCAGACTTGCACTTTTGGCCTTAACTTCTTTCAAACTCAATAAAATTCCACCAAATTTAAAACTTCAACCTTAACCACTATAATGCAACTATGTTTACCAAAATTAAGGACTAAATAAGCTCAGGCTTAATGGAAGCTTAATTGAGCAGTTCACTTCCATTGATTGAACTATAATATTCAAATCTTCCAAACGCATCAAATCAGCTTAACAACTATTGAAATCAACTTATCTATCTTCAAATAAGCTCAATCAAATCTCTCCTTATGGCCAATGAACAGTGCTTATCATATTTGACCCACTTTGGGGCTTAAACCAAACAACCCTTAATGAAACTGTATTTGAAATTAAAACTAGAACAGACCAATTTAAGCTATGGTTTTGAATAAGCATTAACTAACTAACTTCATAGAACCCTAATGAACAATTTTTAAGTTTTAAATAAGCACTAATAAGCTATGACTAGATTATGTTTTTTTTTTTTTTTTTTTTTTTTTTTGGCTTTTTGAGATTTTTAAGTAAAAACAGAAATGATCTAATAATACCTAACAAATTATACTCAATTAACAATATAATGAAAAAATAAGCAGCTAACGATCAGAATAAGTACTATAGTAACAGTAATAAGCAGTTGAATAGTAATTAAGCAAATATGGAATTGAGACTTACAAAAGCTTTTGCTTAGAACTAGAATGAATTATCAATAGCCAAACCCAGGCTTGTCAAATACAAGCCAATAAAACCCCTCTGAGCTTATTCCAGAACAGCTTATTTCACCAAGTGCTTATTTGACCCCGAGTTGACTTTTGTTGACTTTTGAGAAAATTTGAGATTAAAATAGAATAGATCCAAATTAATTTTAACAAAAGCTATAATAAGCTTATACAAGCTTATAAGAACAGAAATGGAAGCTTAAAACAGATTGGTAATAGTAAAGAACAGGATTAAAGTAAATTTGAACAAGATGAATAAAAGGGAAACTGAAATTTCATTAACCAAAAGATGAATTACAAGACTGAATTGAAATTAACATTGGAATTTAAAATGAATACACTAAAAACATTAAAGTAAAATTGGCCTAAATTTCTCTAATAACATGAAAAATTGGACATCCCTTGTGTGGAAAGGAGAGTCTTCTATTTATAGCTGAGGAGAGGTGCTCATTAGGGTTTCTTGAAGCTAATTTGTTGGATCGTGCCTTCCTGATAGATCTTTGAGCTTGGTAGACTGTCTATGTAATCACAAACAGCCTAAGAGAATCTCTATAAATGAAACTTATGCTTAGGCGGAATCTAAACACAAGAGTTAAGAAGAAATTAAACTATAAAAATGTTGATCCTCTATGGATCTTTTATTAACTAATATTGTTTCAATGGAATCGATACAAAACACAATGCCGCATGTTTCTTTTATACTACAAGAAACCCTAATGCAGCAATACTAAGAAAACGTGTAAAGAGATATACACTATCTCTTCCTAAAATAACTCTACCAAACATACAAAATATACGATAAGACCAGCAGTAACAGAAACTGCCAGCAGGAACAACCTGCACTACCAGCAGGAACTACATACCTGCCCGCAGGAACCGCTTTAACTAACAGCAGAAATAAATATAAAATATTATTCTAATAATTCCTAACATAATCCCAGCCCTCAATTCGTGATGTCAACATCATTTAATAATCTCGGCCCTTAGATCAAAACGCCACCTAGCCACAACCAATAAGAGAGCTCCAAATTGCCAACTAGGACTGAATATGTTGTCATTCTTCTGACATGGCAGGGTTCTAGAAGGTGTACGGGTAAATAGGGTGAGGTGCAGGGTAAAATGAGGATGGTTATGAACAGTAATTGGCGGGTTTTTCTTTTTTATTGTTTAATGAATTTTTGTTGACCGGGTTGGGGAATGGTTTGACTGGGTTATTAATTAGGGTTGACCGGGTTAAATTAAAGAAAATGGGTTAAAAGGTCGGGTTGTGGGAGATCCAGTGATAATAAGGAGTGGGCTTGAAGTGGATTGGGCTGGTGATTGATTTTGGATTGGATTTTTATAGATCCAGTATTTTTAATATAGGATATGTAGTGAATTGGACTTAATTTTAAGGGACTATTTCTGCCAATTGTTGAAAGTGTCACCAAGGACAGATTTTGTAATTATGCAATGATCCAAGGGCTTTTCTTCAAATATTTTTTTCTTTGACGATTTCTTTCCCGACCTCGGCTTTAAATATATCTTCCAAATCCCGTGCTCGTGTTTTCCGGATTTTTTCTTGATTTTTGTCCTTTTTCTTGTATCCGTTGCTTGCATATAAACAAACACAAAAACACAAATATCTTTGGCATTTTGGTTAGTTTTTGGTCGTTTTGGTCTTAATTTGGTCAAGAAAAGGTATGTGTTTAAGCACATACCAAAATCTCCCAGACTAAGTTATTGCTGTGTCCTCACGCAATGTTATAAAAACACGCCTTTTGAAACCTAAAATTTTCAATCTCTTTTTACTAACTTTGAGGAGTAACAAAATTTTTAAAAGAGATTAAGAAATCCAAAGTTTTAAGAACTTCCCGTTTTTCCATTTATTCACATTTATTCTATTTTTGTATTTTTCTCATTTTCAAGTGACAGGATGTTGACAATCATTATCTATCAATAACTTTTAGGATCAACGAGTAGGAAACACGACTCATAAAGAAGTGACCATACGGATAAAATTCGTCATCCTTGATTTTTCACAAGTCCCCAAACTAAGCTTAAAAATGAAATCATTGTTATTTACAAGTTAGATTGCCAACACTACCCATAAAAGCTAAATGTGTATTACTTCTTGTTCCCAAACTCCTATTTTCCTCTATTTATTTTATTTTTGGTGAGAAATGATTTTACTCAAATTCTCGTTTCGATAAGTTTTAGTCCGATAAAAGCACTTTAGTTTAGACGCTACGTAGTTTCAATTCCTTCCCTTGAGAATCGTTGCAGATAAAAGCACTTTAGTATAGTGGTAAGTATTCCCGCCTGTCACGCGGGTGACCCGGGCTCGATCCCCGGAAGCGGCGCCAAAAATTGATTTAAAGGAATTACACAAAGGCAATATGTGTAACCCCGGTTCGTTGTCCCGACGAAGGATGAATGGAATATGTGATTTCGGGATCGTGAAACGTGTCGTGAATGTGTAAGAGTGAGATATTTTGGTTTTTAAACTAAAATTATGAAATAATAACTAGAAACAACTAATTAACTAAGGCAAATGCTAATCTAAAGTGCTTAAGGACAAAAACGCAAAGAAAAACTAATCACGAATCTAAACCGGGAAATACCGAGCCTAAATGTCAAATTAATGAAACACTATTCTAAAAATGTCAAATTAATTTTCCTAAGTCCTAATTAGCAAAATAAAATTTTAGAAAAAAGAATTATATTTTTTTGATTTTTATTTAATTTTTTATGAATTAAAAACTAAATTTAAGAAATTAAATGATTAAAAATATTAAAACTTAGAGGTAAAATCTGGAATTTTTATAAAAACTACTCTAAACCGTACTAAAGATAAGAAAAATAAAATGGACGAATAAGCTATTCCTAATAAGCAGTTTTAAGCAAAAAAAGATTATTAAGCTAAAAAGGAAAGCAATGTATAAAAGAATTAGGCCTCAACCCGTGGGCAGAGAAGACCCAAGGGCAGAGTTGGTTTGAGTGTGTGGTGTTGAGGATTAGAAAGGACTGAGATCCAGGGTTCGAACCTTGGTTTTGTGTTTTTTGAAAACTATTATTTTTTTTTTTTTCTTTTTAAAACCTAATTAAGCACTTAATAAGAAGCACTTTTTATAAAAGGAACTATTTTTGAAAATCCACAATAAGCTCAGAATGAGCTTAAGAAAATTGATCAGAAGGCACAAAAGGAAAAACAAACAAAATTATATAAAGCAAGGGACTAAAAAGCTTAAAATAAGCTAATTATAAGCTAATTTGGGGAAAACCATATCTAAATGAACTAAAAAACTTGGATTAAGCTATAATCAAGATCAAATAAGCAAACAAAAAAAAGCTCAATGAGCACTTATGGAAACTGATGCAGCCTTAAGAGGGGGGCTACTGATGTGCAGCCCTATTGAGGCTTAACTGAGGGCTTTTAAAGGCTGTGAAAAGCTATTATAAGCTATTTAAAAAAATCAGAAAAATGGGAAATATCAAGATAAGCTACCACACCTTACTTGTACCAAAATTCAGCTAAAAAGGACTTATGATGTAACAATTAAAAATTTAAAAGATAGGCTGTTTGGGCAATAATCAAAACTGGTGCCTCAGTGACCACTGATGCAGCAGACTTGCACTTTTGGCCTTAACTTCTTTCAAACTCAATAAAATTCCACCAAATTTAAAACTTCAACCTTAACCACTATAATGAAACTATGTTTACCAAAATTAAGGACTAAATAAGCTCAGGCTTAATGGAAGCTTAATTGAGCAGTTCACTTCCTATGATTGAACTATACTATTCAAATCTTCCAAAAGCATCAAATCAGCTTAACAACTATTGAAATCAACTTATCTATCTTCAAATAAGCTCAATCAAATCTCTCCTTATGGCCAATGAACAGTGCTTATCATATTTGACCCACTTTGGGGCTTAAACCAAACAACCCTTAATGAAACTGTATTTGAAATTAAAACTATAACAGACCAAGTTAAGCTATGGTTTTGAATAAGCATTAACTAACTAACTTCATAGAACCCTAATGAACAATTTTTAAGTTTTAAATAAGCACTAATAAGCTATGACTAGATTATGCTTTTTTTTTTTTTTTGGCTTTTTGAGATTTTTAAGTAAAAACAGAAATGATCTAATAATACCTAACAAATTATACTCAAATAACAATATAATGAACAAATAAGCAGCTAACAATCATAATAAGTACTATAGTAACAGTAATAAGCAGTTGAATTGTAATTAAGCAAATATG
Organism: Artemisia tridentata subsp. tridentata; assembly: GCA_021014915.2. Classification (NCBI taxonomy): domain Eukaryota; kingdom Viridiplantae; phylum Streptophyta; class Magnoliopsida; order Asterales; family Asteraceae; genus Artemisia; species Artemisia tridentata. The sequence continues at coordinate 17,940,488 of CP139501.1, read as the reverse complement.
GAATTGAGACTTACAAAAGCTTTTGCTTAGAACTAGAATGAATTATCAATAGCCAAACCCAGGCTTGTCAAACACAAGCCAATAAAACCCCTCTGAGCTTATTCCAGAACAGCTTATTTCACCAAGTGCTTATTTGACCCCGAGTTGACTTTTGTTGACTTTTGAGAAAATTTGAGATTAAAACAGAATAGATCCAAATTAATTTTAACAAAAGCTATAATAAGCTTATACAAGCTTATAAGAACAGAAATGGAAGCTTCAAACAGATTGGTAATAGTAAAGAACAGGATTAAAGTAAATTTGAACAAGATGAATAAAAGGGAAACTGAAATTTCATTAACCAAAAGATGAATTACAAGACTGAATTGAAATTAACATTGGAATTTAAAATGATTACACTAAAAACATTAAAGTAAAATTGGCCTAAATTTCTCTAATAACATGAAAAATTGGACAGCCCTTGTGTGGAGAGGAGAGTCTTCTATTTATAGCTGAGGAGAGGTGCTCATTAGGGTTTCTTGAAGCTCATATGTTGGATCGTGCCTTCCTGATAGATCTTTGAGCTTGGTAGACTGTCTATGTAATCACAAAGAGCCTAAGAAAATCTCTATGAATGAAACATATGCTTAGGCGGAATTTAAACACAAGAGTTAAGAAGAAAATAAACTATAAAAACGTTGATCATCTATGGATCTTTTATTAACTAATATTGTTTCAATGGAATCGATACAAAACACAATGTCGCATGTTTCTTTTATACTACAAGAAACCCTAATGCAGCAATACTAAGAAAACGTGTAAAGAGATATACACTATCTCTTCCTAAAATAACTCTAACAAACATACTAAATATACGATAAGACCAGCAGTAACAGACACTGCCAGCAGGAACAACCTGCACTACCAGCAGGAACCAACACCAGCAGGAACTACATACCTGCCAGCAGGAACCGCTTTAACTAACAGCAGAAATGAAAATAAAATATTATTCTAATAATTCCTAACATAATCCCAGCCCTCAATTCGTGATGTCAACATCATTTAATAATCTCGGCCCTTAGATCAAAACGCCACCTAGCCACAACCAATAAGAGAGCTCCAAATTGCCAACTAGGACTGAATATGTTGTCATTCTTCTGACATGGCAGGGTTCTAGAAGGTGTACGGGTAAATAGGGTGAGGTGCAGGGTAAAATGAGGATGGTGATGAACAGTAATTAGCAGGTTTTTCTTTTTTATTGTTTAATGAGTTTTTGTTTACCAGGTTGGGGAATGGTTTGACTGGGTTATTAATTAGGGTTGACCGGGTTAAATTAAAGAAAATGGGTTAAAAGGTCGGGTTGTGGGAGATCCAGTGATAATAAGGAGTGGGCTTGAAGTGGATTGGGCTGGTGATTGATTTTGGATTGGATTTTTATTGATCCAGTATTTTTAATATAGGATATGTAGTGAATTGGACTTAATTTTAAGGGACTATTTCTGCCAATTGTTGAAAGTGTCACCAAGGACAGATTTTGTAATTATGCAATGATCCAAGGGCTTTTCTTCAAATATTTTTTTCTTTGACGATTTCTTTCCCGACCTCGGCTTTAAATATATCTTCCAAATCCCGTGCTCGTGTTTTCCTGATTTTTTCTTGATTTTTGTCCTTTTTCTTGTATCCGTTGCTTGCATATAAACAAACACAAAAACACAAATATCTTTTGCATTTTGGTTAGTTTTTTTGTCGTTTTGGTCTTAATTTGGTCAAGAAAAGGTATGTGTTTAAGCACATACCAAAATTCCCCAGACTAAGTTATTATTGTGTCCTCATGCAATGTTATAAAAACACGCCTTTTGAAACCTAAAATTTTCAATCTCTTTTTACTAACTTTGAGGAGTAACAAAATTTTCAAAAGAGATTAAGAAATCCAAAGTTTTAAGAACTCCCCGTTTTTCCATTTATTCACATTTATTCTATTTTTGTATTTTTCTCATTTTCGAATGACAAGATGTTGACAATTATTATCTATCAATAACTTTTAGGATCAACGAGTAGGAAACACGACTCATAAAGAATTGACCATACGGATAAAATTCGTCATCCTTGATTTTTCACAAGTCCCCAAACTAAGTTTAAAAACGAAATCATTATTATTTACAAGTTAGATTGCCAACACTACCCATAAAAGCTAAATGTGTATTACTTCTTGTTCCCAAACTCCTATTTTCCTCTATTTATTTTATTTTTGGTGAGAAATGATTTTACTCAAATTCTCGTTTCGATAAGTTTTAGTCCGATAAAAGCACTTTAGTTTAGACGCTAAGTAGTTTCAATTCATTCCCTCGAGAATCATTGCAGATAAAAGCACTTTAGTATAGTGGTAAGTATTCCCGCCTGTCACGCGGGTGACCCGGGTTCGATCCCCGGAAGCGGTGCCAAAAATTGATTTAAAGGAATTACACAAAGGTAATATGTGTAACCCCGGTTCGTTGTCCCGACGAAGGATGAATGGAATATGTGATTTCGGGATCGTGAAACGTGTCGTGAATGTGTAAGAGTGAGATATTTTGGTTTTTAAACTAAAATTATGAAATAATAACTAGAAACAACTAATTAACTAAGGAAAATGCTAATCTAAAGTGCTTAAGGCCAAAAACGCAAAGAAAAACTAATCACGAATCTAAATCGAGAAATACCGAGCCTAAATGTCAAATTAATGAAACACTATTCTAAAAACGTCAAATTAATTTTCCTAAGTCCTAATTAGCAAAATAAAATTTTAGAAAAAAGAATTATATTTTTTTGATTTTTATTTAATTTTTTATGAATTAAAAACTAAATTTAAGAAATTAAATGATTAAAAATATTAAAACTTAGAGGTAAAATCTGGAATTTTTATAAAAACTACTCTAAACCGTACTAAAGATAAGAAAAATAAAATGGACGAATAAGCTATTCCTAATAAGCAGTTTTAAGCAAAAAAGACTATTAAGCTAAAAAGGAAAGCAATGTATAAAAGAATTAGGCCTCAACCCTTGGGAAGAGAAGACCCAAGGGCAGAGTTGGTTTGAGTGTGTGGTGTTGAGGATTAGAAAGGGCTGAGATCCAGTGTAATACCTGAAAATCTAGAACATGTAAAATGACCAAATTGCCCCTGCTACTTTAAAACTTAATTAAAGCTTATATAAGTGCCTAAATAATTACAAAACCTTTGTAATTAAATTGTATATGACATGAAATAATTACAAGACACCTTCTAAAATAATTGTACATGACTTAAAAATTGTTTGGACCCCTAAACTTTATATAAGAACCGAAATTTTATATATATGTTATAAAAAATTAATTTAAATATTTTTAAACTTGGATAAACATCACATAATTTAGGAAAGCATAAATCAAAAATAAATTCTGATTATGCTACCCTATTATACCGATTCTTAAGCCCTCCCCTCCCCAAATCTCGGCCCAAATCAACTCTATATATTTTATATATCTTTTCTTCCTTATTTTACTTTGCCGAGTAAACCCTAAACACCAAAATAATTCCTCCTTTGCTCATACGAATTTCTGGAAGTGAACCATCATTTTTCCTGTGTTCTTAAGCATCTCAAGAAGCCTAGAAAAATAGCCTTACGAATTACATAGGTCGGGTTGGCTTGGTGTCGAAAATTCTTCCTTTATTCCACTCGAAAGGTAATAATTCCAATTCAATTCGTTCGATCATGGTAAAACTCATTCTCCATTTTTCTTGTGTTCCTAACATCATATATGATCTGTGAAAATTGGTTCCAAGGTTTTTGGAGTCGCGTTTCTGCTCTTTGGAATTTCTTGAAGTCGTATTATCCAACCGAGAAGAGCAATTTCATTCAGCGTGTTCTAATCGTTCTAATATTGGTTTGGTATTTTTCTCATGCTATATTCATCCTATAAGTCTCAAATAAAATGATAAAAACAAACCATGCATGATCTTCAAATTATTTGAGAATTAAATCTTAAAAACGTGTTAAAACTCTAAATAATTGTGTACGAATTTTCTGGGTGTGAGGCTTAATTTTCCTGAGCTCTATACGATCCATGTAATCTTGGAAAAATATTGGTTCGAGTTTTAGAAGCCTAAAAATGTCATGGTGAATTATTTGTGCAATCAGAATTTTTGGAAATTAAAGAAAAGAAAGAAAATAAAAAGAAACCCTAATGTAATCGATTAGGGCTAGGGTTCATGTCATGAAATCTGATCATTAATGAGTGTTTAAGGTTGTTAGTAATCATGGGGTAATGATTTGGATTTGATATTAGGGTTTTGTTTGATTTTGTTATTTACCGATTGTAAGAATAAAAATATAAGGGGGTGTTTTGTAAATTTTAAAACTCATGGGATATTTTTGTAAGGTGTTATATTCAGGGACTAATCATGTAAAAATATAAAATAAGGGCCATGTGTGTTAGTTTTGAAATTAAGAGGTTTAAAGAGTAAATATGTATAATTATATTTCGAATTGAAATTAATTTAAATCAAGGGACTAAAAATGTAATTTCTGGAAATTTAAGGTTGTTTTGAGTAATAGAATATATTCAAGGGGTAATGTGTAATTTTGGTAATTTAATGGACTAATATGTAATTGTTATGAATTTATGATTTAAAATATAAGTTTGTAAACTAAGGGGACTAAATGTGTAATTAAGTGAAACTAAAGGGTTATTTCGTACCACACATTAATTTGGAAGGTATATTCTGTAAATGATTAAATGTAAGGATTTGTGGTGTAATTAAGGATATTATAAGGGTTAAATTGTAAGTTATGTAACTATAAGGTTTATTTTGTAACTTTGACAAATAAAGGGTGTAAAGTGTAAAATATGAAATCTTATGGATTAAAGAAGTAATTCTGAATAAAGGATGTATTTACATGAGTAACTTATGATATTTTCATTTTAGACCCTTAACATGATATATTTACAATTAAAACCCTAAACTATGTAAACTTGTCGTATTTAACCTTAAACTTTTATAACTTGTTAAAGTCAACCCTAAATTCATAATGATACTAAATGAATGACTTAACTAAATCATAATACTTAAATCTTACTAATTATAGAAACCTGCTAATTTTGGAAACTTTCTAAAAATGGAAACCTGCTAAAAATAGAAAGCTACCTAATATGGAAAGTGGGATCATTAGTAATTATGTCTTTACTCCTCTAGGTGTGGAGAAGGAGTGATTGGTTGCTTGTCACTGTCTTATTCTGTGATTCTGCTATTTGGGTAATAAGATACAGATATTCTGCCCTTCTTTAGTAAGGTGCCTTCGGCTCATTTCTGATTTCTGATTCACTGCCATGTTCTTTGATTCTGTGAACCTTTCTTGTTCTTTCATGATATTATGAACCTTTGACATGACCTTTATAGTACTGAATCTTTTTGATACTGAACCTTTCTGATACATGACCTTTCTGTTATGAACCTTTCTGATATTAAACATTTCTGATATATGACCTTTCTGATATGGAACCTTTATGATATGAACCTCTGATCATGAACTCTGATATTCTGAAATGGAAATTGACTTATGAAACTAAATTAAATACTAGATACATGATACTTGACCTTGACCCACAGTTTGATACTACGAGCCATAACTAGTCATGAGGGTTTCATGACCATGTCATTGATGCACCGATGGCATGACTCTAGGGCAGGAGAGTGATGACCTGTTCCGTCCCTTTTCTGTATTTTATTTGGTGTGTTGGGAGGTTTATGGCCACCAGGGGCGTATGTATGCATCCTAGAACTGTTCTGATTTCTGATTACTGATTACTGATTACTGATTTCTGGTGACTGATGGTGTGTGCGATACACGTCTTTCACACTCTGTGAGCTAGCTACTCCATTATCTGATTTCTGGGATTAGTGAGAGGACTTCTCTCTGCATGGTGTTATGATACTGATTACTGATTACTGTTTCTGGGCTCGTAGAGGATTTCTGTTACCCTGCACCTTGTGACCTTATAACTTTATAACCTTTACTCACCATCATTATTACTGTTACCCTGTAACCTGATACATGACTTAATATTTGACTTGACATGATCTGATCTGGGCATGTGGTGGGATTATGGATTACACCTTTACACCTGTCTGCTGTAACTAAGTATAATCCTGTTATATCTGTATAACCTGTATGTTCCTATTCCTGACTCTTGTTACACCTGGTATTCATTCATTTTACTTCATTACTTTACCTTTACTGCTTGTTACCGTTATATCTGTTCACTGAGCTCTCGTAGCTCAGCCGCGTTTCTTTTCCCGCGGCAGGTTTTAGTTTGGAAGCTGGGTATGAGTGGAGAGTACCTTGGACTTAGAAGACCTTACTAGCTAATTGGATTAGAGATGATCAGAAGAGTTATATTCAGACCTAGTAATTATCGCATATCTCGTTTGTAACCTTGTAGTTTCAGATTTTCCATTGTAACCATTGAAACTCATTTGTATTATTCAAGTCGTATGTTTATACTTGCTCTGATACCACTTTGTAACATCAAGATCAAATACCCTAACAAAGAGGAGAACGAACCACTCGAAAAAGAATTTTAACGGAAGTCCCAGAATGTCTATCAGAATTTGGTACATCAGATCATCCATCATTCGTCAAATTTCATATAACAAAACCATCATCCGACATACGCAGAATGAACACAGAGCGGAATTACTGATAAGGAACCTAAATCATTCAAAGGATTTTATCATTAGGTAACAGAAATTTAGATAGGTCAAGCAGAAGTGAATCATATCATCCATAGCTTCATCCGTCACAGAATTTATTCGATTCATAATTTTCTTCTATTCAAGGTCATGATCTCAGTTTCTATTCTCAAGTCTGCTTCTACTCTCAATTCATCTTAGTACAACTAAAATGAATAGAGAAGCAAGACTGCGAGTCTTGGACAGGTCTACTAGCACAGTTCGGAATTCGCCAACTCAGATTGCTGTCGTCATCGGATGTTTGGTGGTGGTGTCTGCTATAATCTCTGAACGCCAATAACATCTACTCTTCCAGAACAAAGGTCATTCCATTTAATACGAAGACATGATTCTTATTAGCCAATACTATTGGCATTATTTAAGACTCATAATGGTCACAATGAGTACGAAGACAGTTTTCATGAATCTCTTCAGGGATAATCTTCATATCTAAATCACATCACTAATCTTTACGAATAAAACTGAAATACTTTACGGAAGCTTCTCTCAGTTAGCCATCTCTCATCTTAGGAGTTCTTGTAGCTGCTTCTTCAGTCCTTCAAACAGTTAATGAGGTTTTCTGATACAGAGTTCACAAGGATGGAACAATTTAATCATTTATACTCGGAAATGAAAAGTGATTACAGTGAGATTACGGTTAAGTTTACGATAGTTGATATGCAGATGCAAAATTTTCTCTTTCTTCTTCATAAACTAATAGGGGTATTCAAGGGGAACACTGAGGTGGACAAAAACATATCTCATCAGTTTCTTCAATCTCTCAACTTCTATAGCATCATGGGTCGCCAACCAAGTTCGGTTCAGAATCAATTCTACTTCTCAAACGGGAGGAAAAATCAGAAGTTTCATCAGAAAATGCCAGAAAATTTGTACAACAAAACTTTCTAGGGGTGGATACAAATAGGTGTCAGGAGAATTTGACAATCAAATGAGATCAGGGTAAATATTTCCATAACAGTGGTAAGCTTAACAGATTTAAGCAGTTCAAGGTTACAATAACAAAATAGGGTGGGGTAGATTGTTATATTTCAGATGCGGTAACAGATCCGCAGAACGAATATGGTCATTAACCCAGACGGATAGTTCATATGTCAGAGTCAAGTACATGGTTCAGTATAGTGTGGGGATAGGTACGCGAATAGTTCAAGGTGTTGGTGTTTTTTTTTTTGGTTTAGCTTTTTAGCATAAGTGACAGGTAGGGTGTACATCATCGGTAATACGAACATCGTATAATTGCAGAAGTGAGACTTATGAGATATCGGATATCAGCATCATATGCTCAGTTAACAATTCCATACAGAGACGGTATTTGCATCAAATCCTTCCAAAGGAAAACTGATTTGCAATTAAGATTCATCATTCAAGGGAGCAATTAAGATTCATTATTCAGGACAGAATAGTATCAGAGGATACATTTATCTCCAGCATGGGTCATGAATTTATAGAATGTGTCAACCACATTAAGGTTAAATGGTCTTCGGGATGGTCGGAAAGATATCAGACTGTTTATCCAACAGATCGGAAGTGAAGGTCAAAATCAGGTAGCGGTAGCAAAATTTAACAATTGGTAATCATGTCAGGGGGTTCCAAAATTGTTTCAAACGCCAAAGGTGAGACATAGGAGGATAGTCGTCAATATTAAATGATCAATCAATCAATCCTTATAAGGATAAAATCAAGGTTACTGTCAAAGAAAGACGGATCAATAAAGATAAATCTTATCGTTCGGAAATGTGAGGGAATGCATTTATATACTCGTGGTCAAACGCTACAAAACTTCTCATGGGAACAGAGATGGTTAAGACGGAATCAAAGGATTCATAGGTAATTATCAGAAGCAAGAAAGAAATAACAGAATGTATCAAGTGTATCATCATCATGGGGATTCTCAGATTACCCAAAGAGGCATCAGAATGATTAACAGAAGGTTCAGAGGTCGGAGTGGAAATCGGAAAGCAAGGATCAAATAATGTCAGATAATTACTACGCAATTTCCAATGCTTCAGATTCTATTTAGGTTTCAATTCTTAGGTGGTGCAAAGCATAAGCTCTAAATTTCCAAATGTGATTTTAACCAAAAGCAAGACACGAATCAGAGTGGTGCAGAAGCAAGATACTTAAGCAAATGTCTTATAGTCTACCCATTCCTCACTGGTCAGAATTTAAGTTCCTATAGGGAAATCCTAAAGTAAATTCTCGAAGGTTGTCCTACGAGCGCCTACAGTGGAAACTTAGTGGTCCAGACTTCACAGGTCAAGGGTAAATGTATTACGAGTCGCAGCCTGAAGTCTCTGATACCATAAATTGTAACACCCCAACCCGACAAGGGTAAAGATATCACAATAATGGATTCATATCAGATCAAAACAGAGCATACATCTATAGTAATACAAAAATCTCAAAGGATTACAATTGAAATACTGAATCTACAAGGTTACAAAGAAAACTTTCAAAACTAATTATAAACATAATGTCTTCTATCCAATTCTAATCCAGATTAGCTACCAAGCCTTCTAAGTCCAGAGGTACACTCTCACTCATCCCCAGCTTCCTACTAAAACCTGTCGCAGGAAAAGAAATGCGGCTGAGCTACTAGAGCTCAGTGAACAGATATATAGATGACAGAAACAATAGCAGAGAACAATACAGAAACAAATCAGAGATACAGATTATACAGATACAGAATTAAAGTAAAAGAATAGGAAAGGAGTAAGGGTAAAAGAAAAGAAATGAGAAAGGGATAATGCACAAACCAGGTTTAGGGAACTACAGAAATCCATCACGAGCCCAGAGATAACAGATAATATCATAACAGAGTAATCATATAATAATCCAGAGGGGATGCCTCTCAAGTAACAGATAATATGAGGGGTGACCTCATGTATCAAATCGGAGTGATCAGCTCCCAGATATATGTGAAAGACGTGTATCGCACACACCATCAGTCACCAGATATAATAATAAACATATAACATAAACAGATAATAGATAACAGATAACAGATAACAGATTCAGAACTAGGATGCATCCATGCGCCCCCTGTGGCCAGAAACTCCTTAACACACCAGATAAAATAAATCAGGGACGGAACAGGTCATCACTCTCCTGCCCTAGAGTCATGCCATCGGTGCATCAATGACATGGACATGAAACCCTCATGCCTAGTGATTGGCTCGGATATCAGACTGTGGTCAAGGTCAGATGTCATATAATAAACAGAGTCATATCTACGGGTTCATGGCAGAAGGGTCATGTCAAAAATTCAGAATAAGATAATAAGATTTAAATCAGAGTTTATCAGATTAAGTTTAATATCAAAGCTTAAGTTCAGATTAAAAGGTTTATTTCCAATAGTCCAAAAGAGTATATCAAAGGTTAAGAATTACAAGTTTATAGCAATAATCCACTTCAGAAGTTCCTGTCAAGAGTTCATTTAAATCAATCCTTTAATAATGGTTCTCATTGAAATGATCTTTCAAAATAGTTTTCATAAAATGGTCTTCCAAAACTTTTAGTAACTTCCATTTCAAGTGGTATAGCTCCTTTTTAAAATAGTTTTTAATAAAGGTTCAAAATCCATTAGGTTCAGATAAGGATTTAACAGGTTAAGGTTTATACCAAAAATCAAATCAAAGTTTACAACAGATATATCAGGTTAAGGTTCAGAACAAGGTTCACAGATCAGATTAAATCAAGATTCACAAATTCAGGGTTCAGAACAAGAGATCAATCAGAGTTCAGGAAAAAGGTTCAGAATAAAAGAATCATAGCAGAGGTTCAAACAAAAGGTTCAAGACAAACTGATCACAACCGAGATTCACAACAGAAGGGAACATAGCAAGGGTATAGGGGACCCTAATAAGGAAAATGAAATACAGAGAGAAAAGGGAAAGAAACACCCATACTGAAAAAGGGCAGAATATATGTACCTTATTAGCACAGTAGATAAACCAACAAACACAGAAAGAAAATCACGACTTCTCCTTCTTCACACCTAAGGAAGAGGAAGACAGAATTACTAAAGTTTCTTATTCAGATTATTCCTTTTTGTTTATCTCTTCATTTTATGTACTTTCTATTTTTAGTAACTTTTCAGATTTAGTAAGTTCCCATAATTAGCAGGTTTTCCAGAATTAGCATATATTATCATTTCAGATTAGGTTTAACCCTTATTCAGAGATTATTATGGAATACAGTACATTTTATCAAGTTACAGAAGTTTAGGGTTTTAAATGACAATTATACAAAGTTTAGGGTTTTAAATGTAACTTCATTAATTTCCAAGGTCATTAGTGAAACTACTTCAAGTTACAGAATTATACACTCATTTTATTCAGAAATAAATTTTATTCCCTTAAGTTTCACAATTTACAGATTACACCCCTTTAGTTACATAATTTACAAAACCAACCTTATAATTACATATTTTACAATTTAAACCCTACAATATCCATATTTACCAACCAAGCATATTATATTTCAAATTTACAGAATATACCATCAGAATTTAGTACATTACATATTTGACCCCTCAGAAATCAGAATTTACATATTTAGTCTTTTAAGTTTACAAAACATATATATTAAGTCATAATTCATAACAATTACATAATTAGCCCAAAAATCCTCAAAATTACACAACAACCTTTTTATATCAGTATTAACTCAAAACAACTTCAGAATTTTAGATTTACACTTTTGGTCCCTCACTTTTAATTAATTTCCAATCGAAACCCTAATATGCCATTAATTCATTATATTGCAATATTTAAACTTAGGACCCCAAAGTTATATTTTTCCCACATTATTACAGATGTATATGATCTTACAAAAATATCCCAGAAGTTTCAAAGTTGGCAAAACAGGTCCTTATACATTTACTTTAGATCGGATTTCACTTTTTACAAACAATTAGAAACCCTACTTTTCACCAATCATTGAACCATCATTAATTCATCATTGAAACACATTAAATGATCAGTATCATGCCCAAGAAACCAAACCCTAGTACCCACGATTTCCATTTTATTTTATTTCTTTGTTTTTCCAAAATCCGGTTTATACAATAATTCACCACGTTAATTTTAGGCCTCCAAAAATCAAACTCATATTTTTCCCAGATCATATGACTCATAAGGAACCCACAAAAAATAAAGAACATGCCCATAAAAATCGTTTAACATATATTTCATATTTACGTACATTTTAGACATCAAAATTACAACGACATGATTTAGGCTACTATAATTCGATCTATCATTTTTCCCAGGTCTATTACATCATATGAGGTCTAAATAAAATAGCTATCATGTCCAGAAATTCGGATTACATATTTTTGTGATTTACGTGTTCTTTTCTCATTATATTTTCATACGCATAGATTAGCATGCATGCTTCGATTCATATAATTTATATGAGTTATATATCATGTAGAGATCACAGGAAAATTTCCATCTTAATTTTAAAACGTTTGGTTTAGTCGTATGAATTATTACCTTGTTTTTGAGCAATTCGACAAGAAATTAAGAACAAGAACGATCCAATGACAAAACGCAGCAACCCTTAATTTTCCTAGCTTCCTTGCACCTCCAAGAACCCCAGAAAAATCCTTGTTCAAGACCAGAAGTCGTGTGATTGATTTGGTCGAATTTTCTTTGATCGCTAGGGTTTGTTGTTGATTTTGCGATTTAGGTTTTTTTGAAGGAAAATAAAAGATTGATTTAATCTTGTGGAAACCGACCTTGGGGGGGGGGGGGGGCAGAAAATCAGTAATTTCGGTGCATAGTATCACAATATTATTTGGGTTGATTTTCTTATCCTTTCCTTAATTTGTTTTTACATTTTATTTAATTAAAAAGAATTAAACAATATATTTAGTTGATTGTGTAAATTCGGAATTTATATATAAATGTGTATGATTATTTTTTTGAACATTGAAAATGATGTAACATTGTCCCAGAATTTAGTTTGTTTCAGATATAGTTCGATTTCAGAAGTTTTGGAATTATTTGCAAGACAGAATAACTGAAGTACAGAATCAAATATTCAAATGCCTAAACAGTGGCATATCAAAATAAATAGAAGTCCAGATGGTAAAGCTAAATAACTAAGGTCAAAACTCCAGTCAGGTTGCTCTCATCCCAAAGCCAAAACCCCAGCTTCCTAGCTTAAGTACCTACCGCAGGAAAAGAAATGCGGCTGAGCTACAAGAGCTCAGTGAACAGATATATAGATAAACAGAAACAGTAACAGATAACGGTACAGAACAAATCAGAAATACAGATCATACAGATACAGAAACAAGTGTAAGGATAGGAAAGGAAAATAAAGGTAAAGGAAAAGATACGAGAAAGGGATAACAAATCAGGATTTAGGGAAATACAGAAATCCATCACGAGCCCAGAGATAACAGATAATATCATACAGAGTAATCATATAATAATCCAGAGGGGATGCCTCTCAAGTAACAGATAATATGAGGGGTGACCTCATGTATCAATGGAGTGATCAGCTCCCAGAGGTTGTGAAAGACGTGTATCGCACACACCATCAGTCACCAGAGATAATAACAATAATCATATAACATAAATCAGATAATCCACTAAACAGATAACAGATAACAGAGTCAGATCTAGGATGCATCCATGCGCCCCCGGTGGCCAGAAATCTCCTCAACACACCAGATAAAATAAAGTCAGGGACGGGATAGGTCATCACTCTCCTACCCTAGAGTCATGCCATCGGTGCAACAATGACATGCCATAGGATATCTTGGGAAGTACCTAAGAAGTTAGAAATTGATCACCGTTGGATTATCCGTGATTTGTGAGACCTTAGGTTCATTCTACCCATGCGTATACTCTACCTTCGTTCGTTAAATATCTGGATGAGTTGGACTCCCGTTTTCATTCTGTTGACCTAAGTTGTAAATCTTGAAGTCATGTAGAACTCCCTACTGTTGATACAGTTGAATTGATTTGAAATCTTATTCGCATTCCGTACGAGTATTCCGTTCTCATTTCTCTCCGCTTCCTGCAAATTTCGAGGACGAAATTTTTTTGTTAGAGGGGAAGAAGTTGTAATACCTGAAAATATAGAACATGTAAAATGACCAAATTGCCCCTGCTACTTTAAAACTTAATTAAAGCTTATATAAGTGCCTAAATAATTACAAAACCTTTGTAATTAAATTATATATGACATGAAATAATTACAAGACACCTTCTAAAATAATTGTACATGACTTAAAAATTGTTTGGACCCCTAAACTTTATATAAGAACCGAAATTTTATATATATGTTATAAAAAACTAATTTAAATATTTTTAAACTTGGATAAACATCACATAATTTAGGAAAGCTTAAATCAAAAATAAATTCTGATTATGCTACCCTATTATACCGATTCTTAAGCCCTCCCCTCCCCAAATCTCGGCCCAAATCAACTCTATATATTTTATATATCTTTTCTTCCTTATTTTACTTTGCCGAGTAAACCCTAAACACCAAAATAATTCCTCCTTTGCTCATACGAATTTCTGGAAGTGAACCATCATTTTTCCTGTGTTCTTAAGCATCTCAAGAAGCCTAGAAAAATAGCCTTACGAATTATAGAGGTCGGGTTGGCTTGGTGTCGAAAATTCTTCCTTTATTCCACTCGAAAGGTAATAATTCCAATTCAATTCGTTCGATCATGGTAAAACTCATTCTCCATTTTTCTTGTGTTCCTAACATCATATATGATCTGTGAAAATTGGTTCCAAGGTTTTTGGAGTCGCGTTTCTGCTCTTTGGAATTTCTTGAAGTCGTATTATCCAACCGAGAAGAGCAATTTCATTCAGCGTGTTCTAATCGTTCTAATATTGGTTTGGTATTTTTCTCATGCTATATTCATCCAATAAGTCTCAAATAAAATGATAAAAATGAACCATACATGATCTTCAAATTATTTGAGAATTAAATCTTAAAAACGTGTTAAAACTCTAAATAATTGTGTACGAATTTTCTGGGTGTGAGGCTTAATTTTCCTGAGCTCTATACGATCCATGTAATCTTGGAAAAATATTGGTTCGAGTTTTAGAAGCCTAAAAATGTCGTGGTGAATTATTTGTGTAATCGGAATTTTTGGAAATTAAAGAAAAGAAAGAAAATAAAAAGAAACCCTAATGTAATCGATTAGGGCTAGGGTTCATGTCATGAAATCTGATCATTAATTAGTGTTTAAGGTTGTTAGTAATCATGGGGTAATGATTTGGATTTGATATTAGGGTTTTGTTTGATTTTGTTATTTACCGATTGTAAGAATAAAAATATAAGGGGGTGTTTTGTAAATTTTAAAACTCATGGGATATTTTTGTAAGGTGTTATATTCAGGGACTAATCATGTAAAAATATAAAATAAGGGCCATGTGTGTTAGTTTTGAAATTAAGAGGTTTAAAGAGTAAATATGTATAATTATATTTTGAATTGAAATTAATTTAAATCAAGGGACTAAAAATGTAATTTCTGGAAATTTAAGGTTGTTTTGAGTAATAGAATATATTCAAGGGGTAATGTGTAATTTTGGTAATTTAATGGACTAATATGTAATTGTTATGAATTTATGATTTAAAATATAAGTTTGTAAACTAAGGGGACTAAATGTGTAATTAAGTGAAACTAAAGGGTTATTTCGTACCACACATTAATTTGGAAGGTACATTCTGTAAATGATTAAATGTAAGGATTTGTGGTGTAATTAAGGATATTATAAGGGTTAAATTGTAAGTTATGTAACTATAAGGTTTATTTTGTAACTTTGACAAATAAAGGGTGTAAAGTGTAAAATATGAAATCTTATGGATTAAAGAGGTAATTCTGAATAAAGGATGTATTTACATGAGTAACTTATGATATTTTCATTTTAGACCCTTAACATGATATATTTACAATTAAAACCCTAAACTATGTAAACTTGTCGTATTTAACCCTAAACTTTTATAACTTGTTAAAGTCAACCCTAAATTCATAATGATACTAAATGAATGACTTAACTAAATCATAATACTTAAATCTTACTAATTATAGAAACCTGCTAATTTTGGAAACTTTCTAAAAATGGAAACCTGCTAAAAATAGAAAGCTACCTAATATGGAAAGTGGGATCATTAGTAATTATGTCTTTACTCCTCTAGGTGTGGAGAAGGAGTGATTGGTTGCTTGTCACTGTCTTATTCTGTGATTCTGCTATTTGGGTAATAAGATACAGATATTCTGCCCTTCTTTAGTAAGGTGCCTTCGGCTCATTTCTGATTTCTGATTCACTGCCATGTTCTTTGATTCTGTGAACCTTTCTTGTTCTTTCATGATATTATGAACCTTTGACATGACCTTTATAGTACTGAATCTTTTTGATACTGAACCTTTCTGATACATGACCTTTCTGTTATGAACCTTTCTGATATTAAACATTTCTGATATATGACCTTTCTGATATGGAACCTTTATGATATGAACCTCTGATCATGAACTCTGATATTCTGAAATGGAAATTGACTTATGAAACTAAATTAAATACTAGATACATGATACTTGACCTTGACCCACAGTTTGATACTACGAGCCATAACTAGTCATGAGGGTTTCATGACCATGTCATTGATGCACCGATGGCATGACTCTAGGGCAGGAGAGTGATGACCTGTTCCGTCCCTTTTCTGTATTTTATTTGGTGTGTTGGGAGGTTTATGGCCACCAGGGGCGTATGTATGCATCCTAGAACTGTTCTGATTTCTGATTACTGATTACTGATTACTGATTTCTGGTGACTGATGGTGTGTGCGATACACGTCTTTCACACTCTGTGAGCTAGCTACTCCATTATCTGATTTCTGGGATTAGTGAGAGGACTTCTCTCTGCATGGTGTTATGATACTGATTACTGATTACTGTTTCTGGGCTCGTAGAGGATTTCTGTTACCCTGCACCTTGTGACCTTATAACTTTATAACCTTTACTCACCATCATTATTACTGTTACCCTGTAACCTGATACATGACTTAATATTTGACTTGACATGATCTGATCTGGGCATGTGGTGGGATTATGGATTACACCTTTACACCTGTCTGCTGTAACTAAGTATAATCCTGTTATATCTGTATAACCTGTATGTTCCTATTCCTGACTCTTGTTACACCTGGTATTCATTCATTTTACTTCATTACTTTACCTTTACTGCTTGTTACCGTTATATCTGTTCACTGAGCTCTCGTAGCTCAGCCGCGTTTCTTTTCCCGCGGCAGGTTTTAGTTTGGAAGCTGGGTATGAGTGGAGAGTACCTTGGACTTAGAAGACCTTACTAGCTAATTGGATTAGAGATGATCAGAAGAGTTATATTCAGACCTAGTAATTATCGCATATCTCGTTTGTAACCTTGTAGTTTCAGATTTTCCATTGTAACCATTGAAACTCATTTGTATTATTCAAGTCGTATGTTTATACTTGCTCTGATACCACTTTGTAACATCAAGATCAAATACCCTAACAAAGAGGAGAACGAACCACTCGAAAAAGAATTTTAACGGAAGTCCCAGAATGTCTATCAGAATTTGGTACATCAGATCATCCATCATTCGTCAAATTTCAGATAACAAAACCATCATCCGACATACGCAGAATGAACACAGAGCGGAATTACTGATAAGGAACCTAAATCATTCAAAGGATTTTATCATTAGGTAACAGAAATTTAGATAGGTCAAGCAGAAGTGAATCATATCATCCATAGCTTCATCCGTCACAGAATTTATTCGATTCATAATTTTCTTCTATTCAAGGTCATGATCTCAGTTTCTATTCTCAAGTCTGCTTCTACTCTCAATTCATCTTAGTACAACTAAAATGAATAGAGAAGCAAGACTGCGAGTCTTGGACAGGTCTACTAGCACAGTTCGGAATTCGCCAACTCAGATTGCTGTCGTCATCGGATGTTTGGTGGTGGTGTCTGCTATAATCTCTGAACGCCAATAACATCTACTCTTCCAGAACAAAGGTCATTCCATTTAATACGAAGACATGATTCTTACTAGCCAATACTATTGGCATTATTTAAGACTCATAATGGTCACAATGAGTACGAAGACAGTTTTCATGAATCTCTTCAGGGATAATCTTCATATCTAAATCACATCACTAATCTTTACGAATAAAACTGAAATACTTTACGGAAGCTTCTCTCAGTTAGCCATCTCTCATCTTAGGAGTTCTTGTAGCTGCTTCTTCAGTCCTTCAAACAGTTAATGAGGTTTTCTGATACAGAGTTCACAAGGATGGAACAATTTAATCATTTATACTCGGAAATGAAAAGTGATTACAGTGAGATTACGGTTAAGTTTACGATAGTTGATATGCAGACGCAAAATTTTCTCTTTCTTCTTCATAAACTAATAGGGGTATTCAAGGGGAACACTGAGGTGGACAAAAACATATCTCATCAGTTTCTTCAATCTCTCAACTTCTATAGCATCATGGGTCGCCAACCGAGATCGGTTCAGAATCAATTCTACTTCTCAAACGGGAGGAAAAATCAGAAGTTTCATCAGAAAATGCCAGAAAATTTGTACAACAAAACTTTCTAGGGGTGGATACTAATAGGTGTCAGGAGAATTTGACAATCAAATGAGATCAGGGTAAATATTTCCATAACAGTGATAAGCTTAACAGATTTAAGCGGTTCAAGGTTACTATAACAAAATAGGGTGGGGCAGATTGTTATATTTCAGATGCGGTAACAGATCGCGCAGAACGAATATGGTCATTAACCCAGACGGATAGTTCATATGTCAGAGTCAAGTACATGGTTCAGTATAGTGTGGGGATAGGTACGCGAATAGTTCAAGGTGTTGGAGTTTTTTTTTTTTGGTTTAGCTTTTTAGCATAAGTGACAGGTAGGGTGTACATCATCGGTAATACGAACATCGTATAATTGCAGAAGTGAGACTTATAAGATATCGGATATCAGCATCATATGCTCAGTTAACAATTCCATACAGAGACGGTATTTGCATCAAATCCTTCCAAAGGAAAACTGATTTGCAATTAAGATTCATCATTCAAGGGAGCAAATAAGATTCATTATTCAGGACAGAATAGTATCAGAGGATACATTTATCTCCAGCATGGGTCATGAATTTATAGAATGTGTCAACCACATTAAGGTTAAATGGTCTTCGGGATGGTCGGAAAGATATCAGACTGTTTATCCAACAGATCGGAAGTGAAGGTCAAAATCAGGTAGCGGTAGCAAAATTTAACAATTGGTAATCATGTCAGGGGGTTCCAAAATTGTATCAAACGCCAAAGGTGAGACATAGGAGGATAGTCGTCAATATTAAATGATCAATCAATCAATCCTTATAAGGATAAAATCAAGGTTACTGTCAAAGAAAGACGGATCAATAAAGATAAATCTTATCGTTCGGAAATGTGAGGGAATGCATTTATATACTCGTGGTCAAACGCTACAAAACTTCTAATGGGAACAGAGATGGTTAAGACGGAATCAAAGGATTCATAGGTAATTATCAGAAGCAAGAAAGAAATAACAGAATGTATCAAGTGTATCATCATCATGGGGATTCTCAGATTGCCCAAAGAGGCATCAGAATGATTAACAGAAGGTTCAG
Organism: Artemisia tridentata subsp. tridentata; assembly: GCA_021014915.2. NCBI lineage: Eukaryota > Viridiplantae > Streptophyta > Magnoliopsida > Asterales > Asteraceae > Artemisia > Artemisia tridentata. Next base: position 17,921,077 of record CP139501.1, on the reverse strand, counting down.
AGGTCGGAGTGGAAATCGGAAAGCAAGGATCAAATAATGTCAGATAATTACTACGCAATTTCCAATGCTTCAGATTCTATTTAGGTTTCAATTCTTAGGTGGTGCAAAGCATAAGCTCTAAATTTCCAAATGTGATTTTAACCAAAAGCAAGACACGAATCAGAGTGGTGCGGAAGCAAGATACTTAAGCAAATGTCTTATAGTCTACCCATTCCTCACTGGTCAGAATTTAAGTTCCTATAGGGAAATCCTAAAGTAAATTCTCGAAGGTTGTCCTACGAGCGCCTACAGTGGCAACTTAGTGGTCCAGACTTCACAGGTCAAGGGTAAATGTATTACGAGTCGCAGCCTGAAGTCTCTGATACCATAAATTGTAACACCCCAACCCGACAAGGGTAAAGATATCACAATAATGGATTCATATCAGATCAAAACAGAGCATACATCTATAGTAATACAAAAATCTCAAAGGATTACAATTGAAATACTGAATCTACAAGGTTACAAAGAAAACTTTCAAAACTAATTATAAACATAATGTCTTCTATCCAATTCTAATCCAGATTAGCTACCAAGCCTTCTAAGTCCAAAGGTACACTCTCACTCATCCCCAGCTTCCTACTAAAACCTGCCGCAGGAAAAGAAATGCGGCTGAGCTACTAGAGCTCAGTGAACAGATATATAGATGACAGAAACAATAGCAGAGAACAATACAGAAACAAATCAGAGATACAGATTATACAGATACAGAATTAAAGTAAAAGAATAGGAAAGGAGTAAGGGTAAAAGAAAAGAAATGAGAAAGGGATAATGCACAAACTAGGTTTAGGGAACTACAGAAATCCATCACGAGCCCAGAGATAACAGATAATATCATAACAGAGTAATCATATAATAATCCAGAGGGGATGCCTCTCAAGTAACAGATAATATGAGGGGTGACCTCATGTATCAAATCGGAGTGATCAGCTCCCAGATATATGTGAAAGACGTGTATCGCACACACCATCAGTCACCAGATATAATAATAAACATATAACATAAACAGATAATAGATAACAGATAACAGATAACAGAGTCAGAACTAGGATGCATCCATGCGCCCCCTGTGGCCAGAAACTCCTTAACACACCAGATAAAATAAATCAGGGACGGGACAGGTCATCACTCTCCTGCCCTAGAGTCATGCCATCGGTGCATCAATGACATGGACATGAAACCCTCATGCCTAGTGATTGGCTCGGATATCAGACTGTGGTCAAGGTCAGATGTCATATAATAAACAGAGTCATATCTACGGGTTCATGGCAGAAGGGTCATGTCAAAAATTCAGAATAAGATAATAAGGTTTAAATCAGAGTTTATCAGATTAAGTTTAATATCAAAGCTTAAGTTCAGATTAAAAGGTTTATTTCCAATAGTCCAAAAGAGTATATCAAAGGTTAAGAATTACAAGTTTATAGCAATAATCCACTTCAGAAGTTCCTGTCAAGAGTTCATTTAAATCAATCCTTTAATAATGGTTCTCATTGAAATGATCTTTCAAAATAGTTTTCATAAAATGGTCTTCCAAAACTTTTAGTAACTTCCATTTCAAGTGGTATAGCTCCTTTTTAAAATAGTTTTTAATAAAGGTTCAAAATCCATTAGGTTCAGATAAAGATTTAACAGGTTAAGGTTTATACCAAAAATCAAATCAAAGTTTACAACAGATATATCAGGTTAAGGTTCAGAACAAGGTTCACAGATCAGATTAAATCAAGATTCACAAATTCAGGGTTCAGAACAAGAGATCAATCAGAGTTCAGGAAAAAGGTTCAGAATAAAAGAATCATAGCAGAGGTTCAAACAAAAGGTTCAAGACAAACAGATCACAACCGAGATTCACAACAGAAGGGAACATAGCAAGGGTATAGGGGACCCTAATAAGGAAAATGAAATACAGAGAGAAAAGGGAAAGAAACACCCTTACTGAAAAACGGCAGAATATCTGTACCTTATTAGCACAGCAGATAAACCAACAAACACAGAAAGAAAATCACGACTTCTCCTTCTTCACACCTAAGGAAGAGGAAGACAGAATTACTAAAGTTTCTTATTCAGATTATTCCTTTTTGTTTATCTTTTCATTTTATGTACTTTCTATTTTTAGTAACCTTTCAGATTTGGTAAGTTCCCATAATTAGCAGGTTTTCCAGAATTAGCATATATTATCATTTCAGATTAGGTTTAACCCTTATTCAGAGATTATTATGGAATACAGTACATTTTATCAAGTTACAGAAGTTTAGGGTTTTAAATGACAATTATACAAAGTTTAGGGTTTTAAATGTAACTTCATTAATTTCCAAGGTCATTAGTGAAACTACTTCAAGTTACAGAATTATACACTCATTTTATTCAGAAATAAATTTTATTCCCTTAATTTTCACAATTTACAGATTACACCCCTTTAGTTACATAATTTACAAAACCAACCTTATAATTACATATTTTACAATTTAAACCCTACAATATCCATATTTACCAACCAAGCATATTATATTTCAAATTTACAGAATATACCATCAGAATTTAGTACATTACATATTTGACCCCTCAGAAATCAGAATTTACATATTTAGTCCTTTAAGTTTACAAAACATATATATTAAGTCATAATTCATAACAATTACATAATTAGCCCAAAAATCCTCAAAATTACACAACAACCTTTTTATATCAGTATTAACTCAAAACAACTTCAGAATTTTAGATTTACACTTTTGGTCCCTCACTTTTAATTAATTTCTAATCGAAACCCTAATATGCCATTAATTCATTATATTGCAATATTTACACTTAGGACCCCAAAGTTATATTTTTCCCAAATTCTTACAGATGTATATGATCTTACAAAAATATCCCAGAAGTTTCAAAGTTGGCAAAACAGGTCCTTATACATTTACTTTAGATCGGATTTCACTTTTTACAAACAATTAGAAACCCTACTTTTCACCAATCATTGAACCATCATTAATTCATCATTGAAACACATTAAATGATCAGTATCATGCCCAAGAAACCAAACCCTAGTACCCACGATTTCCATTTTATTTTATTTCTTTGTTTTTCCAAAATCCGGTTTATACAATAATTCACCACGTTAATTTTAGGCCTCCAAAAATCAAAATCATATTTTTCTCAGATCATATGACTCATAAGGAACCCACGAAAAATAAAGAACATGCCCATAAAAATCGTTTAACATATATTTCATATTTACGTACATTTTAGACATCAAAATTACAACGACATGATTTAGGCTACTATAATTCGATCTATCATTTTTCCCAGGTCTATTACATCATATGAGGTCTAAATAAAATAGCTATCATGTCCAGAAATTCGGATTACATATTTTTGTGATTTACGTGTTCTTTGCTCATTATATTTTCATACGCATAGATTAGCATGCATGCTTCGATTCATATAATTTATATGAGTTATATATCATGTAGAGATCACAGGAAAATTTCCATCTTAATTTTAAAATGTTTGGTTTAGTCGTATGAATTATTACCTTGTTTTTGAGCAATTCGACAAGAAATTAAGAACAAGAACGATCCAATGACAAAACGCAGCAACCCTTAATTTTCCTAGCTTCCTTGCACCTCCAAGAACCCCAGAAAAATCCTTGTTCAAGACCAGAAGTCGTGTGATTGATTTGGTCGAATTTTCTTTGATCGCTAGGGTTTGTTGTTGATTTTGCGATTTAGGTTTTTTTGAAGGAAAATAAAAGATTGATTTAATCTTGTGGAAACCGACCTTGGGGGGGGGGGGGGGCAGAAAATCAGTAATTTCGGTGCATAGTATCACAATATTATTTGGGTTGATTTTCTTATCCTTTCCTTAATTTGTTTTTACATTTTATTTAATTAAAAAGAATTAAACAATATATTTAGTTGATTGTGTAAATTCGGAATTTATATATAAATGTGTATGATTATTTTTTTGAACATTGAAAATGATGTAACATTGTCCCAGAATTTAGTTTGTTTCAGATATAGTTCGATTTCAGAAGTTTTGGAATTATTTGCAAGACAGAATAACTGAAGTACAGAATCAAATATTCAAATGCCTAAACAGTGGCATATCAAAATAAATAGAAGTCCAGATGGTAAAGCTAAATAACTAAGGTCAAAACTCCAGTCAGGTTACTCTCATCCCAAAGCCAAAACCCCAGCTTCCTAGCTTAAGTACCTGCCGCAGGAAAAGAAATGCGGCTGAGCTACAAGAGCTCAGTGAACAGATATATAGATAAACAGAAACAGTAACAGATAACGGTACAGAACAAATCAGAAATACAGATCATACAGATACAGAAACAAGTGTAAGGATAGGAAAGGAAAATAAAGGTAAAGGAAAAGATACGAGAAAGGGATAACAAATCAGGATTTAGGGAAATACAGAAATCCATCACGAGCCCAGAGATAACAGATAATATCATACAGAGTAATCATATAATAATCCAGAGGGGATGCCTCTCAAGTAACAGATAATATGAGGGGTGACCTCATGTATCAATGGAGTGATCAGCTCCCAGAGGTTGTGAAAGACGTGTATCGCACACACCATCAGTCACCAGAGATAATAACAATAATCATATAACATAAATCAGATAATCCACTAAACAGATAACAGATAACAGAGTCAGATCTAGGATGCATCCATGCGCCCCCGGTGGCCAGAAATCTCCTCAACACACCAGATAAAATAAAGTCAGGGACGGGATAGGTCATCACTCTCCTACCCTAGAGTCATGCCATCGGTGCATCAATGACATGCCATAGGATATCTTGGGAAGTACCTAAGAAGTTAGAAATTGATCACCGTTGGATTATCCGTGATTTGTGAGACCTTAGGTTCATTCTACCCATGCGTATAATCTACCTTCGTTCGTTAAATATCTGGGATTAGTGAGAGGACTTCTCTCTGCATGGTGTTATGATACTGATTACTGATTACTGTTTCTGGGCTCGTAGAGGATTTCTGTTACCCTGCACCTTGTGACCTTATAACTTTATAACCTTTACTCACCATCATTATTACTGTTACCCTGTAACCTGATACATGACTTAATATTTGACTTGACATGATCTGATCTGGGCATGTGGTGGGATTATGGATTACACCTTTACACCTGTCTACTGTAACTAAGTATAATCCTGTTATATCTGTATAACCTGTATGTTCCTATTCCTGACTCTTGTTACACCTGGTATTCATTCATTTTACTTCATTACTTTACCTTTACTGCTTGTTACCGTTATATCTGTTCACTGAGCTCTCGTAGCTCAGCCGCGTTTCTTTTCCCGCGGCAGGTTTTAGTTTGGAAGCTGGGTATGAGTGGAGAGTACCTTGGACTTAGAAGACCTTACTAGCTAATTGGATTAGAGATGATCAGAAGAGTTATATTCAGACCTAGTAATTATCGCATATCTCGTTTGTAACCTTGTAGTTTCAGATTTTCCATTGTAACCATTGAAACTCATTTGTATTATTCAAGTCATATGTTTATACTTGCTTTGATATGTCACCATTAATGTGACACTTCTACCCTTGTCGGGTTAGGGTGTTACATCCAGGGTTCGAACCCTGGTTTTATGTTTTTTGAAAACTATTTTTTTTTCCTTTTTAAAACCTAATTAAGCACTTAATAAGAAGCACTTTTTATAAAAGGAACTATTTTTGAAAATCCACAATAAGCTCAAAATGAGCTTAAGAAAACTGATCAGATGGCACAAAAGGAAAAACAAACAAAATTATATAAAGCAAGGGACTAAAAAGCTTAAAATAAGCTAACTATAAGCTAATTTGGGGAAAACCATATCTAAATGAACTAAAAAACTTGGAATAAGCTATAATCAAGATCAAATAAGTAAACAAAAAAAAGCTCAATAAGCACTTATGGAAACTGATGCAGCCTTAAGAGGGGGCTACTGATGTGCAGCCCTATTGAGGCTTAACTGAGGGCTTTTAAAGGCTGTGAAAAGCTATTATAAGCTATTTAAAAAAATCAGAAAAATGGGCAATATCAATATAAGCTACCACACCTTACTTGTACAAAAATTCAGCTAAAAAGGACTTATGATGTAACAATTAAAAATCTAAAAGATAGGCTGTTTGGGCAATAATCAAAACTGGTGCCTCAGTGACCACTGATGCAGCAGACTTGCACTTTTGGCCTTAACTTCTTTCAAACTCAATAAAATTCCACCAAATTTAAAACTTCAACCTTAACCACTATAATGCAACTATGTTTACCAAAATTAAGGACTAAATAACCTCAGGCTTAATGGAAGCTTAATTGAGCAGTTCACTTCCTATACTATTCAAATCTTCCAAAAGCATCAAATCAGCTTAACAACTGTTGAAATCAACTTATCTAGCTTCAAATAAGCTCAATCAAATCTCTCCTTATGGCCAATGAACAGTGCTTATCAGATTTGACCCACTTTGGGGCTTAAACCAAACAACCCTTAATGAAACTGTATTTGAAATTAAAACTAGAACAGACCAATTTAAGCTATGGTTTTGAATAAGCATTAACTAACTAACTTCATAGAACCCTAATGAACAATTTTTAAGTTTTAAATAAGCACTAATAAGCTATGACTAGATTATGCTATTTTTTTTTTTTTTTTTTTTTGCTTTTTGAGATTTTTAAGTAAAAACAGAAATGATCTAATAATACCTAACAAATTATACTCAAATAACAATATAATGAACAAATAAGCAGCTAACAATCAGAATAAGTACTGTAGTAACAGTAATAAGCAGTTGAATAGTAATTAAGCAAATATGGAATTGAGACTTACAAAAGCTTTTGCTTAGAACTAGAATGAATTATCAATAGCCAAATCCAGGCTTGTCAAACACAAGCCAATAAAACCCCTCTGAGCTTATTCTAGAATAGCTTATTTCACCAAGTGCTAATTTGACCCCGAGTTGACTTTTGTTGACTTTTTAGAAAATTTGAGATTAAAACAGAATATATCCAAATTAATTTTAACAAAAGCTATAATAAGCTTATACAATCTTATAAGAACAGAAATGGAAGCTTAAAACAGATTGGTAATAGTAAAGAACAAGATTAAAGTAAATTTGAACAAGATGAATAAAAGGGAAACTGAAATTTCATTAACCAAAAGATGAATTACAAGACTGAATTGAAATTAACACTGGAATTTAAAATGAATACACTAAAAACATTAAAGTAAAATTGGCCTAAATTTCTCTAATAACATGAAAAATTGGATAGCCCTTGTGTGGAGAGGAGAGTCTTCTATTTATAGCTGAGGAAAGGTGCTCATTAGGGTTTCTTGAAGCTAATCCCAGCCCTTAATTCGTGATGTCAACATCATTTAATAATCTCGGCCCTTAGATCAAAACGCCACCTAGCCACGGCCAATAAGAGAGCTCCAAATTGCCAACTAGGACTGAATATGTTGTCATTCTTCTGACATGGCAGGGTTCTAGAAGGTGTACGGGTAAATAGGGTGAGGTGCAGGGTAAAATGAGGATGGTGATGAACAGTAATTGGCGGGTTTTTCTTTTTTATAGTTTAATGAATTTTTGTTGACCGGGTTGGGGAATGGTTTGACTGGGTTATTAATTAGGGTTGACCGGGTTAAATTAAAGAAAATGGGTTAAAAGGTCGGGTTGTGGGAGATCCAGTGATAATAAGGAGTGGGCTTGAAGTGGATTGGGCTGGTGATTGATTTTGGATTGGATTTTTATAGATCCAGTATTTTTAATATAGGATATGTAGTGAATTGGACTTAATTTTAAGGGACTATTTCTGCCAATTGTTGAAAGTGTCACCAAGGACAGATTTTGTAATTATGCAATGATCCAAGGGCTTTTCTTCAAATATTTTTATCTTTGAAGATTTCTTTCCCGACCTCGGCTTTAAATATATCTTCCAAATCCCGTGCTCGTGTTTTCTGGATTTTTTCTTGATTTTTGTCCTTTTTCTTGTATCCGTTGCCTGCATATAAACAAACACAAAAACACAAATATCTTTGGCATTTTGGTTAGTTTTTGGTCGTTTTGGTCTTAATTTGGTCAAGAAAAGGTATGTGTTTAAGCACATACCACTATCCAAGTGATAAAAGGGCGCCAAAACTAAATCCAAGGGCTGTGATGATCTCAAGATAAATCCAAGGGCTCACAAGCAATCAGAAGAAGCACACAAGAGAGATGAAACCCCTAGTCTTAGTTTAGTATAAATAGGTTTCATTGTAAGCCTTTTGAGGCAGTTAGTTCTTAGTTACTAGTTAGCAGTTAGTTTTTTAGTCAGTTTTTATTTTCAAGTTAAGTTTTCAAGTTCTCTTTTAATTCAAGCTTATTTAAGTTTAATTGTCTTTTTTATTTTCAAGTATTGTATTGTATTTGAAGTTTAATGAAATTTGAAGTTTCTTTTAAATCTGTTAATTTAAATTAAATTTAGTAGTTATTTAAAATAAATCATAAGCTCTCATTCTTGTTCTTTTAAGCTTATTTAAGCTTAATATAGCTTTCGTAAGCTTATTAGTGGTTAATAACTGTTTTAATTCCAAAATTAGACTGAGGTAAAAAATAAGCTAAGTGGATGATAAGCCGGATTTGGATGGGCTTATGGGTGATTACTAGCTTGTTTTAAACAAGCTAGACCTTGTTGAGAAGCTTCTCGAGCATAAAAGCCCTATTTGAGCAAGGGCAATTGTGAGATCCCGTAAAAATCCCTCGTAATAAATCTCACTGATTAATGATAATCTCAACTTGCGGTTTAATAAAACCCAATTTTATGGGAAAAATTTAAACTTTTCTCTTATTGCTATCGTTATCACGATATGTTTCGTGATATATATACTAAATTAGCAAATGTTACTCGAACCACAAATAAATCACGAGATTCCATTCTCATTTAAATTCGATACTCCACAAATAATACTAGTTGGTAATGATAAAACCCTTACACCAAGAACATATGCATTTTCCTAATTACCCTTAATTACTACACTAAATTTACACTAATTTCTACTAAAACTCTTCATTTATTTCTTTGCAAACCAAATGGGCCACACCCTTTGTTCAGCCTAACATCACCTTCGATCCAAACCACTGTCCAAGCCACCACTTTCTTTTGATAATTCATGCAAAGTCGACAGCCTCACCTCTTCAAAACACGACTCGATATCTTTCAAAACTTAAACGTAAGCCTCGAATATTTTTACACAATCTTATACACGACCCACTAGTCTATTTGTACGCCAAATTCTAGAAACTCAAGACAAGTAATTATATGATTTCGAACGTCAAAGTGTTTGTCCCATTTCAATAAAACTCGCATAGGTAAAAAAATCTCAAAACTCGACTAATTCGAACCCGACTTTTCCTAGGCCTTTCCAATGATAATATTAGCACAATGTGATGTTAGGGAGACATTGAAGGCGAAGGTCTATGAAAGCACACGCTAAAAACTATCTAACAACCATTCGACAATATCTATCTAATATGGATATACTCCAACAACATAAGACAAGCCTTATAAAAATCTTCCATACCTTCTCATGATGGCTAAGTCAGTCAAGGTAGCAGTAGACATGTATGATTTACTTAACCCACTTGACACTCATTCAATGATAAAGCAAGTAACTGTGTCTTGCTAAACCCACTTGGCGCCCACTTCTATTACAAACCGATTGAAACATATGCATACAAACAACTAAGGCCAAAAGTATCTTTGAAACTTTAACTAAGCATTCACTCTTTCACTCGGTTAGACACTGCCACACTCAACCAAAAATATTCATTGAATATGTGTATAATCCAAAGACTAAAGACAGGCTCTCAAACCACTCTCATACCTTCTAATGCTTCTAAACTCAGAAGAAGAGTTAGACATCAGGAGCATGTGAGGCTCATCGACTTACATATGAGAATTCGAATGATGATAACGTGTGCATATATACATCACGAATACATTCCAACAGCATAGGACAAACTATATCATACCTCCTAATGATTTAAAATCATACGCATGCTAAAACTCATGATCATTCGAACAGTAAAGGTGCATGATTAAACTTGAGGATAATATAGTCAAAACCTTGCGTAGTTTTCTCTATAAAACTCACTCAATTCTAGCCACCTTCACTGCCAACTCGATACACCTTCCATTCTCACTTACTCTCACTAAATACTTTAAAAACCTAGCATCCCTTATCTCTCTGTTGGGAAGTTAATCGAGTAGAAGAAGCGATAAGTAAAATGCATTCGAACCCAACAATCTCGCTGCTTTGTTTCTTTGTGTTCTCCCTCGAACCACACAGCTCGTCACCACCTTTTTCGAAGGTGTGGTAAGTACTCAGTGACCCCCCCTTGTTTCCATTTCGCATGCACACAAACACAACATGCATGCATTCTACTCTTACACTCGAATGTATAACTAATTCTAGTATAGTTTACATGCATCATAAAACTTTGCATTCGAACCTATCATTTAAAAGTCAGTATAATCTCTTTTATTCAAGAAGATTGCATGAAACCATTTGTTTATAACTATCAATAAGGGCAAGCTAAAAGCCACACTAGTATGTGTTAAAAATGCATGCATGCACTCTCTCTTCTGCCTTTCAACTCGAACGTATATTTTTTTTCTCTGTTCGCATATTATTGGATTCATGATAACTTAAGGGCGTGACATGTAGCCACTAAGGAGGATTTAGAGAGTGTCCACACTGCACTCACATGCATAAGCATCACATTTCATAACACCATCGAACAAGTAAACATGGTATATCATCACCAAGACTTAACTGGGAAACCCTAAACCATTTTCTAAATAATTTGTATAGTCGAAACCACCCCAGTAGGCTAGAAACCAAGTCCATATCTCGCGATCTAATCGAACGACCACATTCTATTTTTACACGACCCATTTTCACAACACAAATAGCTATGTTTTCGTATAAACACCTTACAAAAATACTCAAGTTTCGATCTCTTAAAAACAGCCCAAGTAAAGCGGGTAACCCATGTTTTGAAAAATAACTAAAACCATTATTGGGCTTAGATTGTAAATCGATAAGGGCCCAATTATGAGAAATAAGCTATTAGCCGAATAAGCTGATGAAATAAGCTGTTTTTATCTTAAATATAACTTATAAAAAGTCGCACACTTTTTCTTTATCATTATGACATTTTTGGACTAAAAACGTAACGCGTTTTAACTATAAGGACTAAAACTGCCAAATTGTGAAACCCGTGGATTGAAGCTGTGAAAACAGTTTCTAAAGGACTGAAATTGACTCTTAAATTAATTTCAAGTCTCATATGGACATTTAAATTATTTTTGGATTAATATTGAACTTTATATTTAACTAAGGACTAACGATGTAACGCAAATACAGTTAGGGTAAAAAGTATAAAATCAGGGAAAGGACAAGGACCAACTATTTTTCACTTGGCATTATTACTTCATTTTTCCACTCCTCATCATCCCACCATTTCACATGCATTTTATACAATTTAGTTATGTATATTTAATTTTCGTTATTAGAAATTTAACGATTTCACATGCATATCATTTCATCATATTTTGAGGAGATAATACCTCGAGTCAAGTGACATAAGAATCAAGATAATATCATTGTATGATATTATATTTTCTTAACTTGAGGCATTTTAAGCATATCACACTCACATCATCAAATCGTTGTACGATTTCTCATTTCACACTCATCGTTAGTTATAAGTCGAATACTTAGATATTCCTCATATTCAGGTCTCGTATTGAAGACGTTTCCGTGATCGTTTCCATAGATCTTATAATTCTATCTTGTCAGCTACACTCCAGGTGAGTCGTGGCCCCTACTTTTAATAATTGTTTTAATAACTCTTTGGGGGAGATACATGCTTCAACTGTTTTAAGTATTTTTATACTTTGAAAACACTTATGATTTATTCAAAATCATCAACTATGTTTTACCACCCTTTGACGGGGATATATACTCGTTATATTTGCAAACTGCTTGCTTAGCTTAAATGCTATATTTAAAAGATAACATTTTCAAACTACTTGTTGTAACAAGATACTAAGACTCATTTTATGCATTCATATAACAGCTGAATGTACTGTTAACTAAACTATGATGTTTATACATCCCAACTGGAAATAATTGCCAAAACTAAAGAACGCATATTCTATGAGAACCCGAACCCTATATTGCCTAAGTTTAGCTATATTGCCATAAAGTCCCTCGATCATGAGCCATTAATCACTGCGGTGAGCGCGAATATAGTGGACAGCTTCGAAACCTGTAAAGGCTGACGACCTATCCCACTAAATACTGGATGGAATGCCGGATGGCTAGTCGTATTTAGTCGCGATACACTATATTTGACACAAATAGGATGAGGCAATCACCTATTATTTAGGGCAAAATCATCAGTAACCTTGATGTGACTTTCGCCGTTGTACGGTACTTTTGTTAACGTTTTGCGCGTCATGAGACTTAGAGCAATATAACCTTTTGAATATATATGTCTTCTTATATATATTCGGATACAGCTGTATTTAGTAACGACCACTCCACACTGATAGATATCAGACCTTGAACTATTGTTTTCACTATGTGATTGGAATATGTAGTACATACTTGGAACTTAACTGTTATCATATGTGACTAGTTGTGTCTTATGATAAAGACAACTCAATGCCTGGCATACTGTACTTTTAAAAGTTGAACTATTATTTCAAATCAAGCATATAACAACGTAACTCATTTAAACTTGAAGCTTATGAACCTCTGAGTTCATAAATGATTTATTCATGGATTTTTACTCAAATACAAACTTGCTAGTTACTGCAAGAAGTACTAGTACCTATTTCGACTATCAACTCTTAAATGCAGTGGAAAGAAAGTTATTTTCTATCAAACTCCACGAACTCACCAACCATTGTGTTGACATTTTAAGCATGTTATCTCAGGTAATCAACGGAGCAGGACAAGACACGGAGCGGGTTTTTAATACTCTGATAACTTAATTGGTGTGAAAATCAAATATGTCATTCTTTCCAAATTACTACATTTTGTGGGATTTTCAAATCAAATATTTCAACCTCTGTACCAAAAACTATTATTTTGAATGACATATAACTTTCAAAACGCCTTTCAAGCCATTTTCTAAAGATTTTGATATCGATCCTCAGTGTAACACCTAATTATTTTCCGCAGCCACAAAACCAAATTAGGGGGTGTTACAGATTGGTATCAGAGCCACAGGTTATAGAGAATCAAATGTTTTCAAACATTGAACTATAACCACACTTTCAAAATAAATGATTTTACACCATACCATTTTACGCCCTCCGTGTCTGCAGACTGTCGTGCTCAATATTTTACCTACTAAGATTGTTTTGTACTAATCTTTACATGCTTAATGTTTACTCTTCACACATAACACACTGTGTTATCTCACACTCACTGTGACACTTTAAACGTACGAATATTCATAATTACTGTTGCTACAGTACCATGTCTTCCAAACTAGTCGGTATCACCAAGACTACCTCTCCTACTACACATGCGTCACCTACCTACCAAATTGCCCCGGATACTGAAGATCCTTATGTAAAAATGTCACAACCCCAGCTTGACATAGAACTCACTCAGAAATCACCTCTGTCATCACCTACTTACTCACCTCCACGTCAGAAACTTAAAAGAGCAACCGAATCCTATTCAGATGAAGATTTGATTGGTGGTCAACCAACATTTGAATCTGAACAGAGTTCGCCCCAAGAGATGACTTGGAAGAAGATCGAGCTAAATTCCCCTTTGCCTGATATCTCAGATTTCCCCATGCCAGATATCCCAGAGAATGTATCCTCACCCAATTCTCCCGACTACAATATAGATACCCATGACCCCATATGGACTTGCCTTCACCAACACACCAGCATACTAGACGCTCACTCTGAACAGCTAAAAGAGTTACATCCATTACGATTCGAATGGTACGATCGTAACATTGATACCCTGTTTAAGAGGACAGATGCTGAAAGACGAGAAGTGTTTGATCTAGGAGTAAATGTTGGTAACATGAAGGACAATTACGAACAAAAACTTAGAAACTTGGACGCCAGAACCCGCTGTTTGGGTAGAGGCCACACCCAAACACACATTAGGATCGAGGACATCGAAAGAGCATTATGGTTAGCTAGAGACACAGCAAGAATCCAAAGCCAAAAGATAGCGGCCTTGGAAAACATGTTAGCTAATCAGATGAATGCGTACCAGGAACGCTTCTCAGCCATGGAAGCTGCACAACTGGATCTTGAGGCAGAAGTTAGACGTTTACGTCAGAGACGTAACTGATCTTAAGTACAGTTGTTGTGCTCAATAAACCAAATAGTTTTGGTTAGTATTCCATGTATCTTTCCATAATTCTGTAACTCTCAGAATTTGTAATCGACTTTTAGGCTATGACAAACTCTTTCTAGTATATCTTTCTGTTGTAAACAAATTCCTTCCACTGAACCCTATTATGGTGCTATAAATGCAAAGAACCATGCAAAATCCCACCATTTATTACTCTCGTAGGTAAACAAATGACTCCACAAAAATCAATGAGGCATTAATAAAAGACTTTGTGTTGGTTGCTTTGATCAAACAAGTTATTAGAGTTATGTCCATATTGATGATTGTAACAGTGATTGTACATCAAATACACCACGACTAAACAATAAACCCTAGAAATCCAAGAACAAATCTTCAAAAGAGAAAGTTGATAAACCTCAGCTTTGATGAATTCGTTTGTTCTTTAGCAATCCCATGTCAAGAGATAATTATCTTACGATGTTACCCAGACACCTCGTATCTCTATGATCCTCAGCTAGTTTTGATTTTGTATTAAGATCACATTGTTAGCAATAATATACAAATACTTTGTTATTTGAAATTATTCTAATGATAAAGTGAATACTAAATCAGTGTTTCTTGTTGTAGTCATTGAAGATGGCCAACATGAGCAACACCCATACCCGCTCAACACTTACAACAACCATGACTCCTAAAACCATCGAAAAGTTGGTAAACAATATCGTTGCAGCAGTACTCGAAGTGACCACAACAGTCCAGCCGAGTGACAACGACATGACAAGAAAAGAAAGAAAGAAGGCTATACCTTGTAAGCATAACCATGAAAGTTTCATGGGGTGTAAGCCAATTTACCTAAAGGATTCAAGGAGAATAACTAAACCTATACGCACTTATGCCCAAAGAATTAGGCAAGATGTTGCACTTAGGAAAAATAACCAAAAGCGAAAACATGAGGAGGAAAGATTCTTTATCCTCAATGAATGTGAGTTCCACAATGATGTTTGCATCCGCAATCATCTACAAGACCGCATTGACTATCTTCGCCAACAAAGACCCAAACCAGAAGTTGGAAGAAACTTCATCACAAACCCTAGTAATGAAAACAAATACTATGGAAAGCAACCTCTGTGCCCAAGATGTAAGTTGCATCACACCGGACATTGCATTGATAAATGCGGAAGGTGCCGGAAAACGGGCCACAAGACAAGAGATTGCAAAGCCATGAAAGGAAATGAACAGCCCCCATCCATAAAATGCCATGAATATGGTAAAATGAGTCATTACAAGAGTTATTGTCCGAACCACAAAGCCCATTAGGAGCCCAAGATTTGTACAAGGGAATAAGTACTCGTCAAAGAAATCTCAACCATGTCGAAGAATGACCTCCATGTTAAGCAGATGAATGGATTCCTGCTGAAAAATAAATAAACTCTAGTCTAGAACTATCTAAGTTATATTTCCGTTTGTATCTACCTTAGGTACAATGGATGTAACCTAAGTGTAACAGTTATCCTTCTACCATATGAGAACTCTACTTTGTAATATTTCCATAATTATAATCTACGTCTATTTCAATTTCTATTCCACCTCTTTATTCATAAGTCATTACGTAACAACACACTGATATTACCTGAAGGATTTAATTAACTCCATTTTGACCAAACCATAGGTTGATACCACATTGTAAGAAATCCTCACCTAAAACTTAGGTCTATACCAAGAACATCCACATATCACTTTACAAAAAATAAAAAATAAAAAATAAATAAATAAATAAATAAATAAATAAATAAAAATTGAACTATCCTTAGTATATGAACAACAACTTTCCAAATTCTTTTGAAAATAATCAAAGGATGCCTGGTTTTGTGACGCAACTATGATAAATTAAATCCTATAAAATTTCTTGAAGAGAACAAGAATATTATAACAACTGCACCAAGCGTTACATCATTTGGTCCTCAATTATACATAGCCTAGCTACCTATGTATAATTTAGGAAGAATCATGTTATAAATGAAACAGCTATCTTTTCAAAGTTTTTATAACAAAATTTCATCCCAAAGACAAAATTCGATACAAATAAATTGTTCATAAACCTCACTTTTGACCGAACCGATCTACACTTATTACCCATTACCTTATTATAAGAAATCAAGGAAAGTACGAAATTAGAAACTATAAAAATTCACAACGATATAAGGCAAACGCAACTAATATAAATTTTATTAGAACCCACGAAAATTAATACATAGCGAGATGATTAACATCGGAAGTGCTAATAGTACAATGAACACAATAAAAGGCATAGAGTCTTCAATAGGTTGGTCCGCCATAGCAACAAAAACCACCACCAACCCACCAATAGCAAGCGCCACCATAGGATGAAGTACCTTGATTATTCTAGAAGACAGACAAAAGCGAACCGTTAACTAAACACAAACGAGATCTCATTCCACATTTATTAAAGATTACATCGACCCACAACAAAGGTACATTCTAACAACACCTATGCGCGACCCTCACTCCCAAAATTTATCCGCAAAAATGGCTAGGATTGTGAGGGGTACGATAACCAACAAGTAGCCGATCAAATAACCGGTATCTTCGCTAGGAAGAAGAGCCAAACAAAAGGCGGCAAAGATGATGAACATGGCTGCAAACACTATAGCAATCGGCGGCATGTTTTATTATTTGGGAAAGTGGAACGAAAGAGATGAGTGAAAAAGGTGAAAGGGAAAAAGGGGAAAGTTAAATAGGGAATATAGGTGGAGAAAAGAATCCGTTATTTTACTATTCACGACCATTAAGTTTCAAAATCACTACCATTAAAAATCCACTAGTCTCGACTCGCTAGAACACTGAATATTAATTGTTAAATACTTCCTACTCTCGATCATTACTTTCACTATTCATAGCCTATGAATGCATTAGTTGATCTAACATTCAAATTTAATTCGTCTGGTACGAAAAAAAAATCAGATTGGATCCTGTCTCCTCGATATTCAAATGAAAATCTCTCGACAACTTTCTCTATAAACTCTCATCTCAAATTACTATATTTTCAACACCTATCACGGACTGAACTTCGGGACGAAGTTCAAAATTTAGGGGTGGATACTGTGAGATCCTGTAAAAATCCCTCGTAATAAATCTCACTGATTAATGATAATCTCAACTTACGGTTTAATAAAACCCATTTTTATGGGAAAAATTTAAACTTTTCTCTTATCGCTATCGTTACCACGATATGTCTCGTGATATATATACTAAACTAGCAAACGTTACTCGAACCACAAATAAATCACGAGATTCCATTCTCATTTAAATTCGATACTCCACAAATAATACTAGTTGGTAATGATAAAACCCTTACACCAAGAACATATGCATTTTCCTAATCACCCTTAATTACTACACTAAATTTACACTAATTTCTACTAAAACTCTTCATTTATTTCTTTGCAAACCAAATGGGCCACACCCTTTGTTCAGCCCAACATCACCTTCGATCCAAACCACTGTCCAAGCCACCACTTTCTTTTGATAATTCATGCAAAGTCGACAGCCTCACCTCTTCAAAACACGACTCGATATCTTTCAAAACTTAAACGTAAGCCTCGAATATTTTTACACAATCTCATACACGACCCACTAGTCTATTTGTACGCCAAATTCTAGAAACTCAAGACAAGTAATTATATGATTTCGAACGTCAAAGTGTTTGTCCCATTTCAATAAAACTCGCATAGGTAAAAAAATCTCAAAACTCGACTAATTCGAACCCGACTTTTCCTAGGCCTTTCCAATGATAATATTAGCACAATGTGATGTCAGGGAGACATTGAAGTCGAAGGTCTATGAAAGCACACGCTAAAAACTATCTAACAACCATTCGAAAATATCTATCTAATATGGATATACTCCAACAACATAAGACAAGCCTTATAAAAATCTTCCATACCTTCTCATGATGTCTAAGTCAGTCAAGGTAGCAGTAGACGTGTATGATTTACTTAACCCACTTGACACTCATTCAATGATAAAGCAAGTAACTGTGTCTTGCTAAACCCACTTGGCGCCCACTTCTATTACAAACCGATTGAAACATATGCATACAAACAACTAAGGCCAAAAGTATCTTTGAAACTTTAACTAAGCATTCACTCTTTCACTCGGTTAGACACTGCCACACTTAACCGAAAATATTCATTGAATATGTGTATAATCCAAAGACTAAAGACAAGCTCTCAAACCACTCTCATACCTTCTAATGCTTCTAAACTCAGAAGAAGAGTTAGACATCAGGAGCATGTGAGGCTCATCGACTTACATATGAGAATTCGAATGATGATAACGTGTGCATATATACATCACGAATACATTCCAACAGCATAGGACAAACTATATCATACCTCCTAATGATTTAAAATCATACGCATGCTAAAACTCATGATCATTCGAACAGTAAAGGTGCATGATTAAACTTGAGGATAATATAGTCAAAACCTTGTGTAGTTTTCTCTATAAAACTCACTCAATTCTAGCCACCTTCACTGCCAACTCGATACACCTTCCATTCTCACTTACTCTCACTAAATACTTTAAAAACCTAGCATCCCTTATCTCTCTGTTGGGAAGTTAATCGAGTAGAAGAAGCGATAAGTAAAACGCATTCGAACCCAACAATCTCGCTGCTTTGTTTCTTTGTGTTCTCCCTCGAACCACACAGCTCGTCACCACCTTTTTCGAAGGTGTGGTAAGTACTCAGTGACCCCCCCTTGTTTCCATTTCGCATGCACACAAACACAACATGCATGCATTCTACTCTTACACTCGAATGTATAACTAATTCTAGTATAGTTTACATGCATCATAAAACTTTGCATTCGAACCTATCATTTAAAAGTCAGTATAATCTCTTTTATTCAAGAAGATTGCATGAAACCATTTGTTTATAACTATCAATAAGGGCAAGCTAAAAGCCACACTAGTATGTGTTAAAAATGCATGCATGCACTCTCTCTTCTGCCTTTCAACTCGAACGTATATTTTTTTTCTCTGTTCGCATATTATTGGATTCATGATAACTTAAGGGCGTGACATGTAGCCACTAAGGAGGATTTAGAGAGTGTCCACACTGCACTCACATGCATAAGCATCACATTTCATAACACCATCGAACAAGTAAACATGGTATATCATCACCAAGACTTAACTGGGAAACCCTAAACCATTTTCTAAATAATTTGTATAGTCGAAACCACCCCAGTAGGCTAGAAACCAAGTCCATATCTCGCGATCTAATCGAACGACCACATTCTATTTTTACACGACCCATTTTCACAACACAACTAGCTATGTTTTCGTATAAACACCTTACAAAAATACTCAAGTTTTGATCTCTTAAAAACAGCCCAAGTAAAGCGGGTAACCCATGTTTTGAAAAATAACTAAAACCATTATTGGGCTTAGATTGTAAATCGATAAGGGCCCAATTATGAGAAATAAGCTATTAGCCGAATAAGCTGATGAAATAAGCTGTTTTTATCTTAAATATAACTTATAAAAAGTCGCACACTTTTTCTTTATCATTATGACATTTTTGGACTAAAAACGTAACGCGTTTTAACTATAAGGACTAAAACTGCCAAATTGTGAAACCCGTGGATTGAAGCTGTGAAAACAGTTTCTAAAGGACTGAAATTGACTCTTAAATTAATTTCAAGTCTCATATGGACATTTAAACTATTTTTGGATTAATATTGAACTTTATATTTAACTAAGGACTAACGACGTAACGCAAATACAATTAGGGTAAAAAGTATAAAATCAGGGAAAGGACAAGGACCAACTATTTTTCACTTGGCATTATTACTTCATTTTTCCACTCCTCATCATCCCACCATTTCACATGCATTTTATACAATTTAGTTATGTATATTTAATTTTCGTTATTAGAAATTTAACGATTTCACATGCATATCATTTCATCATATTTTGAGGAGATAATACCTCGAGTCAAGTGACATAAGAATCAAGATAATATCATTGTATGATATTATATTTTCTTAACTTGAGGCATTTTAAGCATATCACACTCACATCATCAAATCGTTGTACGATTTCTCATTTCACACTCATCGTTAGTTATAAGTCGAATACTTAGATATTCCTCACATTCAGGTCTCGTATCGAAGACGTTTCCGTGATCGTTTCCATAGATCTTAAAATTCTATCTTGTCAGCTACACTCCAGGTGAGTCGTGGCCCCTACTTTTAATATTTGTTTTAATAACTCTTTGGGGGAGATACATGCTTCAACTGTTTTAAGTATTTTTATACTTTGAAAACACTTATGATTTATTCAAAATCATCAACTATGTTTTACCACCCTTTGACGGGGATATATACTCGTTATATTTGCAAACTGCTTGCTTAGCTTAAATGCTATATTTAAAAGATAACATTTTCAAACTACTTGTTGTAACAAGATACTAAGACTCATTTTATGCATTCATATAACAGCTGAATGTACTGTTAACTTAACTATGATGTTTATACATCCCAACTGGAAATAATTGCCAAAACTAAAGAACGCATATTCTATGAGAACCCGAACCCTATATTGCCTAAGTTTAGCTATATTGCCATAAAGTCCCTCGATCATGAGCCATTAATCACTGCGGTGAGCGCGAATATAGTGGACAGCTTCGAAACCTGTAAAGGCTGACGACCTATCCCACTAAATACTGGATGGAATGCCGGATGGCTAGTCGTATTTAGTCGCGATACACTATATTTGACACAAATAGGATGAGGCAATCACCTATTATTTAGGGCAAAACCATCAGTAACCCTGATGTGACTTTCGCCGTTGTACGGTACTTTTGTTAACGTTTTGCGCGTCATGAGACTTAGAGCAATATAACCTTTTGAATATATATGTCTTCTTATATATATTCGGATACAGCTGTATTTAGTAACGACCACTCCACACTGATAGATATCAGACCTTGAACTATTGTTTTCACTATGTGATTGGAATATGTAGTACATACTTGGAACTTAACTGTTATCATATGTGACTAGTTGTGTCTTATGATAAAGACAACTCAATGCCTGGCATACTGTACTTTTAAAAGTTGAACTATTATTTCAAATCAAGCATATAACAACGTAACTCATTTAAACTTGAAGCTTATGAACCTCTGAGTTCATAAATGATTTATTCATGGATTTTTACTCAAATACAAACTTGCTAGTTACTGCAAGAAGTACTAGTACCTATTTCGACTATCAACTCTTAAATGCAGTGGAAAGAAAGTTATTTTCTATCAAACTCCACGAACTCACCAACCATTGTGTTGACATTTTAAGCATGTTATCTCAGGTAATCAACGGAGCAGGACAACACACGGAGCGGGCTTTTAATACTCTGATAACTTAATTGGTGTGAAAATCAAATATGTCATTCTTTCCAAATTACTACATTTTGTGGGATTTTCAAATCAAATATTTCAACCTCTGTACCAAAAACTATTATTTTGAATGACATATAACTTTCAAAACGCCTTTCAAGCCATTTTCTAAAGATTTTGATATCGATCCTCAGTGTAACACCTAATTATTTTCCGCTGCC
Source organism: Artemisia tridentata subsp. tridentata (assembly GCA_021014915.2). Classification (NCBI taxonomy): domain Eukaryota; kingdom Viridiplantae; phylum Streptophyta; class Magnoliopsida; order Asterales; family Asteraceae; genus Artemisia; species Artemisia tridentata. The sequence goes on along the minus strand of CP139501.1, from coordinate 17,899,025 downwards.
ACAAAACCAAATTAGGGGGTGTTACAGCAATTGTGAGTAAAATTCAAATTTTGGTATTTTACTGTTCATTAGCTTATTTCTGTGCTTATTTGTTTTATTGTAGCTTATTTGATCTTGTTATTGTGATTTGATGTTAATTTCATAGCTTGTGCTTGTTTGTTCCTGTTTTTACCTTAAAGGCTTAAAAAACCAAATGAAAAATTAGTTAAAAATTCCATAGCTTATTTATTACTTATTTCTAGTTGAAAAATTATTCAGTAGGGGTTAATTCACTTAGATAATCTTTAGTGCTTCAAAATCCTAGCTTAAATAAGTCTCTTATAGTGTAAAATTTCAACACAGTCTCAATAAGGGGGTGTTTGGAATAGTGCATCAAATGGGTGAAATTTGATGGTACTGTTCATGTGCACTCAGGGAACTTTTGATCTTGCTTAAAATGACTTGAATAAGCAGTTTGTAGGTTGATTTGACCTAGTTTGGAAGATTTTACAATTTTGAGTTTAATGTTGAAGGTTTAATGATAGGAACTGCCTTAGATTGATTTTAATGGAGTTGAGCTGATTTGGTGTTTGTTTTTGATGTATCTGAGTTCACTTTAATGCATTAAGTTGATATTATAGAGTTGGAGTCAATTCATTAGGATTTGGTTAGATTTTGGTTCAAATCTGTGTTAAATCTGCATATTCTGTCACAGAACCATAGTGCAGTCTGCATATGATTTCATAAGCCATCTTAAGGCTTAATTTTGTTTCCAAATTTTCTAAAATTCTTTTCACAAGTAGTTTAGATGATGGTTAATGGTGTTCTTTTAGTTTCAAGTTCAAAACATTGCTTAATAGTGCTTATTTTTAAGCCAAAAAGTGGCCTCAGTAGCCATCATTAGACCTGCATTTTTTTCTATATTTGTTCAAACAGCCTTTTGTTTATGAATTTGCATAAGTTCCTCATAAGCTCAAATAGTCTAAAATTTGGTACTTATACTCCTTGGTTACTTATCTACTTATTCCACATTTTTTTAGATTTTTTATATCAGCTTTTAGATAGCTTTTCAGTAGCTTAAAATTACCTCAGTTGGCCATTCTGACCCTGCAAAGCAGACCCCTTTTAGCTTATTTAATTTAGTTCAGTGCTTATTTGCTTTTCCTTGTGGCTTATTCTGAGATAATTGGTTCATCTAGATTATGCTTAGTCTGATTAGCTTTTTCTAGTTCCCTTTTAGCTTAAAATTAGCTTATTAGATTAGCTTTTTCTAGCCTTAGCTTATGAGCCTTTCTCAAATGATCTGTTTGTTCTAGCTTATTTTCTGGCTTATTTCTCAGTTGTAAAAAATATTTCTTTCACAAAATTTGCTTAATTTTAAGTAGTTAATAAGTTCCAAAAAGAAAAATTTTAAAAAAAAGGGAAGTATGGGAAGTCAGGGGTGAGTGGGACTCGAACCCCTGACCTCAACCACACCTCAACCTTAAACACACCACACACTACCAACTCGCCCTTGGGACTTGTCCTGTCATTCCTTTCCCAATCAATCCTTTTAACCCATTTTTAGTTTTTTTTGCTTATTTCCCATTTTTGCTTAATACCAGCTTATTCAAATAAGCTGGTAACCCATAGTTATTTTTCCTTGATTCTGATCAGCTTAAAGTAGTTTCCTGCAAAATTTCAGATTTTTCCATTTTCATTTAGTATTTTTTATATATTTTTCTTTTAAAAATAGTTTTTAATTCATAATAAAAAAAATATAAAAGTCAAAAAAATATAATTCTTTTTTCTAAAATTTTCTTTTATCATTTAGGACTTAGGAAAAATAAATTTACACCCGTAGAGTTAATATTTCATTAAGGCTCGGGATTTCCCGGTTTAAGGTCGTTTTTTATTTTCTTTACGTTTTTGCTCAACTATGTTTTGTAGACTTATTTCTTATGCTTGTTAAGTTGTATTTAGCTTGTGTATGCTTTCCGTAGTTGTAAATTGCACAATTTCCATTTTCGTTTTGAATTCCCGGTTAACGTTTTTAGTTAAATTTCGTTCGTACTTAATTTTGCTTTGTTTCTTTACTTTTCATATCTCAATTAGAATATTAAAAACACAAAAATCCAAATTCCATCTTTCAAGCACTTTAATTCCAAACCTTACACGAAATCCTCGATTCACACCTCGTCGGGAAACGACCCGGGTAACACTTGCCCGGTATCTCATATCGAATTCACGGGTTTTGCACGTTAACCTTTGTCTTAAAGGGTTTGCTTGTTGATCCCCGCGTATCACGCGTATCTGATATATTTTTATATACTTCCCAAGACGAATCATTTATCCCCCCACTTGCAATCAAGTGCGGATGATAATAGCAATAAATACCATAACATTATACATTTGCTATTATAAACGGAAGAATCGTGTAAAAATCATACCTTGGCAATAGTTTTACCTCTATCCTTACCTTACCCGGCTTGGTTGGAAAATAAAATGGCTTGAACATTAATTGTGAGAGAATAGTATGTTGAGTATGAGTGGATGTCCCTTCTTCTTCGTTTGTTCCATTGTGTTCCATAAAAGATGAGAAAGGGTCATTGGTGAGTACTTGTTCGAGTTCCTCTACATTCTTTTTTGGCTTTAAATTCATTTTCTCTTCAACCAAGGTAGTGTCCACGAGCTCATTATCAATTCTTTTGAAATTTTAACCAAATTTGGATCTTCATCGGGTAATTTACATGTTTCTTCAAGTGGCATGACATGTTCGGAAGATTCTAGGAGTTTAGACTCCAAAACTTCATTAATATATTCAGCATCATTCTTTAATCATCTAGGAAAAGGGATTGGCGTGTAACATGGTTAATCAATTGGTTCATCGAATGGAGATGATTTGGTAAGAAATGCCTTAAACCATTTAAACCACTCTCGTTCATCAAGATTTAAATCTTCAGTTTCTTCATGAAAGTCACCCAAGATTTTCATCTCATCAACCAACTCCTTATTAGGCACCTCACTAATATCAATAACCTTATTAGTTTCAGAAGCATACTTGTTATCCTCTTCATATGTATACACATCGTCTTCATCAGGTGGAATATAATCATGGTGTTCTTGTAAAGATGAGAACATACATTCCACCTCAGGTGGAAAATCACATGTAATAGCACCATACTCTATTATTCCACAGTCATCTTTATCTTCATCATAAGCACTTTTAGATAAATAATCTTCTTTGTAAACAATTACTGGATTATCGTTCAAATCAAACACTTTTGACTCTTCTTCATCACAATTCGAAATACACCGAGTTTGTTGAAACAGCAATCCAATTCTTTCTATCCACGACTTTCCATGTTCCGATAACAAGTATTCTTCCATAGTGTCTTCTTTCTTCTCGATGAATTGTGCACCAAATCTTACCTTTTTCCAGTCATACACTTGACCATTGCGCAAGGCTTTTTCTTCCTCAAGTCTAAAATATTCTTCCATAGCAAAGTAAAGCAAGAACACAAACATATAAAAAGATTTCATAAACTTGGCTAACATCTAAGGGTGTTAGCCCATAATCTCAGCAAAAGATAGAGTATTCATTGAAAGTAAACACAATAAATTCATAGACAAAACTATTATGCTAACCGAATGATACACGTCGTTAAATCTTGAGATGTTCTTTGTCGATCTTCAAGGATGGATGGAGGAGGTGTTAGGGACGAATTTGGGGTGTCCCCAACTGATAAAAGTGATGTCAAAGTCGTTCTAGGGCTTTGGTATTTATAGGGCTAAGCTAGGGCAACTTCCAAGAAAATACCAAAAATACACTCTGCTGGTTGACCCTCAATACGGCGTATTGGACCAGACCAATACGCTGTATTCACCTCATAAACAGATAGTAATTCTTTTTTTCTTCGCTTGGCCGCTTGAATCAAGTAAAACGGAGTCCGGATGCAAAAGTTATGACCAAAACAGTGAAGCATCCTCTATGTAAACATGTAAACGTAGTTTCTTCAATCAGCTTAGGATCTTCACTTGCTTTCTTCTCGGATAGAACTCAAATACGGCATATTCCTTGAATTGAATATGCTGTATTGATGGTGTAATACGTAGGCTCCACTCATAGAATATTCTAGAATAATAGCAATCATGCCTCGATACGTCGTATTGATGGTGCTTGAATACGCCGTATCGATACTTCTTCGTGGGTACTTAGTGAAGTTTCCAAATCCCGAATACATCGTATAGGCGTCATGTGGATACGGCGTATTGAATAAAACAACTTTGTTCTTCTTTGACCAAGTTTCATATACGGCGTATCCGCTGAACATAGATACGTTGTATTCATCAAAGTCAGGCAAGGTCTTGAAATCTTCTAAGTGCATGGATACGGCGTATCCGTTAAGGATCGATACGCTGTATTAAGTGTCTTGAACAGTAGAATTTCTTGAATTCTTTGCTTTTAGTCCAAATCGTGTTGTTTTCCTTTAGCTTTCTTAAAATGCTCATTAATACCTGAAATTCATATAAATAAGCAATTAAGTATCGAATCCAACATATAAAGGGCATATTTAGAGGGATAAATGATATATAAAATGTGACTTTATTTGATGTCATCAGTGAGCCCAATCAACCAGAAATGACCATCAACAACATCTTTTTCCGAATTGCACAACTTGAGTCTTTACGTATACTCCTTGCCGTTGCATATAGTAGTATGTTCAAATTAAAACAAATGGATGTCAAAAGCACTTTTAATAGAGTCATTGAAAAGGAAATATATGTAACTCAACCTCCGGGTCTTATTTATTTCCAAAAACCTAACTATGTTTTTAAACTAAAGAAAGACTTGCATGGACTTGGTCTAGAGAATACATGATGGCATAATAGTATAATATCATTCCTTATTGAACATGATTATGTGATGGGCATAAGAAATAAATCGTTATTTTTCAAAACCAAAGACACGCATCAAATCAACATTCAAATTTTTGAAGATGACATCATTTTTGGAACTACATGTCAATCATTACATGATGAATTCGTTAATTACATGCATGATAATTTTAATCTTAATATATTAGGAAATCTCAAGTATATACTAGACTTACAAATCCCACAAAGTGACAATGGCATATACATATCAGAATCAAAATACTTGAGAACGCGTCTCAAGTCAAGAGACTTGATCTTGAAAATGTCAAATCCATCAAGACACCTATGTCAACCGATTTAAAACTCACCTTAGATAAGGATGGAGTTTCGGTTGATCGTTATAAATATCAATGTCTAATCGGGTGCCTACTTCATCTCACCGCTAGTAGACCCGACATCATGTTTAGCGTGTCTTTATGTGCTCGATTCTAAAACGATCCCAAAGTATCTCATATGGATGCCGTCTTACGTATATTTAGATACTTAAAAAGTTTTCAACATCTAGGCCTTTGGTACCCAAATGGCTCAGGAATTGAAATAAGTGTCTACGCCTACTCAGATCATGATGGAGATTATGTCGATTAAAAAACCACGAGTGGTGTTTGCACCTTTGTTGGAGAATGTCTTACTCAATGGTGTTGTAAGAAACAAACGGCTCTCGCTATATCAACTACCGAAGCCGAATACGTAGCAGCCGGAAGGGCTTGTCAACAGGCATTGTGGATGAAGCAAGCCATTAAAGATTACAACATCAATGTGAAAGATGCTCTTGTACTTTGTGACAATAAAGGTGCAATCGACCTGAGCAAAAATTCCGTTAATCACTCTCATACGAAACACATCGAAATTCGTCATCACTCTCTACGAGATAACGTTCAAAAAGGAAATATTCTTATGGATAAAGTCGCCTCGGAAGACAATGTCGCCGATATACTAACTAAGCCGTTAAAACGCGAAACATTTAATTATCTTAGATTGGGTCTTGGATGATTGAGCATATTGAGTAAAATTGTTTACTCATGGTTTCTAAATTGAATTTTACTTATCGTAAGAAAATCCAAATTTTATATTACAAATTTAATTAGTGATTAAAATCTCTAAACCAACTAACAAAGATTATTTCTTTATTGAAAATGCTATTATCCTCTAAAAATCTTGTTTTTCATTCCTTATCTCATTTGCGCCCCCACAAAATCCAATCCAAACAACCCCACACATACACCCCAATCCAATAAACAAAAAATCAAAAAAAAAATTCTCCTTCCCCCTCTTCTTCCTTCGGCCGACGCAACACACACCCACACCACCTCCGTTTTTTATTTTCTTCTCTTCCAATTCTTCAAGGATCTTGGTATGTTTTGATCACCTATTGCTCTCTATTATGTTTATTTTCATTATTTACTATCAATTAGGTGTTAGTTTGATAAATTACACTTTACTACTATTCACACTAGGTTTTCCTCAAAACTAGTTTTAGGCATTCTCAGATTGAATTGAGGTTGAATAATTGTTGTTTTACATCATGGAAAACTCATTAATACAAGCAAAACTATGGCAAAAAAAATTTAAAAATTTTCGAACCATTCTTCTTCAAAAAGCCATTTTCGATTTTTATCTTATATAATTTTGGCTAATAAGCTTTGTTGTTATGCACATTTAATTGTGTCTAACTATTTGATATTTTCTTAGGAACAATGGGTGATCGAAAGGATACCAAACATCTCATGAAACGGGTTCGTTGTGGTCGTAACATTAAGGTCTACAAACCATTTGAAAATAGAAACTATCACGAAGGACGACATTGTGATAATGATTTCATTAGAATTTCGTGTTTAAGAGAGCCTTTCACTCAATCTCGTTGTCTCTCCTTCGCCACACTTCCTTCCGCCATCTATCCTCGTCACTTACAAGAATTCTATGCTAGGTATTCTTTCAACATGGATGAGCTTTCTCTAAACTTTCAAATGTATGGTCGCAACTACACTTGGAGTTTAGAAACGCTTGGAAATGTTCTAAACATATCTTCGCACGGAATCTTGTTCGAATCCGACTCCATCGAAACCAAAGAATTCAAAAAATACCGACCATATCATCCTACCAAACGACAAAGAATCAATGGTGCACTTATCTAAAACACAATTTTCAAACCGGAATTCCATTGTCATGATGAACCCGATTCACATTGAGAACGTTCTAACCTTCGGGATCAACTTGGTACGTGGGAATATGTGTTGACCTCAAATGTGTTTGTTAAAATCGGGTCTAAAGGGCACATCTCCATTGTTGTTGGATATATGTTTTATTGCATTGCAACCAACACTCCATTTAATTTTGCTTATCTAATGGCAAAACGAATGGATAAATTGAGTGGTAACAAGAGATGGATCCCTTATGCTCGACTTCTTACAACACTTTTTGAGCACATTCAAAATGAAAACCCACATGATCAAAGGCGATTTCCCGAATGTGAAGTGGCGGCTCCATTGTTTACCAACTTCAACTCCGACAACCTTGAACAACCGATGTACCCTTTGTAGTTTCGGATTTTCGTGCTTCTTCATCCCATCATGCTCCTTTGGATCCAATTGGACAGGTTCAAAACATCATTAATGATATGTTTGACGAGGATGCTTGGAATGAATCTGAAGATGTGATTAGTGAGGATGAAGAAATTAGAGATGTTGATAATTTGCCGCAAAATGAAAGAATCGCGTTCAAGGCCTACAAATCCGTGAAGCGTCAACGTCGTGAGACTCGTTCAAAACTTGGAGTGATGGTGAACTTTGTCAAGAACTTAGGAACGTACTTATCATACAAAAACATATGATCTTTTGTGTTGATGTTCTAGTATTAAGACTTGTTGATCTCCTACGACAATTTACTTGTTGTGTGTTTTAAGACTTGTTGTTTGATGTATGTTGGATAATTTGGTTATGTTATGAATTTGATTTTTTAATTAATCTCATTATGATGTTATGATTTCATGGATGTGGACTAAACTATGTATTGAGTTTCCAAATGGTTACCTAACCCATTTTGGACTTTCTACATGTGAGGATTCGTCTCTTGTGTGTTTGTTATTTGTGTAGCCAAGAACACCGCAAAGGTGTGGCTCTTGACCTATGGATCCCCGCCTTGGAACAAGGGGGAGCAACGATCTAGTGGGAGCATGCTCGGGGGAGTATTATGTTACAATTGGTTCTATGTCAAGAACGGGGAGAAAGAAAGCCTCCTGCCTTTTTGCTTTGACAAAAGGGGGAGAAAGAAAGCAAAGAGCTCAAGCTCAAAGGGTGAAGTTATTAGATTCAAAGCTTCACCAAATTACAAGGAAGATCAAGACAAAAGCTACATCAAAGGCGGTCTTCATCTTCGCTACGGTTGTAATTTTATTTGCTTTTAGAATTTATTTGTCATCATCAAAAAGGGGGAGATTGTTGGTGCAACATTGTTTGAGACTCCCTTATGTTTTAATGATGGCTAATAAACCTTCGTTACACTTAAAATCACAAACGTTAGCCAAAAACCAAAACAACCCAAAACGGGGGTCTGGCGCGCTGCCGGCACTCCGATGCATGGCCGGCGCGCTAGGCTCGTTAACTTGGGCCATTTCAGTTTTTGAATGTCGGCTTTCCCCTTACCCGACAAATATGATTCTCTCAATAAAGGTATGAATATGATAAGTGATAAGTTTGGAACACTCAAAATGATGTGTAGACCTAGAAAAACTCAAAATCACTATCTCTCGGTTTTTGACTAAAACACCAACTCAAAACCTTTATCAATCGCCTCTAGCCAAGGCTTCTCCAAACCTAGGAGATTTATACTTTCCGTATAACATCAAAAGAAAGTATTGATATGACCATAATCCGTGTTTACGTCTACTCTAATCACATAACGGGTTTACTCCCTTTTGGTCAAACAAAGTCAAAGGTCACTTTGCGTAAATGCATCCTTTCCTATTTTGGGATATGCTTTACTTATGATGCAAAGCACTTAGCTTGTTTGCATCAAGTTGATTAGCGATCACGGATTGGGCCGTATCGACTACTTGAGGTTGTGTTACACGGAAGTCGTTTATCCTTTGTATTTCACTACTTCCACTTCCAAACACATTTCCTAATCATCATTGTCTAAATCTTTTCCTCTTAATGACAATGTGATTATCTCTTAATCAATCCTTTGATTAAAAGTTTCAAACCTTCAAAACCTTACTTAACCATTTCAAAACTCATCCTCCACATTACAACGCATCCTCCCAACATTTTTTACATATTCCTTACACAATGTATACCCTAATGTACCCTTGTCTCCCACATTCCATCTTTACCCAATATACATTCCATTTAACCAACTTTACATTCTATCCAACAAAAATAAAACACATCATCCACTTTCTCACTACACATTCACTATTCAACTCTCTTCCCCACACAAACCCTAATTTCAAATTCAAATTTTCACACTACTCACATACACTCTTCTACACACACTAACCCTAAATTTCAAATTTGAAATTTGAAATCAAAACAAAGGTCAAGTATCTAAAATGCCAAAATCCCAAGACGGGATTCTGGCGCGCTGGGCACGCGCCAACACGTGGCCAGCGCGCCAGGCTCGAAGTGAATATTCTCACTTTTGGGATTTTTGCCTATAAATACTCCCCCGTGTCTCTTGTATTCCTCACCCCTTGCCATTACCTCTTTCTCTCTATTTTCTCTTCTTCTATACTCTAAGTCTACTACACATCTTGTGTTCTTGATCTTATCATTATCATTCATTGATTAGAAAACATTCTTGTAAGGGAGATTCACAAGAACTTAATCCACTCTTGTGAATTGTGTCGAGGGTCTTCTTCAACCCTTTCTATTAGAATCAAGTCACTAGGTTAGTTTAGGACTTGATTCATAAACAATCAAACTATCATTCAATTTGGTTGTTAGGTTATAAGTCTTGTATCTTTGTGATCAAGCCTAGATCTTGGGAGATCTAGATTGAAAGTCTTGTATCAAGGTGATCATGCCTAGATCTAGGGAGATCTAGTTAGGGGTTGATACTTCTGGTGTGAAGTCTTATGGTCTTTGTGGTTAATACGAATCACAAGATTCTTTTGGGTGGTTTCCAAGGGCGGAATACCGTTGGGAGTAACTCTTTTTAGTGAGCGTTGATCTTTGTGCATATCGGTGAAGTGAAGTTGTAACGGTTTATAGTCCACCGAAAGGATTATACTAGAGTAATAGTATCGGTGTCGTGGATTCGTAACTGAACATACGGATGGTATAAACCTCCCATCCCGAACCAGTATATATCGTGGTGTCTATTTACAAGCTTTACTTATTTATCATATAATCACTTGTTGATATTGAAGACTTAAAGTTATTAAACTTCATAAAAGTTGAAAAGACCGTATTCACCCTCCTCTTCGGTTCCACAAGAGTGTCACATACTACAACCCTAATGATTAGCATACATGTTTATCTCAAAATCTTTGCCTATATACGAATAGATAGAAACCAATTGAAACCTATAAATCATTCAACGTAAAAAAATGAAAGTGAACTTATAATCACATACCTTCATAACCTATCACATGAATTTTTATGAATTGATAATATAAATCGTTTTCGACGTTCCTGTGTTTTTTTCTTTGTTACTTGGGCATTAGGGTTAATTTTTGGTGGGCAAAAATGATTGGGAATGACAATGGAGAGGATAAGAGAATAGTATTTTCTAAATTATCACTATAGCCCAAAACTATCAAACATTAGCAATTCAGTTAAATTTTTGATGAATTGGAAAGTGGTTTTTCAGTAAATAAGTTATGGCTAAAGTGGATTATCATATATAGTTTTTGCTTTAAATGTTTGCATCATTGCTCTCATGTAACATTTTCTAGCTTTTACTATGTTTTCTTTCCTCGAATGCAACCTCTTTATTAAAAGTAATGATTCTGTTAATGGGGTGCTCTCAACTTTAAACTACCTATTTGCTCATCGTTACAAATTAAGGCATTCACGGGTACACCAGTTTTTTAAGACAAGGGGGAAAGGGGGTTTTGAACCGGTGACTTCTAAAATCTAACCACCCCGCGGGATGGGGTCAAATATAACCAAACTGAAATTATAGAGGCCCAATTAGATATATTTCATGCATCAACAGCAATTCCTTTAGGTAATTAAGAAATACTTAAACCACTTGTAAAACGTTCCAATGTTCATAGAACAGGAATAGACCTTATATGGTGTATTAATATTTCCACTCTCAATTTCAGGTAGGTTTACATGCTGAGCATGGTTATGCTAGAAGTTTAGCTCGTTTTGCTGCAAACCTTGGCCCTGTTGTCTGGAAAGTTGCTTCAAAGAAAATCGAAAAAGCTTTGCCACCTGGAACAAAGTTTGCTCCTGGAGTCGTCGGTGAAAATGATATTATTCCTCCACCGTCATCATTTTTCCCATCTGGGAACATGGGACAATTGCCCAGTTTGGTGACCGAGAACCTTTCAGCCCAACCTCAAGCTCCATCTTCTTCAGGACCAAACCCCGCCCCCTTAAACCCCCATAAATTAGAAACGGTTGACCCAGACATGAGAGAGAATTCTGGGACAAGAACTGGGTCATTGTCCCACCATGTTAGAAATGGTTTTAATAGTGCTTTTGGGAGTTCAACAATAGAATGTGAGAGAGTAGGTGAAGTGGGCAGTGGTTCTGGGAAACCTTCTTCTTGGCAGCAGGTATCGTCACCCAACTGTTGACGGTTACAGCTGCAGTTCCACCCGATTTAAAGGTAGGTTCATTCGGTTTTGGAGTGTGTTTGGCAGCGTTATGACAGTAAAGGAGACGATGTGTGACCGAGTGTTTGTAGGCTTTTCACATGTAAAACACAAAGTATTACTGGTCATGAGCTGAATTGAGCTGTAGCGGCAGGTAATTCTATAGGGTAGGAATGATTCTGTACAGATCAAACATAACTATCTCTGTAACATTGGACTGATAGATTAATCAGATCATGATGATAAATCTGGATCGAAAATAAGAAAAGAAAAAAGAGGGGGTTATTTTGGGTTTTTTTTGTGTCTTGGTGTAAATTTATTACTATTATTTGAAGAAAACAGACTTGTTTGGTAGATTGTTAGTCACCTTTGGGGGTTATATATGATCAAGAGGACTGTATCCTGGTTCCTGAGACTGTTTCGAGTAATTTAACTTATTTGGTACTTCTATTGTTTTCTACTCTACTTATTTTTGCTTCATTGCGGTTAGAATGTTGAATAATGTGGATGCAGATTATGCTATTTGTAGGGAACTTTTATTAGAAAGAAACCAATCGAAACCTATAAATCATTCAACGTAAAAAAATGAAAGTGAACTTATAATCACATACCTTCATAACCTATCACATGAATTTTTATGAATTGATAATATAAATCGTTTTCGACGTTCCTGTGTTTTTTTCTTTGTTACTTGGGCATTAGGGTTAATTTTTGGTGGGCAAAAATGATCGGGAATGACAATGGAGAGGATAAGAGAATAGTATTTTCTAAATTATCACTATAGCCCAAAACTATCAAACATGAGCAATTAAGTACATGTGTATGTTTGAACTTTTTCAACATCTAACTTGATAAACTAATTTTTTTTATTTTTTTGCCAAATCAAGTAATATTTAGGCTTTTAATTAGATAGGTTTTAGAAATGATAATAATATTTAATTAAGTTATTACCTAACTAGGAAAGATTTAAGGTGGTGTTTGTTTTCTTTAAAGAAGTCTTAACACCTTTTATTTGACTAAAGCTTTTATTGAGTCAGAGCTTTTAGGTGTCTAGTGTGTTTGTTTTTTATTTTTCGTTCAAAGACATACAAAGGTAAAATCATGTAAATAGACCTGACATGGAAGGTGCATTTTAATGCCTCTATTTGAATTAGTAAATAGTCAAATGTTTTCTTTAAAAATAACAAACAATTTTTTATTCAAATTCAGATATTTTTGCCTCAGATTCATATTAAGAGCCTCTTAATAAACAAACAACACCTTAATTTTTTTGAAATACAAATTTCCCTACTTGGGTTTTCTTTTATTATATAAATAAATAAAGATTCAAGTTGTTTTCACAAATATTTATTCTAACTTTTTAATATTTTCTTTATTTATTTTCTAAAACTTAAAAACTCAGCTTTCTTTATTAAGCAAGGAAGGGACAAAATCTATAGAATTTGAGGGAAGAAGAAAAAATGACATCATCCTTTATCGCCTACACCTCCAGCACCACTCCTCTCATAAACCCTAATAATAACAGATTCAACCAATCTTCATTAAACCCTAGTAGAACAAAACCCAACACTTTCACTTGCTTTGCTGCTAAACAACAACAAACAGGGGGCCCACCTGTCAAAAAACAACAGCAACAACGTAATAAGGCCACCTGTTAATAATAATAAGAATAAGAACAATAACAAAAATGGGTTTAACAAGGGTTTTGGTGGTGGTGCTCTAAATGAGGATGAAAATGAGGAGGAGGGTTTTGAGGAAGAAGTTGGTTCAAGTGGGAGGAAAGGTAAAGGGAAAGTGAGGTATCAGCCTTTGCCGTTGCCAAAACCGCCTGCTGGGTTTCTTGTTGATGATCAGGGAAGAGTTGTTGCTGTTTCGGATAGGCGTATTGCTACCATTGTATGTTTTCTAGTGTTGATTAGTAAAACTGTTTTTTATTGCGCTTAGTTGCACCACACTAGTGTCCCATAGAGTCATGTGCGGAGATAGGAGGGGGGCACAAGGGGTACGTAGTGCTAACATTGTTTGTTTTTTCCTCTGTCCATCATTTCTTATATGCATTTTAGTAAAACACTGACTATGATAAGCCTAGTTTTGGTTCCAATATATGTCTGCTAGAATAACTTTTGATGTTAAGGAAGATAGTGCTTGATTAACCTATGCGATTTAATAATGTAGGTGAAAAGAAATGGGTCATACCCTTTAAGAATTGGTTAAGGTATACAAAAGTGTGTTCGATCTCCTAAAGAGCTTAATTCAGATTAAGTGGATCAATAAGTTAATAATAGTTCTGTAATAGTATTTGAAATTCATAAAATGGCAGAGTTGTTGTTGTTTCCGATAGACGAAATGCTGCCATAGTGTGTTTTGTAATGTTTTTATCTTTTTATAGTGTTTATTAATAAAATTGCTTATGTGCTTATTGTGTTTAGATGAAACAGTCATAACAGTGTTTAGGATTGCTTATCCACACTGTTTATCCTGTTACTCCGTATTTGAAAATGAAAAATGTTGTTTTGAATAAGCATATTGCCGATAAGGCGATAATTATTTCAATCTACTTATTGCAAAAAGTGACTAGCATTCTAATAAGCAATACCAAAGCCCCCATATTCTTGATTGTAACAATATGATGATATTTATGAGAAATATAATAAATTATCAATTGTGATTTTCTGAAGTTAGGGGCAGAATGCAAGGATTGCAAGTTGTGGTTTTAATAATGATTATGCCAATGCATGCATGTTAGAATGATTGTCAAGTGTGTACTTCGAGTAATGTATACACAGCAAACTTGTTTGACCTATGCTATTCAATAGAGGTGGCCAATTTTACCCATTTTACATGAAACAAGTTTGCTTGATCAAGCTAAAAAAATGTGACTGAAATACAAATAGGTCATACAATCTGTAATTCGGTCAAGGTATGTTAAAGTACGTTCGACTTCTCAAATTTTTATACTTAAACAAGGTGATAAATTAATAAATACTTTCTGCAGTCATTTTTGATATATTGGCTACTTTGAAGCTAATAAACAAGGGTAAAGAAGTCTTGATAGGTCAACCCAGCAACCTATACATCTTTTGATTTGATTAGAAAGCATTTTGACTCCTTACTTAACCTACCCATATGAAAACCTATACAATTAAGTAAAACTGTGTTTCGGCTAAGCTTTGACTTACACAGTTGTCATTTACAATCTTAATGATAACAGTATAACACCATCTTAACTAGGCTATGCTCGTCAAGTGTATTATTTTGGTTGAAAATTATGATCCTTGCGCAGAAAGATTGGGTGTGAAATGAACGCAAACTGATTCAAGGCAACATGCTACCTCCTTCAAGTTTCACTTTAGGAATGCCTTTAAAGCTAGCTCTCTCCTTTAGAACCCTGAAGTGGTGCTCGTAGGGAACATGAGCTGTAGACCTGTAGTGCTGAATAAACATCTTTTCGTAACAAATTAAATTGATTGTATTGGGTTCAGAATGATATTTTAAACAATGACAACTCAGGGTATATACCAGGTCCTCATTCTTTATGTTTTGGGGGGTGTCTAATCAGCTTATTTTTCTGGCTTATGGGGTTAATTGAATTATGAAAAGCAAATAAGGCGCCCCCCTCTTTTTTCGGCTTATAAGCTTATCAAGTGTGGACCTATATAAACCCTAAGCTGAATTTGATAAGCTCATAAGCCGAAAAGTGTGATTACGACTTGCTAGCTTTTAAAAAATCATATAAGTCCATAAGCTGGCAAAATAAGCTAATTCAAACACCCCTTAGCTACTGCAAGCTCACGCTCTGCTGTATTTGTTAAGTACTATTACATTTGCCTCTTATTCTGTATGTGAGAGAATCGCTTGAAGTATAAGACGAGGATCTGTCAGTCATATCCAAAACTGAAAGAACCTTCTGGAATTCAGTTGCTGTTTGTATATGTGAAATTCTCAGACTATGTAGTCACTAATTGTCATGGCATCTTATTTGCAACATACTAAATTGTGAAAACTCATGCACAGGTTGATCCTGCGAATAATTTTCCACTAGAATGTGTTATCAGACGGGTTTTTAGAAGTTCACAAGGAGATGAATGTATGCTGCTGTGCCCTATTGATACGTAAGTAAACGTTGCTCTTAGATATTAAAAAGACATGAAGTTATTAGTCTATTATGTTTTTAATCACTCACTCATATTTGTGGCTTCTGCAGGCCTGTTCAGATACTGAAGAGCACAAACTTTGAGGGATGGTCTGCTGTATGTATTTTGATACTTTTAGCACCTTCCTAATACCAGCCAAGCTTCACATTTCCAATTAATGATCAAAGTTTTGAACATATTTGCATAACTTAAAACTGGAAAAAGGCCTGACCTTGTTAGTGTTACTTTTTGGAAAAACCTGTATTGGAAAACTGAAAGCATTCAATTGCTTGTTTCCTTTCGACCTGTAGCTATCTTATTGCTTGGATGCAAATGCATTTTAGTTGGTCTTTGGATTTAAGCGTGATTAATTTTGTACTGTATATGGATTATGAGTACATGGTAATTGAATTTGTTAGACTTAAACAAGTTTGAAATTGTTTATCGTAAGCTAGTCTTATGAGCAAGTGAATACAGTAGACTTATTGGGAATTTGGATTGATGTTCTACTTTTTTGGTTGCCTTTGAAATTTGGATATAAGTAGTTTGGAGCGGATGACAAATTTAAGTTGATTTAACTGGATAGACTTAAGACGAACTCATGATTCCTGTTTTTACCTGTATGTTGTTGTCAATTGCATAGCACCTGTTCTTGGCTCTCTAGTGGACCAACCTGTATGGTTTTAACTCAAAATCATCTTCTGGAAAAACAATCGGTGTGTAAATATCTAGAACTGTCTTTAGATATTTGTTGTCTGTAATTTAGCTTCTTCTAACTATCACCTACCAAAACACTAAGGAAGTTTTCTAGACTTATTACTTTATTAGGACCAAAAGGTATTGTGATAACATGCTATGTATCAAAGATCGATTACCAATTTATAATTACTTGGTGAATAATGGGCCTTAAGTACATTTTCTCCCACTATGGGTTAGCGGATCTACATTAAACTTGTTCATCGTTTCATATGATAGCTCTTGGTTTCTGAATTCCACTTGAAGTTTCTGGCTGAGTAAGTTGTAGGTGGAAACAGCAAGTTACTTTTGAAATCTTAGATGATTGTATGTTGCATAAATCTTTGTTTATTCGTGACTTTTAGGCTTAGATGTCAAACTATTCCCAGATGAGCTTGTGAACATCTAGACCAGTCCATCACATAAAGCTCAGTAACTCACATCACTGTTAATTAGCCATGATTTGGGGATAATTTGACTGTGAGGCTATGAGTTAGGCATGATTATATTTTGCTTAATTTGATTACTTGTTCATGGTGTACTCCATACATATCTGTCTTACTCTCATTATTACACATGATAGCACTTATGCTCTATCACTTACGTACTCTATTATTTGCATGTATTTTTTAGGTTAGTGATGATGAGGTTGAGTCAATCCTGCCTACCGCGTCCTATGCGCTTGCCAAGATACACATGCATCTGGTCTATAGTGGGTATGTTTTGTGAACTATGTTTGGTGGCATTCTTATTGTTTTTTTCTTTTTTCATTAGTTTATATGATGAATCTTGTTTTATGTATTTGTATATCGTTATCATTTAAGCTTTTTCTCCATGACAATCAAGGTTCTGCTATACAGCACGTGGAGGATTTTGCTACACTGAGGATGATATATTTGAATGTCGCACAGGTAATGCTATGTCTTTAACTATTATACACAATTAAATATATGTGCTCATTATCAATGATTCAATGTTATTGTGTTTCATGCCAAGATGCAATTTTTTATGAGAATTATCCACGTCTAAGAGTTCATTATTATTTTTGGCAATTGATGCAACCAATGTATTTTGCTGTAAAGATCTAGAAGTGTATGTTCATGATAGATATGCTATGCAGATCTTTTTAACATGTAGGTTTTATCTGTCACTACCATGTCGTTGGTTGTAATTGATAAAGGCTGAAGTTTACTATAATCTGGATTATAATTATAATTATAATTATAATAGCATTTAGTTAATTATCACAAAGTGTATACAAGATGATTTATTCAGATATATAAAGTGTAGTTCAAGGCAATTTCTCGGGTCGTGTAGTCCTCCATATCAAGCTCAGGCTAGCCACTTTATGCGCACCTTTGCCTGTGTCGACAAGTGATAGAGTGCTATAGATAACTTGTTGGATCAGCCCAGTGGGCCTGAATCATGGAAAGCTTACTATAGGAAGAGATTTTAGGGAGGGACAGGTGTAGGGTAAAGATAAGAGTATGAGGGAATAATTTATATTGAAGATTAGGGAAGTAAAGAGAATATCTGATAGGATTTTTGCTGAACATTTGTCTGCTAGCTTGGGCAGAGACTTCCCTCATATGGCAGGGTTCTTTTCTGATTCTGTTTATCATTTTTAAGCTATTTAATACTAAAACTTTACACGTGCCTTCATATTTATTCTATATGTCCAATTAACTGATATAGATTCTGTCGACGAGGCTCTTGTGTTTTACGGTACGGCGCTCCTGTGAGATGAGTCACTGTTGACTGTTAAACCCAGTCGAACTTAAACTTTTGTTTTTTAGAGAGATTATTTCCCTGGTGTTTGAAAGTCTTCTAATATAAGTTTTGGGTCCACTTCTAATAGGAATATACGATGCCTTATTAAATGCCCCGACATCATTGTGCGATTAATCTTCTGCCACAAGAACAAAAATGCTTTGTCTTTAGCGTACTTACTTTCCAGGAGAAAAATCATATGATAACTTGGAGAAGGTAATCGTTATTCGAGATCACTGGTGTCTGGTCAACGGAATGGGAAGCCATAAATAATTTTTGACTATTATCCTGTGCAGGAGCTCTTTTTCTTGGCAATGTTAACATTTTTCCCCCTTTCAGTTTATGCTCATATACTATGTTTCTATATTGAGTTTTGTCATATGAACCATCTGGAAAAATTTACCAACTCACTCCACTCGGGCTCTCCTTTTTGTGCCTCACATATGCAATGTTGGTCACCTTAGTTGCTCCCGCGGCCTTTAAGTACCATACTTAGGTTTTTATTATTTACAGTTTCTGTATTAACTGATTCAAGATCCATAATTTTGTACCCACGGCCCTTCAGCCTAGTGGTATGTGGGTGACCAATCAACCAAGAGATTGTGGGTTCAAGTATGAGTTGAGACATAGGTGTGACGTGTGGCATTAGGTGTTTAATAGGTTTGTGAAATTGGTTTATAGGAAAGGAAAAAAGACCACTATTATGCATCTAGCAAGGGTGCTTTACATATACATGAAACTACAATTGTGCTAATCAGTTTTATTTCATTAACGAATCTATTCGTTTTTGTGTTTGCATTTGTTGAATTATTTACATATTTCATTTCTGCAGATGATGGTCAAGATTTGGATGGCTTACCAACTGAAGGCGTAGAAATAACATGCTTTCAGCTGGTACGTTTTATGATCATTTGATCCGTTTTGTAGTTTTGGAGTGAATTGATAAACTTACGTTATGCATAAACTGCTATGTCATATAGTTAATGACATTGGGAAATATCTTGCACCTCATAGGATGTTGATTTTTGCCCGCTCTTTGATTTTAATCGTGTATTTTCAGATAACATATACATATTAAATATTGCAAACCTATCACCAACATCGATTTACCTGTACTAATCTTTAACTTTCTTTGAGGTCGTTAATATGCTGTTTTCACCACATCTAAACATAAATCAACAAATAACTTATGAGGATCAAATCAGTAACATATTATTTACATCCTTCTTGTATACGAAATCTAATATTAATTCTGTTTTCCAAGCAGGATGGTTCTCATTACATGATCTACACACCATCTGATCCACTTTTGTTTGTAGCTGTTAAGGTATACTAGAAATTCATATATGTTCGTTAGTAGCCTTTGTCTCGTTTTATTTTTTCCACAAAGCCTCTTGGTATTGCTATATGGAAGTGTTGCAAATTTACTAGATAGAAACAACTGTTTTTTCTACTTACTCATTCAGTTATTTTTGAATATACAGGATGGCAATGGCCAATTACGAATTGCTGATGATGTAAGCATTCCATTTTTATAAACGTGTCATTATATTCAGTTGCCTTTGTGATTTAAGTTTCTTATTTATCATTTATATCGAGGAAGATATGAAGCTTTATGGTCTATATTAATTAAGGGGATGTAGGTAAGTAATAAACGTTGTCACACTAGTTAGGAATTAGTAATTCTGGACGCGAGTAAGTATTTAGGTGCTGTTTGTTTTTTAGTAGCATGAATGTCCATACACATTATGTGTATGTATATAGATGATTGTATGTATTACCACAAGTTACTCAAAAAAGAAATGGACTTGTTTCTAAACTTAGACTGACATTTCTTAAAACAGGAGGTGCTCGAGGACCCTTTGACAGTCAGTGCAATAGATGAGGAAACCGAGTTTAATGCTTTGGTGGTAAGTTTTTTTTTTTTTTTTTTCTTCCTACAAGTTTAATAGCTTTGTATCCTGGATTTATACATAACAAATTATTTTGCATATACTTTTGCAGGAAGAAGAGGCTGCTCTGTTAGAATCACTACTGGGGAAGAGTTAGCAGCTTTTATGAAAATACTATAATCAAGGAACTTAGTTTACTCGAAATTTGTTATTGTAGATGCTTATGAAAACAACCCGGTTTCATTGTGTTCTTGAAAAATCAATATCATCTGTATATATTTGGTGCAATAGGCTTCTTATGTGGTCATGTACCACGTTTTCTAGGTTGCAAATCTCCATGCATTCTGTCATGCTTTTTTGGTGTTATTTTTTTTTCAGTCATTTGTGTTTGCCTTCTCAGCAACTCGTGATAGATATGTGTGGGGTATTCTCCTTTTGTCACTTAATCATTTAGGCTAGCAAAATATTGCACATTCAAATTATGGATCATGATGTTCTTGTCCTAAAATAGCTAATTATGATGCAACTATCAATTGGCAAATGAATTACAAACAAGAGTAAAATAAATAGAGTAAATTACCCTTCGGATTCTATGGTATGTCAAAAGTTAAAAAAGGTGTTTACATTATGACATGGATAACTTGCACTTTAGTTTACATTCGAGGGCTGCTTTTGTCATCATGCAGACATGCAATAGTGAGTAGTGACTGTTAAATTATGGATAAACACTTGTTATGTTTTACTGATATGGTATTTATCAATGTTATAAATAGCGTGAAGCATAGCGTGGCAACACAACACAGTCACGCCTAAAAAAAATATTTATAGATTTATTTATTTGTGATTTTATATCATTTTTTAAGAGCAATTTCAAATACTAAAGCTCAATTCCCAAATAGACAGACCTAAATACGAGGCTTAAGTATGAATTAAGTTTTGAAATTACAAGGCCCAAAAAGGAAATAACACAAATACTAGAAATTCAAGCCCAAATCCGCAAATCCTCTAAATGCTTCTAAAAATGGTGTCACGTCTTACCAAAAGGCGCGCCTTTTCTCGCCTTATCTCACGCTACGCCTAGAGCCACCCCCAAGGTCCATTTCGTGGCGGTGAGGCTACGCCTCGCGCCTTGTGACGCCTTTTAGAACACTGGTATTTATACACTATAAAACCTCATAAATGGGAACTGACCTAAGTCTACAGACGGAGTCGAACCTACAAACATAATTATTATCTAATACTCGTTTGCGAAATCGCGAAAATTTAGACCGGAGTATACTACTACTTTTTTGAAGAAGACACTTGAAAACAAAGCATAAGCAAATCTTCAAGGAACAATGGAAGCAAAACAAACATCAAAGGTCGTGGTTAATAGCAGCGGCATCTTTAACTGGAGGGGTTTTTTTTTTTTTTTTTTTTTTTTTTTTTTTTTTTTTTTTTTTTGTTGGGGATTCAGGTCATAACTTTTGTTGGGGATTACAAAAGTGTAAAAGGAATTATTTGAATTGCAGCGGATTGTTATAGGAGTGAAAGTAAAGTTTAGTAGGTTTTTTTTTTCTTTCTTTTTTTTTTTTTTTTTTTCCTAATATTATGACCAAACTGGTTCAAAACTTGAAATAATACATAAAAGGTATATAAAGAAGTATGGATGAAAAAATCTAATCTAAAATGAAACTGGTTTAAAACTTGGCTGACGGTCTTTAAAATACTTAAGAAAAACCAAACTTAGACCAGTTAGACTAAAAGAAATAAAATATTTTCACTTTATTAAACTAGACTGTTTGTGGACCGAACAAAGTCCGATTAAAAAGATCCTTATTCATCTCTAATTTGTTGAAATAAGCTTGTTTAATGAGCTTATGTAAAAATTAAAAAGCCAATAAGCTCAATTTTTATGGCTTATTAACTTCGAAACTCAACTAAATAATAAACTCGTATTGGTAAACTTATTAGCCATAAGCTTATTAACATTTCAATTTTTACATAAGCTTCTAAACACCACAAATGATAACCAAATACCACTAACTAAGAGTCCGTTTGGTAAACAGGTTTCAATGGATTTAGATTCAAAGATTATTTTAATCAATTGTTTATGATTAATTTATTTACATTTTACACAAGGTTTTTGTACGATAGCAAATAATTATATTATGGATCGAATCCATTACATATGAGAAAGCATGTGTATTAATACTAAATACATATCTTTGATAATAAGCAACCAAACCCTAAATATAATGGACCCAAACCACTATTTGGTTTGGGCCAACTAACATATCTAACAGTTTTGACTCAAAGATTTGATGTCAGTAAGAAATTTCTTTTTATTTCATGATTTTTTCAACAACATATTATTCATTCTTTTGATTGCTCTTTATTTTTTTATTTCAAATTTCATTAGTTTTGTAAGAGTCCGTCTGATATTAAATATTCAGTTTTGACTTTTTAGGTCTTTCTTTTTCAACTTTTACCTTAAATATTTTTTCTTGTGCTATATAGTATTTGATAAAAATTATACGCACTGAAAATATATTTAAAATTCAATCCATTCATATATTTTGTATCAAATATTATATAACACAAATAAAAATAATTAATGTCAAAGTTGAGAAAGAAAGACTTTAAAAAGTCAAACTAGACATTTAATATGACACGGAGGGAGCATAAAATGTAGTTAAATAAAATATAATTTCTCTCTATTAAACCTAATCAATCCTAATGCAAGTCCACTTATAAACCAAACGCAAGTTAAACATAAACTGTTTTGCTAATCTCTGCCCACTAGGCAAAGGATTAGCTATATATATAAAGAGTATTAGAGTTAATTAATATCAAAATGATAATTAATTACAGCAATTGTAGAGATAAATAAATATTTGTTAAATGCATTTTTTGATTTAAAAAAAAAAAAATTGTCTTCACCTAATTGCGTTTAATTCGCAGAGCAAAACACAAACATAAAAGCAAGTAAAAACAATCCCAATTTTAGTAGGTACCTATCTTGATTTAATACTAGTAAAAGGTTTAGAAATCCTATATTATAAATGTAAAATCCCCACATCAAACTCTCATCAGTCGACTCTTCTCTACTCCCCCAAAAACCAAAAAAAACCTATTCCATCATTTCACACACAAAAATCCCAATTCTTATTATTATTATGATCACAACACCATGAAGAACTCAATCCATTATTTGATCTATCTAATCCTTGTTTTATCTCATCTAAACTCAACCCATTCTTGGAAAAAAGAAGAATTCAGAAACTGCAATCAAACCCCTTTTTGCAAAAGAGCTAGATCAAGACAACCCCATTCTTGCAAACTCATCCCATCTGACGTCACCATCAACAATGGTGATCTCGTTGCTAAACTCAAAACCAAACAAAACCCAGATCAGGATTCATCAGATGACCAAAACCCAGATTTGGATTTCTCGTTATCTGTTTATAAAGATGGGATTTTGAGGGTCAAGATTGATGAAAAACAAGAAAAAGAAAAGGACCCATTTTTGAAAAATTATACGCACCGAAAATATATTTAAAACTCAATCCATTCATATATTTTGCATCAAGTATTATATAACACAAATAAAAATAATTAATGTTAAAGTTGAGAAAGAAAGAATTCAAAAAGTGAATCTAGACATTTAGTACGGCGTGGAACGAGTATAAAATGTAGTTAAATAAGTGTGTGTTTGGCAGTAGCATTAGCAATAGCAGTAGCAGTGAGCTGTGAGCAGTAGCCACAGCTCACAGCTCACCGCTCACAGTTTCTAAAAGAAGCATTCGAAAAATGAGATAGCAAAACTCAATGCTCCTTTGCCAAACGAACAATAAAAATCAAAAAACTCGTTGCTCACAACTTACCGCCCAAAAATCAAACATAGCCTAAATATAATTTCTCCCTATTAGACCTAATCAATCCTGACAAGTCCACTTATAAACCAAACGCAAGTTAAACATAAAAACAAGTAAAAACAATCCCAATTTTAGTAGGAACCTATCTTGATTTAATACTTGTAAAAGGTTTAGAAATCCCCACATCAAACTCTCATCAGTCGACTCTTCTCTACTCCCCCAAAAACCAAAAAAAACCTATTCCATCATTTCACACACAAAAATCCCAATTCTTATTATTATTATGATCACAACACCATGAAGAACTCGATCCATTATTTCATCTATCTAATCCTTGTTTTATCTCATCTAAACTCAACCCATTCTTGGAAAAAAGAAGAATTCAGAAACTGCAATCAAACCCCTTTTTGCAAAAGAGCTAGATCAAGACAACCCCATTCTTGCAAACTCATCCCATCTGACGTCACCATCAACAATGGTGATCTCGTTGCTAAACTCAAAACCAAACAAAACCCAGATCAGGATTCATCAGATGACCAAAACCCAGATTTGGATTTCTCGTTATCTGTTTATAAAGATGGGATTTTGAGGGTCAAGATTGATGAAAAACAAGAAAAAGAAAAAGACCCATTTTTGAAAAAAAGGTTTGAGGTGCCTGATGTTGTTGTTGATGAGTTTGAAAGTAATAAACTTTGGTTACAAAGGTTTAGTAAAGAGTTGATTAATGATGATTTGTTGGAGTCTTTTGTTGTTTATTTGTCTGATGGATATGAGGTTGTTTTAAGGAGTGACCCTTTTGAGGTTTTTGTTAGGGAGCAAGGTAGTGGTGGTGCTAGGATTTTGTCTTTTAATTCACATGGCTTGTTTGATTTCGAGCAATTGCGGGTTAAGAAAGAGGGTGAGGATTGGGAGGAGAGGTTTAGGAGTCATACGGATACGCGGCCTTATGGTCCGCAGTCTATTAGTTTTGACGTCTCGTTTTATGGTGCTGATTTTGTTTATGGTATCCCTGAACATGCTACAAGTTTAGCGTTGAAACCGACTAGTGGTCCTGGTGTTGAGGAGTCTGACCCTTATAGGTTGTTTAATTTAGATGTTTTTGAGTATTTGGCCGAGTCGCCGTTTGGGCTTTACGGGTCTATACCGTTTATGTTGTCGCACGGGAAAAGTCATGGGACGGCGGGGTTTTTTTGGTTGAATGCTGCTGAAATGCAGATTGATGTTCTTGGGTCGGGTTGGGATGCTGAATCGAAGATTGTGTTGCCTTCTAATCAGAAGAGGATTGATACGTTGTGGATGAGTGAAGCTGGGATTGTTGATGCATTCTTTTTCATTGGGCCGAAGCCGAAAGATGTTGTGAAGCAGTATGCTAGTGTGACTGGAACATCGGCAATGCCTCAGTTGTTTGCGACAGGTTATCATCAATGTAGATGGAATTATAAGGATGAAGAGGATGTTAAGAACGTTGATTCGAAATTTGATGAGCATGATATCCCGTATGATGTTTTGTGGCTTGATATTGAGCATACCGATGGAAAAAGGTACTTCACATGGGATAAGACTCTTTTTCCGAACCCTGAGGAAATGCAAAACGATTTGGCTTCGAGGGGTAGGAAAATGGTTACTATTGTGGACCCGCATATTAAGAGAGACGAAGGGTATCATATTCATAAGGAGGCTTCTAAGAACGGGCATTATGTCAAGGATGCAAGTGGTAAGGATTATGATGGTTGGTGTTGGCCTGGATCATCTTCCTATATAGATATGGTGAACCCTGATATAAGATCGTGGTGGGCTGATAAGTTTGCATACACGGAGTATGTTGGTTCGACTCCATCTTTGTATATCTGGAATGACATGAACGAGCCTTCTGTATTCAATGGGCCTGAGGTATGTTATGTTCCTTGTAACTTGTTGCGTTCTTTGTTATTTTGATTTACTAGTTATGCACTATGCTACAACAATAGTTACTATTGATGCTATAAGCTATAAACAAAATTTGAATTGTGAGACTAGCTTGCTATGATATAGGAACTAGATGAAAGTAATAAGGGAAAACCACAAATATATCCCCTTTTTCACAAAATATTCATTAAACTTGCAAGATGTGCAAGAGTTTTGGAGGCTGTTCCAGATTTTCAAACTGATATTTTTGAAGTTTTGGGATGTTTGGATTTTTGAAGGGGGTTGGTTGAGGTTCTGAATGGTAATTATTTTATAGTTTCGATTGGTTTTTGGGTTTTGGAGGGAATTGCAAGTGGAGAATGATTGAAGCTGGGGAGGGAGGGAGGGTGAGCGCTAAAAATTATTGACAACTTTAGTGAAGACACTATAAGACATTTTCGACTGTTGAGTGACAGTTTTTAAATCTGTAGTTTACCGTGTGAGACTTTACATACCTTGTGAGCCTTTATTATAAATTGCAAAAAACTTCAAAAAAACTACAGATGCGAAAAATAGGTATTTAGTGAATTTTGGATTTATGGGCATTTTGTGATAAAGGTGTGAGAATGAGATGATTATATTTTTGTTATTTTCTCAAATAATAATGACATGTTGCGAAATGCATTCGTCACATAAGGGAATCAAAATGCTGCCATAAAGGGGGTGTTTGGATGTCTATTTTGAAAATGATTCTTACAACGTGATAATCAGAATTAGATAAAAAAGTAAATCAATTGATTGGAGCTTGGGGATATGTGTGCAAGTTAATATGTATCATTGTATCCCAGTAATCATTTATCTTATAAGAAGTTCTTACCTGCTTCGCCTTTCTTTACTAAATCACAATCATATAGATTTTCTCCCAAATTGATTGTTGCAACTTGAAGTTGCAGTAAGATGTTATTACCAGTCCGGTTTAGTGGATATATTTTGGAAACAGGTTAGCGTGCACAAAATGGTGAATGAAGGAAAAGAGCATATAGGAAACTTTACGTGCTTTGTATTTGGCACAATGACTTTATATTTTGACCAGGTGACAATGCCTCGAGATGCTTTGCATTATGGTAACGTTGAGCACCGAGAGTTGCATAATGCTTATGGTTACTACTTCCATATGGCTACATCTGATGGACTTCTGAAAAGAGGAGGAGGAAACGATAGGCCTTTTGTTCTATCGAGAGCATTTTTCCCTGGGACCCAAAGGTATGGGACTGTTTGGACTGGAGATAACACAGCAGAATGGGAGCAGCTTCGGGTTTCTATCCCAATGCTTCTTACACTTGGCCTTACTGGGATAACATTCTCAGGTTTGCCGATTTTCTTTATTCAATAGTGCTAAGAATGAAACCATATATTCGGGATATTTCATGGTTGGTGTTGTGTACATCTGTGTAGGTGCTGATGTTGGTGGGTTCTTTGGCAATCCTGACACTGAGTTACTTGTTCGTTGGTACCAAGTGGCTGCTTATTTGCCATTCTTTAGGGGACATGCCCATCATGATACCAAAAGACGAGAACCTTGGCTATTCGGGTACCGACTATTTTTTTCTTCACTTGAACAAAATCAAGAGAAACGAGATTTTCAGTTTTTTCAACTGAATATCTTATCATCAGTAATTTCTTTTTAGCCTGTAGATAAACATTCTTGTTATGATTTATATAGGGTCAAATATTCAGGTTTCGATACGGCAGAACTAATAATCTAAGGATCAAACAAATTTAAATTTTTACCCCTTCAACTTATGTTTAGTTTTTTACTCACTTGACAAAAACTTCTCCATCTCCGTTGAAAGTTTTCTTTATCCTCCATTTAGCTCCTTAAAATCATTAAAAAATCTAAACTGTCAGTCTACAGCAAAAGTATATCCAAACGTTTGCTAAGAAAGTACAGTTTTCTCGTTTTATTAGAATTCGTTTTTCTGTAATGATTGTTTTTTAAAGACTTTGTTTGTTATAGTAGTGATTCTTAACAATATCTGTTACCTGCTGGAAATCTTGGGCCTGCCACTCTCATACTAGTGTCTGTCAAAAAAAATTTGGCCTTTTGATTGTCAAATTGATTTCTAATATATACTATGATGACAGGGAACGTAACACCCAGTTGATGAGGGATGCCATACGTGTACGATACACATTACTTCCATATTTCTACACACTATTTAGAGAAGCAAATGTTACCGGAGTCCCAGTTGCTCGTCCCCTTTGGATGGAGTTTCCTGAAGATGAAGCCACTTTCAGCAATGATGAGGCTTTCATGGTCGGGAACGGCCTTCTCGTTCAAGGAGTTTATACCCAGGTCCTTCTCTTTTCTTTTATATGGCTTACTCTCCACCCCATGGGTGATTAAACTAACTGAAAATATTCTTGCAGCGTGCAAAAGATGTTACGGTTTATCTTCCAAATGGTCCAATTTGGTATGACCTTAGAAGTGGAGCCGCATTTAAAGGTGGAAAGACGCATAAGATTGAGGTTACTGATGCGGATATACCTGTTTTTCAAAGGGCTGGAACGATAATTCCAAGGAAAGACCGATTCCGTAGAAGCACAGTACAAATGGAGAATGATCCTTACACTCTGGTACGTTTGGGACATTGGCTTTACTATCTGTATCATAGCAATGGAAAATTAGGAGTTGTTTGGATTTGCGTTTTAAAACTTCTGATATACAAATTTTGCTTCTGATTAGTTTTTTTTGGAGTGGAATAATCAGATTATTTGTTAATTGCAGCAAAAATATGATAAAAAGTATATTGGAAATCTAGAGTTACCCCGTTTTAACATAAATTGAGGAACTTTAGCTCGTAATATCTCTAAAGGCATATTCACATTAGTTAATTATATGTTATAATAGTGTTCTTTTTCGTGCATGAATCTGTTTCATCTTATATGTTTTTTTTTTCTTTTTTTCTTTTGGTGTTTGTGATTTAGGTGATTGCTGTGGATAGTTCAGGAGCAGCCGAAGGTGAACTTTACATAGATGATGGCAAGAGCTACGACTTCAAGCAGGGTGCATATATTCACCGCCGTTTCACATTCTCTGAGGGGAAGCTTACATCTGTAAACTTAGCCACTTCAGGCACCAAATTCTTGTCCGACTGCACCATTGAGAGGATCATATTGCTAGGACACTCGTCGAAACCTAAAAGTGCCCGTATTGAGCCGTCAAACAATGTTGCTGAAGTTGAACTTGGTCCCCTTCAGATTCGCTCTGGGGTTCAGTCATCTGTTTTAACCATCCGTAAGCCTAATGTTCGTGTTTCAGATGATTGGACTATAAAACTATTGTAGGTTTGCTGAAACAGAGTAATTGATGGGATATTGCGAGAACCGGGTGGCAACGAAGAAAGGTTTGGGTTCCCGAGTGGATGTAGCGGTGCGGATAGTCTCTCGATAACGCCCATCACCGTTATGAACTTTGTAGTAACAGAGATATGGTTCATTTACTGATTAAACACAAAGGATTGTCAAAATCAGGATTTTTTAATAGCTCAGAAAAGTTTTATTCCTTTTTGTTGCTTTGATAGATTCACACTTTCTGAGCATTGATGGTTAAATGCATAAAAACATGAAAGAAAAATGTTACGAAACATGCCTCTCACGCGAATGTGCTTTAGGATTAGACATGGCAAAACGAGTAGGTCGAACATTGATGACTTTTTTTTTGAATGCTAAGTTGGTAACATACCGTAATGCTTTTGTGATACTAGTAACATTTTGAATGGGGCTACCTGGACGGCTTTTTTTTTAACATCAATATACCTTCATCATTTGGCATTTTTACTTCTTTGGCATAAGAACACAACATATCTTGCACGACTTAAATACCTAATACAATAGGTATATTAAGATACACCGTGTAGTGGCCCGGCGATTTGAACAATCTAATTTGCAGAACGTTGGTTCAAAAGTATGCAACCTGACTTTACAGGCACCAAAAATTTAAGAATAGCATTACCAATTAAGTTGTATGTGCTAGCTTATTTAAGGCTTACGAGTGTATCAAGTTAATAGTATGGCTTAAGATAATCAATAGTTAACTCCACTAATTAAATATCATCTTTCCCACTAAAACTTCTTCTCATTGGTTGCATTTTTTTAGATACAGTTATGGACCCATGACTAAAACTCATGTGGTGAATTTTATTAAAGCAAACTAAGACTCATAATACAAAAACTTGAACTCAGATGCATTTTTCAAAAAAATCGATATACTTGACATAATTTTACACTACGTACAAAAATATTCAGGCGGTTCAAGAGTTTTTTGGGGGGGACCCCGAGAAACCATTCAATAAGCCCCGAGATACATTTTCTTAAAGGAAAAAAGTAATAATAATTGTACAAATTGCCATTTTTGGATGTCTCAAAATAAGCGTTCATTTTGTATTTCAACGGATGAGAAGAGGTTTTAGTGGGAAAATGATATCCGATTAGTGGAGAGTGTAGTTAGTGATATTTTGTAAAACGTTGTGCATAATAGAAGTTGACAGTTATTTTGAGTTAGCGGGATTTTGTAAAATGGTGTGCATAATAGAAGCTAATACTTATTTTGGGACGGAGAGTGAGTATGAAGAAAAGAAAAGGGATTAAAAAGGAAAAAAAGAGAAATATAAAAGAATAAAAGGAGATTTGACCAAAGGGTTTTCAGTTTTCACTTGCAGCAGCAAAAACACTCTCTTCTACTCATTATTTAAGGTTTGAAAACATAAACAGATAACTTTGACATGGAAGTATAATAATCCTTTGAACTGATAAAACTTTTACCCAAAGAGAAAGTAAATTATCATCATCTTCTTCAAATGTCCGGCAACCCTCTATCTTTTCATTCATTTCTTCCTTGTTCTTAAATTATACATGCCTTTGACCGCCTTTATCACCTTCTTTCCTGAGGATTTTTCTTTTTCCACCACCAGAATTTTTTTAAAGATTTTACAAAGATGATCAAGATCGGTCAAACCATAGTAACTATAGAACATTTTCTCCTTTAACTGATCCTCAAAAGAATCGAACGCGATTTTACCCTTGTTCATATAGAGTACTTTTTCAACATCAGGCTTCAAATGGTTTTCTCGTCTGAAGTTTGCCACAGGACCAGACATCACATATCTCTCCCCCCTTTCTCGCTTTTCAAACAAAGCCACCTTTTTGCCCATCTTCTTAAGGAGCTGATTAACGTCAGTCACACCTAAGGACTCATAGTCCAGTGATTTGTTAAACTTGAGCTGGTAATATCTTTCGAACGTAGACCAATGAGACAATGGAATTCCGAGAACAAAGCGTCGAAGTACCTCTTGAATTTCTTGGTAGACAACTGAGGATTGCGTTGACATATTTGTATTAGTCATGTAGCTTGAATGTACCTGTTGATGGCCAATGCATATAATTATCAGCATCTTTGTTCATCAAACTCAGCGAAAGTTTATTTGCAATAAATTTTGGGACTCCGTCCAGATTTGGGAAATCACTTATATTAATCTTGAAGTGCCTAAAGTTTGATCAGTTCGTCCCTAAACTTATACGTTGAGTTGCTTCAGGTTACAAATGAAAGGCAATCCTTTATAACTGAACTTGAAGGTTTTCGTCCATCAGTGATGTCGTACAAGGTTCTCGAGCATCTACACAAGGTTCAAAAGCATGGTGTGACTAAGTTGTGAGGTATATGTGTGCGTTTAACTGTGTGGTATATAGATAAATGGTAAAGGATGTGGTACTCACCACAATGGTAAATATCATGTAAAGGTGATAAGAAGAAGGATGTGGTGATGCTAACCTAGCTAGATGCTGTGAACACTACCATTACACCACCCTAACCAAGAACAAAAATATTTTAGGTTCAAAGGATAGCAATTGCCATTAACGTAGATCTAAATGAACAAATTGTCATAAGTGATTGTGATTTTTATTTAGTAACGTGATCCATCTGACCCACTATCTTGCCGCCTCTAGCTCTTTGTATAGGAAATGGTAAATGTGTAGGATTGTATGAGCTTGTTGGTTGGCCACGCTCCATAGTGATTATCGTAAAGTCAGTTTTATGACTAGGCATATAAACAAACATTGATTTTGACCAAACAAGATGACACAGGTTTCCAAATAAAACTTTCAATTGACTCAACAAAACGAGGAGTCTGAAACGATCCAACAAGGTTTGAAAACATAAACAGATAACTTTGACATGGAAGTATAATAATAAAACTAAGATGCTGAAACGATCCAACAAAAATACTTTTACCCAAAGAGAAAGTAAATTATCATCATCTTCTTCAAATGTCCGGCAACACTCTATCTTTTCATTCATTTCTTCCTTGCTCTTTTGTTGTGCATGCCTTTGACCGCCTTTATCACCTTCTTTCCTGAGGATTTTTCTTCTTCCACCACCAGAATATTGTTATCAAAGATTTGACAAAGCTGATCAAGATCGGTCAAACCATAGACACCATAGAACAAATTACGCTTAAACTGATCCTTGTAACAATCCTCAAAAGAAACGAACTCGATTTTACCACCATGCTTATAGAGTAATTTTTTAACATTAGGCTTCAAACCCATTTTTCGTCTGGATTCTGCCACAGCAGCAGACATCACATATTGCTCCTCCGATTCTCGCTTTTTAAACACCACCACCTTTTTGCCCATCTTATTAATGAGCTGAGTAAAATCAGTCACACCTAAGGACTGATAGTCCAGTGATTTGTTAAACCTTTGCTGGTAATATTTTTCGAACATAGACCAATCAGACAATGAAATTCCGAAAAAAAAGTCTTCAAGTAACTCTTGGATTTCTTGTTGCGTTGACATATTTGTATTAGTCATGTAGCTTGAATGTACCTGTTGATGGCCAATGCATATAATTATCAGCATCTTTGTTCATCAAACTCAGCGAAAGTTTATTTGCAATAAATTTTGGGACTCCGTCCAGATTTGGGAAATCACTTATATTAATCTTGAAGTGCCTAAAGTTTGATCAGTTTACAGCGAACATGTGACCACTAATTCAGAAAGCTCAAAACGACAAGCTAGTTGAGAAATCCAATAAATAAAACTATAAAGATTTATAAGCCTATATATATTGTAAAGATTATGAGATTAGTCCCTACTCCAACTAATTTTATACTAAAGAGTTGTCATTGTTAGTGAACCAATATATATATATATATATATATCCCATATATATATATATATATATATATATATATATATATATATATATATATTGAACCAATATATATATATATATATTTTTCCCAAAAATGTTTGGGTGCAATTCTGGAAAACCTAAGCTGTTCTAGAACTTAACAGAGTGAAACACCAAATTATGATATATTACCATATATTACTCATCAGCAAGAATAATCATACATTTTATTATTTGATTAGACAAATTTGCTTAAGAAATTGCTTAATCGTAGATGATTTTTGTGCCCTGCCTAATGATTACGCTTGTGACATCTAAGTGGGATTTTGAACTTACTAAGCTAACAAGCCAGCTCAATAGATCAAAACTGAACCCAAACGAGAAGCTCTTTAAGAACTACTAACAGAAAAAGGCCTTTTGCGGTGATTCCAACAGATCTATTGAGCAATCCAATAAAAAAACAATTGCACATGACCCACAAGCTATAACAGATCTTGCTAACTCCATGTACATTTTCATAAGGTCATATAATATAGATCTCCTATAGATCTAATCGACATGTAGCCAACCCAACTTAGTAGGAAGAAAAACCAACTACACCAGCATCAAACCTATACAAGGGCTACCCTTAAAAACAGTTTTAACTTCCATTCATAGCGGTTAGCCCATTGAAAGGCTCATTACAACTTACAACTTAGTAGGTCGTGTGTGTGTGTGTATTAGAGCAAGCAAACCGAGAAAGAGTTGCACAAATGACAAAGCCACCCGCAATTGCTAATATCATTACCTCCATATACACTTAATTTCTAAATTATCTAGTGTCTACCTATATAATGTTTGTTCTAAGCGTACAATAAACCCACAAATTTAATAACACAAGTATTACCACGTTTGATGGTTTAACTTGCATTTTAATGTTACAGGAAAGGAATCATCCAAATGATGGTCATATTTGTTATTCTTAGATCCGCAGTGCACAACAAAGTTTTTGAAAACTAATTACGAAACTAACTCGAAAAACTATTCCATCCTACTAGTTATAAATCAACTGATAACCTGTTGTTACAGTACATTAAACTAACAAAATAATAAAGGATTATCATAAACCCTAACACAATCAATCAATATACTAGTGTTGCAAAAAATAATAATAAAAAAATAAAATAATATGGCTTATAGTTTCAAAAAATTATAAAACATAACAGAAAAATGTATATGATGAGAATATGAGATTGAAATTGAAAAAGTAACTGACTGAATCGCTCACGGATGGATATGTTGATTAGGATGAGTACCGACAAATTTTTATAGAGTTAGGGTTTTTTTTTTTTTTTTTTTTTTAATTTAAATTCTGGCCCCAAACTATTGACTAATGAATTTGAAAGACATGTGTATTTTTTTTTCTTCTACATCTAATACAAAAAGGATTTTTTTTTTTAATTAAAAATAGACAAAAATATACCGTTCGTCCCTAAACTTATACGTTGAGTTGCTTCAGGTTACAAATGAAAGGCAATCCTTTATAACTGAACTTGAAGGTTTTTGTCCCTCAGTGATGTCGTACAAGGTTCTCGAGCATCTACACAAGGTTCAAAAGCGTGGTGTGACTAAGTTGTTGGAGGTTTAGGAAGCTGACACTGTAACATATTCTCAAGTGTTAGAAAGGCACAATTTCAATGAAGTTCTTGGGACTCTGTGATTAGTCTTTTGGTTAAGTTGTTGTCTTTCGTGGGGTGTTGATAGTGTCTTTTGGGTATGTATGTTATGTAATGAATGAAGTGTTCTTATGTATGGTTTGGTTATGGAATGAAATAATACTAGCTATGACACTTCTCGTGTACCAAAACCACCAAAAAGGAAGGAAAGCAAAAAGGAAGAAAAAGGCATAGTGGTGGCATAGGCGGATCTTGGAATTGTAGAGGTTGTAGTGTTAGTGGCAGATGGCAACATGTATTTTAGTCTTTCTTTTGAGTTAATTACAGGTATGCCAGAGATTCTTGTGTGTTAACATTAAAGTTGATGTATGAATATATTACTTTTCTAGTGTCTGAATGAAGATGAAATAAGGCAAACCATGGAACATGAGTATCTTCAACCTCTTTTGAATCAAGAAGAAGAATGTATAAGGTTGGATCACATTCTTTACATACTTTCAATATTTACGTACTAATTATTATGTATATTGGAAATTTAGAATTACCCCGTTTTAACATAAATTCTGGAACTTTAGCTCGTAATATCTCTAAAGGCATATTCACATTAGTTAATTATATGTTATAATAGTGTTCTTTTTCGTGCATGAATCAGCTGTTTATGTAGGTTAACAGGAAATCATGTCTGTCATTGTATTGATACGAATGATATATATGTTACATAGAAACATCTAGAAGTGGGCTTGAGCCCGGCCCATACAATCATATGCTAACTAAACCATACGGGCTAACACTAACTAAACCATACGGGCTAACACTCCCCCGCAGTTTGAGCCGGAGGACGTCGGACGCTCAAACTGGAGCGAAACTCTTCAAATAAATGCAGAAGGCAATCCCTTGGTAAATATATCAACATATTGATAACGCGAAGGAACATGAAGCACTCGAACCTGACTCGCAGCAACCAAATCACGAACAAAATGAATATCAATTTCAATGTGCTTGGTACGTTGATGTTGAACTGGATTGCAGGACAAATAAACGGCACTGACATTATCACAGTAAACAAGCATAGCGGAAGATAAAGGAGTATGCAACTCACGCAGTAAATTGCGTAACCAACAAGTCTCAACAACAGCATTGGCAACACCACGATACTCCGCCTCTGCACTAGAACGAGAAACCGTCGGCTGACGCTTAGAGGACCAAGAGAGTAAGTTGTTGCCAAGAAATACACAATAACCTGAAGTGGAGCGCCGTGTAGTAGGGCAACCAGCCCAATCCGCATCAGAATAGGAAACCAAATCTGTAGTAGATGAAGAGAATAACCCTGAACATACCTCAAGATCCGTTTAAGTGCAGAGAAATGAGGCTCCTGAGGATCATGCATATAAAGACAGACCTGCTGAACTGCATAAGATATATCAGGTCTAGTAAATGTAAGATACTGTAGAGAACCCGCAAGACTCCGATATAAAGTCGGATCAGATACAAGATCACCATCAACCCCCAATTTAGACTCAGTATCAACAGGAGTCCGACAAGGGTTACAATTAACCATATGTGCTTTCTCTAAAACCTCAATAGCATATTTCTTCTGAGATAAAAATAACCCGGAAGAATCACGTGTAACAGATATACCAAGAAAATAATGAACTGGACCCAGATCAGTCATAGCAAACTCCTTATGTAAGGATCCAATAACCTGCTGTAACAAAGCCTCAGAAGATGCAGTGAGCACAATATCATCAACATATAATAACAAATATGCATTGTCAGTCCCCTGTCTATAGATAAATAAAGAAGAATCGCAACGACTATGCTGGAAACCAACACGCGTGATGTAAGTGGCAAACCGCTGAAACCAAGCCCGAGGGGCCTGCTTTAAACCATAAAGAGACCGCTGCAATAAGCACACATAATCAGGATGTGCAGAATCCCGAAACCCTGGAGGCTAATACATATAAACAGTTTCGGACAAGTCACCATGTAAAAAGGCATTCTTGACATCAAGCTGATGAATCGGCCAGTGTCGAGAAGCCGCCAAGCTAAGAACAGTCCGAATAGTGCCTGGTTTAACAACCGGACTAAAGGTCTCATCAACATCAATCCCCTCTAGCTGTGTACTACCATTCGCCACAAGCCGAGCCTTGTAGCGACTGAGACTACCATCTGCCAAAAACTTATGGCGAAAAAGCCACATACACTGAACAATGTTGGCATCGACAGGTTTAGGTACTAAGGTCCAAGTTTTATTCTTAATAAGTGCACAAAATTCATCACGCATAGCACTTTGCCAACTGGGATCATTAAACGCATCACGATAGGACTTAGGTAAGGGTGAAATTGAAGACACATGCATACTAAACCGCTCAGTGGGACGATTTGTCCCGACACGATAACGTGTGACCATGGGGTGAACCGAAATCGGGTTCGGGTTAATAGGTGGGTCCGGAATTATGTGAGGTGAGAGGACAGCAGTGGAGTCTGAGACAACAGGGGGTTGGGCTTGGTTTGATGAATGAACCGTAGTTGGGGAGGGTTGTTGGGCTATTTCAGGTGTATGTGTTGGGCTAGGTGGATCCATAGGAATGGTGTCGTCTACAGTTGTCTGTTGTGGAGGCGTAGAGGGGTAGATAACGGGAGGTATAATATCAGGAATGTCAGCCAAAAAGGTGTAGGATGGTGATGTAGCAGGTTGGGTGGAGCCATAAGGAAAAGTGGTTTCGTCAAAGGTGACATGACGTGAAATAATTATTTTATCGGTGTTTAATTTAAGGCATCGATACCTACGATGATTGGATGTGTGACCCAAAAATATAGCAGGAGTAGCGCATGGTTCAAGTTTATGCGAGGCGTCAAGGTGAGGGTAACACAAACACCCAAAGGTACGTAAAAGACTATAGTCAGGTGGTTTGCCAAAAAGACGTGTGTATGGAGTTTCATTGTTAATGGCAGTGAAGGGTAAAATATTCAATAAATGAACGGCCATATTAAGGGCCTCAACCCAAAATGTCGGGGGAAGGTGTGCTTGGAAGAGCAAAGTCCAAATAAGGTTATTTATTGTACGGATCATACGTTCGGATTTGCCATTTTGTTTGGATGTTTTTGGACAAGAAAAACGAAAGTGGATCCCATTGTCAACAAAAAGTTTATGCATGTTGTGGTTATCGAATTCCCCACCATGATCACACTGGAAAGAACGAATTTCACACTTAAATTGAGTATGAACATATTTACGAAACAAAACAAATTTAGACATCACATCAGATTTATAAACTAAAGGGTAAACCCAAACAAATTGCGAATAATGATCCAAAAACAAGACATAATATTTAAACCCTGAAAGACTCGGAATGGGTGAAGTCCACACATCCGAGTGAATAATGTCAAAAGGAGAAGAAACAACAGTATCTGAAACCATAAATGGAAGTCTCACATGTTTGCCAAGCTGACAGGCATGACATAGCACGGGAGGTTTTTCCTTATTACACGAAATGAAATTATTAGAAACTAAACGACGTAACACGTCACTTCCTGGATGACCAAGACGTTGGTGCCACGTATGCTGACTGACAAGATAAACATGAGGAACAGGAGACGGAGCCGTGACCGGATAGAGATCTCCCGTGCTATCACATCGGAGAAGAACCCGACGCGTCATGAAATCCTTAACAGAAAAACCAAATGCATCAAATTCAATGGTGCAATTATTATCATGAACAAATTGACGAACAACAATTAAATTTTTAATAATTTGAGGTGTAATAAGCACATTGTGTAAATGAAGGGGACGAACAGGAGTAGGCAAAATGCTATGGCCTGTATTAGTGACGGGTATAGAATAACCATCACCAACCGAGATAGATGGAAACATGCACTCATTAAAAATTTCACTTAAACTAGTAACTGAACTATTTAAATGGGATGACGCACCTGTATCCATATTCCATGCACCGGGATCATGAAGTGTGCCGGTAGTAAAAGCATGTAGGTTAACAGGAAATCATGTCTGTCATTGTATTGATACGAATGATATATATGTTACATAGAAACATCTAGAAGTGGGCTTGAGCCCATACAATCATATGCTAACTAAACCATACGGGCTAACACTAGCTAAAGCATACGGGCTAACAATTGTGCCATGAGAACCAAGGGAGACGAGGATGAAGAATCCATAGCAATAGACTTGGACTTCAAGCGCATCTCTTCGGTAATCAACAAGGAGCGAGCCGTTTTGAAATCCGAAAACGTGTCTTTGTAATGCATATAACCGCAAACTTGATTATACTTTTCTGGGAGACCGTCAAGGGCATAATGAACCACATCTTCATCACTAACGGGCGAATCAAGGCTAGCAAGGATAGTCGTAAGCGATTCAATTTTTTGAAAATAAGCCTCCATGCTTAAATCACCAAGCTTGATGGACCGTAATTCCGTTTTCAAAGCCGAAGTTCGTGACCGCTTGTTGTCCTTCACAAGGTCACTAATAAAGTCCCAAGCCGCCTGTGCGGATTTAGGTCGAGCAATGACTAACCGTTTTTGGAGTGAATCCGAAAGAGTCGAAAAGATCCAAGAAAGAATGATCTTGTCGACCTTTATCTCGTCCGGTGTGAAGGGAGTGGGAGTGCTACTGCTAGTATTTGCCCCACTGTTAGTGCCATGAATAAACTTGGAAACATCATAGCTTTCACATAGTTGTTCAAAGAAGAACTCCCAAGATCCATAATTCCAATTGTCAAACTCAAGTTTGACGGGAACCCGGGTGAGGAGATGATGATGAGTAACAGCCGACAACTTGTCCGAGAGTGAAACAATGGGAGTCACTGGTGAGCCGGTCATGATGAAGTTAGGTTATATTTTTGTGTACGATGGAACAGAAGGGTGTAGTAGGGTTTGAAGTGGTAACTGATGATGCAAAAAGCAAACAATAAAAACAGCAAGATCCGTGACCTAGCACGAATAACAAACAAGTTTATCTGGGTGTGGATTTGCGAACTTAGCACAAATCACCAACACATTGAAGGAGACAACCGGTTTTTAGGGTTAGGGTTTGTTAGGATCGATTTAGAGGTGGACTCGTGATACCATGTAGGTTAACAGGAAATCATGTCTGTCATTGTATTGATACGAATGATATATATGTTACATAGAAATATCTAGAAGTAGGCTTGAGCCCATACAATCATATGCTAACTAAACCATACGGGCTAACAGTTTCATCTTATATCGTTTTTTTTTTTTTTTTTTTTTTTTTTTTTTTTTTTTTTTTTTTTTTTTTTTTTTTTTCTTTTTTGGTGTTTGTGATTTAGGTGATTGCTCTGGATAGTTCAGGAGCAGCCGAAGGTGAACTCTACATAGATGATGGCAAGAGCTACGACTTCAAGCAGGGTGCATATATTCACCGCCGTTTCACATTCTCTGATGGGAAGCTTACATCTGTAAACTTAGCCACTTCAGGCACCAAATTCTTGTCCGAATACACCATTGAGAGGATCATATTGCTAGGACACTCGTCGAAACCAAAAAGTGCCCGTATTGATCCGTTAAACAATGTTGCTGAAGTTGAACTTGGTCCTCTTCAGATTCGTTCTGGGGTTCAGTCATCAACTAATGATGTTTATTTGCGTTCCCACTTCTATTTTTACATGGTTCTGAAAAATTCCCTATATAATGTAGGATCATACAAATGGATATTGAACCTTTTGATTGTGATCGACTCACTGTTTACATGTATAGCCAACCTACGTACATACCCTCACGTTAAAATTTAGGATTAAACCTAGATGAGTACATATTATCATCATTTAATCAACTCTAGGAACACTCTTAACAACTGATTAACTTTATTATAATTATATATTGAAATCACATGTGACCTTATTAACTTGCTAGTTGGCTGACTCCCTTGTTGACTGGTGCATAACAAAAACCCTTATTTCTGATTGCTTTTTTGGTTTTAGAAAATCATGTGCTTTTGTAACACCCCCTAAATTATGAGTTAACAGCGGAAGATTAATCGGGGTATTACGGGGAGGATCGTTGTCATAATCATAGAAAATGGCTCAAAAGAGGCGTTTTGAAAGTTATTGTCATTCAAATAATAGTTGAGATACAAAAGTGAAATTTCATTGTTGTGATATCCCATAAAAGGGTGTAGTAGTTTGAAATGAATGACATAATTTATTTTACACCACCAAAAACCCTTGGTTTAATGCCCACTCCGTGCCTTGTCTGCTCCGCTAATTACCTGAGATAAACATGCTTTAAAAGTGTCAACACAAAGGTTGGTGAGTTCATAGAGTTTGTAAGTAAAGCAGTTGATTTCAATAGTTTTAATTGTGAGATGGTAATTGTAATAAATACAAATATTGATGAAATAAGTAGTGGTTATGTTGGGTGATATCCAACGTAACCGGATAAGTAATTCGTTTGCCCTACGTTGGGTGATATCCAACGTAACCGCATAAGTGATTCGTTTGCTTCACGTTGGGTGATATCCAACGTAACCGCATAAGTGATTTGTGTGCCTTACGTTGGGTGATATCCAACGTAACCGCATAAGTTATTTGTTTGCCTTACGTTGGGTGATATCCAACGTAACCGCATAAGTGATTCGTTTGCCTTACGTTGGGTGATATCCAACGTAACCGCATAAGTGATTTGTGTGTCTTACGTTGGGTGATATCCAATGTAACCGCATAAGTTATTTGTTTGCCTTACGTTGGGTGATATCCAACGTAACCGCATAAGTGATTTGTGTGTCTTACTTTGGTTAATATCCAACGTAACCGCATAAGTTATTCGTTTAAAGGTTTATAGTACTTGTGTAAATGAAAACAAGAATTATGTTTCAATAAAAGAATAGAGTGTGTCATAAATCGTGTACCACATTTAAAATAAACGAGTAAAATTTGTAAGTAAACAAACATGTATCTCCCCCAAAGAGTATAAAGTCATTTAAACGAGTAAAAGTGGGGCTATGACTTACCTTGTGTGTAACTGGCAAGGTGGAAATGTGAAATCAAGTGAAATTACGAGAATGGCTTCAACACACGACCTGGATAATAGTGAAGTCTGAGAATTTGGTATTTGTGACTTAATACGAACAATGTGTGTGAAAATGAGTAACGGATAATGATTTGGTGTGTGATGAGTGTGAGTGATATGCTTAAAATGCTTAAAGTTCAAAAATAATATTATACATAATATTATCATGTTTTTATGTCGTTGATTCCATAAATATCGTTTCCTCGAATGTGATTTGAATGAAACGTTAAGTTTATCGCTAGAATTCGTTATATATAAATATAAACGTAATGTGATAAAATATTGAACGAAACGAAATAAAATGCATGCGAGTGAAATGGAAAATGTAAGATATGGAATGAAATATGTAAGTGTTAAAGTTACAGTTTTGTCCTTGTACTTTTACCAATTTTACACTTTCTACCCTAACGGTGTTAGTTTTGCACCATTAGTCCTTGGTTATATATATATATATATATATATATTAAATTTTTAGTCCAAATGTTTCTAAAATGACTTAATAAGCAACATGTTTACTGTTTGATCAATATATACCCTCAGATTATTAAATGAACAGTTTAGAACATATTTATACAAAGTTTACATATTTAACCCGAAATGACATATTATTTGCAAACTTAGTCCAAAATTTACAAAAAGAGTGGGAATTGATTTTCGAGTGTTTTATTAGCTTAATAAAGCTTATTTAAGTAAATTTCAACCGCTTATCATTTCAAGTGCTTATTTTAAAGCTTATTGGGCTCTTTCGATTAAAAACTAAAGCCCAATAACAAAATTCGATCCGCGGGTTTTTAGAACAAAGTGGGCCTATCTTTGGGCATGTTTAAGGGTCTGAAAAATGTTGTAAAAGAGCTTATATGATCAGCTTATCGCTACTGCTTA
Organism: Artemisia tridentata subsp. tridentata; assembly: GCA_021014915.2. Taxonomy (NCBI): domain Eukaryota; kingdom Viridiplantae; phylum Streptophyta; class Magnoliopsida; order Asterales; family Asteraceae; genus Artemisia; species Artemisia tridentata. Next base: position 17,856,310 of record CP139501.1, on the reverse strand, counting down.
ATAACTGGTTATTGGGCTAACTAGCCCAATCGATAAAATAAATAAGTTATCGATCAATCCGAGTAGCGATTACTTTGTGATTTTAAGAGGGCTTATATGAGCTTATCATGGGAAACTTAAAACATCAATTTATTAAATGAGCTTGTAAAGAAACGAGTTGAGCAATAAAAACAACATGGTGTGTGTTTGATTCCGATTTTATTGGTCCATTTCTATTCGATATTACATGGTTTGGAAATATGGAAAATGACATATATATATTTGCTATATGAAATATGCGATAAACGAATGATCAAAATGAAGTGCGAAAAGCAATATAACGAGTATGTAAGTGTAATATGAATGTGTATATCGTATTTCTAGTCATCCTTTGACGAGGTCATTGCATAAAACGTAAAAATAAATAAAACAAAAGCGTATAAAAGCAATAAAAAGTAATATACGATCGAAATAAGGATAGAACAATGCATGGTTTAATGAAATTCGATAAAATGAGTAGGAAAAGTGTTAGAGTTGACTTACAACACCTTTGTGGTGGTGAGCACACGTTCGAATGATTTAGAACTCGAAAGGATTGGATTTCACACGTTAGAACTATCACCAAGCTTTGAATGGAGAGTGTTTCGACTAGGAATTTGCTCAACCAAATGGAGAAAAATCCTGGCTTCCTTGAGGCTTTCCGCAGTGATGGTTTTTAGAGAGAATGAGATGAAAGCACAAGTGTGAATGGGAGAAAGTGTGAAAGAGTTATATGTATACATGTGCATGTATATGTCGACATTTATTGTATAAAATGCATAAGTTGAGATATATATTCGATTGTTGGCAGAGATTCATATGGGACAAAGAGAATATAATCTAACAACTTGAGTTTGAAGATAGGGAGATTATGTGTGATATTTTGCTAAGTGTGAAAGGGAGAAAAGGGTGTGTGGGTTATACGAATACATACACATGTATATAAAATCATATAGTGTATTTTTAAAAGTCCAAGTTGATTGTACAGGAAATGGTAGAGATTTGTTGAGATTTACTCGAGTACTAGGGACTTTTGAGGGAGGTTGGAGTGTTAGATTGGGTAATGTCGAATGTATATAAACATATAGGTGTCGACATATATTCAAAGGGTCCAAAAATATATATAACGTGCAACATTGTAAGAAAGAGGTGAGAAATGAACTTAGGAACTCAATATTGATCTTAGAACATAAAATACATAGGTGGGATTAAGTTTAAACCGAATTTGGAAAAAAAGGGTTAAACATTTAAGTGAGCTTGTAAACTTGTCGAGGGTGAATTATTTTGGACATCGTTTACGCAACAAACGTTCGAGATAGAAAGTGAAATTCGACATCATGATTCTTTGGTGTTTAGAGATTCGAATGGTGTAAAAACTTGGGTGTGTTGTGTGTTGAATTCTCGAATAAAGGGGGCCAAGTGTTGGTGATCTGTCGAATGGATATAAGTGTTAAATAAAACTTATGAAATTTGTGTTGGGCTTGTAAATAGTACCAGGCCTTAAAAGTTGGGCCATGAATAGTGTGGATCCGCTTAGTGTATTTTGAGCATTTTTTTGATTCGTCGTGGTCCGCGTGTGAGCTCGTTTCAATGTGTGTTGTAATAAACAAAATTTTAAAATTTTGCCTATAAAAATGGTTAACTGAACAGTAATGGTAATTTAGTACTTGATTAACGTTTACAAATTACTGGGGAATTTTACAGGTTGCTATAGTACCCACCTGTCAAACAGAATTCCATCCCGGAATTAAAGTCTAAGGTAGTTGTTAGGGTTGTCTATGTGAGTAAATGTGAATATTTGTCTCGAATTTTGTCCTCATGTTCCCATGTGTATTCTAGTCCTCGCTTCGAGTTCCATCGAACTTTGATAATGGGAATACAGTTTTTCTTTAGCTGTTTCACCTCTCTGTCCATTATTTCCACTGGTTCTTCCGTGAATACGAATTTGTCCTTAAGTCGGATTTCTTTCATTGGGATGCTGGGTAAAAGGTGTAGATATCTATTGAGTGTTTTCAAAAGGGATGTTTACGAAAAGCTTGTCTTGTCACAAAGCTTTGCTTTTGAATGAAGATAGTTTAAGGGAATTTCGAAAAGATGACTATTTTCTTCATGACATGATTCTTCCCGAATTAGACATAGGTGATCAGGCTATGTATAATTGAGGACAAATGATGTGATGCTTGGCTCAGTTAAAGTGGTATTATGTGTCCTTAAGAGTTTTAGATGGTGTTCAACGCGTTGTTTTTGTAAAATGGCAACCTAAATAATTTTTCAAGGTATCAAGGAAAATCGATTCGTACGATGGTGATAGATTAGAAACTTCTGGGGTGGCAACAGGATAGCTTGAAATGGATCCTAGTGTTTTGTGAGAGAACCTTATAGGATGGTAATGGTCTATTGTTTGGTCAGAAATGAAATTAACCAGATCCCTAATAGGATAACAGTGTATTGTTACGAAATGGTTATGAATAGGGTGAATGGAATCGAAAATGTAATAGATGTAGGTTGTGATTATCATGGAAATATTATAAGAGAGAGATCTCATATGATAGAAAGCTAGTTGTTATACTCAGGTTATGCCATTGCACCTAAGGTAACGTACAAAAGGAAATACAACCCTAGAGGGCTTGAACTATGGATTATTATTATAGCAAAATCTTCTTCTTCTGTTTAAACATTGCTGTTGCCCGTTGTCATTGTTGGGGTTCTAACGAGCTTTTATCCTCTTCCACTAGCCTTGTCGTTCTAATTGGTATTTTGTTTTAGGCATCGGTTCTTGTAGTGCCCCTGCTCGCCACACCCGTGGCATACCACGGCTACTGGCTGCGCCTTATCGTCGGTGACTTTGCAGTCTCTTGTTTTGTGGTCTGTCCCCTGGCATTTTCTACACTTAGCAAAACAAGACCCAGTGTGATACATCCTACATTGATTGCACAAAGGTTGTTTCCCATGGTAACCATTTCCCTCAGCAGTTGTGGCATTGTAGTCTCTGTCAGCTTTCTGTCGGTGATTCTGTTGATGCTGGTGATTGTTGCGGTTTTGCTGATAGTTTTTGTGGTTGTTGTTGTTGTTGTTCCTGTTGTTGTTGTTGTGAGTGGAGGTTCCACGATTATCTAGATTTCGTTTATGATCATTGTTCCCGGAGGTAGAGCTTCGTTTGATTTCTCATTATAGTAATCGTTGTGCAAGGGTGATGGCTTCTTCTAGAGTTGATGGTTTCAATGAGGTGACATTTCTCTCGATGCTTTAAGGCAGCCCCTCGACTTAGTTTTCCAATGCTCTTTCAACATCTGGCACCATGGTTGGATATAGTACCGACAGTTCTTGGAACCTTCGGTTGTAGGTTCTTAAATCGTTCCCCTTTACAATCAACTGGTGGAATTCTTCCTCCAGTTTCCTGATTCCTGTTCGAGGGCAGTATTTCTTTAGTATTTTTGTTTTCAGTTCGACCTAGGACATCCGATACGCTTCTTCTATTCCCATGGTCTGGGCGGTAGAGTTCCACCATGATGCTGCATCTTCCAGAAGTGTTCCCGTAGCAAAGGTAACCTTGCTATTATCTGGACAGTTGCAGCGAATGAATACCGTTTCGGTACGCTCAAACCACTAAGCTAGTTCGGTGACTCCTTCGGAACCTTTGAAATAAGCTGGCTGGCAAGTTATGAAATCTTTATATGTGCACTTGCGAGACGCAGATGCGTCGCTTTCAGCTGTGGATCTGTTGTTGTTACTCGAGCTGGCTATGGTAGCCGCTTGAGTTTCTAGAGCTGCTGCAACGCTATCAGCTACCAGCTTCTGGATAGCTGCAGGAGTCATAGCTGTTGCGGGAGTGGTAGTTTCCTGGTTTCTTGTGCGAGCCATAAGTCTATTAATGCCACAAGAAAGCACAGATTTAGATTCCACATAATGACCATGTTAGAAAATTTTGAGTAATAGGGTAGTTGCATACTAGTCCTAATAATATTGTCACAATGTGAAATTACAACCAACTGAGATTCATAAAACCACGACGTGTTTGGGTACTATCGTAAGTAAATGATCAACTCTTGGTATAGAATTGCTAAGGAACAAAGTGATTCATCATCTACGAAAGCTGAAGTTCAGCAACTTTCTCTTCATTCATCAAGTTTCTTCTGAAAGTTTCTAGTAATGATGAGGGAGGTGGGTCACTGGGACCTGCTATGCAGGCCCGGCTCTGAGAGGGTAAATCCTCCTCTGGAGTCGGCTCTCGTTGGTGAGGTGTAAACGGGTATGATTGGGTGGGTAAGTTAAACAAGTAGTCGGGTCTGACCGACGGTGGAGGGGGTGATGATAGTAGTGGTGGTAAAGCAGGCTCAGGAGATAATAATGGTGTTATCCTGATCATGTCTAGGGGTGAAATAGGAGATAGGGGTGGTGATGGTGGTATGATCGGAACTATGGGTAATCGTACCCTCTTGTGAGGTGTATGCATCTTGACAGGATCGTTGGGGTGGCTCCGAAATGGTGTTATAAATGGTTCGAGCTCATAGGGTTCTTAGATCATGACTCGTCTGTGCCGGAATACCGGTGTAGGTGGGGGTGGTGGTGTAGGTAATGGAGTCTCTAAATCCGCTGCAGACAGTCACTGCTGAGTCTAAATATACTGATCATCTGTAAGTGGAGTGTAAGTGGGTGAAACTAGACGGTTCTCCTGGTGATAGATGATAAGGTGTCCTCGGATTCCATGTCCGATGATGAGGTGCTAAGGTGAGATACTTTAGACATGGTACTGTAGTAACCCAAAAAATAGTGAATGTAAGTAATCAATAACATCATGTGTGTGAAAATAAAGGTGAAATAATCAAGTGTGTGAGAGTAAATGTGAAATATCAAGTCTGTGAAGATTAATGTGAAATAATCTTAATGGGTAATATATTGAACACGGTGTTATGCAGGCACGGAGGGTGTAAAGTGGTATGGTGTAAAGTCATTCATTTTGAAAGTGTAATTATAGTCCAATGTTTGAAAATATTTGGTTCTCTATAATTAGGTCTCTGATGCCAATCTGTAACACCTCCTAAATCATGAGTTAACAGCGGAAGACTAATCGGGGTATTACGGGGAGGATCGTTGTCATAATCATAGAAAACGGCTCAAAAGAGGCGTTTTGAAAGTTATAGTCATTCAAATAATAGTTGAGATACGAAAGTGAAATTTTATTGTTGTGATATCCCATAAAAGGGTGTAGTAGTTTGAAATGAATCTATTATATATAAAGATCCAATGGCTTAATTAAATGTGGAAGAGTGATTGTGCATAGAATCATGTACGGTACAAGGTAGTTTAAGCAATATGTAGAGTATATGAATTATTATATGTATAACCCAAACATTATTGAATGCAACCATCATAAGTATACAATCATGAAAGGAGATGAAGTGCAAGGGTTTCTAGAATTGATTATATGGTATTTAGTATATAATTAAAAGTTGGCTAGATGAAGTGCAAGGGGTTGGTTAGATGAAGTGAAAGGGTTGCAAGAATAATTTATGATTTAACCTAATCCATGCCTATATAAACCGGCCAAAATCACATGCACAAACACAAAAGTTCGAATCTTCATTCTTGATTTTCAAAAGTTGAAATCTTCATTCATGATTTTTTTTTTCGTGTGCAGGTTATACAGCATGATCATGAACTAGCAGAAGCTGAGAACTCAATGCAAGAAGTTCAACTTAAAGTTTTCAAGAACATGGCCAGTTCATACACATAAATTTGTTAATTCGCTTATAAAATATGTTTGCAACATATCTTAAAATTCTACAGTATTTAATTTAATAAATTATCCTTCTTTCTGTTTTGTGATACAGCCATGGGTTTTTTCATTAAGTTTACTTGGATTAATGCCGCTTGCCGAACGTGTCAGTTTCTTAACAGAGTAAGGAAACAATTTTTATTGTCATTTCATCTTTATCTTATATCCTTAGGTGATACTAAACTGATCAAATTCGTTTTCTACATTGTTCTGCTACAGGCAAATTGCGTATTACACTGGTCCTACAGGTAAGCTTTTATCCATATACCATCAAATTTATTCATCTAGATATGATAATGGGTTGAATATAGTATTTAATATTCTTATTGCAGTGGGAGGACTGTTGAATGCAACATGTGGAAATGCAACTGAGTTGATCATAGCAATATTTGCACTAATGGAAAACAAAATAGCTGTTGTCAAATATTCTCTTTTGGGTTCCATTCTTTCCAACCTTATTTTGGTTCTTGGCACTTCTCTTCTTTGTGGCGGCATTGCCAATGTCTCAGTCGAACAAAAGTTTGATCGCGTAAGCACCCATAATTCAGATCTCCTTTAGAAATATAAACTACAAGAAGAATAAGCTATATATGTAACATGTGTTATGTGTACTATGGGAATTTAAGATGCATTTACATTTGTTATCACATAAACAAGTAGATGTCAACATAGCCTTATTGCTTTTGGGGCTGCTATGCCATGTGTTGCCACTCATGTACAGATATGCAGCTGCAAGTGATGAGAGTACAACTGCTGATTCCATTAATCAAAGGCCTCCCCATAGAGACAAGAATTAACCAAAAATGGATGTTTTATAGCTTAATTTTCCAACTAGGTTAGATAATTTTATGTAAGACATTGCTTTCCACTACCTTATGAATGGTACATATTCATGATACTGGAAATATTCGCTCGATATGCTACTTAATGAATTGTTATAAATCACTGATATGCCTATTTGATAAAACAAGTGTAAACACTTTGCATGAGCCAAGTTTCGTATGATTATAACAGTTTGTAAATTATGTGGCATTTTCAACCCCAAATAATTGTTGATATATGCTAAAATGGTACAAATGTAAATATGGTGCACTTTAGATGAAGTTGGGTGACATATAGTATTATATGAGTTGGTATGAAAAATACTGTTCTAAGTGTATATTTCATGTATGCCACATAATTATTTTTGGCTAAACATTGTTGCATATTTTGTGAGAAACTTGATTCGATCTTCGGCTAGCAGTCTAAACTCGAACGGTAGCAGTACAAACACCTTTTCTCGAGTAGTACTAAAAGAACCCGAGCAATACAAAGTGAAGTATTGAGAGCAGTACTAACCCGACATCCTAGCAGTACAAAGTCGAACAATATGAAGCCTCTTCTGTCAGTTTGATCAACTTATCGTTTGTGACATACACTATATATTCCTAATTAGTGAACTTTACGACTCAAATATATAGCATATGTTACATATACAGGGTCATGTATGCATGTCACTTTATGTACAATTACTTGAAAAGACATACACCTTTGTTTCTCAATAAATGTGCATATTAGAAAAAAGTCTCTTCACGTATACTCTTTTAATGTGAAGAAAATAACTTAAATACTGGAATGCCCTTTACGTGAGATGTCGCATCAATTACAATGTTATCGAATCGTGATATTTGATCAAAGTACATTGCTTTTGAATATACAATTTATACGTTGTTATATATTTTAGACTCACCATCACGTTAACAAGTCAACAAATTATCATAACATTGCGCAATGAACATTAAGATACAATTCGTGCAACGCACGGGTTTTCCACGCCTCAATATTTTAAATAGTGTAAACCTAATTAGTACCAACCATTAAGCTAATGAACACTTAGATACAATTGGTGCAACGCACGGGCATGACCACGCCTCGTGACATAATTTATTTTACACCACCAAAAACCCTTGGTTTATTGCCCACTCTGTGCCTTGTCTGCTCCGCTAATTACCTGAGATAAACATGCTTTAAAAGTGTCAACATAAAGGTTGGTGAGTTCATAGAGTTTGTAAGTAAAGCAGTTGATTTCAATAGTTTTAAGTGTGAGATGGTAATTGTAATAAATACAAATATTGATGAAATAAGTAGTGGGTTATGTTGGGTGATATCCAACGTAACCGGATAAGTAATTCGTTTGCCCTACGTTGGGTGATATCCAACGTAACCGCATAAGTGATTCGTTTGCTTCACGTTGGGTGATATCCAACGTAACCGCATAAGTTATTTGTTTGCCTTACGTTGGGTGATATCCAACGTAACCGCATAAGTGATTTGTGTGTCTTACGTTGGGTGATATCCAACGTAACCGCATAAGTTATTTGTTTGCCTTACGTTGGGTGATATCCAACGTAACCGCATAAGTGATTCGTTTGCCTTACGTTGGGTGATATCCAACGTAACCGCATAATGTGTCTTATGTTGGTTAATATCCAACGTAACCGCATAAGTTATTCGTTTAAAGGTTTATAGTACTTGTGTAAATGAAAGCAATAATTATGTTTCAATAAAAGAATAGAGTTTGTCATAAATCGTGTACCACGTTTAAAATAAACGAGTAAAATTTGTAAGTAAACAAACATATATCTCCCCCAAAGAGTATAAAGTCATTTAAACGAGTAAAAGTGGGGCTATGACTCACCTTGTGTGTAACTGGCAAGGTGGAAATGTGAAATCAAGTGAAATTACGGGAACGGCTTCAACACACGACCTGGATAATAGTGAAGTCTGAGAATTTGGTATTTGTGACTTAATACGAACAATGTGTGTGAAAATGAGTAACGGATAATGATTTGGTGTGTGACGAGTGTAAGTGATATGCTTAAAATGCTTAAAGTTCAAAAATAATATTATACATAATATTATTATGTTTTTATGTCATTGATTCCATAAATATCGTTTCCTCGAATGTGATTTGAACGAAACGTTAAGTTAATCGTTAGAATTCGTTATATATAAATATAAACGTAATGTGATAAAATATTGAACGAAACATAATAAAATGCACGTGAGTGAAATGGAAAATGTAAGATATGAAATGAAATATGTAAGTGTTAAATTTACACTTTTGTCCTTGTACTTTTACCAATTTTACACTTTCTACCCTAACGGTGTTAGTTTTGTACCGTTAGTCCTTTGTTATATATATATATATATATATATATATATATATATATATATATATATATATATATATATATATATATATATATATATATATATATATATAGTCCTTTGTTATATATATATATTACATTTTTAGTCCAAATGTTTCTAAAATGACTTAATAAGCAACATGTTTACTGTTTGATCGATATATACCCTCAGGTTATTAAATAACAGTTTAGAACATATTTATACAAAGTTTACATACTTAACCCGAAATGACATATTCTTTGCAAACTTAGTCCAAAATTTACAAAAAGAGTGGGAATTGATTTCCGAGAGTTTTATTAGCTTAATAAAGCTTATTTAAGTAAATTTCAACCGCTTATCATTTCAAGTGTTTATTTTTAAGTTTATTGGGCTTTTTCAATTTAAAACTAAAGCCCAATAACAAAATTCGATCCGAGGGTTTTTAGAACAATGTAGGCCTATCTTTGGGCTTGTTTAAGGGTCTGAAAAATGTTGTAAAAGGGCTTATATGATCAGCTTATCGCTACTGCTTAATAACTGCTTATTGGGCTAACTAGCCCAATCGGTAAAATAAATAAGTTTTCGATCAATCCGAGTAGCGATTACTTTGTGATTTTAAAAGGGCTTATATGAGCTTATCATGGGAAACTTAAAACATCAATTTATTAAATGAGCTTGTAAAGAAACGAATTGAGCAATAAAAACCACATGGTGTGTGTTTGATTCCAATTTTATTGGTCCATTTCTATTCGATATTACATGGTTCGGAAATATGGAAAATGACATATATATATTTGCTATATGAAATATGCGATAAACGAATGATCAAAATGAAGTGCAAAAAGCAATATAACGAGTATGTAAGTGTAATATGAATGTGTATATCGTATTTCTAGCCATCCTTAGAGGAGGTCATTGCATAAAACGTAAAAATTAATAAAACAAAAGCGTATAAATGCAATAAAAAGTAATATACAATCGAAATAAGGATAGAACAATGCATGGTCTAATGAAATTCGATAAAATGAGTAGGAAAAGTGTTAGAGTCGACTTACAACACCTTTGTGGTGGTGAGCACACGTTCGAATGATTTAGAACTCGAAAGGATTGGATTTCACACGTTAGAACTATCACCAAGCTTCGAATGGAGAGTGTTTCGACTAGGAATTTGCTCAACCAAATGGAGAAAAATCCTGGCTTCCTTGAGGCTCTCGGCAGTGATGGTTTTTAGAGAGAATGAGATGAAAGCACAAGTATGAATGGGAGAAAGTGTGAAAGAGTTATATGTATACATGTGCATGTATATGTCGACATTTATTGTATAAAATGCACAAGTTGAGATATATATTCGATTGTTGGCAGAGATTCGTATGGGACAAAAAGAATATAATCTAACAACTTGAGTTTGAAGATAGGGAGATTGTGTGTGATATTTTGCTAAGTGTGAAAGGGAGAAAAGGGTGTGTGGGTTATACGAATACATACACATGTATATAAAATCATATAGTGTATTTTTAAAAGTCCAAGTTGATTGTACAGGAAATGGTAGAGATTTGTTGAGATTTACTCGAGTACTAGGGACTTTTGAGGGAGGTTGGAGTGTTAGATTGGGTAATGTCGAATGTATATAACCATATAGAGGTCGACATATATTCAAAGGGTCCAAAATATATATAACGTGCAACATTGTAAGAAAGAGGTGAGAAATGAACTTAGGAACTCAATATTGATCTTAGAACATAAAATACATAGGTGGGATTAAGTTTAAACCGAATTTGGAAAAAAAGAGTTAAACATTTAAGTGAGCTAGTAAACTTGTCGAGGGTGAATTACTTTGGACCTCGTTTATGTAACAAACGTTCGAGATAGAAAGTGAAATTCAACATCATGATTCTTTGGTGTTTAGAGATTCGAATGGTGTAAAAACTTGGGTGTGTTGTGTGTCGAATTCTCGAATAAAGGGGGCCAAGTGTGGGTGATCATTCGAATGGATATAAGAGTTAAATAAAACTTATGAAATTTGTATTGGGCTTGTAAATAGTACCAGGCCATAAGAGTTGGGCCATGAATAGTGTGGATCCGTTTGGTGTATTTTGAGTGTTTTTTTGATTCGTCGTGGTCCGCAGGTGAACTCGTTCCAATGTGTTTGTAAATTACGTATCAATGTCTTTGTAATAAACATAATTTTAAAATTTTTCCCATAAAAATGGTTAACTGAACAGTAATGGTAATTTAGTACTTGATTAACGTTTACAAATTACTGGGGAATTTTACAGGTTGCTACTGCTTTTGACTATACTTTACTCATTTTTAACGTATTATTCACACTACAACATTTGACTCTTTCGGAAAGGACTTTTCTAGGCTTTCGGCGGGGACATGTCCCTGCCAATAGATTTCAGCGGGGACATGTCCCTGCCGAAAGTTCCCCACCACAAGCCCGCCGCTTATACTTTTGGCGGGGACATATGTTAACTTTTGGTGGGGACATGTGGGTCCCACAGCCTTTGAGCTGGTCAAACTTGGTCCAGCGTGACATCACTTTTGGCGGGGACATATCCCCGCCAAAAAGTTCATTAATTAACTAGAAAGTCACTTAATCAAGGGATTATGCAAATTAATTAGGCCTTTTGGCGGGGACGTGTCCCCGCTAGAAGAGCCATCCACTGTTACAGTAAATTCTTTTGGCGGGGACATATTGATTGCGTGGTTTTGCAACCTTACAACAGGTTTTACCTCTCAAGGGATCTTGAGAAGTTTGCAATCCCCACCAGGCAGTGTACCTGACCGTTGTAGTATAGTAAAGTGGCAAGTACCGGGGGATTGATCGTTCAACTCAAAGAATAGTGTTCGTTAGGATTGAAATTATTCTAACTAGGTCTAGAGGTGATGGATGATTCTTTTTGTACTTTTATATTTTATGGAAAGCAAGTAAAAATCTCGTGTTTTGGAAGAAGGGGCGGAATTAGTTGATAATCAACTAACCCAAAAGCTACTAACTAAACTAATATGCAAGAAAAGTAAACTAGGGTCCTACACGGGAAATGAAGCATGTCTACTTATGATATGTTACTCCTTGCTAGCTATCCAATTCTACCTATTGAATTGTCACACCTTGTTTTAATTGACGGGTTGTATTCCTTAATACCAATCGTGGGGTGGCGTACGTACTTCCCCAACTCTATAAGCTCCTACTTCACTCCTATGTCGAGCCGGCTAAGAAGCTCCTAACATGGGATCACTAGAATTCGCTCATGCATTAAATACAACCAAATAAACCTAGTACGCATTGGTTCATGTTTCTTAAGACGTTCAAGCAAGTTACCGCATAGGAGGTTAGCCAGTTTTCTTAAGCCTAACATCGATATCACCCAATCAAACAAGAGACAATAGGAAACAAGAATTATAAACTAAACCAACTAGATCTATTGAAGTTGTCACGCCCTAATTGATGGAGATGGACACACACATCAACAAGAAATCAATAAGATCTAATTAGTTATACACAAGTTTCACACAATCATAAGTAGACACAAGGTGATTTAGCCAAGCATAATTAATGAAGAGCAATCAACAATAATCATAATTGAAGACATAACATAAGATTGAATCGATAAACAAACCATTACAAGATGTTTATGGCATGATTAGGACCCTCTAAGTTGCTGGAAAAACACCTACCTAAACCCTATAATCGGACTTAGGGTTTAGGGCTTACAAATAATGAAGTTATGATGTTGTATTTATAGGCAGTTTGCTGTCCGAGGGGTTCTGACGGCGTCAGCCTTAACAAGTGACGCCGTCACATCCAATTTTTCACCAAATTGTAGATCTTTTCGTCCCGATCGCGTGGCCTTTTGAATCACCTAAATCCGAGTTCGTATGAGGATTTTATGGCCAAAACAGTAACAGCTACCGCGCGCGCAAGTTGTGACTAGATAACACGTGATGGCCTTCTTGACGCCGTCTCCCTTTAAACCTCCAAAATCCATTCTGGCCTATCAGAAGCTGACGCCGTCAGAATATAGGCATGACGCCGTCCCTCTTTAAATTAAGCCGTGACGACCTTGATCACTCCAAAGGGTGACGCCGTCAGAATTCCCATGCAAATTTCTCTGGCTTATCATGAGTAAATTTCACATCCACCACTTTTGCCAAGCCATGACGCCGTCTGGAGTAAATCCTGACGCCGTCAAAGGTAACTTTTTAGCCGATTTTGAGACTTTGTCGTTTTCTTCACTTTATGCTCCAAAAACGTCCAAAATGCTTCCTTTTCCAGATTTCTTCTCAAAAGTACCTAAAATGACAAAAGGAACGATTTAGGGCAATATTTGATCAAATAAATACGATTTAGGGCTTAAATGACCCCTTAAAAGCGGTACACTTTTCGCTTCATCAAATACCCTTACACTTGAGATTTGCTTGTCCTCAAGCAAATGCGCTTTTATTCTAATCAAAATACAAGTTAGGGGTCATTTAATGCAAACATAAAAGTAATTACAACAAATAATCGTTCCACTTCAATCATAATAAGCACGGAGATTATAAACTAGCACCTCACAAGTAGTGTTTAGATACTCACATCTCTCAAGTGTCATCAAAATAAATCTCATAAATGAAAACGGATAATATCTCTCACTACCTGTCATAGCAAATAGATTACCATAGGCTTGGGAAAGGATCAAAAACCTCCTCCACTAGGCGTAAGCACCTAAGATAAACTATCAAAGAGGGCTTTTACATGGGTTATAACGTTAGGTGTAGGGAAAAGGAAAACACGGTTTTGTTGGATAAAGGATATTTTACTGGTGGCGAGTTAAAGATCTTGATTAATTACATGTACTATACAATGTTGCTAAGCCAAGACTCGACTCAATCTTAAGCTAAAAAAATAAAATAACAAAAAACATAAAATGAAACGGGATGGTAGTCCGTATGTTTTTTCTATTTTTTCTTTTTCTCATTTTTTTGTATTTTTCTTGATTTTTTTTTTTTTTTTTTTTTTTTTTTTTTTTTTTTTTTTGCATACACTTTTGCCCTACCATCCAACATAATACATCATAGGGGCATTGCATTCCCTCTACACTTGAACTTTTACATAACTTTACAAATAACTATTCTAATGACTCGAATTAAGATAATTGAAAAACTTGGAGTACTTTTAGAATATTTAGCACATATGGGGGTAATAAATGATGTTCTTCCCCATTACTCCATTACACTAGTACTTTACCCATGAGTCCCAATCGTCCCAAAACAATATGTACAAGGATATGACTCGACTTAGCAACCATGTAATCAATTAGATAATTAACTTGGGTTTAAACAAATGTTGTCACAATAATGCACTAAAAATGAGTGCATACAAGGTAGGCTAAGGCGATTTGGGTGTACATTTTAGTGGGGTGTAAACAAATTCTTCCTTTAAGTAAAATGCTTAAAGGTCGAAACGAAAAGATAGGCTCTGAGGGGTGTACTAGGGGTATCGTGTACTAAAAATGAGTACAACGCAAAGGGTGTGGGAGAATTACTTGACCAATGTAGCCAAAGTAATTATAACAAAAACACAGGTGTAAAACAATGGGTTAATCCTAATGCCTCTTATCATGTAGTAAATCTAACTACACGAATGTAGTCTCACTTGTGGCCTTGGAATGGTCCTAACGCAAGTTCTAGAATCTAAGTGCTACCGGTACACACATCATAGCATAAATGCTTTTCCTACCAATTCTAGGGGCGAACCTCACATATTTGGGGGTGGAAAACTTTTTAGTGGTACGGTTTTGTGCTAGTTATATAACTCCTATCCGTGAGACGCTCATTAAGATCAAAGTTTCACTCCTAAATGTTGTAAAAAATTTTAAATTTGGCACTAAAATTGCCCTAACAGGTATTTATCTCAGTTTTATTACACATCTACTATTAAACAAACAAAAATCAAGCGTAATAGCATTCTCTAATCGTACTTTTACCCCCTTACACTTAAGATGAACATTGTCCCCAATGTTCAAATAACAAGATGTAAAAGTAAAAAGGTAAAAGAATGAAATCAAATACTCCCCTGATTCGCTCGGTGGATGATGAAGTAACACGGTTATATCTTCTTCCAAAGTAATGTTGAAGCTCCATGACTAATGCATGGCCAAAAGCTTGATTCCACATACATCTCCTTGTCCAAAATAACCTGTTAATCCTGAGAAAACAAACAAGAAAAACCAAAGCATCAAACCGAACAAAGACAACTCACAACTAGGTGTAATTCCAGACTTAGAAATAAAACAATAAAAGATATAATGCTTGCGGAATGAATGTTTTGCAGGTTCCTGGAGTTTATAAGTTAGAGATTTAATAAAAACTTTTTATGAAAACAAAACTTTCAAAAATTTCAGAAAATTAAAACCTGACGCCGTCAGGTTGTAATTCCTGACGCCGTCAGAAATGATCTGACAGAATTCTCATGTTAAATTTCCGGAAAATTTCTGGAAAAACCTATACCTCATTTCCTGGAAATCCTGCAAAATATCATTATGACTCGATACAAGCATTTGACTCAAACAAATACTAATATGTACGTTAATTTAATATTATTATGATTCATGTTCATTTGTTCTAATAAACCGATTTGACTTTCCCTTACACTTAACTTTTGCAAAATACCTTTATATGTAGTTAAGACGAAGTTAAAAACAAAATAAAGCATTTTCACAATTTTAGTTTTGAACATGAATCAATAATAATAAAAATTAAACATACATACGGAAGCAAATAGAATCAAACAAACAAATAAATAAACACACAAAGCAAATAAAGCTTGGGTTGCCTCCCAAGAAGCGCTTGTTTTTGTTCGAGTCACGAGCCTGACTCTACCCTTATTTAACAAAAATAGGGGAGGTTTTCCCTACACTTAGGATTAAGTGCGGGTGAAAGTAGCGATACACACCCTTAGGGTGTGAATATGCCACGTGAGGTGAAGGGGGTGAGTGAATGGCTTCCTTCATCCTAAAACTACCCGGATAATATCGGTTGATGGGTGGGTTGGTTCCTCTTTTTTCTCCTAGATGTAAATCTAAGGATGAAAAGTTGTGTAAAGGTTGAGGTTCCAATTCATCAACACTAGGAAATTCCCTAGAACTATGAGTAAGGTCATCACTAAAAGTGTGCAAACCTATATCCTCTAGTTGTGCTTGGTCCAAGGGTTCTACCTCCATCGGGATTCCTAAAGTCTCTTCTACTTCTTCCGGGTAAGTCACGGGCGGTGTGGGTGCCTCAAATGATGGTTGAGTATTTTGTGGGCTTATGGTGTTTACCTCATTATTCCACGTGTCAAGATCACCTATATCCTCGTCAATTGTTTTCTTAGGTAGTGATAATAACAAACCTAGTGCTTCATCCAACTTATGATTTATTGATACGGCTCTATCCACAATTCCTTGGCAAACTAGGCCGCTTTTCCTATTAGCCTCACTAAAACAAGATCCTAAACATGGAGGTTGTTCATAAGAATCTATCCTAGGTGAAGGCTCATATGATTCATAAGTGTCTCTAAATGAGGTATTTTGAACTTCTTGGTGTTCTAGCCACTCAACCATATCTTGCAATCTTAGAAATCTAAGTGAAAGGTCCATTTGAAGCAAATTACAAACAAAATCACAAAGAAAAGATAGACTACGAGAAAGCTACAAAATAAAAAGAAAATATCTCACTTGATAGGAATCTTGTGAGTAGACCTAATAAAAATAAAATTTCAACCTAAGCAATAACTACTCCCCGGCAGCGGCGCCAAAAACTTGATTGCGTGGTTTTGCAACCTTACAACAGGTTTTACCTCTCAAGGGATCTTGAGAAGTTTGCAATCCCCACCAGGCAGTGTACCTGACCGTTGTAGTATAGTAAAGTGGCAAGTACCGGGGGATTGATCGTTCAACTCAAAGAATAGTGTTCGTTAGGATTGAAATTATTCTAACTAGGTCTAGAGGTGATGGATGATTCTTTTTGTACTTTTATATTTTATGGAAAGCAAGTAAAAATCTCGTGTTTTGGAAGAAGGGGCGGAATTAGTTGATAATCAACTAACCCAAAAGCTACTAACTAAACTAATATGCAAGAAAAGTAAACTAGGGTCCTACACGGGAAATGAAGCATGTCTACTTATGATATGTTACTCCTTGCTAGCTATCCAATTCTACCTATTGAATTGTCACACCTTGTTTTAATTGACGGGTTGTATTCCTTAATACCAATCGTGGGGTGGCGTACGTACTTCCCCAACTCTATAAGCTCCTACTTCACTCCTATGTCGAGCCGGCTAAGAAGCTCCTAACATGGGATCACTAGAATTCGCTCATGCATTAAATACAACCAAATAAACCTAGTACGCATTGGTTCATGTTTCTTAAGACGTTCAAGCAAGTTACCGCATAGGAGGTTAGCCAGTTTTCTTAAGCCTAACATCGATATCACCCAATCAAACAAGAGACAATAGGAAACAAGAATTATAAACTAAACCAACTAGATCTATTAAAGTTGTCACGCCCTAATTGATGGAGATGGACACACACATCAACAAGAAATCAATAAGATCTAATTAGTTATACACAAGTTTCACACAATCATAAGTAGACACAAGGTGATTTAGCCAAGCATAATTAATGAAGAGCAATCAACAATAATCATAATTGAAGACATAACATAAGATTGAATCGATAAACAAACCATTACAAGATGTTTATGGCATGATTAGGACCCTCTAAGTTGCTGGAAAAACACCTACCTAAACCCTATAATCGGACTTAGGGTTTAGGGCTTACAAATAATGAAGTTATGATGTTGTATTTATAGGCAGTTTGCTGTCCGAGGGGTTCTGACGGCGTCAGCCTTAACAAGTGACGCCGTCACATCCAATTTTTCACCAAATTGTAGATCTTTTCGTCCCGATCGCGTGGCCTTTTGAATCACCTAAATCCGAGTTCGTATGAGGATTTTATGGCCAAAACAGTAACAGCTACCGCGCGCGCAAGTTGTGACTAGATAACACGTGATGGCCTTCTTGACGCCGTCTCCCTTTAAACCTCCAAAATCCGTTCTGGCCTATCAGAAGCTGACGCCGTCAGAATATAGGCATGACGCCGTCCCTCTTTAAATTAAGCCGTGACGACCTTGATCACTCCAAAGGGTGACGCCGTCAGAATTCCCATGCAAATTTCTCTGGCTTATCATGAGTAAATTTCACATCCACCACTTTTGCCAAGCCATGACGCCGTCTGGAGTAAATCCTGACGCCGTCAAAGGTAACTTTTTAGCCGATTTTGAGACTTTGTCGTTTTCTTCACTTTATGCTCCAAAAACGTCCAAAATGCTTCCTTTTCCAGATTTCTTCTCAAAAGTACCTAAAATGACAAAAGGAACGATTTAGGGCAATATTTGATCAAATAAATACGATTTAGGGCTTAAATGACCCCTTAAAAGCGGTACACTTTTCGCTTCATCTTTTGGCGGGGACATATCCCCGCCAAAAAGAGTAGTACACTGTTGCAGCAAATTCTTTTGGCGGGGACATGTCCCCGCCAAAAGCCACTGACCCATTTTGCAGCATATTGCTGCAAAATGGGTAATTTCCAGATTTTTTCCGGAATATTTCCGGAAAAAATCTACAACATCACAACCTGTTTTATGCTACAACATCACCAAATTCGCTAAACATACAACAATAACAAACCCAAATTCGCTAAACATAATATCATATATATCCAAATTCGCTAAACATAATCATATGTATCCAAATTCGCCAAAAACGGTTCAAAAACCGTGATCACATGATCATCTACAAAACTATACATAAGCTAGCTATCCGCAAAATGGTCCAAAACTATACGCGGGGAATAATTTAGCGGGAATCCTAACACATAAACTACATAAACACATAATAATCCATGTAAATCTACACAACTTTGTCCATAACCCCAAAACAAATATAAACTGACCCATCGGACCCAAACAAGCGATACGCTACTCCCCAGTCTCCCCACTACCCCTACTCCCCTCCCCGGTACCTCGAGACTCACCCTGTGAAGCATTTTGTGATCTCGATGTCCCCGGCAAGCCACTCGCTAGCTGCTCGGTAAAACCCGGCTGACTCCTGGCCCAATCCAGCAAAATATCAATCTGTGTCCTTTGCATGGACAGCTCCTCGGATTGCTTCTGCATGGTTTCCTGCAGCAAGGACGAGGAGGCTTGCTCGCGAGGCGCTGAGGGTCATCTTCTGACCACCGCCGGGTAATACTGGACCTACGTCAGGAACATGACCGCGCTACTTACCACCGATCACGTGGCACATAATTTCCAGGTCAATCATAGTAGTCCCGGAGGAGGTGCTCTCTGTCCGCATCCGTATCATCTCATTCTGTTTAGTTACAAAAAAACAAGAAAAGTAATATATAAGTTGTGATTTATTATATAGCATTAATGTGGGTGAGTTTTTGGAAATAAATTATACTTACGTATCTAGCCTCGGATACTGGAGACTCAAAGACGTCGCCTCTCGTATGGTTGTGTCTGTAAAGCTAGATCAAATCTGTACCATCCGTGGAGTCGGTGGGGCGGCTCAACTGTTTATAAATAAAATTAATCAAGACTCACCCAACACTATATATATAAATAAAATGATTTAAAAGTGTCTTACGAAGTTATCGCGTATAACAGCTAAAGAATGGGATCCATGAAGGCTAGAACTCATGCTCGCGAGCCGGTTTTGCCTGTTGATCGCCCCGATCCTTAACTTCTTTGGGTCTGACCAGTGCTTCACCTGCTTATTATAAATAATAAAAACTATTATATAAATGAAATATTATTATAATAATTATTATTATTATTTGTTGGGTCCTTCAGTACCCAAGAGTCGTTAAACAAGATTTGAATGTAAATTACGCTAAGTGTTAATCAACCGAAAACAGTCACACAGTGAGTTACCTTCAAGATACTCATGACGAATCTAAAAAGAAAGATTCACCACACAGTGAGGCGGTACTCACTGAAGTGGCACTTGAGACGAAGAAGAAGGTAATGGATCAGTGAGCGTTAGACAAGAGCTCACTGAACCCCAAGTCTCCTCAACAACAATGACTGAAGAACCTAAAGCCTAAAGAAAAGGCGGGATAAAGAGGGAATGTTTGAGAAGATAAGAACAAGTCTTATCTGGGTCAGACAAACCATCCCTCAAGCGGCTAAAAGTCGAAGAAATGTAAGGTCTGACACTCGAAGACTTTTTGGCGCAATCCTATTGGTTCTTGGAAATGACAACTACCGTTGTAGTTGTCAGACACGCTTCCTATTTGTTTATCTAGTTTTAATCTTCAGTACCTTTGATCAGTTTGCCTATAAATAGCAAATAGATGAAGAAAAGTGGGTTAGGTATTCTTGTGCAATTAAAGCTTAGACTTTCACATATACCCCTTTTTTTCTACAAAGAGTAACATATCCCTTAGATAGCTCAGTGGGTCGAATTGTTACCACTTAAGCATAGCTTGAGTTTAGATAGGAGACACCATACCTTGTCTATTCAATCCCAAGTGTTTGTTCCGCAAAACACTTGGGTAATAGATTCTTTTATTCATTTCTAATAAGAATTTTGATGAACTCAAATATGTACATTTTATTATCATCATTTATCCTATTTATTTGACTTGTTTTATTATATTATATATGAGAATCGATACATTAATGTTTACTTTAGTAATTCTCAGGTAAAAACAAGCATTATGTGAAACTTGGCGATTTTGGACTAATTATGGAGCAAAACAAGCGAGATATCAAAAGTCTACTAAAATCCATAAGATGCGCCGTATCTCACTCAACAGATACGACGCAATATCATACTTAGATGAATTCGAAGACCATTGCCTGACTTTGAAAAATGCGCCGCATGCAATTCTGTCATGCGCCGCATATGAAACTTTGGTCAAAGAAGAAGATCAAGCACGTTCAACTCCAAATACGCCACAATATACTTCTAACATATGGCGTATCACTATCAAGATTTCACCAGTTACAATCCAACACAGCTAAAGTACATGCGCCGCATACAAAGATCAAGTTACGCCGCATCTGAAGACGGTGTACCAATATTCCAGAATATATTAATCTTGGACCCCACGCAAAGTTAAGTCAATGCGCCGCATCTATCAACTCAATGCGCCGCATCGATCCCTCAGACAGAAACTATAAATACCCCAATATATATATATATATATATATATATATATATATATATATATATATATATATATATATATATATATATCCCTAGAGCCGAATTCAGACGACCAAGCAGCACAAGACACACCTCAAACAAAGATACAAGAGCTGTAAGAAGGTCCTGCATGTATTCAATTCATTAAGTAGTTTTGTTTTATTGTATTAGTACGCTTTAAGTCATCAGGTGTTGGGTCCATAAATACCCAATTATCTAAAACAGGATTTGAACACAAATTAAGCCAAGTGTTTACCAACCGAGAACAATTCAAGTCACTAAGTTAACAATAACTCAGTGAGTCATCTTCAGGATGCTTAAGACGAATTCAAGGCGAAGGATTCACTCCTCAGGAAGGCGGTACTCCTTGAGTGAGACTTAAGCCAAAGAAGAAGATGATGGGTTCAGTGAGTACTGACAAGAGCTCACTGAACCCCTCAGTCTCCTGAACAACATAAAGACTGAAGACTAAAGACTGAAGACTTAGAATGAATCTAAGACCTGAAGTAAAGGCGGGATCGAGCGGGAAAGTTTGAAGAGGATAAGAACAAGTCTTATCACGCCGAAAGCGAACTTTCCTTAAAACGGCTTAAAGTCAGAGAGTGGTTGGGCAGACACTCAAAAGGACCTTTTAGCTTATTCCCGATGTAGATTCTTGGTAATGATAAAACACAGTTGTACTTTTGTCAGACCAGCATAGGTCAACTTGTACTTTAGTTATAGGCGTTCTTTTATACTTGTGTATAAATAGATAGATGAGGAGAAAAGTGAGTTAAGGTTGTGCACTAAAAGCTTAGACTTTCACAACCCACTTTTCTCCTCCATAGAACAACCTACTCACTGAGATAGCTCAGTAGGGTCTTTTAGTTGTCACTCAAGAAAAGCTTGAGTTCAGAAGAGGAGAATACCATACCTTGTCTATTCAATCCCAAAGTGTTTATTCCACAAAACACTTTGGGTAATAGATTCTTTGATTAATTTCTAATAAGAATTTAAACGTTGAAAAACCTTTGTTGTTTTATATTTACGTAATAACTTATTTGGTAAAATTAATCATACATTGTATCAGTCTTAGTACACAATTAGGATAACTTTCTAGTTATTTCTATAAGTGTAACGGGAACAACAAGTGGTATCAGAGCCTCTGGTTTATAAAATCTTTCCAAAACTAAGAGTGCTCAAGGTTTTTAAAACCAAGATCCTACTATGGCTGATATAAATGTGCCCCAGCTAGTCGACAAAAAGGGAGGTAGCTATTCAGCTGTTGCTCCCAGACTAGAAGCTGGAAAATTTAGCAAGTGGAAAAAGCGCACGCTTTGCTACTTGACTGGTATGGAACCATACTACATCACTTGTATGAATGAAGGTCCCTATGTCCCTAAAACTGTTGAAGGTTTAAACAAACCTGAAGCTCAGTGGACTATAGATGAGAGAAGGGTGGTCAACCAAGACCAACGCCTGAGAAGCATAATTATATCTTGTCTCCCTGACGATATAATAGAATCAGTCATTAACTGTACATCAGCCAAGCAAACATGGCTTGACTTGGTTCATAGCTTCGAAGGTCCCTCAAATACCAAGTAAAATAGGATCATGGATCTTAAACTTAAGTATAATACCTTCAGGGCCAAAGACTTTGAAAGTCTCTCTGAGACCTACACTAGGTACAAGACTCTGATAAATGAGTTATCCAATGATGGTGTAGTTTTGTCTAAGCATGAGATCAATGTTGGCTTTGTCAACAGTCTCCCTGAGAAGTGGCTAAACTTCTCTCAGGGCCTTAGGAATGCAAACCACATTCAGACCCTTGAGCTTGCTGAGATCTATGGGAAGTTTGTCTATGAAGACAACCTAATATCAAGAAGATACCCAGACTCAAAGAAAGCTCTTGAGACCAAAAAGGCCCTGACTTCCTCACCCATATCAACTGCCTTTTATTCTAATGGTATTGTGCAGGATTTTCAAGAGGATTCTGATGATGAGGTTGATGATAGAACTAGTGAGGAGTACTTAAGTGACTTACACTTGGAATTCCAAGAAAGGGCACTTCTTGCAAACTCAAAACGTTTTATCAAAAGAAATCAGTCAAACTTTTCAAAAACTAAAGCAAATGAGACCACTGAATGCTTTAAATGTGGTAAAAAGGGTCATTTTGCAAAAGACTGCTATTCAAAAACAACCTCAGAACCCTCTTACAAATTTTCTGGAAACAGTTCTTCTTCAAGAGCTAGCAAATTTCAACCTAAGATGTTTCAGTCTCCACAAACCTCTCAAAGTGGTCAAAAGGATTATGAAACTAAGTATAGGATGGAAAAAGCCAAGCTTGCTCTTCTTGAGGCCACTCCCTCAGTCTCTCAGGCTCCAGCTCCCAAACCTGTTCAGTCCAAGAACAAGGTCCTTATGGCTGAAGCTTATGACTGGGATGATGAAGAGGTCTCTGATGATGAAGAAATTCATGTGAGTGCACTGATGGCACTTTCAGATGGTGATCAGCTGGCTGTTGGAAAGAGCCATGCTAGAGATGGAGAATGGGTCAACATCACAATGAAGAAGGTAAACATTTTACTTTCAATGGATGATGATTCTGATTGGCAGTCTTATTTAAATTATATTTCTGTTGATCTCAAGTTTGTAGAAGAACAAAGGCTTAACCTACTTTCAAAATATAATAATCTTGTGTTAGAATTGAACAAATGTAGAGATGAATTGCTTGTACTGAAACAAGCCAAGTTAGAAGTAGTCACACTACAAATTCAAAACACTGAGATTTGAAAAAGAACCAAGCCCTTCAAAATGAACTTGACAAAGAAAGAGCTGTCATAAAAAGCTGGACTAAAAAGAATCCAAGAGTCTATGAATCTGTCAGTAAGAATCCTAGTGAGAACTTCAAGGTCATAGGAATTAACCCACTCACTGACACCCTCAGTGAGACTGACAAAGAAAGAGTCTTTATCCCAGCTGGCATTGCTTTTGAGCAAGACATGGAACCCAAGTCAAATGACTGGATTGTCAGGGACAACCCAGTCAGTAAGTTACCCAACTTTGAGACTGGGAAAATCTTGCTCCCTGAAAGTCAGGCTCTGAAAAGCATGCTAGGACTCACTGAAGAACCCAGTAGTACTGAGTTAATCACTAAGTCAGAATCAGAATCAGCTATACCTCTCCCACCACTGAAAGTCCTTCAGGGAGCTTCTCCATGGTCAGACCTCACTCCATTGGTCTACTCTGAACATTCTCCAAAGGAGAAATCAGGACCGGGAAAAACATTCCTGAAAAGGTTAATCCCTGATGTCTCAGTAAATACTGATGACTCAACAACTTCAGTCCCCTCTGAAGAAAAAGTCTCAGTAAACACTGATGACTCATCTACTTCAGTCCCTTCTGAAGTAAAATCCCAAAGTCCTGATCCAAGAATTGATCAGTTGATTGAAATGGTCAGGAAGCTGAGTAAGAAGATTGAATCTTCTGAGAAAAATCCTAAATCTAAGATTAAGGAAACAAAATCAGCTTCCTCAAGCTCCAAACCCAAAACCAAGCCCACCAAACCTTTGCTGATATGTGAGCTGTGTCACTTTAGAAATCATGTTGCTGATGATTGCTACAGAATCCTTTACTACATGGTATGTAAAAAGGAAGATCACAGAACCTCTGATCATCACTCATACACAGCCTCAGCTAAGATGGCAAACTTTAAAGCAGTTGCTCTTAAGTATCCATCTGATGCGAAGCAGAAAATGAAAAAGGCAAAGCCTTTTGCCCCTTGCCCTTACTGTGGATTCAATGACCACCTCCCTGAGGATTGCTTAATGGACACATGCTGTGACCTATGTGGTGATCCCACTCATGACACCTCAGGACATGAGGAGGTCATTCAGGCAAGGAGAGGAAAGAACAAATCATCCTCTCAGTCTGCTGAGTCTTCCCCTGCAATTAAATGCAAAATTTGTGGGAGCTCAGTCCACTCAACCACTGACCATGAATCATTATCTACTTTTAAGCAGGCTATTAAAGCCAAGCCCTCTAAGAAGAGGGGTCCTAGAAAGAACTGACCCAATTTAGTATTTGTGCAGAGACATGCCAGGGAGCCAATTTGGCATCTAGATAGTGGATGTTCTAGGACCATGACTGGTGTGAAGCAATATCTGCACAAATATGTGGAAGAATCAGGACCCAAGGTGGTATTTGCTGATAACTCATCATGTCCCACTGAAGGTTATGGTTCAGTAAACTGCAATGGTATAGTCTTCACTAGGATAGCTTATGTAAATGGCCTTAAGTATAATTTGATCAGTGTCAGTCAACTATGTGATGCAAAATACATAGTTCAGTTTGATGATAAGCAAGGAACCATCTTCAATGCAAACAAGGAAGTTATCCTTATTGCACCTTGAAGACAAGATGTTTATGTGTTAGACATGACTAGTCTGACTCAGAATGGTACTTGTCTTTTTGCTAAGGCCACTGAAACTCTCAATTGACTTTGGCATAAGAGACTCTCCCATCTGAACTTCAAAAACATATATCATCTTGTGAAACAAAACAAGGTCCTTGGCTTACCATCTCTTGTGTTTTCAAAGGATAAACCCTGCTCAGCTTGTGAAAAAGGCAAACACAAGAGAGCATCCTTTAAAACCAAAACCAACTTTTCCATCAGGAGCTGCCTACACCTTCTTCATATGGATCTCTTTAGACCCATCAGTCCTAGATCTTTTAACCATGAGAAGTATACTCTAGTCATAGTGGATGAATACTCAAGATACACTTGGGTTTACTTCCTGACCAAAAAGAGTCAGGCAGCAGGAACTATCATGTCCTTTGTCAGGAACATTGAAAATCAAAATGACATCAAAGTCAAACAGATTAGGACTGACAATGGGACTGAGTTCAAAAACCATGAACTTGAAAGTTTCTGTGATGAGAAAGGTATCCATCAAAACTTTTCCTCACCTTACACACCTGAACAAAATGGTGTGGCTGAAAGGAAAAACAGAACACTCATTGAAGCTGCTAGAACAATGCTAAATGGATCAGTCCTCTCAAAACATTTCTGGACTGAAGCAGTCAAAACTGCCTGTTACACAAAAACAGATCCATCATTGTCAAGAGACATAGCAAGACTCCTTATGAGTTATTCAAGGGAAGAATCCCTGACATCAGCTACTTTCATGTCTTTGGGTGCCCTGTGTTTATTCATAATCACAAAGATCACCTAGGGAAATTTGATGCAAAGGCTGATGATGGATACTTCCTAGGATATTCCCTTGTCTCAAAAGCCTTCAGGGTGTTCAACACAAGGAGACAACAAACTGAGGAAACATTTCATGTTACCTTTGATGAGAGCACTGAAGTCATCAGGTTCTCAAATTCCTCAGTGGAAGAGATAGGAATCGATGACTCATCAAGATATCCTCCTGATGAGTTTGATCCTGAAAACAATCCTTCCACTCAGTATCAAGCTGATGCTGATATCTCCTATCACATCCTTCCTCATAACCTTCCTCACCCAAACATCACTGAGTTTATTGAAGCACAAACAAACACTGACTCTAACAATCAGTCTGTTCAAAGTGCTCAGGAACCAAATAATCTCAGTGATCAGACAAATCATTCATACACCCAACACCCTAAAAGCCCTTAAGTGTCTGAACCAATCCCTTCACCTCTACCCAATCTGGCCTCCACAAGTTCTAATCAGTATCCAAGACCTCAGGACAGATGGACTAGGTCTCAGGATATAGAACTTGTCAACATTATTGGAGAGCCTACTGAAGGCATGCTCACCAGAAGCATGGCTGCTAAACTATCCGCAGCCTCAGCCAATGAATGCCTATTTGTGGACGTCATTTCCACCATTGAGCCCAAAAGTGTCAAAGAAGCACTTACTCATCCTAGTTGGGTTCAGGCCATGCATGATGAATTGGAACAATTTGATAGAAATAAGGTGATAACCTTAGTCAAGTGTCCTGATGGAATTACAGTCATTGGCATGAAATGGGTATTCAAAAACAAATCTGATGAGAATGGCATAGTCATCAAAAACAAGGCCAGACTGGTTGCCAAAGGCTACAACCAGCAGGAAGGCATTGACTATGAGGAAACATTTGCACCAGTTGCAAGGATGGAAGCCATCAGGATCTTCCTTGCATTTGCAACCTCCATGAACTTCAAAGTGTACCAAATGGATGTTAAAAGTGCATTCTTAAATGGTTCACTGAAAGAAGAAGTTTATGTCCAACAGCCTCCTGGATTTGAGAGCAGTGAGTTTCCTGACTATGTCTGTAAGCTTGACAAAGCCCTTTATGGACTGAAGCAAGCTCCCAGGGCATGGTATGAAACTCTCTCATCCTTCCTGAACCAAAACAAATTTGTCAGAGGCAAGATAGACAATACCTTCTTTATCTACAAGACAAATGATGATGTTATACTTGTTCAAGTATATGTTGATGACATCATCTTCGGCTCAACAAGTTATAAACTTTGCAAACAGTTTGAAAAACTGATGGCAAAGAAATTTGAAATGAGCATGATGGGAGAACTGACTTACTTTCTCGGCTTACAAATTAAGCAGACTGATAAAGGAACCTTTATCAGTCAAGAAAAGTATGTCAGAAGCATACTGAAAAAGTATGATCTCAGTGACTGTGCCTCAGTCAAGACTCCCATGGTCCCACCAAACAACCTTGGTTATGACGTCACTGGTAAATCAGTCAATCAGACTCTATTCAGAGGAATGATTGGGTCACTGATGTATCTCCTTGCATCAAGGCCTGACATCCAATTCTCAGTATGTTTGTGTACCAGATATCAATCTGACCCAAGAGAATCTCATCTCACTGCTGTGAAAAGGATCCACAGGTACTTGAAAGGTACTTCAAGCCTTGGATTGTATTATCCTAAGTGCTCAGGGTTTGACCTCAAATGATACTCTGACTCTGACTATGCTGGATGCAACATGGATAGGAAAAGCACCTCAGGCTCCTGCCAATTTCTTGGTGGAAAATTAGTCTGTTGGAGTGCTAAGAAGCAATAATCAGTTGCCATGTCCTCAGCTGAAGCTGAATATGTTGCAGCAGCCAGCTGTTGTGCAAATGTACTATGGATGAAAAGTCAACTTAGTGACTATGGCATTCAGTATAAGATGGTTCCCATCTTTTGTGATAACACATGTGCAATTGCAATTTCCAACAACCCTGTTCTTCATCAGAGAACAAAACACATTGATATCAGATATCATTTCATCAGGGATCATGTCATGAATGGTGACGTTGAATTACACTTCATCCCTACTGAATATCAGTTAGCTGATATCTTCACCAAACCTTTGGATGAACCAACTTTCACTAGACTGAAAGCTGAGTTAGGGATGTTGGATATTGAGACTCAGTCCACTGATTGAATCCATCCAACTGAAGTGTACATTCTTAAAACCTCAGGTCCCTGAATCAATGTGTCCCTCAGTGTCAAGTATCACTGAATCCCCTTCCTGAAACCCTTAGTGAATGAAAAGTCATTCAGGGCCCTCAAGATGTCATTCAATGCTAACTTAAATGCTCTAAGTATTTTGTTAGTAATTGTCCTAGGTTGGTGACTGATTTCCTATTTAATATAGGAATATATGTCTCTCTGGCCTACACATCTTGGGCCCCCACTTTCCCACTAGGCATTAAATACCTCTCCAATCACATTAGAGAAATGTGATGACTCATCTCTGCAAACTACACTTTTTGCAGACGGCTCAACTGTTCACCATAATGGTTGCCGAATACATGGGGAAGTGGAATCGTGGCATTAAATGCGGACTTCAAATTTTTATAAAACAATTTTCAAAATTTTGAAGTTAATTGCTCTATGCCCTAAATACACCCAACCATTCCACTTCCCTATAAATACCCATCCAAAAGAATACACACACACGTTTTTAGAAAATTATAAGCAAACTCTGCCTCTTTTTTTTCTCAAACAAATTGTGTGTGTGTTCTTAGCATTGAGTAACATCCGACCATTTTTTGACCTAAACCCGATCATAAAATGGCTTCCTCTAATGCTATAACCACCGCCCCTAATGTGGCTTCACAATGGAGGGCGTGGACCTGACCAAAAACAATGTGGTTGGAAATTTCCACTATCCCCAGCAATATAGGGGTTACAAGGATGTAGTTAAGTATTTACAAAACTGCTTCCTTGCCACAGCTTTTACAACTACCCCAGAAGTCATTTATAATGACTACCTCAGGGAGTTTTGGTGTACCGCAACGACTACTAGCCCTAAGGACATCAAAGAGTCGATCATCACTTTCACTGTGATGAATGGGACTAGGACTCTCTCCTTCAACTACAAGACCTTCATCTTGGCCACAGGTCTTAACTTTGTTGAGAACTTTGAGGCTAACCCTACTGATCAGGAAATAAAAGCTGAAATGCTTTTCCTAGGGCCTCATGATGTTAGGCGTCCTACCGAGTCCCCTGAAGCCTTGCTGGCAAAGGCTCCATTAGTAAAGACATGGTTTCACCCTGTCTGGAGACTTATGATGACATTCGTCATTCAGGTACTCGGAGGAAACAAATCCTCCACTGAGCAGTTGAACTCATCACAACAATTGATGATGTTCAGTCTCTTGGAGGGTAGAAAAATTGATATCGGTGGAATAATCTACCGTGACCTCGTGTCAAAGCTCTCAGGGAAACATAGGCAAAGACACATGTCTTATCCTAGGTTCATTTCCTGTGTGCTTCAGGACCTCCTTGGTTCTGACTACTTAAGATCTGACGACGAAGGGTCAAAACCTGACGTTCTTCATAAGACTAACTTTAGTAGTGACATTACTGAGGTACAACCAGTCGCCCTGACCACCTACATGTTAATGGTGATTCAGGGTAAAAATGTATGCTCACCAGTTCCTTCACCAACTAAGAAGGTGAAGAAGACCAAAAGGATAGGGGGACAGTCCAGTCAGGTAGTTAGACCTAAACCACTCGTCACTGAGACTGTTGCCTTAGGCACCAAGAAAGTTGTTGTGACCTTAACCTCTCAGACTCCCATAACAGAGACCACATTGGCCACAAAACAAACGCCACTGGAGGGTGCTGAGCAATCATCCTCAGTATCCTCGGGCAAACCCTTTCCTAATGTCCCTACTGACAAAAACAAGTCAGAAGGGTCAGGAGCATCCACCTACTCACATCCTAATGAAGGCACTGATAAATCACAATCAGAGCCTGAGGGAGTTCAGGGTTCTATATCCTCGGTGGAGCAGTACTACTCCACTGAGAAGGGGACCCATACCCACTCACATCCCGTTAACATCTATAAGCAATCACTCTTAGAGTCTCAGGGAGTTCAGGCCTCTAAATCCCCAAAAGGACAACTCAATCCTGATGGGAAGAGAGGCAATCAACAATCACCAATAGTACTTAGTGATTCTACTGGAAAACACCCGTTAGTAGATGAAGGTGCTCAGGGGGACAAAGACTCAGGGGGAAACAAACCACCCGCTGATACGGAACCCATCACCCCCTCAGGCGGTCCAATTCACTTGGGAACTGATCCTAACAGTCAGGCTGGGAAAACCCCCCCAGTTATTATGGCTAGTCAGGCTGGTAAAACCCCACCAGTTATTATGGCTAAAGGATCAGGACCTGGCCACAACAAAAGTGAGCCCTCTTTTGAGGGGGAGCTGGATTCCCTGAAGGCTCCTTCTCTGGCTGACTATGAAATTTTGTTGGCTGATGAGTCAGAGGAGGAGATGGATTTCGATTTTGGTGAGGATGAACCACTTCCTGATGCTGAGGAGGAAATGGAGGGCCCAATTAACTCTCCTCCGCAGTCTGAGCAACAACTCTCTTCTCCTCATCCTGAGGATCAACAACCCAGTTCACCATCATCTTCATCATCATCTTCATTAGGTACCTCAGCCACCCCTGAGTGGTTAACCAAGTATGATAATGTTCATCCGCCTACTGAAAGAAGTATGGCCAAATTCCTTCGCCAAGCCAACAAAGGTCTTTACAATGCTCTAACTGATGAACTAACGGATCAGCATACTGAAGCAGCAGCCTCCTATGCTGACTTCAGGGCCTCTGTGGAAGAATCTCAGGACAAGATTCTTCAGGCTTCTAGGCTGGCTGACAAACAACTTGGGGAACTCACCAAAACCTTTGATAAAACAGCAACTGGTCAACATCAGGACCTTGCAAACCTTCTCAAGGCCATTGAATCAGTCCAAGATCAACTTACAGATGATCCCAAACTGCTTCAATCAATGAAAGACCATATGGCCACTCAGACGACTGCCTCCAGCAACCTGACTGAGCTTCTTCAACTCTTTCAGGGGGTAGATCTCAAAGGTCTCAGGGAAAACCAGGATTCCATTCTTCAGGCTGCTATGGAATCCAAGGGGCACCTCACCAAGATTTCCTCAGCCATTGATCAGCTCTCACAAACACATAATGAGCTGATCAACCACTACACCAACCGTGTTACTGAACTCTCCACCACCCAACAAGTCTTGGCTACCGAACTCAGTGCCGTGAAGAATGATGCTTCTGAGACAAAGTCCATGGTCTCTGATATCCTATCAATTCTTCAGGCCTCTCATGTGCCACCACCTCCTCAGTCAGCAGGTCTTTCCACTGAAGTTCCTACACCTGCTGAGGGGGAGAATAATGATGAAATCCCTGATCCTTCCTCTGCCTTGGTAACTGTTCCAAATCTTGATGCATCCACCAGTCAACCTCCTCGCACTGACAAAGGGAAGGATATTATGACTGAAACCTCTTCTCTTGAACCACACTTAGTCCAGGCTTCAAATATAAGACAACCAGATCCTGAAGCACCGTCTTTTGTTGACTTAGAAGATGGGAGAAGAGTCTATGGGACTCAGGAGGAACTTGCTAAGATCTTAGATGAGGAAGATCGCAGGAAAGCCCATGACCTCACCACATCTACCATCTATGAGGTTGCCAAGGAAGAAATAAAGGAGTATGAGAAAGAGATTCAGGGAGATGAATTCATCAGGCTTCAAGCCCAACTTCTTCAGATACACAACATGGAAGCCAAACTGAAGCAAGAAAAGAGGCAAAGGGCATATGAGAGGTATGTATGGCACATGACCAAAACCAAAGGTGAAGGCAAAATCACTGACATCACCATTCACCCCACCAGACCTCTGAGCTTAACAATCCATAGAGGTCCAAGAAAGTCTGAACATCTTCCAACAGTCAAATTTTCAGACTATGGGTTAAGAGAATGGGATATGATGATGCCCATCCTGAGGAAGAAAACCACAAGCAAGAATGCCCCAATCATCATCAAGTCACTGAGTGCCAAGTATGAGGAACTCGCAAAAGTGGCAAAAAGTCTGGGCATTAACCATGATGAGGCACTTGCTTCTCAGGGACTAACTATCCCTGAATTTACTCAGAAGGTTGGGAAGAAAAGGAAAGCTGTAGCTATGGAGCCTGAACAATACATAGCTGCACTCTACTGCAACAGAGTTCCTCCTCAGGGAGTAAAGTTCCGTCCTAACCTTGTCCTCAAAGAACCTGAGTATGGCATCTTCTTCGTGGATGAATTTGGTAAAGAAGCCTTTCAGAGAGTTTTTGACATTGACAAAGTGGAAACGACAACACTCCTAGCCTACAAACTGATGGCACTTAATATCAGGGGCTCTAACAATGAGGAGTTTGTCAGGCTGATGGATCAGTTGATGAAGGAACGACCTGACAAAGAAGTGTTAGTGTCGAAGAAGGCAAAGCTTGAACTAATGGGTCTCCGTCAGGAACCTTAAGTATTTTGTTTAGCTGATAGGACTTTGTAATGACATGAATAAAATGCTGTCCCATGTTTATGTTATATCGTAGTCCTTACTGTCTTCTAGTATATTCAGTATGAGAAGAAGCCATTAGCTCACTCATACTGATCAATAACACTCGGGCATAATTTATATCCAAATAGGGGGAGATTGTTGGGTCCATAAATACCCAATTATCTAAAACAGGATTTGAACACAAATTAAGCCAAGTGTTTACCAACCAAGAAAAATTCAAGTCACTAAGTTAACAGTAACTCAGTGAGTCATCTTCAGAATGCTTAAGACGAATTCAAGGCGAAGGATTCACTCCTCAGGAAGGCGGTACTCCCTGAGTGAGACTTAAGCCAAAGAAGAAGATGATGGGTTCAGTGAGTACTGACAAGAGCTCACTGAACCCCTCAGTCTCCTGAACAACATAAAGACTGAAGACTAAAGACTGAAGACTTAGAATGAATCTAAGACCTGAAGTAAAGGCGGGATCGAGCGGGAAAGTTTGAAGAGGATAAGAACAAGTCTTATCACGCCAAAAGCGAACTTTCCTTAAAACGGCTTAAAGTCAGAGAGTGGTTAGGCAGACACTCAAAAGGACCTTTTAGCTTATTCCCGATGTAGATTCTTGGTAATTACAAAACACAGTTTTACTTTTGTCAGACCAGCATAGGTCAACTTGTACTTTAGTTATAGGCGTTCTTTTATACTTGTGTATAAATAGATAGATGAGGAGAAAAGTGAGTTAAGGTTGTGCACTAAAAGCTTAGACTTTCACAACCCACTTTTCTCCTCCATAGAACAACCTACTCACTGAGATAGCTCAGTAGGGTCTTTTAGTTGTCACTCAAGAAAAGCTTGAGTTTAGAAGAGGAGAATACCATACCTTGTCTATTCAATCCCAAAGTGTTTATTCCGCAAAACACTTTGGGTAATAGATTCTTTGATTAATTTCTAATAAAAATTTAAACGTTGAAAAACCTTTGTTGTTTTATATTTACGTAATAACTTATTTGGTAAAATCAATCATACATTGTATCAGTCTTAGTACACAATTAGGATAACTTTCTAGTTATTTCTATAAGTGTAACGGGAACAACATCAGGATTGATGGGCTTGTGTCATGTGACTACGAAAGATCATGCACCCCCTTGCGTTAGATTAGGTTGTATTACTAACTTAGGATATTAAAATACTAATTAGAATAACTAGATAATACGTTCCACTCTTAGTGATCGACACTCTGCTTACCATTATATTCATACTGACCGGGTACACTGCTCGTTAAGTGTGTGTGTTATTGATAAGTCAGCTAAATATAAATTTAAAACTTAAGTAGGCATTAATACTGCTAAACCGCAATGACACATCACGCGCATCATGTTTTTGGCGCCGTTGCCGGGGAGTGAATTGTTATTATCTGTTAATTTGATTTAGTATTTTAATTAGGTTTTTCTTTTTCTTTTTTTTTAATTTCTAACCACTAACCCTGTTGTATATTAGATAGATTGCATTCATTGTATAATTTGCATATTTTCTGTTTTTGTGTGTTTTTGTTTTCTGTAATTTTTGTTTCTTTTTGTTTGTTTTTATTTTTGTTTTTATTTTTTCTGTATTTTTCTGCATTCTGCTGTCGTTGTATTGTGCTGATACAAACGATACGACGCATCTGTTTTCACAGATACGGCGTATTGCGTTTAATTTTTATAAAATACAACGCGTTTAATAAATTCGAGTACGACGCATCTTTCCCCAAGATACGGCGTATTCTGTTTTTAATAAGAAATTTTTCTAAACCCTAACGCCATATGACGCATCTGTTTTAACAGATACGGCGTATTTTCTATTTAAATTAAAAACTGTTTTTCGAATTATTAAACAGAAGCGACGCATCGATCTTTATTGATACGGCGCATCTACTAAATAAAAAATCTTGTATTTTGAAACGTAACGAAAATACGGCGCATTAGCTTTTGTTAAGACGACGCATTTAATTTAATAAATATAATTGATTTTTGATATTCACTTTGATCGTTTCACTACTATCGTGCACAAGTTAGTTTACTTTGAGAATAAATGATGGCTTAAGCATCACTATGGAAGATTACATTCTGAACCTAACCAAGAGATGCTAGCTGGAGTGATCAAACCTTCGATGACTGGAAGGTTGTAATAAGACGACAAGAGTAGAGGAAAACTTAGTACTTGTAACATTGAGTATCTTAAATTCTTGAAATAGAATTCCAGGTATCCTTTACAATAATTCACCTAGCCTTAAGGAGAGTTCTCTACGAAACCTCTCCCGAATATTTGACGATAAAAGTAAATTTCCTTTACTTTAATCTAACTATTACATGTTCATGTCTGAAAAGAAATTTTTTAAGAAACAGGTTACTAAAAAGTGAAAATTGCATGCTAAACACTGATATAAACCTCTCTTCTTATAAATTACCTAAATGCAAAAACACCGAATTCCACAACGAAAGTTGCGATTTCCGTAAGAGTTCTTCAGAAATTGATCTATGTAATACATCAGGTTCAAATTATAATCTCAATTTTGTAAGCTTAAAACGATATTTGCTCCTAACCTTGGAATAAATCATTATCCACTAAACAATAAGATTATAATCATTAATAAAACGGTTATGCCTATTGCTCTTATCTTGAATTTATATATATCATATGGTATACCGTTTTACCCCAATTTGATGTATAAGGAAATGTGTTGCGGAGGCCAAGGTACGTTCCCTATTTAAATTTTGTTCACTGGCACAACAATACGGCGGATCTTAGTATTCTAAGCGCCGTATCTCTGACTAATTAACACTTATTGACCAGTCAACGAATTTAGATAAATACGGCGCATGATAATTATGCGATACGGCGCATCGTATTTGCCCTATAAATATGAAAGAGATGCGCCGGATTTTTACTTTTTACCCAAAATTTACACACAGTTAAAAAAAAAAAAAAAACGCACACCACTTGTCTCGAATCAAACCCTTTAATCTGAGTTCTTGACCGAATCCTAAGCGTGATATAAGGTAATAATCCTATTTAATTTTGTTTAAATTTAAAAATTAGGGTTTACGCAATATATCGATTTTGATGGAAAATTTAGGGGATTTGATTAGAACTTGGACTAGATGATTTCCCCTATATTAATTTTGGATAGATCATTGAATTTCAAACCGATTTGATTTGAATAAAAATTAGGGTTCGGGGAGATTGTTTTTGAATTTTGGAGGGAAAATGAAATCGTTGTGGTAAAAGGAACTTTTAGATTTTGATATATGGGTAAATGGAACCGTGATGTTGAGTGGGAGTTTACGTCACGGGGCCGGATTCTTGGAAAACGTGCCTGACCCCCTTTCTTTTATACTGATACATTGCTAGATGCGACGCATCCTCCATACGCCGTATTTTATTTATTGGATACGCCGTATTAGTAATTGTTATTGCGTGCTCCGCATCTCTTTTATTTTGTGCAACTAAGATACGCCGCATTGCTTCATCAAATGCGCCGTATCGACCATATTTCAGAACTGTTCTCTAACCTTAAAATTTATTTCAGATGGCATTACCAGTTGTTGAACGCAGGCATTTGTGGCTCCGTTTTGAAACCATGGGACTTACACCAGAAACTGAGGCTGACTATGAAAGGAGACTAAGGGCGATTTTCTTTAGGAAAATCTTTAGGGTTTCGGTTTTGGATTTTGAGGGTGTTGGTATGATTAACGGAGGGAATGCTGCTGATAGTCTTCGTGATAGGTTAGAGATGGTGGTGAGGAATGAGGATGACGATGTTGTGTTTAGATCGTATGCATGGGAGAGGTTGTTTGGTATTGATGAGCCTCTGATTATGGAGCTCATGCTAGAGTTCTTTAGTACGGTTTATTACAGGGAGACTGATGTGGAGTTAGATACAGCTGATACTCTGGTGTTTAGGTTAGGTGGGGTACACAGGCAGATGTCGATGCAGCAGTTCATTTTGGCCATGGGATTACATACTGAGGAGGAGATAGGATCTACTGGGTTTGCTAGATACTGGACTGAGAGCTTACGGGTAGTTCCAGATAGGATGTTGCTCGGTGATTACTGGGAGAGGATATCCTCTGGGGGTGATTCCACCACTACCATCCCATCCTACACACTCATCAGAGAGCCTTTGAGGAGATTGTGCCACCGGATGATTGCGTTGCCCATTGCTGGGAGAGGTCAGTCACCTGAGAAGGTGACCACTCTTGATCTCTTCCTTCTCAGGAGCATGGATGAGGGATTGGTGGTGAACATCCCTCACTTTTTGGCACATTTCCTTCATAGAGGCGCTTTAGGGAGAGACAGGAGGAGCCAGATGACCGGGGGACATTTTGTGTCTAGATTGGCCCGACATTTTGGTGTGATTGGTGATGAGATCCCTGCTGGTTTAGAGATTGAGGTGACCAGTTTGCTGCTTATTGGTCAGGATTATCTGGTTAGGTTAGGGATTTGTGAAATGATCATGGGGGGATGCTATTGGGTAGCATTGGGTCCCGTTAGACAAGTAGAGGTAGAGCCGGAGCAGGGAGATCCCCAGGGAGCTCCAACTGCTGCTCCAGCTCAGGAGGAGCCACAGGCACCCCCGCTACTAGTTGTATGTACTGTTGGTCAGAGAGTAGAGCGAGCTAAGGAGGAGGTGAGAGCTTTGAGGGGTATAGTTGACGGTATGAGGGCTGACGTTTCTGTAGTCAGGAGGGATATAGGTTGGCTAGTTGGGAGTGTGAGTCAGATTCTGGAGCATCAGGGCACGAACTATACTCGCCCGGATGGTACTCACGTTAGAGGCATGATCAGATACTCCCGGCTCGCTTCACATGGCACACGCAGAGTCCGACCTAGGACCGATGATGCTAGCACCTCAAAGACTCGCTCGGCTGAAGGAGACGACTCCCCACATCCTTGATTTCATGTGTTTGAATTTATAGACATCGTTCCTCGTACATTTTTACTTTTTTGGGATTGTACTAAATACTATTATCATGTGTTTATTTAATGTTTCAGTTTATGTTTCTTATTATGTTTGATGGAGACTGGCATTAAGTTCAGCATGAGTGAACGAGAGAACCCGAGAGGTAAACAGTGAAACGTGCCAATTTTACAACAGACTGTTTGGTAACTACATGCGCCGCATTTAGTGAAACAGATGCGACGCATCCTATCCTTTATTTTATTTTATTTCGTACTTATTCCAGGCTCGATACGGCGTATCTTCTTCCATAAGATACGGCGTATCGACTGACCTGATGATTTACAGTTTAATTTTTTTTAGGTTTTATTTTTACTAACTACTAATGTATTATGCAAGTTTGAACCTTCTTAACTCAGGTGTGTTAAAGTCTAAATGGTATTATAGATTCCTGCATTTTTGTGGATACATCATTTATGAAGCTTCAACGTTCTCATCCACAAGAAAGTTGATTTTTGCTCTTATACGAATAATGGAGGATCATACCGAGCAAATCTCAGGGGAGTTTTTCTGTTCTAATTCTTTTATTTTCCAGTTTTTACACTTTGACACAAACAACGAGGACGTTGTTTAACTTAAGTGGGGGGATGGAGAATTAGAACACTTACTTGTCCTAAACTTTTTCAAAATATGCTTAAAATGCGCTTAATATATCAAAATTTAAATTTTTTTAGCATGTTTTTGTTTAAAGTCTAAATTACATAACCGCACACATAACTCTATTCTTTCAAAAATATTAAAACTTTAGTGTGCCGGTGACTTGTAAACTTTAGAACTTGACTTGTATACTATTCGAGACCACCATAATGAGTATTATCTATATAATTGGAGTGACTTGTCTAAATTGGTAAATTTCTAGGATTACACCCAAATAGCCTTTATATGTTATGTGATATTAACTAACTACACTGGTTAGTTAACCCCCGTATAAACCCTTTGTTTACTCTCACTTTTAGAGTAAGATACCCCTAGAAAAACCCTCAGAGCCATTCCTTTCATTTCTTACACCTTTGTTATAATGTTTCGATACACCCTTACACCTTAGCCTACCCTGTAGATTAAAATCCGTGGTTAATTGCTTTAGGCAAAGTGTGTTTCCTTACATTACCTGTGTTCGCGTGCATAATTCATTATCTTTGGTTAGGTCGGGAAATTGCACAATACAATTGGTATGAAAGTAAATATTGTATAACTTTTAGTTTATTTTTCGTGTGTTTGCTACTTTCACTATTACAGTTATTTCTGAAAGTATGAAGAGTATTGATAAATTATCCCAAAAATTAGTGATAGAAAAGTTGTGAAATTTTACACATATATGTAAAGTTTATAAAAAAAAAAAAAAAAAAAATAGAAAAGAAAAAGAAAAAGGAAAAGTTGAAAGTTTGTTTTAACCAACTTATGTAAAGTTTTGTATTAAGTGGGAGATATCACCACTATTTGTTGTTGTATATTATATTTATGGATTGAATGGGAGTTGGCCGTTATGGGAACGCCAACTAAGGTTATTCTTTGATTGAGATTTTGTTGAGTATAATTCGTGTCTACCTAAAGCGTGTGTTTCAAGTGTTAAAGC
Organism: Artemisia tridentata subsp. tridentata; assembly: GCA_021014915.2. Taxonomy (NCBI): domain Eukaryota; kingdom Viridiplantae; phylum Streptophyta; class Magnoliopsida; order Asterales; family Asteraceae; genus Artemisia; species Artemisia tridentata. The sequence continues at coordinate 17,816,725 of CP139501.1, read as the reverse complement.
GTGAGTTATTCAATGATATGAGTCTTATTCATGGGATGGTTGGGAAAGTGATTAACCACACTTAGGATTTTAATTTATCTGTTTTGTTTATTTTTCATTTTACACCAATTTGTATCCCAAATATTATCCATACCCTATATCATTCTTCATCCAAACCTTTGATTTATTGAGATTAGGGATTTGAGCAATCTTAAGTATCGTAGTCGTGGATTCGGCTATGTATTTATGATTTTGTCGCCCTTTTTGATATAATATTATTGGTGAAGATTACTTGGTCCTATCTTTAGCCCATTCGAGTTAAGGATTTGAGCAATTGCAAGTATCGTGGTCGTGGATTCGATCATGTATTTGTAATTTTGTCGCCTTTTCTGGAATATGAGATCGATAGAGATTAAAAAGGATGATCAACCCTTAACCAACAAACCCTTTTTACCGCTTTAGACTTGTTACTCCTTGGCTTTAGTGGGGGAGATGCGTATACTTGCCAAGCCTATGATAGAATATTCGTCACGACTAAGCAACTAAACGATTTAGAATTGTTTTACATTAAAAATTATTTTGGTTTCTACTTCGTTAAGTGTTTGGTTGTGTAATTATGACAAAACGAATACGTGCTTAAATATAAAAATAAATCCTAATATCTTTTAGGATACATTTTCATATGATGAATTCTAAGGTTTACTTAGGGACAAGTAAAGTTCAAGTGGGGGGATATTTGATGAACTCAAATAAGTACATTTTATTATCATCATTTATCCTATTTATTTGACTTGTTTTATTATATTATATATGAGAATCGATACAGTAATGTTTACTTTAGTAATTCTCAGGTAAAAACAAGCATTATGTGAAACTTGGCGATTTTGGACTAATTATGGAGCAAAACAAGCGAGATATCAAAAGTCTACTGAAATCCATAAGATGCGCCGTATCTCACTCAACAGATATGACGCAATATCATACTTAGATGAATTTGAAGACCATTGCCTGACTTTGAAGAATGCGCCGCATGCAATTCTGTCATGCGCCGCATATGAAACTTTGGTCAAAGAAGAAGATCAAGCTCGTTCTACTCCAGATACGCCGCAATATACTTCTAACACACGGCGTATCACTATCAAGATTTCACCAGTTACAATCCAAGACAGCTAAAGTACATGCGCCGCATACAAAGATCAAGTTACGCCGCATCTGAAGACGGTGTACGAATATTCCAGAATATATTAATCTTGGACCCCACGCGAAGTTAAGTCAATGCGCCGCATCTATCAACTCAATGCGCCGCATCGATCCCTCAGACAGAAACTATAAATACCCCAAGGTCAGACGAATTTAGGAGACCATATATATATATATATATATATATATATATATATATATATATATATATATATATATATATATATATATATATATCCCTAGAGCCGAATTCAGACGACCAAGCAGCACAAGACACACCTCAAACAAAGATACAAGAGCTGTAAGAAGGTCCTGCATGTATTCAATTCATTAAGTAGTTTTGTTTTATTGTTTTAGTACGCTTTAATTCATCAGGATTGATGGGCTTGTGTCATGTGACTACGGAAGATCATGCACTCCCTTGCGTTAGATTAGGTTGTATTACTAACTTAGGATATTAAAATACTGATTAGAATAACTAGATAATACGTTCCACTCTTAGTGATCGACACTTTGCTTACCATTATATTCATACTGACCGGGTACACTGCTCGTTAAGTGTGTGTGTTATTGATAAGTCGGCTAAATATAAATTTAAAACTTGAGTAGGCATTAATACTGCTAAACCGCAACGACACATCACGCGCATCAAATTTAAACGTTGAAAATACTGCGTGTTTTTATATTAACGTTTCATTAACTGTTAGAAGTAATCATTACATTGTATTAGTCATAAACATAAATAGATTAACTTTCTAGTTAACTCTAAGCGTGTTAAGGGAACAACAAGTGGTATCAGAGCCACTGGTTTATAAAATCTTTCAAAATTAACCAAGAGTGCTCAAGGTTTTTAAAACCAAGATCCTACTATGACTGATATAAATGTGCCCCAGCTAGTCGACAAAAAGGGTGGAAGCTTTTCAGCTGTTGCCCCACGACTTGAAGCTGGTAAATTTAGCAAGTGGAAAAAGCGAATGCTTTGCTACTTGACTGGTATGGAACCATACTACATCACTTGTGTCAAAGATGGTCCTTATGTCCCAAAGACTGCAGAAGGGATAAACAAGCCTGAGGCTCAATGGACCATTGATGAGAGGAGGGTGGTCAATCAAGACCAACGCCTGAAAAGCATCATTATATCATGTCTTCCTGACGATATAATGGAATCAGTCATCAACTGTTCAACAGCCAAGTAAACTTGGGATGACTTTGTCAATAGCTTTGAGGGTCCCTCAAATACCAAGGAAAACAGGATCATGGACCTGAAACTTGAGTATAATACTTTCAGGGCAAAAGACTTTGAAAGTCTCTCTCAGACTTATACCAGATACAAGACCTTGATAAAAGAACTATCAAATGATGGTGTAGTTTTGTCTAAGCATGAGACAAATGTTGGCTTTGCCAACAGTCTCCCTGAGAAGTGGCTAAACTTCTCACAAGGCCTGAGGAATGCTAATCACATTCAGACCCTTGAGCTCCCTGAGATCTATGGGAGGTTTGTCTATGAAGACAACTTAATCTCAAGGAGATACCCTGACTGAAAAGCTCTTGAGTCCAAAAAGGCCTTGACCTCCACACCCATATCAACTGCTTTTTATACTAATGGTGTTGTGCAGGACTTTCAAGAGGATTCTGAGGATGAAATTGATGAAAGGACTAGTGATGAGTACCTAAAAGATTTAAACTTGGAATTCCAAGAGAGGGCACTCCTTGCTAGTTCAAAACGTTTCATCAAAAGAAACCAGTCCAACTTTTCAAAAGGAAAAGCAAATGAAACCACTGAATGCTTTAATTGTGGTAAAAAGGGTCATTTTGCTAGGGACTGTTATTCTAAAACCACCTCAAAACCCTTTTACAAATTTTCAGGAAATAGTTCCTCAGGAACTAGCAAGTTTCAACCTAGAATGTTTCAGTCGACCCAACAATTTCAAAACAAGGGTCAAAAAGACTTTGAAGCAAAATATAGGAAAGCCAAGGCTAAACTTGCAATTCTTGAAACTAATTCCTCTATGTCTCAGGCTGCTCAAACATCCAAACCTGTTCAGGCAAAGAACAAGGTTTTAGTAGCTGAAGCTTATGATTGGGATGAAGAAGAGGTATCCTCAGATGAGGAAATTAGAGTGAGTGCACTGATGGCACTCTCTGAAGGTGATCAAGTGGCTGTTGGGAAAAGCCATGCAAGGAATGGAGAGTGGGTAAACATCACCATGAAGAAGGTAAACACTTTACTTTATATGGATGATGATTCTGATTGGCATTCTTACATGAATTATATTTGTGTAGATCTTAAATTTGTTGAGAAAAAAAGGCTTAACATGTTTTCAAAATATAACAACATAGTGTCAGAATTGAATAAATGTAGAGATGAATTGCTTGTACTGAAGCAAGCCAAATTAGAAACAATTACTCTACAAATTCAGAACACTAAAATTTTGAAACAAAACCAAGCCCTACAAACTGAACTTAACAAAGAAAAAGCTGTCATCCAAGGCTGGACCAAAAAGAACCCCAAGGTCTTTGATATTGTGGGATTAATCCCTAGGAAAACAATAGGAATTGACCATCACATGGTTAACCCCTATGTAAGTCCCAGTGAATTGACCTTTGTTCCAGCTGGCATATCATTTGAGCAAGAAATGCTTCCCAAGTCAAATGACTAGATTGTCAGGGACAACCCAATCTGTAAGTTACCAAACTTTGAGACTAGAAAGATCTTGCTTCCTGAAAGTCAGGCATTGAAAAATATGCTTGGACTTACTGAACAACTCAGTAAGCTTGAACTCACTGAACAACTCAGTAATACTGAGTCAGTGAATGAGTCTGAATTAGAATCATATCCACCACTCCCACCACTGAATACCCTTCAGGGTGCTGCACCCAACTTAGGCCTCCCACTAATGGTCTACTCTCAACACTCTCCAAAGGAGAGGTCAGGATTGGGAAAAACAATCCTGAAAAGACCAACATTTGAAGTCTCAGAAAATACTGATGACTCCTCTTCTTCAGTCCCTTCTGAAGTAATAACCCAAAGCCCTGACTCAAAATTTGATCAGTTGGCTGAAATGGTCAGGAAGCTGGGTGAGAAGATTGAATCTTTTGAGAAACCTTCTCAATCCAAGAAGGAAAAAAAACCAGCTTCCTCAAAGACCAAACCCAAACCCTCAAAACCCTTGAAAAGATGTGAATTGTGTAACTATACCAATCATATCACTGATGAATGCTATAGAATTCTTTATTACATGATCTGCAAAAAAGATGATCACAGGACCTCTGATCATAAAACACACTCAGTCACATCAAAGGTGGCAAGCCTTAAAGCTCAGTCTTTAAACTACCCTTCTGATTCTAAACAGAAACAGAAACAAAAGGCAAAACCTTTTGCACCTTGCCCTTACTGTGGGTTCAATGATCACCATCCTAAGGATTGTCAAATTGACAATTGTTGTGAAAATAGTGGAAGTTCCACTCATGACACCTCAGGAGGTGATAAGGCCATTCAGGCCAGAAGAGGTATGACAAAGTCAGCCTCTCAGTCTACTGAGTCTACATATGCAATCAAATGCATAATTTGTGGTAGCTCAGTCCACTCCACCACTGACCATAAATCAGTTGTAAATATTAAAATGACCCCCAAAGCTAAGCCCTCCAAGAAATGGAGTCCTAGAAAGAACTAACCCAGTTTACTATTTGTGCAGAAACATGCCAGGGATCCTGTTTGGCATCTAGATAGTGGATGTTCAAGGAGCATGACTGGTGTGAAGGAGTATCTGCACAAGTATGTTGATGAATCAGGACCCAAAGTGATATTTGCTGATAACTCATCATGTCTCACTGAAGGTTATGGTTCAGTAAACTGCAATGGTATAGTCTTTACTAGGATAACTTATGTAAATGGTCTTAAATACAATTTGATCAGTGTCAGTCAACTATGTGATGCTAAATACATAGTTCAGTTTGATGATAAACAAAGAATCATCTTCAATGCTAATAAGGAAGTTGTCCTTATTGCACCAAGAAGACATGATGTTTATGTGTTGGACATGACCAGTCTGACTCAGAATGGAACTTGTCTCTTTACCAAGGCTACTGATACTCTCAATTAGCTTTGGCATAAGAGACTCTCCCACCTGAATTTCAAAAACATAAACAACCTTGTTAAACAAAACAAGGTCCTTGGCTTACCATCTCTTGTGTTTTCAAAGGATAAACCATGCTCAGCTTGTGAAAAAGGTAAACATCACAAAGCATCCTTTAAAACCAAAACCAACTTTTCCATCAGGAACTGCCTACATCTTCTCCATATGATCTATTTGGACCAATAAGTCCTAGATCCATTAACCATGATAAATATACTCTGGTCATTGTAGATGAATACTCAAGATACACTTAGGTAGACTTCTTGATCAAAAAGAGTCAGGCAGCTGAAACAATAATGTCCTTTGTTAGGAACATTGAAAATCAAAATGACATCAAGGTCAAACATATTAGGACTGACAATGAAACAGAATTCAAAAATTATGAACTTGAATGTTTCTGTGATGAGAAAGGAATTTCCCAAAATTTTTCCTCACCATACACACCTGAACAAAATGGTGTGGCTGAAAGGAAAAATAGAACTCTCATTGAAGCAGCCAGAACAATGCTAAATGGATCAGTCCTTTCTAGACACTTTTGGACTGAAGCAGTAAAGACTGCCTGTTACACACAAAACAGATCCATCATTGTCAAGAGACATAGCAAAACTCCTTATGAGTTATTCAAGGGAAGGATCCCTGACATCAGCTACTTTTATGTCTTTGGGTGTCCTGTGTTTATTCATAATTACAAGGATCACTTAGGAAAATTTGATGCCAAAGCTGATGATGGATACTTCCTTGGATACTCCCTTGTCTCAAAGGCCTTCAGGGTGTTCAACACTAAGAGACAGCATACTGAGGAAACATTTCATGTTACCTTTGATGAGAGCACTGATGCTATCAGTGTCTCTAACAACTCAGTGGAAGAGATAGGTATTGATGAATCATCAAGATATCCTCCTGATGAACATCATCCTGAAAATGGTCATTCCACTCAGTACCAAGCAAATGCTGACATCTCCTATTACATCATTCCCCATAACCTTCCTTACCCAACCATCACTGAGTTTGTTGAAGCAAAAAGTACTGATGAAATCATTCAGTCAGTACAAAATACTCAGGAAACAAACAATCACAGTGATGAGTCAACCCACTCAGACACTCAAGATACTGAAGATCATCATGTGTCTGATCCTGATCCTACCCATCAGGCCTCTAAAAGTTCTAATCAGTTTCCAAGACCTCAGGACAATTGGACTAGGTCTCAGGTTATATAACTTGTCAATATAATTGGTGAGCCTATTGAAGGCATGCTCACAAGAAGCATGGCTGCTGAACTGAGAGCAGCCTCAGCCAATGAATGCCTATTTGTGGACTTCATTTCCACAATTGAACCCAAAAGTGCTAAGGAAGCACTTAATCATCCAAGTTGGGTTCAAGCCATGAATGATGAACTGGAACAATTTGACAGAAACAAGGTAATGACCTTGGTCAAATGTCCTGAAGATGTTTCAGTCATTGGCATGAAATGGGTATTTAAAAACAAATCTGATGAAAATGGCATAGTCATTAAAAACAAAGCCAGACTTGTAGCCAAAGGTTATAATCAACAAGAAGGCATTGACTATGAAGAAACATTTGCACCAGTAGCAAGGATGGAAGCCATCAGGATCTTCCTTGCTTTTGCTACATACATGAACTTCAAGGTGTACCAAATGGATGTTAAAAGTGCATTCTTAAATGGTTAACTGAAAGAAGAAATTTATGTTCAGCAACCTCCTGGATTTGAAAGCCATGAGTTTCCTGACTATGTCTGTAAGCTTAACAAAGCCCTTTATGGACTGAAGCAGGCTCCCAGAGCATGGTATGAAACTCTTTCAGCCTTCCTGATCCAAAACAAATTTGTCAGACGTAAGATAGACAACACATTGTTTATCTATAAGACAAATAATGATGTCATACTTGTACAAGTGTATGTTGATGACATCATCTTTGGCTCAACAAGTTATAAACTTTGCAAACAGTTTGAAAAATTGATGGCAAAGAAATTTGAAATGAGCATGATGGGAGAACTGACTTACTTCCTTGGTCTACAAATCAAGCAGACTGATAAAGGAACCTCTATCAGTCAAGAGAAGTATGTCAGAAGCCTACAGAAGAAGTATGAGCTCAGTGACTGTGCCTCAGTCAAGACTCCCATGGTACCCCCAAACAACCTTGGTCCTGATCTTACTGGAAAACCAGTAAATGAAACTCTATTTAGAGGAATGATAGGATCACTAATGTATTTACTTGCATCAAGGTCTGCTATCCAATTTTCAGTCTGCTTATGTGCCAGATATCATTCTGACCCAAGAGAAACTCATATCACTACTGTGAAAAGGATATCCAGGTACCTGAAAGGTACTCCAAACCTTGGATTATATTATCCAAAATGTTCAGGCCTTGATCTTAAAGGATACTCAGACTCTGACTATGCTAGATGCAACATGGACAGGAAAAGCACCTCAGGCTCCTGCCAAATTCTTGGTGGAAAACTAGTCTGTTGGAGTGCTAAGAAGCAACAATCAGTTGCCATGTCCTCAGCTGAAGCTGAATATGTTGCAGCAGCAAGTTGTTGTGCAAATGTACTCTGGATGAAAAGTCAACTCAGTGACTATGGAATTCAGTACAAGATGGTTCCCATCTTTTGTGATAACACAAGTGCAATTGCCATCTCAAACAACCCTGTTCTTCATCAGAGAACAAAACACATTGATATTAGATATCATTTCATCAGGGACCATGTCATGAATGGTGACATAGAATTACACTTCGTTCCTACTGAATATCAGCTAGCTGATATATTCACCAAGCCATTGGATGAACCAACTTTCACAAGACTGAAATCTGAACTTGGAATGTTGGATATTGAGAATCAGTCCGCTGATTGATTCCATCCAAATAAGTATAAATTCTGAAAACCCAGGTCCCTGAATCAATGTATACTTCAGTGAAAAGAATTACTGAAACCTCAGGAACTAAGCCCAAGTTCCTGAAATGTTGGACTTCAGGAACTAAACCCAAGTTCCTGAACCCTTGAACCTCAGGAATTAAACCCAAATTCCTGAACACTAGAACCATCAGTGACTAAACCCAAGTCCTGAAAATCAGGTTCACTGAATGAAAAGTCATTCAGGGCCCTCAAGAGACATTAAATACTAACTTAAATGCTCTAAGTATCTAGTTAGTAAATGTCCGAGGTTTGTAACTGAATTCTTATTTAATAATAAGAATATTTGTTCTTTTGCCTTTCTGGCATACACCTCATGGGCCACCACATTCCCACTTGGCATTAAATGCCTCTCCAATCACATAACAGATATGTGATGACTCAGCTCTGCAAATTACACTTTTTGTAGACGGCGCAACTGTTTGCCTTGATAGTTACACAATACAGGGATAGTGGGGTGGTTGGGCATTTAATGCGGATCTCAAACGTTTTATTCAAAACATTTTTCAAAATAATATTTTTTGAGATAATAACCGCCTAAGTGCCTAAAATACCCTCCACTTCACTTCCCTATAAATACCCCACAAACAAAACACACACACACGTTTTTTAGAAATCTTAAGCAAAACTTTGCCCTTTTTTTTAAAAAAGCAAAAAAATCTGTGTGTGTTCTTAGCATCTAGAAACCCAAAACCATTTTTTGTTTACCCATACTTTCCCAACAAAAATGGCTTCTTCTAATGCTATTACATACGCCCCTAATGTGGAATTCCTCATTGAGGGCGTAGACATGACCAAGAACAACTTGGAAGGAAACTTTGCCTACCCCCAAAGGTTTTGGGCATACAAGAATGTGGTAAAATACCTACAAAACTGCTTTCTTGCTACGGCGTTTACCAAGACCCCCTCAGTCATCTACCATGACTATTTGAGGGAATTCTGGTGTCCTGCAGTGGCAACCAGCCCTACTGACACCAAAGAATCCATCATCACATTCACAGTGATGAATGGGAGAAGAACCCTCTCCCTGGATTACAAAACCTTCATCAAGGCCACTGGTCTTGATTACGCTGAGGCCTTTGTGCCCAACCCTACTGACCAAGAGGTAAAATCCGAATTGCTTTTCCTAGTGCCTCATGACCCTAAACGTCCTGAAATGGCCGCTGGAGCCTTATTGGACAAGGCTCCAATAGTCAAAACCTGGTTCCATCCTGTCTGGATGATCCTGATGACCTTTGTCATTCAGGTCCTTGGGGGCAATAAATCCTCCACGGAGCAAGTGAACTCATCACAACAATTGATGGTGTTCAGTCTCTTGGAGGGTAGAAAAATTGATATAGGAGGAATAATCTTATGAGACCTCGTGGCCAAGCTATCAGGAAAGCATAGGCAAAAACACATGTCCTATCCAAGGTTTATTTCCTGTGTGCTTCAGGACCTACTTGGCGCTGATTATTTTAGGCCTAACATCCAAGGATCAAATCCTGACGTCTTACACAAGTCTAACTACTCAAGTGGCATTACCGAGGCTACACTAGTTGCCCTGACAACCTATATGCAATCGGTTATTCAGGGGACTGAAGCTGTCTCACCAGTGCCTTCACCTACAAAGAAGGTGAAGAAGACAAAGAAGGGTCAGTCTAGTAAGGTGGTTAGACCCAAACCACTCGCCACTGAGACTGATGCCTCAAACAACCCTAAAAAAGGGTTAAATGTGACCGAGACCTCTGAGACACCCCTCACTGAGACCATCTTGGCCCAAAAACAAACGCCAACGGAGGTCACTGAGAAATCATCCTCAGTGTCCTCGGGCAAACCCCCTCTTCCTCAAGACTCTATTGACATAAACAAGTCACTAGGGTCAGGAACCTCCACCCACTCACATCCCGATGAAGGCACTGAAAAATCACAATCAGGGCCTGAGGGAGAAAAGGGTCCTGAATCCTCGGTTTGGCAACACTACTCAACTGGGAAGGGGACCCACAAACAATCACATCCTGCTAACGTCCCTGAGCAATCACACTCAGGGTCTCAGGGAGTAAAGGTCCCTGAATCCCCAAAAGGGCAGTACAACCCTGATGGGAAGGGGGACCATCAACCATCACAATCAGTGCCTCATGATAGTTCTGAAAAACACCCATCAGGACTTGAAGGCGCTCAGGGGGACAAAGACTCGGAGGGATATAAACCATCCGCTGATATGGAACCCACAACCACCTCAGGCGGATCCATTCTCTCAGGAACTGCCCCCAAAAGTCAGGCTGAGCAATCAGTTATTATGACTAGCCAGGCTGATAAAACCAAATCAGTTTTTATGGCGGGATCAGGACCTGGCCAAAACCAAGGCAAGTCTTTTTATAAAGAGGATCCGGTTAACCTTTTTGAGATTGAGTCTATGGGAGATATTCAGGCTCTTCTTGATTCTGAAGATGAGCTCAAGGAAGAGAGTGAGGAGGAAATTTTTGAGGCTGGTGATGACATGGAGACTGATGTACAACCAACTGAGCAATCGCATCAGTCTTCTCCACATGGTGAAGAATCTGAATCTCAGGCTGATCATTCTTTAGATTCTGAATCATCATGCCCTCAGGAACTTAAGAAGTATGACAACATTCTTCCTCTTACTGAGAGGCAATTGGTCAAGTTCCTACAAAAGGCGAACAATGCTCTCTTCACTGGGCTAACTGAAGAAATTTTTGACCACCACGCTGAAGCTGCTGTTCATTACGTCGATCTGAAGGAATTAGTGGAATCCTATCATGATGATGTAAATGAGCACAAGTCATCTATCTCCTTCTCCATGACAAATCTTGATTACAATCTTAAAATGTTCAACGAGTCTCTCACCAACTTACAAAAGAGCGTTGAAACTATTCAAGAGTTAGTGAAAGATGACCCTGCGCTTAACAGGAAAATTCTTCAGGCTTCTGAGACCTACCAGCAACAATCTACTCAGGTGGCTGAGCTGGTAAACATGCTGACCTCCTCAAATCTTCAGGGATTCAGCTCTAAAGTGGATTAAATCAGGTCTTCCCTGGGTCTTATGGAGTCCCACATGCTGACCTACCAGCAACAATTATACTCATTTCATGCAACATCCAAAAAAAAATAAAAATTCAAAAAATATTTAAAAAAATTATCAAAAAAATATTTTCTTAAAATATTTATATATTACTTTTTTTTTCGAAAAATATTTGAAAAAAAAATTAAAAAAAAAAATATTTCGAAACCATGTAAAAATATTTTCGAAAAAATTAAAAAATATTTCGAAAAAATTAAAAATATTTTCGAAAAATATTTGAAAAAAAAATTAAAAAAAAAAGTTCGAATATTTTTTTTCGAAAAATATAATTTTTTCGAAAATATATATATATTTTTTTTCAAATATTTTTTCGAAAATATTTTTAATTTTTTTAAAAAAAATTAAAAAAAATTTCGAAAAAATATTTTCGAAAAAATTAAAAATATATTTTTTCGAATATATATATATATATATATATATATTCGATAATATATATATATATATATATATATATATATATATATATATATATATATATATATATATATATTTTATAAATATATATTTTCGAAAAAATATATTTTTAATTTTTTCGAAAATATTATTTCGAAATATTTTTTTTAATTTTTTTTAAAAAAAATTAAAAATATTTTCGAAAAAATATTTGAAAAGAAATATATATTTTTTTTCGAAAAAAATATATTTTTCGAAAAAAATATTCGAACTTTTTTTTTTAAATTTTTTTTCTAATATTTTTCGAAAATATTTTTTCGAAATATTTTTCGAAATTTTTTTTTTCGAAAATTTTTTTAATTTTTTCGATTTTTTTTTTTAATTTTTTCGAAAATATTTTTAAATTTTTCGAAAATATTTTTAATTTTTTCGAAAATATTTTTAATTTTTTCGAAATATTTTTTTTTAATATTTTTTTTCAAATATTTTTCGAAAAAATAGTAATTTAAAAAGTAATATATAAATATTTTAAGAAAAATTTTTTTTGATAATTTTTTTAAAATATTTTTTGAATTTTTTTTTTGATGTTGCATGAAATGAGTATAAGAATTCGAGGACAAAACATGTAAAAAAAAAATTCGAAATTGTTTTTGGATGTTGCATGAACTGAGTTAGCGAATTCGAGGACCAAACATGTAACTTACTAACGAACTGAGTTAACGAACGTTAGTGAAAAACCCAAATCCGGCAAAAAAAAATTGTTGGGTACCTTTTTATGCAAGAAAAAAAGAAAAATACCTTGATTGGAAATGGACCCTAAGTTTGATACCTTTTTGTGCCATTTGCCCTTCAAATAAGTGTCGTTTAACAAATTGCAATTTGAGATCAATCTCCCACATCACTAAGATAAAAATCATCATTATTAGTGTCAGCTTCATCTTCACGATCGACGTGGTCTTCATCATCAGATGCTAAATCATGAGGAACGTGGTCATCATAATCAATATCATCGTCGTCGTCGACATCAGTGATAATTGGTGGTGGTGGTGCCTCAACTTTCGCTTGCTGAACATCTATATTTATGGTGTTATAATTCAACTTATCCAACTCAGCAGAGAGTGTGACATGTGATGAGTTGTTGTCATGTACAACATCTTGATTGTCTTCTACCACGATGATATCCGGGTTCCAAATCTTTCGATGATAAGAATCTTGGACGGCCTTGCAATTACCACGTTTACCCGGGAAATCAAGGTAAAAGACTTGTGTTGCTTGTGTTGCAAGAATGTATGGTTCATTTTGAAACGATACACGGTCTGTCATAATTTGTGTAATGTTATTTCTATAGGTACAACGTTTTATGCGACCCTCGTTATTAGTGTCGAACCATTTGACTTTGAACAGCACAACCTTGAATGACGTAAATCACGGTCATGTACGATAAACTTCACACCGTTGACTACGCAAGAGTCGACTGAGACTGCAGTACATGATGGTCCACAAGCCAAAGCGAATAACTCGGAAGTACAACTTGGGTCATTCTTTACTTTTAATTCACGAATCTATGAAAAAGTTAAGAATAGATATAGATGAGTAATAGTCGTTATTTTTACAGGGTAATACATACAATAAGTCTACCTTGTTCCCAAACCAGCGAGGAAATCCTTCTTGTATGTCATTGCCAGGAAATGCCCTGTAAATGTTCATGATATTAGAATAAGTCGTCGAATAATAACTTACGTAAAACACATTTTGAAATAAAACGCGTACCTCTTGTACTCGTTCATGTACGGGTCAATTTCATGACTGTTGTGTAGTACATACCATACTACTTTCTGCATTGTGTCTGGTTGAACCCGAATTAATGATTGTCTACCATTCATTTTACAGATTGATCGAAACACCTGAAATTGACTTGTTGGGATTGGACCGTCCTCATTCCGATCAGGATGATTAAATCTCGTCTCAACACCCCGAAAATAATGCGAACAGAAAGTCAATGCTTCATCAGCAATATAACCCTCCGCTATTGAACCTTCAGGCTTAGCTTTATTTCTGAAATAATTTTTGAGCTTTTTCGTGTATCTTTCAAATGGATACATCCACCTCATGTAAACAGGCCCGCCTTCAATAGTCTCTTCAGGTAGATCAATAACCAAGTGAATCATAATGTCAAAAAAAGCAGGAGGATATATTTGCTCGAAACTGCACAAAATATTGATCAGTTGTTCTTTAGCTTTCAACATGTCATCCACCATCAAAGTTCGAGCGCATATTTGTTTGAAGAATGAACAAAGCTCGATTATTGGTGTTGCGGTGGTTTGGTCCTTCAAGTAATTTTGAAGTCCAGCAGGAAGTAACTGCTGCATCATTATATGACAGTCATGAGCCTTCAAGCCTGTTATGTTGCTATCATTGTCGGTCACTTTATGCTTGAAGTTAGATCCGAACCCATCAGGTAGTTTAACACCTTTGATGAATTGACAAAAAAAAAATCATGATATTAGAATAAGTCGTCGAAATGAATACGCGAATTGAATTGGAACAAATAAATTTTGAAATAAAATGCGTACCTTTGATGAATTGACAAAAAAGTTTTCTTTTTTCAGTTGTGAAAGAGTACGTGGGATGAGGCTTAGAGCACTTCCCGTTTCCTTTGTTGACGAGCCACAACTCATCACGAATTTGCAAATTTTGTAAGTCTTGTCTTGCCTTGTTGGTGTCTTTTGATTTGCCATTCATTAACAAAGTACCCAACACACTCTCACACACATTTTTTTCAATATGCATGACATCTAAATTGTGTTTTTGTGTAAGAAAAGACCAATACTCTAGCTCGTTGAAAATAGATACTTTGGTCCAATTCAATTCGCAATCAGGATCACATTTTTTCTTCGCACCCCCAAAACTTGGATGTTTCCTCGGGATACGTTTAGGCAATCTCCTAAGTTGAGTCCAGATGACATCATTGGTAAATTTTCTAGGAGGTGGTCTATCATCGACCGGAATATAGAATGCCCTTCTATTTTTCCGCCATTTATTGGTCGCGTTTAAGAATCTTCTGTGACCAACATAAGCGGTTTTGCTTAACACGCGAATAGATGGAGTGTCTATATTACATGTCGGACATGCCTTGTAACCTTGCCCACTCCACCCAGACAAACTACTTCGAGCGGGAAAGTCATTGATAGTCCATAAAAGCGCTGCTCTCATACATAATTCAGTGCCAGTGACAGCATCCATAGTCATGACTCCATCTTTCCATAAAATCTTTAGGTATTCAGTCAAAGGCCTCAAGTAAATATCTATGTCCTTCCCGGGTGATTTAGGGCCCGAAATTAACAACGTCAACATAAGAGAAGTCTCTCTCATACATATCCAGGGAGGCGTATTGTATGTTGTTAATATGACTGGCCACATGCTGTAAGACTGACTAAGGTTGCCGTACGGATTGAAACCATCAGCAGCCAACCCTAATCGGACGTTTCTTTTTTCATAGTAAAATTCTTTTGAATACTTCATGTCAAATTTCTTCCATGCTTGACCATCAACCGGGTGTTGCATCTTACCGTTCTCCGTAGACTGCCTAGAAGCATGCCAAGTCATATGTTTTGCAGTGTGTTTAGACTTGTACAAACGTTGTAGTCTAGGAATGATAGGAAAGTAACGCAACACCTTGTTAGGAACTTTCTTCCCCAGTGTGTTCTTGTCTTTCCATCTACTAGAATTGTAGATGGGACAATTCTGCAAATCTTCGTTACCCACCCCCGATATAAAAAACAATCATTTACACAAGCATGTATGGATTCGTATCCTAACCCGATCGTTTTATATGTCTTCTTTATTTCATAGTATGACGATGGGATTTTGTATCCTAGAACGGGCGGGAAACAATCCTTAAGAAATTTGCCATAAAGTCCAATGAAGACATCCAATTACAGCCCGGGTATAGTGGGTCGTTGGCAGTGGCAAGTAACTCTTCAAACTCGTTACGTTGAGGAAGTGTCGTTGCTTGAGTTGGCTCGTTGCTTGTCTCGCCAATATTTCCTTCAGTTGGCTCATTTTGTTCGTTATTCGGACAAATATCATGAAGGAACTCAGCCATGTCCCTCATCCCAGATGATTTGTGTTGGGTACTATTGTCCGGACATCCGGTTCACCGTGATTATACAATTTCGTATAACTTTGGTCCCAACCATTTGTGTGTATGTGATCAAACAAATCTTCGTGCTTTATCCAACCAACGTTATAACAAGAAGCACATGGACATTTTACATTACCATCAATATTCACAATGGACTTGCAATACTCGCGAAAAGCTTTAAGACCTTTTAAAAATTCGATGCTAGCACGAGATAATGAGACCCAACTCTTATCAATTGGCATAATTGCGTTTTAATGATGCAATAAATAATTATATAGAATTAAAAATGTTCACAAAAATCTACACGTAAATACATAAAGGTGGAATTACGAGTTGTGCGTTTTGTTCACCTAATCCAACTATGGAAGGCAATCCTAACCCACTCTTTGAATATTTCGTCTCATATATAAATGTGTATAACTGAATTTACTATTTGAGAAAATTTCGGCAGCATTTCCCCTCAACTCCCCAAATATGTAACACCCCCTAAATTATAAGTTATTAGCGGAAGACTAATCGGGGTATTACGGGGAGGATCTTTGTCATAATCATAGAAAACGGCTCAAAAGAGGCGTTTTGAAAGTTATTGTCATTCAAATAATATTTGAGATACAAAAAGTGAAAATATCAGAGTTGAGACATCCCATAAAAGGGTGTAGTAGTTTGAAAATGAATGACATAATTTATTTTACACCACATAAAAACCGTGAGTTTATGTACCATTCCGTGCCTTGTCTGCTCCGCTAATTACTTGAGATAAACATGCTAAAAGTCAACAAAATTGTTGAGTGAAATCATAGAGTTTGTAATAATAATGAGTTTGGAACACAAGTAGTGATTGCCTGTGTATTACAATCATGTTTGAAATGGTGATATTGCAGTTGTGTATATTGCCCTAAGTCTCATGACATGCAAACGTTAACAGTGTAGTAACCGGTGTGGGGCCCTCGTGTAATAGGTGATTTTCCATTTCCTATTTCCTTCAAATATAGTGCATTGCGACTAATCCAACTAGCAACTAAGGCTATCCGTTAGGCATTAGTGGAATAGGCAGTCAGCCTCCAATAGATCTATTCACTATATTCGCGTTCACTCGCAAGTGATTAATGGTTCATGATGTGAGGGGTTGTTGGCAATAGCGTAACTTAGGCAATATCAATCAGGTGAAACATACAAAAATACTTGAAAATACTTGTGTTCTAGTTTGTAGCATGTATCTCCCCCATTGAGTGTAAACTTGTTAAATAAGTAAAAGTGGGGTTATGACTCACCTTGTGTGTAACTGGCAAGGTGAAATGTGAAATCAAGTGAATTACGGGAACGGATCCAACACACGACCTGAATAACGGTGAAGTCTAAGATTTTGATAGTTTTGACTTAATACGAATAATGAGTGTGAAAATGAGTAACGGATAACGATTTGGTTTGTGATGTGAGTGTGTGATATGCTTAAAATGCTTAAAGTTCAAAAATAATATTATATATAAGATTATCTTGTTTTTATGTCATTGAATCCATAATTATCGTTTCCTCGAAAGTGTTTGAACGAAACGTTAAGTTTATTTGTTAAATACTCGTTATATAAATATAAACGTTACGTGTTTAAATATATTGAACGAAATGTAAAAATGCATGTGAGTGAATGAGAAAGTGAAAAACATGAAATGTAATATGCATGAGTTAAAGTTACAATTTGGTCCTTGTACTTATACAAATTTTACACTTTTTACCCTAACGATGTTAGTTTTGCACCGTTAGTCCTTGGTTAACTATTTATTACATTTTTAGTCCAAAAAGTTCTAAAATGACATATTTAGCTTCCTGTTTACTGTTTTCACAATTTCCACCCTCAAGTTAATAAATTAACAGTTTACAACATAATTATATAAACTTTACACTTTTAACCCGATTTGGTATATATTTTGCAAAACAAGTCCAAAAATCACAAAAAGGGTGTGATAAGTTTTCCGAGAGTTTTATTATCTTTATCAAGCTTATTAGAGTTTAAATAAACTGCTTATTCTCAAAAAGTACTTATTTTATGCTTATTGGGCTTTAACGTGTTAAGATAAAGCCCAATAACAAATATCAATTTGGTGGGTTTTAAAACACGTTGGGCCTGAGTTTGGGCTTATTTAATGGTCTTAGAAACATAACCAAAAAGCTTATATCAACTGCTTATTCCAAGTGCTTATTTTTGGCTTTTTGTGCTTAAAAGCCCAATCGATAAAAATGGTGAGTTTTCAATCAGTCTGAGTAGCGATCACTTTAAGGTTTTTAAGGGACTTTTAAGAGCTTATTAATGGAAGCTTATAACAACAACTTATTAGGTGGTCTTGCTGAGAAATAGGTCGAGTAATAAAAAGCATATGTTGTGTATATGAATTCGATTTTATATGGCCATTTCTTATCGACAATAACACATGGTCCAAAGTAGAAAATAAAATAAATGAATGTGATAATATATACGATTCAACATATGATAGAATTGGGTCTCGATATGCATTATAACAATTATGTAAGTGTCGAATAGATGTAATACACGATTTTCTAGCCATCCATGAAGGAGGTCATTGAGTATATACGAAAAATAAATACAAGGAATCGAAAAAATGCATAAAAAGTAAATATACATTCGAGTAGAAATGTATAACAATGAATGGTGTGATGAAATCAATAATAATGAATTGAAAAGAGTTTAAGAGGACTTACAACACCTAAAAGGTGGTGTTTTATACGTCAAAGAGGATTAGAACTCGAGAAATTCGTGTATATCATGTTTGTATGATCACCAACGCTTCGAATGGAATGGTTTCGACTAGGAAATGGATTGAATGGCTTATAGAACTCACTCCTGTTCTTGAGGGTCTCAGCAAAGGGAGAATACTTAGAGAGAAATTTGGATAAAAGCTTGTGTGTGAATAGGAGTTAATGTAAGCTCTATGCATGTATTTGTATCGATATATAGTATAAAATACACACAACTTGTGTGATTTGATGTTTAACAGGGATAAGGGAATATACTTGAGTACTTAGGACTTAGGAGGTGGGGGGGGGTTTGTGTGTGGTTTGGTTTATAACACAACTTGGGTAATATATATGTATACGTTCGACATGATAAAGGGTCCAACAACTTATTTTAACGTGTCAACTTGTGTAAGAAGGTAGGAAACAACCTTATAAACTCATATGTGACTAGAGAAAATCAAAAGACCTAGGGGGGAATTGGTTTAGATTGATTTTGGTAAAAGTGAATAAATATTGTGTGAGTTTGTTCATGTCTCGAGTGTGATCTACTTTGCGTCTAGTTTGGTGTTCAAATATTCGAATTGGAAAATGGGATTCGACATACTAATTCTTGGGTGTATATAGATTCGAGATGTGTAAAATGTTGCATATGTCGTGTGTCGAATTCAAAAGAAATCGAGCCCAAGTTAAGTGTGTTTAGTCAAGTGGAAATAAGAGATTTAATAGAGTTGGGTTGGGCTGTGAATAGTAACAGGCCAAAACTTGGGCCGGAAATAGTAAATGTGATCCGTTTGGTTTATAATGAGTGTGTTGGATTTGTTGTAGTCCGTGTGTGAGCTTGTTCCATTGTGTTTGTGTTATTGTAATGTAATAAACAAAATTTTCAAATTTTGCCCATAAAAATGGTTAACTGAACAGTATTAGTAAATTAATACTTGATTAGCATGTACAAATTACTGGGGAATTTTACAGATTGCTACAGTACCTACCCGTCAAACAGAATTCCGTCCCGAAATTAAATCTAAGATAGTTGTTAGGGGTGTCTATGGGAATAAATGGGGGTATTTGTCACGAATTTGGTCTTCACGTTCCCATGTATACTCTGATCCTCGTTTAGAGCTCCATCGAACTTTGACAATAGGAATACGGTTTTGATTTAGTTGTTGCACCTCCCTGTCCATTAGTTCTACTTGTTCTTCTGTGAATACGAGTTTGTCATCAAGTCTGATTTCTTTTAGTGGGATGACAAGAGTTTCATCTGATAAACATTTCTTCAGTTGTGAAACGTGAAATGTGTGGTGTACTCTACTGAGTTCCTCTGGGAGCTCAAGTTTGTAAGCAACTGGACCAATCCTCTCAAGGACTTTGAACGGTCCAATGTACCTGGGATTCAACTTTCCACGCTTTCCAAAGCGTACCATTCCCTTCCATGGGGAAACTTTTAACATAACCCTGTCACCAATTTGAAATTCCATGGGTTTTCATCTTACATCAGCGTAACTCTTTTGTCTGTCACGAGCAGCTTGTAGTCGGTGTCTGATCTTAAAAATCTTTTCGGTTGTTTCGTGTATCAGTTCTGGTCCTGTGAGTTGTATGTCACCAACTTCTGCCCAACAAACAGGCGATCTGCACTTTCGACCATAAAGTGCTTCAAATGGTGCCGCCTTGATGCTGGCATGGTAACTGTTGTTGTAAGAAAATTCAGCCAATGACAAGTGTTTATCCCAACCTTTTTCGAAGTCTATAACACATGCTCGGAGCATGTCTTCTAAGGTTTGGATCGTTCTTTCACTCTGTCCATCAGTCTGAGGGTGATAAGCGGTGCTCATATCTGGACGTGTACCGAGAGCTTTTTGTAGAGTTTGCCAAAATCTTGAGGTAAATTGGCTATCTCTATCTGAGATGATGGAGATTGGAACTCCATGTCGAGTCACTATTTCCTTGAGATATAATTGAGCGAGAGTGCTCATCTCGTCAGTTTCCTTGATTGGTAGGAAATGAGCGATCTTGGTGAGACGATCAATGATGACCCAGATGGTGTCCAATCCAGTTGACGTCTTTGGTAGTTTAGTGATGAAATCCATGGTAATTCTTTCCCATTTCCATACTGGTAGTTCAGGTTGTACAAGCAATCCTGACGGCTTTTGACTTTTCGCCTTGACTCTTGAACAAGTCAAACATTTCCCAACAAACTCAGCGATGTTGGCTTTCATGTTTAGCCACCAATAAATCTTTTTGAGATCCTAATACATCTTTTCAGAACCTGGGTGAATAGAGTACTTGGATTTGTTAGATTCATGCATGATAAGATCTCGAATACCTCCGTAAAGAGGGACCCAATTTCTTTCTTTGAAACACAACATTCCATCTAATCTTTTTACAAAACCATTTTCATTCTCTGGCATGCCATAAATTTTCTCATGGGGTCTGTTTTCTTCTTTGAGAGCTTCTGCTTGGGCTATGAGGATTTGTGATGGAAGGGGTGAACAAATGGTCATTCCCAGAGATCGGACTCTGAGAGGTTTGATTCTTTCTTTTCTGCTCAAGGAATCAGCCACAACATTCGCTTTCCCTGGGTGAGAACGAATTTCATAATCGTAATCATTGAGCAGTTCTAACCATTGATGATGTCTCATGTTCAGCTCCTTTTGATCCAGGATGTGCTGAAGACTCTTGTGATCGGTGAAAACTGTGCACTTGTGTGGAACGTTTGTTGTTCGAAGTTCAAACACTTGGGATATGAATCTTAGTAATGTGTTTGAGAGATATTTATGTATTGAATGTGTTTAGCATGCGGAATCTACTACAACACACTTTAAAAGAACACAAGGTGGTGAGTTTAAGTAAATGAGTGAATGTAATGAACAAATAACACAACTTTGTTTAACACAAAACGATTCAATATTATTGATGAAATAATACAGATGATCTAAATATCACCGGGATTACAAAGTAATCTTGAATCTAAGATTGTAAAAGGATTTGTGATTTGAAGTAACTAAGTTACTTGAGAGATAGTTTGGTTTGTGGTTATTAGTTGTGAAAGATGCATGCATGAAGAAGTGACTAAGATATCCTTTTATAAGATAAGGATATCTTATTACATGTTGTCAAGTAGATGAATATAATACTATACTTTGACTATATTGGCGCCTACAATTAAATACAACTACCCATGTACACTCTGATATATTCTTCTGTCACCACAGAAGACTATTCTACTTCTACATAACGTATAACAATGTACAAAGACTAATAATTCAACTAAATATCTATTACAAAATATCTAATCGACTTGACATAAGCTTGGCAGGCTCTTCATTAGCTAGCAGTACCTTCTACCCAGAAGGTACTGGTAGAACATCTTCGTACATAACAAAATCAACTAGCAGGCTCTTCATCGACTTGGCAGGCTCTTTGACTTTGATCATTTTATTCCCAACAATCCTCCCCTAAACTTGTTATTTCCATTAAAATACACAAGTTTCTGATGAATAAAATACATACCTTGAGGATTTGAGAACTCTTCCAAAAACCTTTACTTCCTATCCTTCCTTTTTCTTTCACATTGTTCAAATATGCTCCTTAGCAAACTTTGAACAATTTCTGAGTTTTCATCATCTTTGTCACACCTTAATCTCTTGGAGATCATAGTTGAGAGCACTTCATAACTAAGTGGATACTCTTTCTCAGCCAACATAAAGAGTTCAATCCCACTTGATGTGTACAAATGATGAACACTGCAATGACTTAGGAATTCCCAGGTTGTAGATGGATCATAATATGGAAATTTCCAATAATCATCTTTGGGATCAGGATCAAACATCCTATTGAATTCAACCCATAATTCCTGTTCCTTAACATCATTGCTAGAATTTGTGGCTAGCCTAATCTGCACTAGATTCCACAACTCTTCCAAATCTGCTCTATCAGATGCTCTAACTAAATTTTCAAAATTCTTGAAGATAGCAGACTGTCCCCCAACCCTTGATATTTTCCATGACTTACCAAATCTATCATGGTGTATTTCCCAATCAATTATAGGGTGTCTAGACCTAATTGGATCAGCATGAATGATAGTAGGTAAAGTTATCAACATTTTACTTACTTGCTCTGTGTCCAATTTTGCTACTTCTTTCATCTGAGCATCTTGCTTCTTCTTTGAAGACCTTTCTTGTGTATGTTTAGGAGGAGTGCAGTGGTTCTTCTTGTATGCTTCAATGTATAGATGCTGCAACTCTTCAAATGATTTTCTTTTGAGTTGATGATCCTTCCAATTTGCTGACCTTTTCAGATATAACTTGAAGAACTTCATCTGCTCTTTCTGATCATGTGGCAATTTAAACCCTTTCTCCTTATACTGCATGATCTGCTGAAATACATCATTTAAGGCTTCTTCTCTATACTTTTTGGTGATGAATTCTTCAAGCTTGGCTGTCTTCTCTTCTACACTGAGAGACTCATCATCCACATACACAGAGGCTTGACCTCTTACAATTGGATCAATAGAGATAATCCATTGTAGTTGTGCATCAAATATTTGTGCAGCTTGAGAATCAATAAGAGCTTGAGCAGCTTCTTCAGCATCTTTCTGCTCTTTCATTGCTTCAAGCATTCTTGAAGCTTCATTAGCTTTTAGCTCTTCTTCTTGAACTCTTTTGGCCTCTTCTTCTCCTAAAATCATCTGAATTTGCTGAGTTCTTTTCAACTTCTTGGACTTTGGCTCATCTTCAATCAGAATACCTTTGCCCTTATCCTTTGGAGGTGAATCTTGTGATGGAGCAGAAGATTGCTCATCAGCAATTAAAACCCTCTTTCTCTTGTACACTCTCTCAGCAGACCCTTTATACCCCATAGCTAATAGCCTTTCTCTCCTAGCAGACTCTTCTTCTGCCCTAGCAGGCTCTTGCCCTGCTCCAACAGGCTCTTCATCATAAACTTGAGTTCCATCATGGAATTCAAATTGAGCCTGTTCCTCCTCTTCATTCACATCTTCAGACCTATCCTTCCTCCCCTTTTTGGAAGAGATATCTAACCTATCAGCATCTGACTGTGAAGAACTAGATAAAACAACCTTTGCAGACTTTTTACCCTGTAACTTCTTCACTTCACCCTCCAATTTCTTGACCCTTTTTACCAATTTGATGTTGATCTTAGAAAACCTTTCATTTTGACTTTTGAGAGCATTCTCTAAGAACTTCACCTTATCTTTCAGCTCTTGCATTGTCTGAGGTGATTGGGTTTGTGATATATGATGTGGTGATGGTGGTGGTGTGTTTTGATGGTACTGGAGATGGTATTGGTGTTGTTTGTTGTGTTGGTGAAATGTAACCATGTGAAGAACTGGATGATTGTGTATCAGCAGATGGTGTGGGTTCTTCTGGATTTTGTGGTACCATTTCATCAAAAAGTGGAACTTCCTCCCCTCTAAAACCAATTCTCATATTTGAAAATACTTTGTGAGAAAGTTTTGGTGTTTCATAAACTGAGTCTGTGGGAAGCAACACATGTTGTAATTTTCCAATGATGCATCCAATAAATCTTGGATACATCAAAAACTTTGTTTTAATTTTCACATTGTTTATCAATCCTTCAAAAATATATTTTGAAAAGTTGTATTTTCTGTTTGTTGCTAAGCAAATGAGAGCAGAGGCCATGTTGCCACTAAATTGCTCCCAAGAGGTTTTCTTCTGGCTCAAACAGTGAAGGATTGTGTGAATCAAAAATCTCCATTGTGGAGTAAGATGCTTTTTCAGAAAAGTGAGTTTGTTGGACTCAGCATGATACCCCATTCTTTGTAAATTTTCAAAAATTTCAGTATCTGGTAATTGACTAATACCATCAGAATCATCCAAATGAAGATGTCTTCTTATGGATGACTCAGTAAGAGTCAAATGCTTACCATCCACTTTGGCTTTTATTCTTTGGTCCCATTTCAGAAGTTTAATTTAGCAGATGCAAATTGTAAATTGTTTTTATAAATATGATTGATATAAGCAACTGATGTGAGTGTTAAAAGTAATACTTGATGAAATAGCATATCTCTGACTTCTCCAAAATGCTAATGTTGTGAGTTGACAAATCTAGATCAATTGTGGAAGCCAAATGAAATTGTGAATATGTGTGGATTGTTGGTGTACTAGAGAAGATATTGTCGTTGTGAATTATGATAATGACTGATGAAAGAAGAATGTGAGAATTACTTTTACCGACAATAATAAAGATTATAAAAAGAAATTAAAAGCGGTTAAAAGATCTTATAGTGAAATATATATATTAATCATCAGAATTTCAAATACCCACGGCAATTTAATACAGGCCAAACGTAAAATTTTTCTGACAGGCCAATGGCTATCTAGCTAGTACCTTTGTATAGCAGTACATTTTGATACCTGACCTTTGAAAGTTTTATGAAAATATTCTTATTGGGTTTTTTGCAAACTAACCACTATCAAAGGATTTGAGTTACTTTACCAAAAAAGTTATGCTTAAAGACACTAAATATTTACAATAAGTTTGTTAGTTAAATAATATATTATTATTTTAAACTATAACCCTCAACGGATTTATTTGTACTTACCAAGCGTGCTTAAGGACTAGTCAATTTAAGTTTTACTTGGTGACTGGGAATCCCAAATGGGCAGGATGCCCAAATGATTGCTTCCTTGGATGGAGAATTTTTGAACCATACCTTGATGTTTATATTGGTATGTTGTTCAAACAGTAAAATATCTATGTCTTGCCTTTGGTTGATAAAATTTCTTAGTTGATTAGATTAGAAACTTTCTTTTGTGAAATATTCATCCATCAGATTATTGATCTAAAAACTTATCTTTTTCAACTCATGTACAATCTTGTATGCTTCCTGTCTGTCCATTTCATTAATTGGTGTTTCTTCCTTATCTTGGATATAATTCTCCCAACAGGTGAAATCATCTAATGTCATGCCTTTGAGTTGAAACCTTTCTTAGTTTGATCTAGATAGAACTTTCTCCTTTGAGAAATGCTTCATCCCTTCTAGATATGTGATCTAACTCTATCTTTTTCAACTCTGCATCATCTTGTATGCTCCTGTCTTTCCTTTCATTAATTGGTGTTTCTTCCATTCTTGGCTATCAATTCCTCCCCTGAGATTGTTATCTCTCCTGAAATGAATATAACTTTTGTTGCTCCTTTCTGTTTGGAAGAACTCTTGTTTTGTTATCAACCTGAAATGTGTTAGTTGCAAACCAAAAGAACAAAGTGCAAAGCACTTGATCTATAGCATTTTAAACATTCAAGCCTTTAAATGAACAAAACATAGCAATTTTGTATCAGCAGGACCAATTATGAACTAACAGGACCTTTTGACTAACTAGCAGTACCATGTTTAAAAGTCAATACCAGTTAATTTTATGAACAAAAACATATGATTTTCAAAGATTTATCATTCCAATACCTCCTACAAGATATTTGAATCTACCTAAATCAAAAGCTTTGGTGAGAAGGTCTGCATAATTCTTTTCAGAATCAATTTTAACTACTTGAATTAACTTCTTCTCATTGCAATCCCTTATGAAATGGTGTCGGATTTCAATATGTTTTGTTTTTGAGTGTTGAACTGGGTTTTTAATGATACAAATAGTACTGCTATTGTCAATATAAATAATGGTGTTAAGAAAATTGTACCCATAGTCAAGCAATTGATTTTGGATCCAAAGAACTTGCCCACAACAACTTGCACCAGCAACATATTCTGCTTCAGTTGTAGAATTGGCCACCATTGTTTGTTTCTTGCATTGCCAAGAGATTAGTCTGCAACCAAGAAATTGACATCCACCAGTTGTGGATTTTCTGTCTAGTGTTGCACCAGCATAGTCACTATCCGAATAAGCCACCAATTCAAAAGATGATTCCCTTGGATACCAAAGACCCAACCTAGGTTGACCCTTAAGATATCTAAAGATTCTTTTGACTGCTGTGAGATGAGAGATCTTGGGATGTATTTGAAACCTTGCACACACACATACTGAGAACATGATATCAGGTCTTGATGATGTAAGATACATCAAGGACCCAATCATTGACCTATAATTGTGCAAATCCATATCTTCTCCTTCAGCATCCTTGAGTAGCCCTTTGTCTGGATCCATTGGTGTACTTGCAACCTTAGAATCAGCAAAATTAAATTTTCTTAGGATCTCGGCTACATATTTATCTTGGCTGATAAATATGCCTTCTTTGGATTGTTTCACTTGGAGACCCAAAAAGAAAGTAAGTTCCCCCATGGAACTCATCTCAAACTTACTGTGCATAAGTTTTTCAAATTCTACACACAAGTCTTGGTTTGTTGATCCAAAGATTATGTCATCAACATAAATCTGCACTAGCAAGATGTCTTTCTTTGTTCTTTTGATAAACAAAGTTGGATCAATCCTGCCTCTTTGGAATCCACTTTTTAGTAGGAAACAAGCCAATGTTTCATACCATGCCCTTGGAGCTTGGTGTAGGCCATACAAAGCCTTGGTAACCTTGTAAACTTTATCTGGATACTCAGCATCAATGAAGCCTGGAGGTTGAGATACATATACTGGTTCTTCAATTTCACCATACAAAAATGCACTCTTAACATCCATTTGATAGACAGTGAAGCCTATGAATGAAGCATAGGCTAAGAAAAGCCTAATTGCTTCAAGTCTTGCAACTGGAGCAAACACTTCTTCATAATCTACCCCTTCCTCTTGAGTATATCCTTGTGCTACCAATCTAGCCTTGTTCCTGATCACTATACCCCTTTCATCCTTCTTGTTTCTGAACACCCATTTGGTTCCAATTGCCCTATGACCTCTTGGCAAATCAACCAATATCCAAACCTTCTGAATCTTGAATTGGAGAAGCTCTTCTTGCATAGCTTCCACCCAACTTGCATCATCTAAAGCTTTGTTTATATTTTTGGGTTCAGCCTGAGATAGAAAACATGAAAACAGGCATATATTGGAATTATCATTATTCTTTTCTTCATACATAGAGGAGATAAACCCTTCTTCATCTGAAGATAAGACTTGAGATAAACCAACTTGAGATCTTGTTCTAACACCAGAAGTTATGCTTCCAATCACATCATCAGTTGAGTGATCTTTGAGAATTCTAGTGTTTGGTGTTTTAGGAACTTCATATGTAGTTGGAAGATTGCTAATCCCCACCTCTTCTTGAAAAGAATCATCTATTTGAACATTCAATGGCTCAGCAGTACCAATACTTGCACTAGCAGGACCATCTGAAGAACTGGCAGTACCATTGTTATTAGCACCACTTTCTTGATTCTCTTGATTCTGAGTTCCTTGATCTTCTTCATTGTCTTCATTTCTTGTGTCTGAAGGTCCTTCTTCACTTGAAGATAGATCCATACTTTTCCAAATTGGCATCCAGATGTAATCTTGATCTTTAGGAGTTTCAACATTGTCTTCAGAACCTGCATTTTCATTAGCATTTGTACCTGTAACAGGCACATAATTCATAGATTCTGAAAGCCTATCAACATCAAACATCCAATCTGGTCCAACTCCTTTCACATTTGCTAGTTTCTCTTGAAACTCTATGTGAAGATTTTCTTCTACTAGCCTAGTGCAAGTGTTAAACACTCTATAGGCCTTACTCTGCAAGGAATACCCTATCAAAAAGACAACATCTGCTTTTCCATCAAATTTGCCTAAATGATCTTTGGTATTGAGAATAGTGACATGACAACCAAAAGGTCTCATAAAACTTAAAGATGGTTTTCTACCAAAGAAAAGTTCATAAGGTGTTTTTCTATGTGGTTTTGTCACAAGAACCCTGTTTTGTACATAACAAGCAGTACCAACTGCTTCAGCCCAAAATGAAATAGGCAACTTAGAGTCTACTAACATAGTTCTAGCAGCCTCTATAAGTGTTCTATTCTTTCTTTCTGCTACTCCATTTTGCTGAGGTGTTCTAGCTACACTAAACTCTCTTTTTATGCCTTTTTCCTTGCAAAAGTCATCCATAACTCTATTCTTGAACTCTGTCCCATTGTCACACCTGATGATTTTGACTTTCTTATCAGATTGGTTTTCTACCTCAGTGATATAGGTTTTAAGTATCTCACTAGTTTCATGTTTAGATCTTAAGAAGAAAACCCATGAAAATCTGCTATAGTCATCAGTAACAACCAGACAATATTTCTTTCCATTCAAGCTGCATACATTAGTAGGACCAAAGAGATCCATATGAAGCATATGTAAAGCCTGAGTAATAGAGTTTTGGGTCTTGGGCTTACAAGAAGCTCTATGTTGTTTGCCTTTTAGGCAATCAACACAAGTTTGGTCGTTTTGGAAAATCTTTTTGGGTAAACCTCTTACTAAATCATATTTTGCAATAGTGTTGATTGTTTTAAAGTTTACATGACCAAGCCTTCTATGCCAATTCATAGATTCATCCAATGAGGCCTTTGCTACCAAACAAGTTAAACCTTCCTTGGGATCAATGTTCTTTAAATTGACACTATACATATTGTTCCTTTTTGGAATTTTAAGAAGAATCTGACTCTCATCAGGCATCTTAAAATCAGAAGAAAGAACCATACATTCATTGTCAGTAAAGAGAACATTGTTCTTTTTGTCACACATTTGTGAGACACTAAGAAGATTAAACTGAAGTTCTTTCACAAAATACACATTTTCAAAATCTAGTTTACTGGTTTTGATAGTACCTTTACCAGTGATCTTTCCTTTTATTCCTCCCCCAAAGGTAACATATCCTCCATCAAATGTTTTGAAATCTGAGAGGAATGACATGTTGCCTGTCATGTGCCTTGAACACCCACTATCAACAAATCCTTGATCTTCAATATCAGTTGAATGTTCCTGCACATGAATAAACATATTAGTTTCCTTGGGGTACCCAAGCCATGACAGACTTGGGTTTGCCTCTTGCATCAATGAAGTCAAACCTTTTCAGGATTGTTGATGCACCTTTTGATTTGATTGGTTTCCAAATCCAACATGCTGAGGACTTAACAGCACTTTCCCTTCTAATCCATTGTGTGGTCTTTGGTCTATCAGTACCAATTTTGGCAATACCAATTTTGGCAGTACCATGTGGTCTAGCAGGACCTTTTGGTCTAGCAGGACCTTTGGTTTTTGGACTCCAAACTTTTGTTTTGACCACATTTATCTTTTGAATAGGACTCTTCTCAACTTTTGGTACATATTTAAAAGTGTTTCCTGTACCCTTATCAGTTGGTTTTGCAATAACAGGCTTATCTTGTCTAACAGTATGTTTAACATTTGTGGTGTTAGACTTAACAAAACTTTTTCTGGGGTGAGTAACATTTGTTTTAGATTTTGATTTACTCCCAGAAACCCATTTATTACAATAAGCATGAAGATGATTAAAGCTACCACAATAATAACAAGCTTTATTAAACATAACAAAGTCATCACCTAATTGTTGTGACTTTAGGTTGTTCCAATTTCTTTGGCTTCCCCTAGGTTTGTTATTACAATTTTTACAACTTTCAACTGTCTTCAAAACAGTTTTGGCCTTAGCTTTAACCTCTACTTTCTTAGGACTGGTTGGTCCTACTTTGATTCCTTTGATAGGAATAGTCTGATCTTCATCATCATCAGATACCCAATCCTCAATAATTAGGACATCTGGTCTCTTATCAGTGAGCACCTTAGAGAGTGGAACATTCTTAGCACTCTCAGAAGGTTCACTTATCACTACAGGTTTATCCAATGGTTTGTTAACAAATTCATGTAAACCTGATACAGCAAGATCACTAACTTGGGGACATGGAATTCCTCTATAAGGAGGTGGACATTCATTGTATCCTATCCCTGATTTTATTCTTTTATTCAACTGATTCTCTACTATGCTCTTAGTACACTCAGAAGCATTTTTCAATTTAGTAACAGTCAGTTGAATATTATCTCTAGCCAAAGTCACTTTAGTGCACTCAGTCCTTACCATTTCAATTTCTGAATCTTTCAAAAATATTTGTCTATTAAGAGCAGCTTTAGCATCAGAAAATGTGAGTTCATTTTCTCTATAGTGAATGATTTGTTTTTCTAGCTTGGACATACCACACTTATGGTCAAATAAGGTTTGATTGGTTTTTCTATGTTCTAATACTTCTGTATCATAAGCTTTACTTATGATTTTTAATTCTTTAAAAGATTCACAATCATTAGGACATTTGATAATTTGTACCTCAGGGGTGGAGAATGCCATCAAAGCCAATTCATCAGAAGTTGACTCATCTTCACCCATGAAACTCCAATCAAAACCCATGCCATCAATAGCAACCATTGCTTTTGGCTCTGCAACTTCAACAACCTTACTCTTGCTTTCAAAGCTTCCTTTCTTCTCAAAGCTTCCTTTATTTCTGTTGTCAAACCCTCTACCCTTGTCATCCTGCTTCTTAGGTCTTCTACACTCTCTAGAGTAGTGACCTTTCATGTGGCAGTTGTAACACTCCACCTTTGACTTATCATAGCCAGCAGGCTCATTTCCATCTATCAGAATCTTCTTGCCAGTCCTCATCATCAACTTCTTGGCTCTAATGCTTAAAAGTGAAAGTTGCCACTTTATGTCCATTTCTTCAAGATCATCAGGATGAATCTCTTGAAGGTCTTCAAATGATAATACGGACCCATTGTGCTGAGATGTAAGAAAAGCACACCCAATTGTTTCATCTAATATGGATTTGGTACTACCAGAAGTACTAGCAGTACCAAAGGTTGTATTAGCAGTACCTTCTTCTCTGCTACCTTGTTCTTCATTATCAACCTTTGAGATGCTTGGGGATGAAACAAAAGCCATATTTCCAGAACTTGACCCAGTAGTCTTCTTTACTTCATGCTCTACTATTTTGAAATTGTTGTAGAGATCATTGAGACTCATCTGGTCAATATCTGACTTGTTCTTCCATACAATGACATGCATAGACCATTCTGAAGGTAAACTCCTAAGAAATTTAGAGTTTAGGTCTTCTTGAGTTATCATCACTTCATGGATGGCTAACTGACTTGCAAGCTTCTGAAGTCTATTGAACATACTGTCCAAAGACTCATTGGTTGTGGCTGTGAAGTTCTCAAATTGTTGTTTGAGAAGTGTTTTCTGTGTTTTCTTGGTAGCATCATTACCACCAAACCTAGCCACAATTGCTTCAAAAAGGGTTTTGGCATCTTTGTATTTGTTAAAGATCAGAAGTTGATCATTTGGAATAGTCATCAGTAACATACACCTTGCCTTTAGATCATTTCTCTTCTGAACTTTTTCATCTGCATTTGATGGTTGTTCTTGTATTCTTGTTACAAGAGCATCATTTACTGTTGTAGTGGTGATTTGGGGTTTAAATGAATTGCCTTGTTCAATGATCTCCCAAAGTGCATAGTCCTGCACTTGAAAGTATTGTTCAACCCTTAGTCTCCACATTTCAAACTCGTTTTGCTTGAGTAATGGAAGTTTAGCTGCAACATTGGTTTGAATATGTTCAACATCCATTTTTCTTTTAAATTAGTAAATATCAAGCCTAGCTCTGATACCACTTGTGGAACGTTTGTTGTTCGAAGTTCAAACACTTGGGATATGAATCTTAGTAATGTGTTTGAGAGATATTTATGTATTGAATGTGTTTAGCATGCGGAATCTACTACAACACACTTTAAAAGAACACAAGGTGGTGAGTTTAAGTAAATGAGTGAATGTAATGAACAAATAACACAACTTTGTTTAACACAAAACGATTCAATATTATTGATGAAATAATACGGATGATCTAAATATCACCAGGATTACAAAGTAATCTTGAATCTAAGATTGTAAAAGGATTTGTGATTTGAAGTAACTAAGTTACTTGAGAGATAGTTTGGTTTGTGGTTATTAGTTGTGAAAGATGCATGCATGAAGAAGTGACTAAGATATCCTTTTATAAGATAAGGATATCTTATTACATGTTGTCAAGTAGATGAATATAATACTATACTTTGACTATATTGGCGCCTACAATTAAATACAACTACCCATGTACACTCTGATATATTCTTCTGTCACCACAGAAGACTATTCTACTTCTACATAACGTATAACAATGTACAAAGACTAATAATTCAACTAAATATCTATTACAAAATATCTAATCGACTTGACATAAGCTTGGCAGGCTCTTCATTAGCTAGCAGTACCTTCTACCCAGAAGGTACTGGTAGAACATCTTCGTACATAACAAAATCAACTAGCAGGCTCTTCATCGACTTGGCAGGCTCTTTGACTTTGATCATTTTATTCCCAACAACTTGGTACCGTAAAAGTAATGTCTCCATATCTTAAGAGCAAAGACCACTGCTCCTAATTCTAGATCATGAGTGGTGTAGTTTTCTTTGTTCTTTTTGAGCTGTCTGGAAGCATAAGCTATCACTTTGCTTCTTTGCATTAACACTGCACCTAAACCGTGATGTGATGCATCACAATACACCACGAAGTCTTCACTTCCTTCAGGTAGTGCTAAGATGGGTGCTTCATAGAGTTTTTTTTTAAGAGCTGGAAAGCTGACTCCTGTTGTTCTTCCCAGATGTACTTCTTGTTTTTCTGGGTCAATTCGGTCAGAGGCTTTGCAATCTTTGAAAAGTCTTCTATAAACCTTCTGTAGTAACCAGCGAGACCTAAAATATGACGAATCTCGGTTGGGGTTGTAGGAGATGCCTAACTTTTAACCGCCTCAATCTTGGCAGGGTCTACGTGGATACCTTGACTGTTGATGATATGGCCAAGAAATTGTACTGTTGGAATCCAAAAATCACATTTGGAGAATTTTGCGTACAACTTTTCATTCTTGAGCAACTCCAAAATGGTTCTCAAGTGTTCAACATGTTTTCTTTGTTGTGTGAGTAGATTAGGATGTCATCGATGAACACGAACACGAATTTGTCCAAGTAAGGTTTGCATACTCGGTTCATTAAATCCATGAACACTGTGGGTGCATTGGTGAGACCAAATGGCATTATTTGAAATTCATAATGCCCGTACCGCGTTCTAAAGGCTGTTTTGGGAATGTCTTCTTCCCTGACTCTTAGCTGATGATATCCCGATCTCAGATTAATTTTTGAGTAGACACTCGATCCTTGCAACTGGTCAAACAAATCATCGATCCGGGGCAATGGATATCGATTCTTTACTGTGAGTTTGTTCAACTCCCTGTAATCAATACACATTCAGAAAGTTCCGTCTTTCTTTTTGACAAATAAGACTGGTGCTCCCCAAGGTGATGAACTTGGTCGGATAAAACCTTTATCTGACAGCTCCTTCAACTGCTCAGACAGTTCCTTCATTTCGGAAGGTGCTAACCGATACGGTGCTTTAGCAACTGGTTCTGCTCCAGGCACTAAATCAATTTGAAATTCTACTTGCCGAACTGGTGGAATACCCGGCAAATCTTCCGAAAATACTTCAGAAAAGTCCTTGAAAACTGGCACTTCATCAAGTTGTTTTTCCTTTGATTCATTTTCCGTCACCTGAATAAAAAACACG
Source organism: Artemisia tridentata subsp. tridentata (assembly GCA_021014915.2). Classification (NCBI taxonomy): domain Eukaryota; kingdom Viridiplantae; phylum Streptophyta; class Magnoliopsida; order Asterales; family Asteraceae; genus Artemisia; species Artemisia tridentata. Next base: position 17,782,580 of record CP139501.1, on the reverse strand, counting down.
TGACATCCTTTGTTCATGCACTTCATCGTCTTGATATACGAGATGATGTTGAGTCGAGTTTTACTGTGATCGCCGCGAACGATAAGAGTTTCACCATTAAGTGGAATTTGGATGACCTTCTCATCACAGATGATTCTGGCGTGGTGCTTGGATAACCAATCCATGCCAAAAATGACGTCAAAGCTATCGAGTTGAATAGGCATGAAATCAATGGGGAAAGGTTTGTTTAGAAGTGTTAGGGTGCAACCTTTGATCATTGTGTTGGTGCCTATGAGGTTTCCGTTAGCTATTTCGATTTCGTATGTAGTGTCTAGTTCTACTGGGGAAATATTAAGCAGTGAAGCACATGAAGTAGACACAAAGCTCTTATCAACTCCGGAATCAAATAATATTTTAGCATTGTGTTGGTTCAGTAAGAATGTACCCGTGACGACGCCGGGTTCATGTGGTATGTTCCCGTCACCAAGCACATATGCTCTCCCACGAGAAAAGTTGTTCGGATTTTGTTTTGGGCAGTTGTTCCTGTAATGCCCTTTCTCACCACAACCATTGTACACTACCGCTATGGGCTGTGTATTTGCACCCGTGGCTCGACAGTCAGTGGTTTTGTGACCCACTTTTTGGCAATTGCCACAAACTGCACAACGAAGCCCAGTGTGATGTAGTTTACATTGGTTGCACTGGGGTTGGGTTCCGATGTAAGCTTTTTCTCCTGTGGGTACAACAACATAAGCCCTAGCAGCTTCTTATCTGTGATTCTGTTGGTGATGGTGGTTGTTGCGGTTCTGTTGGTAGTTGTGGTTACGGTTGTTGTTGTTGTTGTTGTTGTTGTGGTTCTGGTTGTTGTTGTTGTTGTTGTTGTTGTTGTGGTAGTTGTTGTTATTTTTGTTGTTTGGGTTCCTGTTGTTGTTGTGGTTGTTGTTGTTGTGGGTGGTGGTTCCACGATTTTCGAGACTTCGTTTGTGATCATTGTTTGTGGAGGTAGAACTCCGTTTGATTTCTCGTTCCAATAACCGTTGAGCTATTGTGATAGCTTCTTCAAGATTTGTCGGTTTTGACGAGATGACATTCCCTCGATGCTTCGAGGCAATCCCTCAACGTACTTTTCCAATGCTCTTTTAGTATCTGGCACCATAGTTGGACATAGTATTGACAGTTCTTGGAACCTTCGGTTGTAGGTTCTTAAATCGTTCCCCTTTACATAAACTGGTGAAATTCCTCCTCCAGTTTCCTGATTTCTGTTCGAGGGCAGTATTTCTTTAGTATTTTTGTTTTCAGTTCGACCCAGGACATCCAGAAATGTTCCTGTAGCAAAGGTGACCTTGCTGGTATCTGGACAGTTGCACCGCATGAATACCGTTTCGGTACGCTCAAACCACTGAGCTAGTTCGGTGACTCCTTCGGAACCTTTGAAATAAGTTGGCTGAAAACTCATGAAATCTTTGTATGTGCACTTGCGAGACGCAGATGCCTCGCTTTCAGCTGTGGATCGGTTGTTGTTACTCGAGCGGGCTATGGTAGCCGCTTGAGTCTCTAGAGCTGCTGCAACACTATCAACTACCAGTTTCTGGATAGCTGCAGGACTCATAGCTGTTTCGGGAGTGGTTATTTCCTTTATTGTACGTGCCATTGTTCTATTAATGCCACAAGAAAACACAGATTTAGAATCCACATAATGATCATATTAGAATACATTTGAGTAATAGGGAAATTGTATACAATTCCTAACAATATTGTCACCATGTGAAATTACAACCAATTGAGAATCATAAAAATCATGACATGTTTGGGTACTATCGTAAGTAAATGATCAACTTTTGGTATAGGATTGCTAAGGAACAAAGTGATTCATCATCTACAAAAGCTGAAGTTCAGCAACTTTCTCTTCATTTATCAAGTTTCTTTTGAAATTTTGCTTATTATGGGTTTGTAATTTCATTACAGTTGTAACATTCAAAGAAACATAACAATCACAAGTAACATCACGACATGTATGAATACAATCACAAGACACATGGACAACCACAGTAGCATAAATAACCATCAATATATAGTAAATCATAACCAACAACATATATTAATAACTTGAATCGATTGTGTTACATAACATAATGATTACAAGGTCCTTTATTAATGCCACACGCGGCAGGCTAAGATGCCTCAAAACTATACAGATGTAAACTATGCCTAACAGCTGGAAGTCTTGTCCATGGGCCCTGTGAGCTGTGAGAACTGATCCAGGAGTCTTTGTATGTCAGTCTGATGCTGGACCTGCATGTCTTCCACGAGATTCTCTAATGCATCGGCTCTGAGGCGTGCTTGCAAAGCTTCCTCAATATGTCTCTGTCCCTTCCATAGTGAGACTGTTATGTGGGAGCGTGTCTCGGACATATCTGACCGTATCCTAGTTAGACCGTCCTGAAGATCCATCCTATCAGATACGATGCCATGTAAGGTGCCGTTGACCGTCTCGGGGCGGTCAAGCGGTGTATTGTCAACTATACCCAGGAGGGTATCGATCTTCCCCTCATGACGCTCCAAACGCGTCATGATGGTGGATGGGGTAGGTGTACGGGCTACTGCTGCCTGTGAGCTCTCTCCAGTCTCGAAGACTCGGGTTGGAGGAGTGAAACTGGGTTGAAATAGTAATGATGGTGAAGATGAATGACTCAGAACTGCTGTACGGGCCTGACTCTAAGAGGGTAGATCCTCTTCTAGAGTCGGCTCCCGCTGGTTGGGTGCAATTAGGTAAGTTTGGGTGATTTGGTTGAACAGGTGTTCAGGTCTAACCGACGGTGGAGGTGGTGATGATCGTAGTGGTGGTAATGCATATTGATACTCGGGTGATGATGGGGGTGTCATCCCGATCATGTCTAGGGATGAAGTAGGGGAGAAGGGTGGAAATGGTGGTATAATCGGCACTATAGGTAGTCGTACCCTCTTGCAAGGTGTATGTATCTTGGTAGGACCGTTGGGGTGGCTCCGAAATGGTGTCATGAATGGTTTGGGCTCATAGTGTTCTAAAATCCTAACTCGTCTGCGCCGGACTACCGGTGCAGGTGGGGGTGGTGGAGTAGGTAAAGGTGTAACTGAATCCTCTTCAGGCAGCCATTGCCGAGTCTGCATGTACTAGTCGTCAGTAAGTGAGGTGTAGGTGGGAGAAACTGGACGGTTCTTTGGGTGTGGTGGTGAGATATGTGCCCGTCTAGCTAGTATATATGGGTCTTCAGATATGGGTGAATCTGGGTTACCTGGTGATGATGTACCCTCCGAACGGGTCAAAGGACTCCCCTTCGAGCCTGTACAAAGCCTTCTCTTCGGAGGCCCAGGTTAATCTCCTAAAACGTTTCATTGGCGTAAAACCATTCATCCATGAAGTGGTTACCATGTGGGAATCCGCCAATTGAAGCCCTAAGCCCTTCGGGGTATCTCCTTCGAAGGAACTAGGACGGAGAACCATTCTGACTTGGTCATACCCACATCCCCTCTTCCCTTAGGTTTTCCCACCAAGAAGGAGAATGTGGGTCACAAAGCCCTAGCGGTTACCACAAATCATGGGACGCCCCCATGATCTCTGATTTATGTGCAAGTGCTCTCTAAGGCCTATTTCTCCCCTATAAATAGCTTAGACGGGCAATGATGAAGCGAAAAGTGTACCGCTTTTAGGGGGTCATTTAAGCCCTAAATCATATTTATTTGATCAAAAATTGCCCTAAATCGTTCCTTTTGTCATTTTAGGTACTTTGGAGAAGAAATCTGGAAAAGGAAGCATTTTGGACGTTTTTGGAGCATAAAAGTAAAGAAAACAACAAAGTCTCAAAATCGGCTGGAAAAGTACCTTTGACGGGGTCAGGGATTGCCCTTGACGGCGTCATGGCTTGGCAAAAAAGGTGGATATGAAAAATACACATGATAAGCCAGAGAATTTTACAATGAAAAATTTGACGGCGTCACCCTTTGAAGTGATCAAGGCCATCACAGTTTAATTTAAAGAGGGACGACGTCAAGCCCATTTCTGACGGCGTCAAGCCTTGATAAGCCAGAGCGGATTTTGGAGCACTAAAGAGGCACGGCGTCAAGAAGGTCATCCGAGAACCCTAGACACGGCGAGGTGACGGCGTCAAGTCCTATAACGTGACGCCGTCAGCCCTTAAACTCTATATATAGTTTTGCAATTTTTTGTCATTAGTGTGCAACTTTGTGAGGAGAAACCCTAAAGACGAATTTCTGCCATTTTTAAGGGTTTTCATACCCTTGGATCTCCCATGTTTAATTGAAGATAAGTTATCATTTAATCAATCAATATGTCTATGTGTTGTTTGATTATATATTGTTCTTGTCGTTTAATTAACATGCTAGGCTAGATTTATCTTGTGTTTGCTTAGATCTAATGAAACCTAGCTATTGATTATTGGTTATTAGTGTGTGATGAACTCAAATAAGTACATTTTATTACTATCATTTATCCTATTAATTTGACTTGTTTTACTATATTATGTATGAGGATTGATACTTAATCGTTTACTTTTGTAATTCTCAGGTAAAAACAAGCATTTGGTGAAACTTAGCGATTTTGGACTAATTATGGAGCAAAACGTGCATAAAGTTGAAGGTCTACTGACATGGACAAGATCAAGTCAATTCTGCTCCAGATGCGCCGCATCTCACTCTCGACATGCGCCGTATCTCTATCAAGATATCACCAGATACGATCCAAGATACAAGAGGACATGCGCCGCATCTAATCATGGAGTTACGCCGCATCTTCTGGCGGTGTACGAATATTCCTGAATATTATAATCTTGGACCCCACGCGAAGTTAAGTACATGCGCCGCATCTACTTAGTAGATGCGCCGCATCTTCCCTCAGACAGAAACTATAAATACCCCGTAGACCAGACGAATTAGAAGTCCCGAAAAACCTAAAACCGAAGTTCGAACAGGAGAAACAAAGGACGAATTCAGTCAAGGAGGCAGCACAAGACACACCCAAATCAAAGATACAAGAGCTGTAAAAGGTTTGCATGTGTTTAATTCATTAAGTAGTTTTGTTTTATTGTATTAGCAAACTTTAATTCATCAGGATTGGTGGCTTGTGTAATGTGACAACGAAAGATTGCACTCCCTTTAATACTTGCTTTCCCATCAATTAAAGTTTATATGTTGATGTCTTTGGTTACTACTTATTAGTGCATTGATAACCTCTGTGTTTATTAGTGGCTTGCGGGCATTTGACTGCGGGACATAATGTGGCTCCCACGGTTATTACTAAATTGATCACTTAGGAATAACTTTTAGACATAAGTAATCATTAAGGGTTTACTCGCCGATAAGATTAGGACCAACGAGAAAGGGTTAACTACATACACTTCATATAAAGCTATCAATAAAACAAGTGACAATCTACATAATCATAAGGACAGCCCTCTTATTGTCTCAAGTATTTATCTGTGTACGTGTGTGCTACTTGCTGATTCGTGCCTATTGGTTTATTTTATTATTTAATTGCAACAAATCGTGCCAGTCTCTCAGGCTGAAACCCCCTTGCGTTAGGATATTAAAATACTGATTAGAATAACGAGATAATACGTTCCACTCTTAGTGATCGACACTCTACTTACCATTATCTTCATACGGACCGGGTACACTGCTCGTTAAGTGTGTGTGTTATTGATAAGTCGGCTAAATATAAATTTAAAACTTGAGTAGGCATTAAAACTGCTAAACCGCAACGACACATCACGCGCATCAAGTTTTTGGCGCCGTTGCCGGGGAGTGAATTGTTATTATCTGTTAATTTAATTAGTATTTTAATTAGTTTTTTCTTTTTATTAGATTAATTGCATCATTGTACTATTTTGCATATTTGTTGTATTGTGTGTTAATTGTTTTCTTTTATTTTTGTGTGTTTATTTTCGTTTGTGTGTTTAATTTTTGTTTTTATTTTTCGTATTTTTCTGTTCTGCAATCGTTGTACTGTGCTAAATCAAACGATACGGCGCATCTGATCTCTCAGATACGGCGTATTGCGTTTAATTTAAAAAAAAAAATACAACGCGTTTAATTAATTCGATACGACGCATCTTTTCCCCAAGATACGGCGTATCTGTTTTTAATAAGAAAATTTTTCTAAGCGATAAAGTAATACGACGCATCTGCTTTAGCAGATACGGCGTATCTGTTTTTCGATAAAAAAAATTTTCTAAACGTTAACGCCATACGACGCATCTGCTTTAGCAGATACGGCGTATCTATTATTTTAATTAAAAACAGTTTGCGAATTATTAAACAGATACGGCGTATCGATCTCTGTCGATACGGCGCATCTTTCTGAATCAAAAATCTTTTATTTTTAAACGTAACGAAAATACGGCGCATTAACTTTTGTTAATACGACGAATATAATTTGATAAATATAGTTGATTTTTGATATTTACCTTGATCGGTTAGCTACTCTCGTGTGCAAGTTGTTTATTTTCAGGATAAATGATGACTCGAGCATCACCAAGAAAGATTACATTCTGAACTAAACCGAGAGAAGATTGCTGGAGTGATCAAAACGTAACCTCTTCGATTATTCAACCAGCCCTAAGGGAAGTCCTCTCCACTATAACCTCAGTTTTATTATCTACACTATACATCTGATTCAAATCGTAATCTTAATTTTGTATGCTTAAAAACGATATTTGTTCCTAACATCGGAGTAAAAACTTACCCTCTAAACAATAAGATTACAATTATTAATGAAACGTTTATGCCTATTGCTCTTATTTTGAATTCATCTATACGGTGTGCCGTTTAACCCAAATTTGATGTATAAGGAACTGTGTTGCGGAGGCCAAGGTACGTTCTTCATTTAAATTTCGTTAACTAACATAGAGATACGGCGGATCTAAATATCCAAAGCGCCGTATCCCTGACCAACTAGGACTTATTGACTAGTCAACGAAATTAAGTAGATACGGCGCATCCCAATTTTCTAATACGGCGCATCGTGTCGCCCTATAAATACGACGGGAATGCGCCGCATAAACACACACAGTTAAGAACTTTCACGCACTAAAATTATACTCGAAATCCGATCATCTTTCTTAAATTCTCCTTTAATCCGATCTATAACCTTTCTCCTAATCATCAAATTAAGGTAATTATTCTATTTTGATTTAATTTCGTTTAATTATAAAAATTAGGGTTTATATGACCACTTCGATTAGGGCTTAAACGATATAGGGATATGATTAGAACTTGGCATTGATAATTTCCCCTAAGTTAATTTTAGATTTGGACATCGAATTTGACACTAATTAAATCGAACGAAAAATAGGGTTTTGGGTGATTGTTTTTAAATTTTAGAGGGAAAGTGTGATAGAAGTTTTTGATAGGAACAATTCAATAAATTTGGTCTGAGATATAATGCGGGAGTTTACGTCACGGATACGGATTCTTGAAAAACGTGCCTAACCCTTTATTTTATACTGATATGCTTTTAGATGCGGCGCATCTAGGTTGATTAATGCGGCGTAACGACCTATTTCAAAATTGATAAAATTCTAGATACGCCGTATTGATTAATCTAGATACGACGCATCTCAATACGCCGTATCTATTGTCTCGCACCGCATCTCTTATACTTTATACAGATACGCCGCACTGATTAAATCAGATGCGCCGTATCTACCTATTTTGCAGACTGTTTACTGACTGTGAATATCTATTTCAGATGGCACTACCAGAGGTCACACTAAGGCATCAGTGGCTACAATTTGAGAACATGGGACTTACTCCTGCCGCTCTAGAGGATTACTTGCATAGGCTTGACTCGATTTACTTCAAGAAAATATTCAGAGTCCAGGTTTTGAATTTTGACGATGTGGGGTTGATCGGTGGTGGACATGCAGCTGAGAGTTTACATCATCGGATGGAGATGGTAGTTGCTGGAGACGATGAGGAGGTAGTGTTTAGGTCTAGTGCTTGGGAGAGACTATTTAGGATTGACGAGCCTCTGATTAGGGAGCTCATGCTGGAGTTCTTTAGCACGATTCATTACAGGGAGACGGATTTGGAGATTGATACAGCTGACACTCTGGTATTCAGGTTAGGAGGTGTGCATAGGCAGATGTCGATGAGGCAGTTTATTTTGGCCATGGGGCTACACACTGAGGAGGAGATTGGATCTGCTGGGTTTGCCAGATACTGGGCTGAGAGTTTACGGGTTGTCCCTGACAGAGGGGTATTCAGTGACTACTGGGTTAGGATTTCTTCGATGGGTGACATCGTTACTTCCACCCCATCCTACACATTGATCAGAGAGCCGATGAGGCGGCTATGCCACCGTTTGATTGCACTCACCATCGCTGGGAGGGGTCAGTCACCTGAGAAGGTGACCACTCTGGACCTCTTCCTCTTGAGGAGTATGGATGAGGGGATGTCGGTGAACATCCCCCACTTTTTAGCGCACTACCTCCACCGATCTGCTGCAGGGAGAGATCGGAGGAGCCAGATGACTGGCGGGCATTTTGTTTCGAGGCTGGCCCGCCATTTTGGAGTTATTGGAGCAGAGATCCCAGCGGGGCTAGAGGTTATTGTGGCCCGTCTCCCGGTTATAGATAGGGACTATCTAGTTAGACTCGGGATCTGCCAGGTGGCTGCGGGAGGCCACTTTTGGGCAGCATTAGGGCCCGCCAGAGCTGCAGGGCCAGAGGCGGAGCAGGGAGGACCTCAGGAACCTCCGGCTGCTGCTCCTGCCGACGAGGAGGTGCCACAGGCACCAGTACCCCCACGCACCATTGGTCAGAGACTTGAGGCAGTCGAGGGAGAGTTGAGAGCCCTGAGGAGAGACTCAGAGTGGGTGGTCATGAGTGTGAGCAGACTATTAGAGCAGCAGGGTATTACACACGTTCGTCCAGATGGTACTGAGGTTGCGGGAGTGACACGTGCATACGAGCGCAGAGTCCGCCAGAGGACTGATGGAGCCAGCACTTCCGGGACCCATCCAGACGACCACACTCACCCATGACCTTACTCTCTTGATTTCATAGACATTGTTCCACACATTATTATTACTTTTTGGATTGTACTAATCGCTATTCTTATGTTTATATTTAATGTTTCAGTTTATATTTCTTGTTATGTTTGATGAAGACTGGCATTAAGTTCAGCATGAGAGTACGAGAGGACGTATGAGATTAAACCGTGGAACGAGTCATTTTACAACAGACTGTTATCAGTCTGTTTGATTACTACATGCGCCGTATCTGCAAAAGCAGATGCGACGCATCCTATCCTTTACTTCGTTTTATTTTGTTTCCAGGCCGCATGAGGATACGGCGCATCTCAATTCTGAGATGCGACGCATCTCCTGCAATGGTCATATCTTATTTTATTTTTCTGCATTTTTATTTTCGACTTTAAAACTATTTATCAGTTTATTTTAATGCGGCGCATCCCTGGTTAAGGATGCGGCGCATCTTTATTCTGATCCGTATTTATTCCAGGCTCGATACGGCGTATCTTCTTCCATAAGATACGGCGTATCGACTGACCTGATGATTTTCAGTTTTAATTTTTAAGTTTTATTTTTCCTAACTACTAATGTATTATGCAAAGCTTGAACCTTTCTTATCTTAGGTGTGTTTTAAAGTATTGGTGGTATTATAGTTTCCTGGATTTCCTGTGGATACATCAAGTATGAAGCTTTAACGTTCTAATCCACAAGAAGTTGATTTTTGCTCTTATACTAATGGAGGATCATACCGAGCAAATCTCAGGGGAGTTTTTCTGTTCTAATTCTTTTATTTTCCAGTTTTTAACCTTTTATACAAACAACGAGGACGTTGTTTAACTTAAGTGGGGGGGATTGGAGAATTAGAACACTTAACAATTACTTGTCCTAAACTTTTTCAAAAAATTATGCTTAAAATGTGCTTAATATATCAAACTTAAAATTTTTTTTAGCATGTTTTTGTTTAAGATCTAAGTTGCATAACTGCACACATGACGTTATTTTCAAAAATTGTGATTTTTCAAAATTCACAAATCTATGAGTGTGCCGGTGACTTGTAAACTTTAGAACTTGGCTTGTATACTATTCGAGACCACCATAATGAGTATTATTGATATAATTGGAATGACTTGTCTAACTTGGTAAATTTCTAGGATTACACCCAAATAGCCTATTATATGTTATGTGTTATTAACTAACTACACTGGTTAGTTAACCCCCGTATAAACCCTTTTGTTACTCGCATTTTTAGAGTAAGATACCCCTAGAAAAACCCTCAGAGCCATTCCTTTCGTTTCTTACACCTATGTTTAAAATGTTTCGTTACACCCTTACACCTTAGCCTACCCTGTAGATTAGAATCCGTGGTTGGTTGATTGCTATAGGCAAAGTGTGTTTCCTTACATTACCTGTGTTCGCGTGCGTAATTCATTATCTATGGTTAGGTCGGGAAATTGCACAATGCAATTGGAGTGAAAGTAAATATTGTATATTTTGGAGTTTATTTTTCGTGTGTTTACTACTTTCACTATTACCATTATTTCTGAAGTCATGAAAAGTATGGAAAAATTATCCGGAAAGAAAGTTATAGTGATGTGGTGAAATTTTACACATCTATGTTTATGTTTAATAAAAAAAAAAAAAAAAAAAAAAAAAAAAAAAAAAAATCGAAAAAATGAGAAAAGAAAAAGAAAGAAAGAAAAGTTGGAAGTTAGTTTTAACCAACTTATGTAAAGTTATGTAAGTGGTCGATATCACCACTATTTGTTGTACTATATCTATGGATTGAATGGGAATTGGCAGTTATGGGAACACCAATTAAGGTTTATTCTTTGATTAAGATCTTGTTGAGTATAATTCGTGTCTACCTAAAGCGTGTGTTTCAAGTGTTAAAGCGTGAGTTATTCGATGATATGAGTCTTATTCATGGGATGGTTGGGATAGTGATTAACCACACTTAGGATTTTAATTTATTTGTTTTGTTTATTTTTATTTTTATACCAATTTATATCCCAAATGTTATCCATGCCCTTTATTATTCTTTATCCAACCGAACCTTTGATTTATTGAGATTGGGGATTTGAGCAATCTTAAGTATCGTAGTCGTGGATTCGGCTATGTATTTATGATTTTGTCGCCCTTTTTGATATATTATTATTGGTGAAGTTTGGACCTATCTTTAGCCTATTCGAGTTAAGGATTTGAGCAATTGCAAGTATCGTGTTCGTGGATTCGATCATGTATTTGTGATTTTGTCGCCTTTTCTGGAATTTGAGATCGATAGTGAAAGAGAATAATTAACCCTTAAGCCTAAAAACCCTTTTTTTTACCGCTTTAGAATTGTTATTCCTTAGCTTTAGTGGTGGAGATGTGTATACTTGCCAAGCTTATGATAGAATATTCGTCGCGACTGGACAGTTAAACGATTAGATTTGATTTTATCGACTTATTTTATTTTACTTCTGAATCGTTAAGTGTTTAGTTGTGTGATTATGAAATGAATGAATACATGCTTAAATATAAAAATAAATCCTAACATCTTTTAGGATACATTTTCATAAAAGAAATTCTAAGGTTTACTTGGGGACAAGTAAAGTTCAAGTGGGGGGATATTTGATGAACTCAAATAAGTACATTTTATTACTATCATTTATCCTATTAATTTGACTTGTTTTACTATATTATGTATGAGGATTGATACTTAATCGTTTACTTTTGTAATTCTCAGGTAAAAACAAGCATTTGGTGAAACTTAGCGATTTTGGACTAATTATGGAGCAAAACGTGCATAAAGTTGAAGGTCTACTGACATGGACAAGATCAAGTCAATTCTGCTCCAGATGCGACGCATCTCACTCTCGACATGCGCCGCATCTCTATCAAGATATCACCAGATACGATCCAAGATACAAGAGGACATGCGCCGCATCTAATCATGGAGTTACGCCGCATCTTCTGGCGGTGTACGAATATTCCTGAATATTATAATCTTGGACCCCACGCGAAGTTAAGTACATGCGCCGCATCTACTTAGTAGATGCGCCGCATCTTTCCTCAGACAGAAACTATAAATACCCCGTAGACCAGACGAATTAGAAGTCCCGAAAAACCTAAAACCGAAGTTCGAACAGGAGAAACAAAGGACAAATTCAGTCAAGGAGGCAACACAAGACACACCCAAATCAAAGATACAAGAGCTGTAAAAGGTGCTGCATGTGTTTAATTCATTAAGTAGTTTTGTTTTATTGTATTAGCAAACTTTAATTCATCAGGATTGGTGGCTTGTGTAATGTGACAACGAAAGATTGCACTCCCTTTAATACTTGCTTTCCCATCAATTAAAGTTTATATGTTGATGTCTTTGGTTACTACTTATTAGTGCATTGATAACCTCTGTGTTTATTAGTGGCTTACGGGCATTTGACTGCGGGACATAATGTGGCTCCCACGGTTATTACTAAATTGATCACTTAGGAATAACTTTTAGACATAAGTAATCATTAAGGGTTTACTCGCCGATAAGATTAGGACCAACGAGAAAGGGTTAACTACATACACTTCATATAAAGCTATCAATAAAACAAGTGACAATCTACTTAATCATAAGGACAGCCCTCTTATTGTCTCGAGTATTTATCTGTGTACGTGTGTGCTACTTGCTGATTCGTGCCTATTGGTTTATTTTATTATATTAATTGCAAACAAACCGTGCCAGTCTCTCAGGCTGAAACCCCCTTGCGTTAGGATATTAAAATACTGATTAGAATAACGAGATAATACGTTCCACTCTTAGTGATCGACACTCTACTTACCATTATCTTCATACTGACCGGGTACACTGCTCGTTAAGTGTGTGTGTTATTGATAAGTCGGCTAAATATAAATTTAAAACTTGAGTAGGCATTAAAACTGCTAAACCGCAACGACACATCACGCGCATCAGTGTGTTATTAATTGTATTGGATGATTGTTTATCGATGTTAGGCTTAAGAAAACTGGCTAACCTCCTATACGGTAACTTGCTTGAACGTCTTAAGAAACATGAACCAATGCGTACTAAGGTTTTTATGGTTGTATTTAATGCATGAGCGAATTCTAGTGATCCCATGTTAGGAGCTTCTTAGCCGGCTCGACATAGGAGTGAAGTAGGAGCTTGTAGAGTTGGGGAAGTACGTACGCCACCCCACGATTGGTATTAAGGAATACACCCGTCATCCACGCAATTAATACACACTAATCAACCGGTAAAAGATAGTTAGGGAGTAAGGAAATCTAAGTAAACACATTTCTCTCCACATAAGTTTCATGACCTTTTCATTTTCAGTTATTTTATTTTATTTGCATTTGTAGTTATTTGGGTTAGTTAACTAGCAACTAATTCCGCCCACTCCTTTAAACCCGAGATTTTATTTGCTTTCATAAAATATAAAAATACAAAAAGAATCTTCCCTCACCCTTAGACCTATTAGTGTAGTTTTTCAATCCTAACGACACTATTCCCTGTGGAGAACGATCAATCCCCCGTACTTACCACTACACTATACTACATCGGTCAGGTACACTGCCTGGTGGGGTTGTAAGCCTCTTGAGATCCCTCGAGAGGTAAAACCTGTTGTAAGGTTGCAAAACCACGCATCAAGTTTTTGGCGCCGCTGCCGGGGAATAGTTATTGTTTAGGTTGATTTTTTTTATTAGGTCTACTCACTAGATTCCTTTCTAGTGAGATTTTTATTTTATTTTTCTAGGTTTTTCTTTAGTCTATCTTTTTCTGCTCTATCCATTACTCAAATCTTCCTTGGCCATCATGGTAAACGAAGATCTCTCCAACCTTAGAGTCACCAGGAGTCGTAGTTCACTAAGAGACCTTATTCCACCCTATGCTGAACCCGAAAGGGAAATGCATAAATTAAGACGACACCACCAAGCGGCTGAACCATCCACGATCAATTTCGATGATGCCCTCTCCGAGGAAGAATCCAATCCTCACTCTACACCTCCTAGCCCTCAAACCAATCATGATATGGAGGTTCCCGAAAACCCAATCCCTAAATGCCTCAAGGACTACTCTTCTCCCACCCCTCGTGGTTTTTCCAATGCTATCGTTTTTCCAAATGAACACACGAATGGGGTCTTGCGTGCAACCGATATTTGGCTTGTCCAAAGTGTATGCAAGTTCCACGGATTGAAAACTGAAGATCCAATCCAACACATCAAGGACTTCTTGAAAATAGTGGATACCCTCCATACGGACGGGGCCACTAGAGATACCTCCCGGCTGCGATTCTTTCCCTTCACCCTTTATGAAAAAACCGGAGACTGGTATAACCAACTTCCCTCCGAGTCCATTTTCACATGGGAACAGCTTATCTCAAAATTCTATGAGAAATTCTTTCCAATAGGAAGAACTTCAGCATTAAGAGACGAAATCTTCCGCTTCCATGTTGGACCAGCTGAACCCATTCACGAATCCTGGATCAGATTCAAAGATCTAATTAGACAAGTCCCTCATCATGGCATTGAACTCTGGCTTCTTGTCCAAATCTTTTATGACAGTGTCCCTAAAAGCGACCAATTTGGCATTAATAATTTGGTGAAAGGAAAAATAGCCAACCTAAGCGCTGAGGAAGGATGGGATAGAATTGAGGAATACGCAAATGATCAAGGCGATGCCTGGGATGAACCCGATTCGATCATGGGCGTTTCCAAGATCATGAAAGAGCCTCCTTTTGTTAGCCGGTTGAGTAGATTGAATGATCAAGTATCTTATCTAGACAAGTCTCAACCAACTAAACGGTTATCAAACCCATACTTGATCTGCGACCAATGCGGTGGCCCGCATGAAGTGGAGGAATGCGGGGATGATACCCCCACCGAACAAGTATGCTTGTCAAGCCACGACATCTTCGATGATCCCTCGCTCTTAACTTTCTACCAAAACAATGATTTTACCCCTTGGGGAAATCTTGTGAGAGAAGAGGGAGAAGGAGAATATCCTGACTACAAGGTTAGGAGCACTTTTGAGGATGATCTTGGGCATTTCACGCTTGAAAAGAATCTGCAACTAAATGGTCTTGACAACCTCATCAATAGCCAACAAAACGACCTAAGGGCCAAATTCGCAGAACTCAACACCACTCTCGACGGTCTTGACGAACCTCAAACAAATCTAAGAGATCCCTTACTCGCCATCACCACTCGTGCTGGAACAACTACTAAGGATCCACCTTACCCAGCTCAACAATATGACGTCATGGAACCCGATACCCCTCATGAGGAGGAAGGTAATGTGAACGATGGAAATCCCGAGCAAACCCCTCTGGTAACTCCCTCTCCACCTACTCCAACCAAACAGCCCATTAAAGTTCCATACCCATCCCGCCTCAAGAATCAAAAGGTCGAAAATGATAATAAAAGATTCTTGTCATATTTGAAGAATTCGGTCGTCACCATACCCCTTCTTGATGCATGTTACCATATGCCCAAATATAGTACATACTTCAAGAAGCTGCTAACCAACAGAAAAGGGCTCGAGGGTCTTGTAACCTTAGGAGAAGAATGTTCTGTGGTGACTCAACGAGGGCTGCCAAAGAAGGTGGACGATCCATGTAGTTTCACCTTGCCCTGCTCAATAGGATCTCTTTCAGTCAAGAATGCTTTAGCCGACTTAGGAGCAAGTATCAATCTTATGCCGCATTCCATGTTCCTCAAATTAGGGTACTCTGGATTGAAACCAACCCGTATGAACATCCAACTAGCCGATAGATCAGTCAAATACCCCTTAGGGATATGTGAGAATGTGCTGGTTAAGGTAGGGAAGTTCAAATTTCCAGTTGACTTCGTCATCTTAGAGATGGAAGAAGATGACCTAGTGCCCATCATTCTGGGGAGGCCATTCCTTGCAACTGCTCGTGCTGTTATTGATGTTCATGACGGCAAACTAACCTTACGAGTGGGGGCCGATAGCTTAACCTTCGACATCAAGGACACAATGAATCTTTCTCTCGAAGCAGATAATCAGCTGTATTTCATCGGAGAAATCAATGAACTATCCGACGAGATTGACAATTGTATAGATGAACAGGTGGAAGCTGGTTGGTTGCGAGATGAAGCTTTCTTACCCATCTTAGAGGAGGAGGAGACTATGGATGTTAATGCAGTCTCCTTCTATCCCAGACAAGAGATCGAACAGCTAGAGCTTCGTAAACCAGAGAACAAACTTAAACCTTCCATCATCGAGCCACCCACGTTAGAACTCAAGGAACTCCCAAACAACCTTGAATATGCCTTCCTCCAAGGAGAAGATCAACTTTCGGTAATCATAAGCTCTTCTTTGAAATGTGAACAAAAGGATAAACTCTTAGGAGTTTAAAAAAAATATAAAGGAGTTATAGCATGGAGTGTAGCCGACATCAAGGGGATTGACTCTACCTTTTGCACGCATAAAATCCTCATGGAGGAAGATTATAAACCCACCGTGCAACCTCAAAGGCGAGTAAACCCCAACATAAAGGAAGTCGTAAAAAAGGAAGTCATTAAGCTCCTAGATGCAGGGCTAATTTACCCAATTTCAGACAGTCCATGGGTAAGTCCTGTACAGGTTGTACCAAAAAAGGGAGGAATGACGGTGGTGAAGAACGATAAGGATGAGTTAGTGCCCCAACGAACAGTAACTAGATGGCGTGTGTGCATCGATTATAGGAAGTTGAATGATGCAACCCGAAAGGATCATTTCCCTCTCCCATTTATCGACCAAATGTTGGAAAGGTTAGCAGGGCATGAGTACTATTGCTTCCTAGATGGGTTCTCAGGGTATTTCCAAATCCCTATCGCTCCTGAGGACCAAGAAAAGACTACGTTTACATGCCCTTATGGCACCTTCGCCTACAAGCGAATGCCCTTTGGACTATGTAACGCCCCCGCCACTTTCCAGCGCTGCATGATAGCAATCTTCCATGAGTTAATGGAAGACAGCATGGAGGTCTTCATGGATGATTTTTCGGTCTTTGGAAACTCTTTTGATCGCTGTCTTGCTAACCTTGAGAAAATGCTCAAACGTTGCGAGGAGACTAACTTGGTACTAAACTGGGAAAAGTGCCACTTTATGGTAAAAGAAGGGATTGTCCTAGGGCACAAAATTTCAGGAAGTGGAATTGAAGTAGACCGGGCAAAAATTGAAGCTATATCCAAACTTCCCTATCCAACAACTGTTAAGGCAATCCGTAGCTTCTTGGGTCATGCTGGTTTCTATAGGAGATTCATTAAAGATTTCTCAAAGATAGCTAGAGCAATGACTCAGTTGCTCGTGAAGGATGCCCCGTTCGACTTCTCTCAAGAGTGCAAGGATGCATTCGATCGATTGAAGCAGGAACTCACCCAAGCTCCAATTATGGTCACCCCTAACTGGGAGTTACCCTTTGAAATCATGTGCGATGCTAGCGATTATGCGGTTGGAGCAGTATTAGGCCAAAGGCTTAACAAACACTTTCAGCCAGTATACTACGCTAGCAAAACCATGAATCCTGCCCAGGAAAACTACACTACCACTGAAAAGGAATTGCTAGCCGTGGTATTTGCTTTTGATAAGTTTCGCCAGTATCTTGTCCTTTCTAAAACGGTTGTTTTTACGGACCATTCAGCTCTTCGATATCTTTTCACTAAACAGGATGCTAAACCGCGGTTAATTCGTTGGATCTTACTATTACAAGAGTTCGATATAGAGATTCGTGATAAGAAAGGAGCAGAGAATCTTGCGGCTGATCATCTCTCTCGTCTCGAAAACCCCAGCCTCGCTGAATCTGACAAGAGTGAGATTCGGGAGTCATTTCCTGAAGAGCAGCTCATGTCAATAAATGATTCTGAACCATGGTATGCGGATTATGCTAACTACCTGGCAAGTAGAGTCATTCCTGAACATATGAGCAGGCATGAAAAAAGGAGGTTCTTCAATCAATTAAAGTATTACTTTTGGGATGAACCTTTCTTATTCCGAAGATGTCCGGATCAGGTAATCAGGCGTTGTGTTTCGGAAAAGGAGGCTATCAGAATTATGAAAGAGTGTCATGCAGGTCCATCTGGAGGACATCACGGAATGAACACTACTGCACGAAAGGTCTTTGACGCGGGATTCTATTGGCCTACAATATTTCATGATATGAAGGGAATGATACAAACTTGTGACGCATGTCAAAGAGCGGGGAATATCTCTAGGAGGGATGAAGCCCCGCAGAATTATATACAAGTTTGCGAGGTTTTCGATGTTTGGGGAATTGATTTCATGGGACCCTTCCCATCTTCAGGAGGGAATGAATACATCTTAGTGGCCATTGATTATGTTTCGAAATGGGTGGAAGCACAAGCCCTCAGGACTAACGACGCTAGGGTAGTAATTCATTTCTTAAAAAAATTGTTCGCTAGGTTCGGAATTCCGAAGGCTCTTATTAGTGACAGGGGAACCCATTTTTGCAATTCGCAAATGGAGAAAGTTATGAAAAGATATGGAGTCTCTCACCGATTCTCCACCGCTTACCATCCTCAAACCAACGGTCAAGTCGAAAACACTAATAGAGCCATAAAGAGAATATTAGAGAAAACGGTCAATCAAAACCGAAAAGATTGGTCTTTTAAGCTCGATGAAGCTTTGTTGGCGTTTCGAACCGCTTATAAGACACCAATCGGGACAACCCGTTCCGTATGGTATATGGCAAGGCATGTCACCTTCCAGTAGAACTGGAACACAAGGCATATTGGGCACTTAAGGCTTGTAATTTGGATTATACGGTTGCGGGAACAAATAGATTCTTACAGCTCCAAGAGCTCGATGAATTGAGATTAGAGGCTTATGAATCTTCCATTACATACAAAGAAAGGGCAAAAAGATGGCATGACCAACGGATTAAGAGACCCAAGGAGTTTTCAGAAGGAGACAAGGTCTTATTATATAATTCTCGCTTAAGACTATTTCCTGGAAAACTTAAATCTAGATGGTATGGACCTTTTACCGTAAGGAGCTCCTCTAAAACCGGAGCCGTTGTGTTGATTGACGACGAAGATAGAGAATTCACTGTGAATATACAACGAGTCAAGCATTATCAAGAGAATGGTAATGAAATGATCAATGAGGAAGACATAACTTTTGATGAAGAAGTCACGTAATGAACGGGGACTTTGAGTCTAGCTACAAGACTCGTTAATAAAGAAAAGCGCTTCTTGGGAGGCAACCCAAGCTTTATTTGCTTTGTGTGTTTATTTATTTGTTTGTTTGATTTTATTTGTTTCCGTATGTGTGTTTAATTTTTATTATTATTGATTCATGTTCAAAACTAAATTGTGAAAATGCTTTATCTTGTTTTTAACTTCGTCTTAACTACATATAAAGGTATTTTGCAAAAGATAAGTGTAAGGGAAATCCAAATCGGTTTATTAGAACACAAATGAACATGAATCGTAATAATATTAAATTAACATACATTTGTTTGAGTCAAATGCTTGTATCGAGTCATAATGATATTTTGCAGGATTTCCAGGAAGTAAGGTATAGGTTTTTCCAGAAATTTTCCGGAAACTTAACATGAGAATTCTGTCAGATCATTTCTGACGGCGTCAAGTTTTAATTTTCAGAAATTTTTGAAAGTTTTGTTTTCATAAAAAGTTTTTATTAAATCTATAACTTATAATCTCCAGGAATCTGCAAAATTATCATTCCACAAGCATTATATCCTTATATATAGAATTTATCCCGCCGATGTTATGCAGGTTTTCGTGTTTGTTTTCTCAGGTTTAACAGGTTATTTTGGACAAGGAAATGTATGTGGAATCAAGCTTATGGCGATGCTTTAGTTTTGGAGCTTCTACATTCTCTTGGAAGAAGATTTAACCATGTTGCCACATTATCCACCAAGCGAATCAGGGGAGTATTTGATTTCATTCTTTTACCGTTTCACTTTTACATCTTGTTATTTGAACATTGGGGACAATGTTCATCTTAAGTGTAAGGGGGGGTAAAATACGATACTTTAGAGAATACAAGTGCGCTTGATTTTTGTTTGTTTAATGGTAGATGTGTAATAAAACTGAGAGAAATACCTGTTAAGGCAATTTTAGTGCCAAATTTAAATTTTTTTTCAACATATAGGAGTGAAACTTTGATCTTAATGAGCGTCTCATGGATAGGAGTTATATGACTAGCACAAAAACCGTACCACTAAAATTTTTTCCACCCCCAAATATGTGAGGTTCGCCCCTAGAATTGGTAGGAAAAGCATTTATGCTATGATGTGTGTACCGGTAGCACTTAGATTCTAGAACTTGCGTTAGGACCATTCCGAGGCCACAAGTGAGACTACATTCGTGTAGTTAGATTTACTACATGATAAGAGGCATTAGGATTAACCCATTGTTTTACACCTGTGTTTTTGTTATAATTACTTTGACTACATTGGTCAAGTAATTCTCCCACACCCTTTGCGTTGTACTCATTTTTAGTACACGATACCCCTAGTACACCCCTCAGAGCCTATCTTTTCATTTCGACCTTTAAGCATTTTACTGAAAGGAAGAATTTGTTTACACCCCACTTAAATGTACACCCAAATCGCCTTAGCCTACCTTGTATGCACTCATTTTTAGTGCATTATTGTGACAATATTTGTTTAAACCCCAAGTTAATTATCTAATTGATTACATGGTTGCTAAGTCGAGTCATATCCTTGTACATATTGTTTTGGGACGATTGGGACTCATGGGTAAAGTACTAGTGTAATGGAGTAATGGGGAAGAACAACATTTATTACCCCCATATGTGCTAAATATTTTAAAAGTACTCCAAGTTTTTCGATTATCTTAATTCGAGTCATTAGAATAGTTATTTGTAAAGTTATGTAAAAGTTCAAGTGTAAGGGGAATGCAACGCCCCTATGATGTATTATTTTGGATGGTAGGGCAAGAGTGTATGAAAAAAAAAAAAAAAAAAAAAAAAAAGTAATGAGAAAAAGAAAAAAATAGAAAAAACATACGGACTACCATCCCGTTTCATTTTATGTTTGTCTTATGTTTTTGGTTATTTTGTTTTTAGCTTAATTCGAGTCTAGTCTTGGCTTAGCAACGGCATATTGTACATGTAATTAATCAAGATCTTTAACTCGCCACCAGTAAAATATCCCTTATCCAACAAAACCGTGTTTATCATATCCCTACACCTCACGTTATAACCCATTTAAAAGCCCTCTTTGATAGTTTATCTTAGGTGCTTACGCCTAGTGGAGGAGGTTTTCGATCCTTTCCCAAGCCTATGGTAATCTATTTGCTATGACAGGTAGTGAGAGATATTATCCGTTTTCATTTATGAGATTTATTTTGATGACACTTGAGAGATGTGAGTATCTAAACACTACTTGTGAGGTGCTAGTTTGTAATCTCCGTGCTTATTATGATTAAAGTGGAACGACTATTTGTTGTAATTACTTTTATATTAGCATTAAATGACCCCTAACTTGTATTTTGATTAGACTAAAAGCGCATTTGCTTGAGGACAAGCAAATCTCAAGTGTAAGGGTATTTGATGAAGCGAAAAGTGTACCGCTTTTAGGGGGTCATTTAAGCCCTAAATCGTATTTATTTGATCAAATATTGCCCTAAATCGTTCCTTTTGTCATTTTAGGTACTTTGGATAAGAAATCTGGAAAAGGAAGCATTTTGGACGTTTTTGGAGCATAAAAGTGAAGAAAACGACAAAGTCTCAAAATCGGCTGGAAAAGTACCTTTGACGGCGTCAGGGATTGCCCTTGACGGCGTCATGGCTTGGCAAAAAAGGTGGATATGAAAAATACACATGATAAGCCAGAGAATTTTACAATGAAAAATCTGACGGCGTCACCCTTTGAAGTGATCAAGGACATCACGGTTTAATTTAAAGAGGGACGACGTCAAGCCCATTTCTGACGGCGTCAAGCCTTGATAAGCCAGAGCGGATTTTGGAGCACTAAAGAGGGACGGCGTCAAGAAGGTCATCCGAGAACCCTAGACACGGCGAGGTGACGGCGTCAAGTCCTATAACGTGACGCCGTCAGCCCTTAAACTCTATATATAGTTTTGCAATTTTTTGTCATTAGTGTGCAACTTTGTGAGGAGAAACCCTAAAGACGAATTTCTGCCATTTTTAAGGGTTTTCATACCCTTGGATCTCCCATGTTTAATTGAAGATAAGTTATCATTTAATCAATCAATATGTCTATGTGTTGTTTGATTATATATTGTTCTTGTCTTTTAATTAACATGCTAGGCTAGATTTATCTTGTGTTTGCTTGGATCTAATGAAACCTAGCTATTGATTATTGGTTATTAGTGTGTTATTAATTGTATTGGATGATTGTTCATCGATGTTAGGCTTAAGAAAACTGGCTAACTTCCTATTCGCTAACTTGCTTGAACGTCTTAAGAAACATGAACCAATGCGTACTAAGGTTTTTATGGTTGTATTTAATGCATGAGCGAATTCTAGTGATCCCATGTTAGGAGCTTCTTAGCCGGCTCGACATAGGAGTGAAGTAGGAGCTTGTAGAGTTGGGGAAGTACGTACGCCACCCCACGATTGGTATTAAGGAATACACCCGTCATCCACGCAATTAATACACACTAATCAACCGGTAAAAGATAGTTAGGGAGTAAGGAAATCTAAGTAAACACATTTCTCTCCACATAAGTTTCACGACCTTTTCATTTTCAGTTATTTTATTTTATTTGCATTTGTAGTTATTTGGGTTAGTTGACTAGCAACTAATTCCGCCCACTCCTTTAAACCCGAGATTTTATTTGCTTTCATAAAATATAAAAATACAAAAAGAATCCTCCCTCACCCTTAGACCTATTAGAGTAGTTTTTCAATCCTAACGACACTATTCCCTGTGGAGAACGATCAATCCCCCGTACTTACCACTACACTATACTACATCGGTCAGGTACACTGCCTGGTGGGGTTGTAAGCCTCTTGAGATCCCTCGAGAGGTAAAACCTGTTATAAGGTTGCAAAACCACGCATCAGGCAAGAACCATGGTATACTAACTCAACTCTCTCGATTTACTACAAACTTACCATATCACATACTTACTCGCACGCCGGAGGTGGTTCGCAGGGTCCAACCCCTGCGCAATCACTTAACGTAGTATCTTAGTATTTCTCATTTTAGGTTAAAGACAAGCTTGGCGCAACCTCAACAGTCCATATATCCTTTGATCACCATCGAAGGCCTGATCGTGCAATTTATTGTACAATCAGTGGCGCCTTCCGTGGGACCGCTACAATTGGTCTCGTTATTTCCAAGCTTATAACCAACCAACTACTTTCACTATATATCCGACATGAATCAAGGGAGAGAAGATACTCCCCCACCGGGTTTCTCGACCTTGGCGCCAATACCAGTCAACGACTCCAACAACCTTCCCCCAATAACCGCTTCCACGTTCTCACCCAGAAGTAACACCCAACCATCATGGTTCGACATCAGCCAATCCGGAGCCTGTTATTAGCCCAGCCTTTGTCGAAGCCAACCACGAAGCGTTGGAATCCCTCCTAAGGGCTCGCAAAAGGCAAGTTAGGAATGCTGAGATGCGAAGGGAATTCGAATACTCAAGTGACGAGTATGATGAGGAGATGGAAATGGAGCCTAGGCCTTCGGCCCAAGGAGCAACACTCTCGGCCCTAAGGATTGGGTCACTAGTGGGTCGAAGGCTAAGCAGAAGGTCCGTTGGGTTTGAAGGAGTCCCGGAGAGGGCTTCGACTAGGAGAGAAGGAGCGGTTGTCGAAGGTTCCAACGGGAGGAGCCAACGAAGGGAAGAGACGGGGGTGAATTTGCCTCCATTGTTAGCAGCTCATCTTGGAAGGACCAAAGCAGGGGTTCCGTTGCAGCCTTCTCACGCATCAGGAGTAGAAGGCAATCCACCTACAATTAATATAGGAGGAAATCTTCCTCCCAATGGTATGTACCCCTCGTTCCAAACTCAGTCTTATCCTCATTGTTTAAATCCTCCAGTAAATGGGCAGCCTAACAACCCAAGTCTCCCTCAACCTTATGGGAGCATACCCTTCGGGCATCCTACGGTATACCCTCCGTATGCCATGGGAAATGTTTACCTGTTCGGCATGAACACACCTTATCAGTCCTACCCTAGCCAAACTCCTATGGGAATACCCCCAAACAATAATCCGTATAATGCTGTTCCTATGTATGCACCACCCTATAATTGTCAATACTCGGACCCTATGGGTTCGGCTACACCCTTCGTTAGGTGGATAGAAGACTACCCATTGCCTGATGGGTTGAAAATGCCTTCGCATATTGGGACTTATGATGGGAAGGGGATCCAGACAATTTCCTACATTTGTTCGAAGGGGCTATTAAGATGCAAAAGTGGGTCATGCCTGTAGCCTGTCACATATTTACATATACCCTACGGGATTCTGCCCGTATTTGGTGTAATGGGCAAAAGCCTGGTAGCATTGTCAACCTCGATGATCTCAAGGTTAAGTTTCGATCACACTTCAGTCAGCAAAAGAAGTTTACAAGGACCCATCTGACGGTGCACAACATTAAAAAAAAGGAGAACAAAAGCACAAGGGCTTTCGTCACTAGGTACACCGATGAAACTTTGCAGATTTTGGGTCTACATGAAGATCAGCGCATCTCGGGTTTCGTACATGGCCTTCAAAATCGGAGCTTGGTGGAGTTCTTATCCACTGACCTTCCGACAACTTATAAGGGATTAATGGAAAAAACGTATACTTGGATCGAAGCAAAAAAGGTATCTACTAACGGTACTCCGATCGATAGAGATAGCAACAGCAAGTTCTCAAAGCATTTTGTGTGGGAAGGGTCAAATAACAAGAACAAAAACAGAGACAGGTTTTCTCCGTACAAAGGTCCTAACCACAGTTTGCTAGGAAGCTTAACTAAGTCTCCGAAGGAAATACTTGCAACAGATAGGGCTGCTAAGGTTTTCGAAGCACCCCCTCGTATGACAAGCAAGGGTAAAAACAGGGATACCAGCAAGTATTGTCACTTTCATGAAGATTACGGTCATGATACGAACAGTTGTAGGGAGCTAAAGAAACAGATAGAAGAAGCTGTAAAGTCTGGGCAATTGGCACATTTGGTGAAGGGTATAAAGAAGGGAAAGGAAAAAATGTCCGACACTCAATTGGCTAAAGATACAACTCCTCTCGAAGCCCCAATACTCATGGTTCATTGGGGCGAAGCCAGTTTAAAAAGAAAGGTGACGGAGCAGGAGATAAACGAAGTAGGGGAGGTAACATTTTCTCCTATTACAGGCCAAGTCCCTTCGAATGATCCAGTGGTCATCAAAGTCCCAATTTTTAACCGAGAAGTAAACAGAGCCTACATGGACTGCGGAAGCTCCTGCGAGATCATATACGAGCATTGTTTCCTTAAGCTCAAGCCTTCGATCAGGTTGCAACAGGTTGATTCGAAGATACCTTTGGTAGGGTTCTTCGGTGAGCATTCTTGGCCTCTGGGAGAAGTACCATTGGACATAACAATTGGAGAAGGCAAGCTCGCAAGGACAGAAACTCTCACATTTTCTATCGTAAGGTCCGAATCTCCCTACAATCTGTTGATAGGAAGGACCGCCATGCAAAAGATGGGTATTGTAGTCTCCACCATACATGCAGCGGTAAAATTCCATACACCTAATGGGATAGGGACCGTATTTTCTAGTTACAATCAGGGGAAGACAGGAGATATTGGCAAAAAGATCAAAGAAAGTCTCGAAGAGGCTCCGAAGGCCATTCTAAGATGTACAAATGCCGAAGAACGCATTGTGGTAAATGAGCTCTATCCAGAGCAAACGGTGGTAATCGAAAAGCAACTCCCTGCCAACTTCAAGGCAGAATTGGAGAAGCTACTCAAACCCAACAAGGATGTTTTCGCATGGACGTACTCAGACATGACAGGGGTTCCTCGGACTCTTATGATCGATGGAAAGCCCTTCGGTACAGAGCATAAGCTTAATGAGTTCAAGCACGTGGAACCAATTAAGCAGAAGTGACGAAGCCTGGCACCTGAAAGGAACGCAGCCGCTTGCAAAGAGGTGGATGAACTTGTATGAGCAGGAATTCTAAGAGAAGTAAAATACCAAACCTGGGTAGCTAATCCAGTTATGGTAAAGAAGAGTGACGGAGGGTGGCGAATGTGTGTTGATTTCACCGACATCAACAAAGCTTGCCCAAACGACTGCTACCCTCTGCCAGAGATTGATTGGAAGGTCGAATCCCTCTTGGGGTTTCATTTGAAATGTTTTCTGGATGCCTACAAAGGGTATTACCAAATACAAATGGCGGAGGAAGATGAGGAGAAGACAACCTTCTACACAAGAAAGGGTGTCTATTGCTACAAGAAAATGCCCTTCGGTCTAAAGAACGCAGGGGCAACTTATCAACGGTTGGTAGACAAAGCCTTCCACAAGCAAATAGGGAGGAACTTGGAAGCCTACGTTGATGACATGGTAATAAAAAGTAGGACTGAGGAAGACCTACTCTCTGACATTTAAGAAATCTTTGATCAATTGAGGGCAATCAACATGAAGCTTAACCCAAAGAAGTGTTCCTTTGGCATGGAAGAAGGAAAATTCTTGGGGCATCTGATTACAAAGCAAGGGATCAAAGCCAAACCTTCGAAAGTCAAAGCCATCACTGATCTACAAGCTCCAAAGTCATTGAAAGAAGTACAAAACCTAAATGGGAAGCTCGCAACACTTAGCAGGTTCCTGTCGAAAAGGGCAGATCGTTCTTTACCATTTTTCAAAACACTCAAGGGGTGTACAGATAAAAAGACTTTCCAATCGAGTTGTGATGCAGAAGCCGCTTTCCAAAAGCTGAAAGAGTTCATGGAAATCTTACCAACACTTACAGCCCCAATCAAAGGCGAGGTGTTGTTCATGTACATTGCAGCATCCTTCGAAAGCAGCAGTGCTGTTCTTTTGGCGGAAAGGGATAAGAAGCAAGTCCTGATCTACTTTGTTAGCAGGGTCCTGCAAGGGGTTGAACTAAATTATCCGAAGTTGGAAAAGCTTATCCTAGCCTTGGTTTATGCTGCAAGGCGTCTTCGAAGGTACTTTCAAGCTCATCCCATTACGGTATTGACTGACAAGCCAATTAAGCAGATACTGTCGAAGCCTGAGAAATCGGGTAGAGTAGCCAAATGGGCCATCAAACTGGGATTACATGACATAGAGTACAAGGGTCGAAACTCCATCAAAGGCCAGATACTTGCAAACTTTCTCGCTGAAACACCTTCCAGACCTAGCCAAGACAAGGAAATCACGAAGGAAAAGCCCCCAAAGACGAAGGAGGGGTAGAAACTATACACAGATGGAGCCTCAAGCTCTGATGGTTCGGGAGCAGGTCTGATGCTGGTTAGTCTGGAGAAAAAAGAGTACACTTATGCATTACGTTTTGAGTTCGAGGCTACGAACAATGAAGCAGAGTACGAAGCTTTGCTAGCTGTCCTCCAACTCGTAAAGGACATGGAGGTCCGTGACCTCTCCATTTTTGTGGACTCGCAGCTAGTCGCCAACCAAATCAAAGGCTCTTACGAAGCAAGGCAGCCCACCATCAAACAATATTTGGACAAAGCTAAAGAACTCCTCCAGAGGTTCGAATCCTATGAGATAGCAGATGTTCGCAGAAACCAAAATAAGAAAGCGGATACCTTAAGCAAGCTAGCTTCGATGGCATTTGCTCATCTAACAAAGGAGGTTTTCATAGAAGTATTGGCCAATAGGTCAATCAAATGAGTCGAAGTGTCTGATTTCATACTTGAAGAAGGCTCCAATTGGATGACTTCGATTAGGGAGTACTTGATCAGTGGTATTCTTCCAGAAGATCCTAAACTTGCAAGAAAAGTAAGGGTCAAAGCTCCCCAGTATAGACTTATTGGGGATAATCTCTACAGGAGATCCTTATTATCTCCATGGCTTCGTTGTGTGGGGCCAAAGCAAGCTTCAAACATTATCTACAAGGTACGTGAAGGATCCTACGGTTTGCACGCAGGCCCTCGCTTCGTTGTCTCGAAAATAATGAAGCTCGGATATTATTGGCCGTCCATGCACAGGGACGCAATAGAGATAATACAAAAGTGCGAAGCATGTCAGATCCACTCTAAAGTTCCAAGAATGCCTAAGCAAGACATGACCTCTGTCACTTCAGCATGGCCCTTCTGTCAGTGGGGAATGGATATAGTCGGACCCTTACTGGTGGCTCCAGGAAGAGTCAAGTTCTTGGTCGTATCCATAGACTATTTCACTAAATGGGTTGAAGCCAAGCCTTTGGCATCAGTAACAGGAAGGCATATGGAAACGTTTGTGTGGGAACACATAATATGTCGATTCGGGGTTCCTCACATCATCATATCTGACAACGGAAAGCAGTTCGCCAAAGGGGTGTTCCCGTTTTTTTGTGAAGGTCTAAAGATCAAATAGTCATTCACTTCTGTATACCATCCTCAGGGTAATGGGAAAGTTGAAGTCACCAATAGGGACATTGTTAATGGAATCGAGATAATATTAGGGCGATACCAGTATGAGTGGGTAAATAAGCTATCCCAAGTCCTGCGAGCATATAGGAATATGTCCTTCGATTAAAACAGCACAAGCAAAGCTAAGGCCTACATTCGAAGGACCCAACGTCATATCGGAAGGCTGCGGCAACAAAGCATACAAGCTCGAAACGCTGGACAGAAATGTCATGGATAAGACTGGAAATGATACTAATCTTCATAAGTTTTACATACAAGACTTACTATTTTTAAAGCACTTAGCTTGTTTTTCAATTTCATGTAACACATTCTTCTCACTTGGGAAAGAAGCATTAATGGTAGGTGTCTTAGTGTTCATTTCTTAAAATGATGTAATCCTCCCTACCCAATTAATGATATAAAATATTTCCCTCAAAATCTCTTGTTTCGTTCTATACAACAAAGATTTGCTCAGCCAAGTACTTTACAAGTTTCAATTTCGAAGGATGATTCAAGACACATGTCTTGTGTAAACATAACATCCATTACAATTCACATTAACTTTCCTACAAGACTTAGGGTATTCTAAGCCCTTTGTATCTTAAGGATAAAAGACGGAGTGGGTTGCAACTCTCTGTCACAGTCAAACTATAAGATTGCTGAAAATCTTGGTCCAAAATACACACAATAAGGTCATAACCTTAGGTTGTATATTTACGTTTATACATAAGCGTAAGAGAAGACAAGCATGATATCAAAAGCGGGACACAGTCCCCTAAATTGGCATTCATAAGGCTACATATAGTCATAGACAACATTAAACATCAAAGCAATTGTCTGTAGTCTGGGTCGAAGCCCAGAAAGAAAGATAAAATTTTCAAAAAAACAGGCACATGCCTAATAAAACATCATAGGAAATTGTTTAAAGGGTACATGCCACCCTTAAGACCAAATTACTGCCAACACGATAGCCTTCATGCATTTTTCGAGGAATTTGGATCCGCTTGGTGTGATGGAGATGGAGGCTTCAAGGATGCGGTCTTCTTGGTTGGAGATGGAGGCTAAATTTTCCTTGGATTCTTGGATAGGAGATCTTCTATTGATGCTAAAGGGTCCTTGGTTGCTTCGGCAAGGAAAGGGTACTCTTCTGATGTAAAACCCTAAAATTTAAAACATGTAAAATTACCAAAATGCCCCTGAAAACTTTAAAATTTAATTAAAGCTAATTAAAGTTCCGAATCGATCCCAAACTTCTGGAAACGAACAAGATATGAGAAGAAATAATTTTGACGACTTCGATTAATATTTATACAAGTTTTGAGATGACCAAAATACCCTTGTGTATACCAAAAATTTAAATACATAATTATTATTAATTAAAAACCTTTTTAAATACAAAGTAATTAAGGAAAATAAAATTAATGATGGAAAATTGATCCTTGGGCCTTGAAGGCCGGTTCTTAGCCATAATTACCTCCTCCTATTTCGGTCCATTCCATTTTTTATTAATCCCCAAATTAATTCTCCCATTAAACCCTAAAAACAACTAAGCCGCCACTCTTAAAAATCACCCACACCACATCTGAATTTTCTGAAGCAAAGAGGCATTTTTCTGGAGTTCTTCATAGTGCCAAGAAGGTGTGAAAAATAGCTACATAGTCCTGGAGTTGATCGTTTGGTCGTGGTGATTTGTTTGGGTCAAAAAAGTGCAACCGAGCAACAATAAATCCATAGCGTGTAATCCTTTGATCTATAATTTTTCTAGTAATTTTATAGCCTTCTCCTAATCATATATAACATGTAAAAATTATTGAAATCGAGCCATGCATTGTATTTTGGCCGAATAGAAAATAATGGGTTTATAAACCCTAAAATCGAAATCGAATTCTTATTAATTCATGCGATTTTTCCTGAACATGTAAATAATTTTCCTGGGTTCTATATGATTCGTATAACATGAGAAAAATGGTGTCTTGATTTATTGAAGTCGAAATCGTGATTTATGGATTTTTGGTTATAATCGGATTTTTTTTATAAAAAAGGGAAATCGTGGAACAAAATTTAATACCAATCGATTTAGGGTTCTTGTGTGATGAAATCTGGAAATAAAAGTGATATAATGATGATACAATGATGGCCTAATGATTGGGATTACTAGGGTTTGATTTTGATGATGTTTTGTAAATACCGATTGATGAATAATTAGTTTAGGGTGTGTTTTGTAATTTTTAAAACTTAAGGGATAATTTTGTAAATCATTTTAGACCTGCTATAGTTCGAAAAAAATATAAAAGGAGGGGCTCATATGTTAATTTTGCATATAAAGGGTTTATTTGATAAATATATAAATTTGTTAAATCGATTTGAAAATAAATAAAAATGAGGGACTAAATATGTAATTTTTGGAAACTTGGTGCTGTTTTGAGTAATAAATTATATTCAGGGGGTTATGTGTAATTTTGGTAATTTAATGGCTTAATATGTAATTGTTGATAATTAAAGGTTGAAATTGTAATTTAAAGGACTAAATATGTAACTTTGATAACTAGAGGGACTTGATGTGAAAATTGTGAATGTTTAAGGGTGTGTTCGTATAACATGTTGAAATAAGTGTTCATTGTGTAAAATTGGGAAATTAAGGGTTTAATATGTAATTATAAATACCATAAGGTTTAAAATGTAACTTATGTAATTCCAAGGGTATAAAATGTAAATTATGAAATCTAAAGGACTAAAGGTGTAATTCTGGATAACTTGAGAGTGAGAATGAGTTAATGGTGATATTTTCATTTTAAACCTTGAACTTTGGCAAATTTACACTTATAACCTTGAACTATGAAAACTTGTCATAATTAACCCTGAACTTGTATAACTTGTCAAAATGAACCTGACTTCCATAATAAGCCTATATTAATGATTTAACTTGAAGTATACCACTTGAATCTTGCCAAGTATTGAAGCTTACTAAATCTGGAAACCTGTTAAGAATAGAAACTTGCTAAAAATATAAAGTTACTTATAATGAGAAGATAACTGAACCCCTTTCGTATTTCTGTCTTCTACTCCTTTAGGTTCAAGGAGGGAGTGATCTTGATCCCTGTCAGCTACTCTTGTGTTTGTGCTTGCTATTTGAATAAGGTACAGATATTCTGCTCTTCTTGTAAAAAGCCTTCGTCTCATTTCTGATTCCTGATTCATTTTATGTTTCCCTTGTGTTGTGAACCATAGATTTGGACCTTTACTTTAACCTTTGTCTTGAACCCTGTCATGAACCTGAACTGGAACCTTGATACACTTGAAATGAACCATTTGACTTGAACCCTGCTATGACACTTGACATGACTTATTGAATCCTGATAACCTGGATAATTAAGACCTTGGGTACTTGAAGGTTCATAAGATTTTACAACTACTTTTTAGTTATATATGAAGAGGTTTTGAAACATTTCTTTAAAGGACTTTTATTATGAAACTGTTCTAAGGACCATATTATTAAAACCATGTAAAAAGGATTTTCTTATAGTAAACTATTGTGAACCTTCTAGTATTTGACCTTCCTGATATTGACCTCTTGATAATGAACCCCTGCATTTATCTCCTGTCCTGAACCCTGATATGAACCCTGATATGAACCCTGATATGAAACTTGATATAAAACCTGACATTTGATATCTGAGACTTGACACCCGAGACTTGATACCTGACCTTGACCCACAGTTTGAGACTACGAGCCACCCACTAGGCATGAGGGTTTCATATCCATGTCATTGATGCACCGGTGGCATGACTCTAGGGCGGGAGAGTGATGTCCTGTCCCGTCCCCGACCTGATTTGATTTGTTATGTAGAGGAAGGCCCTGTGGCCTGCGGGGGCGCATGGATGCATCCTAGACATGTCCTGATTTGTTATATTTCCTGTTATATCCTGGTGACTGAAGAGTGTGTGCGATACACGTCTTTCACACCCCTGGGAGTTCACGACTCCAACCCCTGGAGGTATCCCCTCACCCTGTTTCCTGGTATGCTGAGGTCACCCCTCCATACACCCTGATATATGATGTGATTTGATTTGATATGTTTGGGCTCGTAGTGGATTTCTGTTTACCTGAAACCTTGTAACTTTATGACCTGTTACTTGACCTGATACTTGACCTGACGTTTGACCTGACTTGATTTGACTTGGGTTTGTGGTGAATTACTGGTTATGTTACCCTATGACTTGATACTGGACTTGACTTGATTTCGACTTGGGCTGGTGGTGGGTTCTGGTTTCATTTACTTTCACCATTGTAACCATTCTAAATTCCTGGTATGTCTGCATAACTCTTGTAACACCCCAACCCAGCAAGGGTAGAAGTATCACATTAATGGCTTCATATCAGATCAAACAAAACATACTTTCAATAGTAATACAAAGATTCTCAAAGGTTACAAATGAAATACTGAATACACAAGGATACAAGGGAAACAAAAGCTAATTACTAAGTCTGCAAAAGCAACTCCTTCTAATGGTCTCTACTTCAGAATAACTATCAAAGTCTTCTAAGTCCAAAAGTCTCTTCACTCATACCCAAAACCCGTCGTCCTGCTTATTACCTGCCGCACACGAAAAGAAAACGTGCGGCTGAGCTTAAAAAGCTCAGTGAACAGATACATATACAAAGCAAAGAATAACGAAAACAGAAATATAATATGGGCAATGGGAATGTCATAAGGTATAAAAGAAACAAATGGATAATAAGAGAAGATTAGGATAGTCATCCACCACGAGCCCAGAAACTCAAAGTCATAAATCTCAAAGTCATAAATCTCAAAGTCATAGTCTCACAATCAGAGGGGATACCTCTTAGGCAACCAGATAATATGAGGGGTGTCCTAATGTATCATAATAGTGGAGTGATCAGCTCCCAGAAAATGTGAAAGGCATGTATTGCACACAGTACCAGTCACCTCAAAGTCATAAACTCAAAGTCATAGTTAAATCCACTAAACATACAAATCTAGGATTGCAATCCATACGCCCCCAAACTCAAAGTCATCTCAAAATCATAATCTCAAAGTCATAATGGCCATATCATAATATAAGAGGGACGGTGTGAGAAATCACTCACCCACACATGAGTCATGCCAGTGGTGCATCACAGACATGGCCAGGTTACCTTCCTGGCTAGGTAACATAAAATGGCTCGGGTATCAAACTAAGAGTCAGGTCTCAAAGTCACAACAGAATGTCATATCAAAAGGTCATATATCAGAAAGTATATCTCAACATCTCAGAAGCAGATATCAAAGGTTCACACAAAGGAAACATAGCAATGGCTTGGGAAATCTTAACTGAATCATAACTCAACTCAAAATCAATGCTCATCTCATAAGTTCATTTCAAAATTCTCATCAAAAGTCCATTTTAAACAATCCTTTATTCATTATTTTCATAAAACGATCATTTAAAGTAATTCTCATAAAATATTCTTTCAAAACGGTTTTTCATAAAAATTAGTCTTCCAAGAATAGTTTTCATAAAAACTAGTAACATTTATATAAAAATGGTTTTGCCTCATTTATAAGCCTCTTTTTAAAATGGTTATCCTCAAAACATTTCCATGGTATAATCAAGAGGTTTTCATAACATAGGTTCATATCACATGGGATCACAGAGAAGGTTCAAACAAGGGAATCATAGCAACGGCATCAGTTCAGAAACTAACGGATCAGAGAATGAAAGAGATCATGAGAAACCTTAAGAGAAAGGTCAGAATATCTGTACCTTAGACCGCAAGTGAAAACACAAATAGAAACATAAAGATCGGAAGCAACTCCTTCTTCTGCGAATCTACACGAATACATGATCGGCTTATTATTTAAATGCTCGTTTTAAAATCAGATTACTTGTTTTAGTCGGCTTTCTATTTTTAGAAACTTTCCATATTTAGGGTTACCATTTTTAATTAAGTAAAGTTAAAGATTAAAAATGACACTTTCATAATTTGGGGTTTAAAATGCAAATTACCATAGTTTCGGGTTAATATGCCATTTTAACAAAGTTTAGGATTTAATGTGTAAATAATTCAAACAATTTGCCACTTAGGATTTCACCGATTTAATTTCTTACTTTAGACACGATTTCGACTATTTAAATATGTAGCGAGCCCAGACCAAAATTGTAACGACCAAAGTTATTTTTATTATAAGTTACAACAAATGTCTTTGTATATTCTCATGGGGGTCGGGGCCACCAGAAGACTTAGAGCCGGCCTTGTGAACAGCAAAAAGAATATTATTAGTTGATATAAGAAATGGATTTTTGCATAGTGTTTGACTTTGATAGCCTGTATTTGCTGTGTGTTGTTTAAACTTTGAACTATCATGCATGACTAGTGACTATATCATGTAGTTTTATCAGATCAACAACTCCAAAATAAGTAAACCCATAAACCAATCTACCCACTTTTCAAAGCATGCGTGTAAGTTATTCCAAATGATCCTTCAATATCTATTCTTTTATAGCTACATGTTAAACAAGTTTTAGACATCACACATCGACACACACCCATCACAGCCAAAACCCCATATGATTTACGAGCCAAAACATGCACAAACCTTCACATGAAATCATAGAATCCTCGTTAAAACATAATACGTAGATTTTCTAGATTTAGCAGCCACATTTAGTGTTTTGTTTTCTGATTCACATACAGATTTTAACAGCAAGGTTAGGGCTGTAATGGTCTAGGTCGAACTAGAAAGAATACACAAGTTAACGAGGTACTACGTACGTGACGTTTAACTCCGTTACATATGTTTCTTTTATCGTGACAAAATATGTTAACGATTTGCATATTATAAATCTTGGTTAGGTTTTGGTATTATGCGTCGGATGGTATAACAGATGTGCGACAAGAGAAAAAAAACCGCAAGTACCTTAAGTCGAACAAGCGAAAATCAAGAGAACATGGACGTAGTATCAACCGATCCACAAAGACAGGAACGTCATGCGGAAACTTCACTCTAATGCAATCACCTTTACTCCAAACAATCACAACCTCAGCTGTAACCATGACCCTCAATCCAACGGAGATCAAATTCTAAACTTCTTAGGTACTCCCCAAGATATCCTATGCCCACAACAAGTGCACGTTATATGATGTAAGTATTATCACGTTGGCCAGACGTCATAATACTGGCATCATATAAATATGCCCCCATGATGGTCATACTTTATCTCAAGTCGTAATCAAAACCACCTATCTTAATCCACCTAGTAGTTCTACAGTTTCAGAGGTCAACAAAATCAAATGCCATAATCAAGAGGAAAAACAAAACTATTCGTAAGAGTATCAACATCCCAGATTGCTTAGCAGAAGTGAGATACGCCGCCACGAGCATCATATCTTCCATAATTCGCCAAAATCTCTCAAAACAAAGCCATCACAAACATGAAGGGTCTGTTTCAAAATTCCGCTCATTCAACACCTCCAATCTCTTCAAGTCCTATTAATCTGTCTTCGTCTGTCCGTCAATCGGGAAGTGAAACCAAAATCGGGAACTTGTATATGGTTCGTCACGCCTCCTGTAGTTCTCCTTGGGATGTGATGGAGGGTTGTGGATTTCTGGCACGATCTTTAAATCTCTTCATCATCCAGTCTGCTTCCGCTCTCAATTCATCTTAGTACAACCAAGATGAATAGGGAAGTGAGACTGTACGTCTTCATCAGCTTCGGTTCGCCATCTTGACTAGAATTTCTTCTTCTGCATCGCCAACAATTCTGCCTTGTAAGGACTGTCTTCACTCTTCAGGGTAGCCTCCGTTGTTGTTAACTCCAGGTCAGGCAAAGAACACCGTTGTCTCAACAAATATCCATCTCCCAGAATGCACAAATGATCGTCAAATTTCTAACAAGGTGCAAAAATGATCTTCATGCTCTTCCTCGTCTCCGAATGCACCATTAAGTCATACAATGACCATTTGCCCAAGTACTTACGAGAAAACATCATTTATCAAATTCCCGAAACAGTCAGCGCTTTAGCTAATACCATTAGCGTCACTAACCGTCATAGCAGTCGTTTACGAATATGGAAGGCGATTCCTAGAATAAAATCAATTCATCAGAAGGAAACTTCGTGCTCTGAAATTAAACAAACACATAGCTGTTTCAGGATGGAGGAATATTGGTTCCTAACAGTATTACGATTCAGCTTCCAGAAATCAATACATATCTCCCGTCATCATTCTTCTTTATTGCGAACAAAACTGAATTACGCCAAGAGAATGCACTTAAGCAAACTTACTTTACACTCCGGTGGAAAACTTGGTGGTTCAATCAAAAATCGTGTTTCAGAAAATTCATGGTGCCAAATAGCGTTCAATATGAGGTTCATGCTCAGACGACTCAAGGTGCCAAATAGCTTCCAAGATAAGGTTCACTATTAGCGTACGAAATGGGTTCTAGGAAAACTTCATACCCGCTAAATTAACACAAGAGACTCTAGAGTAATAGTGATAGCAGAGGGTTTATCAATCGGTAATCATGGTAGGGAGTTCCAAATTGTTGCAAACGTTAAAGGTGAGACATAGAAGGGAAATTATCCATATTTGAATGCTCAATCAGCCGATTCCTTGTCAGAATAAAATTGAAGTTAACTATCCCAAGATAGACGGATCACAAATCAAATCTTTATCATTTACAAGTGAGAGGGAAAACATTCTTATCCTCGTGGTTACACACCACAAGGCTTCTTATAAGGACAGAGATGGGTGAAACGAAATCAAATAGTGTCGGAAGATTTTTAGATACTTATCAAAAGCAAGAGACAAATAACCAAAACATATCCAGTACTTCATCGCCATGGTGGTTCTCAGAATGCCCGAATAGGCATCAAAGTGATTAACAAAATGATCAGAGTGCAACGTGGGCCTTTATCAAAATAATTAATGAAAGAAATCTAAAGATAAGGATCCAAACAATGTCGGGCAATTATTATGAAATTTCTCAATGCCTTCCAAATTTAATCAGGTTCAAATCTTAGGTGGTGCAAAACATAAGCTTTCGCTTTCCAAAAGTGATATCAACAGGATCTAACCAAAAGCAAGGCATGAATCAGAGTGATGCGGAAGCAAAGATACTTAAACGAATGCTTTATAGTCTACCGATTCCTCACTGGTCAAAACTTAGGTTCCTATAGGGAAATCTTAAAGCAAAATTTTCAAAGGTTATCTTACGAGCGCCTACAGGGGAAACTTAGGGGTCCTAACTTACACAGGCCAATGGTAAATGTATTACGAATCGCAGCCTGTCTCTCTGATACCATAATTGTAACACCCCAACCCAGCAAGGGTAGAAGTATCACATTAACGGCTTCATATCAGATCAAACAAAACATACTTTCAATAGTAATACAAAGATTCTCAAAGGTTACAAATGAAATACTGAATACACAAGGATACAAGGGAAACAAAAGCTAATTACTAAGTCTGCAAAAGCAACTCCTTCTAATGGTCTCTACTTCAGAATAACTATCAAAGTCTTCTAAGTCCAAAAGTCTCTTCACTCATACCCAAAACCCGTCATCCTGCTTATTACCTGCCGCACACGAAAAGAAAACGTGCGGCTGAGCTTAAAAAGCTCAGTGAACAGATACATATACAAAGCAAAGAATAACGAAAACAGAAATATAATATGGGCAATGGGAATGTCATAAGGTATAAAAGAAATAAATGGATAATAAGAGAAGATTAGGATAGTCATCCACCACGAGCCCAGAAACTCAAAGTCATAAATCTCAAAGTCATAATCTCACAATCAGAGGGGATACCTCTTAGGCAACCAGATAATATGAGGGGTGTCCTCATGTATCATAATAGTGGAGTGATCAGCTCCCAGAAAATGTGAAAGGCATGTATTGCACACAGTACCAGTCACCTCAAAGTCATAAAACTCAAAGTCATAGTTAAATCCACTAAACATACAAATCTAGGATTGCAATCCATACGCCCCCAAACTCAAAGTCATCTCAAAATCATAATCTCAAAGTCATAATGGCCATATCATAATATAAGAGGGACGGTGTGAGAAATCACTCACCCACACATGAGTCATGCCAGTGGTGCATCACAGACATGGCCAGGTTACCTTCCTGGCTAGGTAACATAAAATGGCTCGGGTATCAAACTAAGAGTCAGGTCTCAAAGTCACAACAGAATGTCATATCAAAAGGTCATATATCAGAAAGTATATCTCAACATCTCAGAAGCAGATATCAAAGGTTCACACAAAGGAAACATAGCAATGGCTTGGGAAATCTTAACTGAATCATAACTCAACTCAAAATCAAT
Organism: Artemisia tridentata subsp. tridentata; assembly: GCA_021014915.2. Lineage (NCBI taxonomy): Eukaryota > Viridiplantae > Streptophyta > Magnoliopsida > Asterales > Asteraceae > Artemisia > Artemisia tridentata. The sequence goes on along the minus strand of CP139501.1, from coordinate 17,743,727 downwards.
GCTCATCTCAAAAGTTCATTTCAAAATTCTCATCAAAAGTCCATTTTAAACAATCCTTTATTCATTATTTTCATAAAACGATCCTTTAAAGTAATTCTCATAAAATATTCTTTCAAAACGGTTTTTCATAAAAATTAGTCTTCCAAGAATAGTTTTCATAAAAACTAGTAACATTTATATAAAAATGGTTTTGCCTCATTTATAAGCCTCTTTTTAAAATGGTTATCCTCAAAACATTTCCATGGTATAATCAAGAGGTTTTCATAACATAGGTTCATATCACATGGGATCACAGAGAAGGTTCAAACAAGGGAATCATAGCAACGGCATCAGTTCAGAAACTAACGGATCAGAGAATGAAAGAGATCATGAGAAACCTTAAGAGAAAGGTCAGAATATCTGTACCTTAGACCGCAAGTGAAAACACAAATAGAAACATAAAGATCGGAAGCAACTCCTTCTTCTGCGAATCTACATGAATACATGATCGGCTTATTATTCAAATGCTCGTTTTAAAATCAGATTACTTGTTTTAGTCGGCTTTCTATTTTTAGAAACTTTCCATATTTAGGGTTACCATTTTTAATTAAGTAAAGTTAAAGATTAAAAATGACACTTTCATAATTTGGGGTTTAAAATGCAAATTACCATAGTTTCGGGTTAATATGCCATTTTAACAAAGTTTAGGATTCAATGTGTAAATAATTCAAACAATTTGCCACTTAGGATTTCACCGATTTAATTTCTTACTTTAGACACGATTTCGACTATTTAAATATGTAGCGAGCCCAGACCAAAATTGTAACGACCAAAGTTATTTTTATTATAAGTTACAACAAATGTCTTTGTATATTTTCATGGGGGTCGGGGCCACCAGAAGACTTAGAGCTGGCCTTGTGAACAGCAAAAAGAATATTATTAGTTGATATAAGAAAAGGATTTTTGCATAGTGTTTGACTTTGATAGCCTGTATTTGCTGTGTGTTGTTTAAACTTTGAACTATCATGCATGACTAGTGACTATATCATGTAGTTTTATAAGATCAACAACTCCAAAATAAGTAAACCCATAAACCAATCTACCCACTTTTCAAAGCATGCGTGTAAGTTAGTCCAAATGATCCTTCAATATCTATTCTTTTATAGCTACATGTTAAACAAGTTTTAGACATCACACATCGACACACACCCATCACAGCCAAAACCCCATATGATTTACGAGCCAAAACATGCACAAACCTTCACATGAAATCATAGAATCCTCGTTAAAACATAATACGTAGAGTTTCTAGATTTAGCAGCCACATTTAGTGTTTTGTTTTCTGATTCACATACAGATTTTAACAGCAAGGTTAGGGCTGTAATGGTCTAGGTCGAACTAGAAAGAATACACAAGTTAACGAGGTACTACGTACGTGACGTTTAACTACATTACATATGTTTCTCTTATCGTGACAAAATATGTTAACGATTTGCATATTATAAATCTTGGTTAGGTTTTGGTATTATGCGTCGAATGGTATAACAGATGTGCGACAAGAGAAAAAAAAAACCGCAAGTACCTTAAGTCGAACAAGCAAAAATCAAGAGAACATGGATGTAGTATCAACCGATCCACAAAGACAGGAACGTCATGCGGAAACTTCACTCTAACCGATCACCAAGCTGCAATCACCTTTACTCCAAACAATCACAACCTCAGCTGTAACCACGACCCTCAATCTTGGAGAAGAAACAAACGACTTGGATTTCTAAGGTTTTCTTATTTATTTTGTATGCGAAGGATAAACAGGCTGGTGGTATTATACTAAATGATGGAGACGTGTTAAGTAGATTAGGAATGTCATATAAGTTTATTATAATAAGAGATATACACCTTTATTGTAGGACTTATCTACATTTCTTTCTATTGGTTTCCAACAGTTTTAAGAAAACGTGTAGGCATTTTATGGAATGTTTTGCAATTTGGCGATGATGGGGCGAGCAGATTGTGGTAATTATATTTGCCATATATAATGAGTGTTCACAAAATTAAGTATGAATTGGTCCCTTTAAATCTTCATAGGTGTGATATGCACATATAGGTGGGTCTTTATTTATTAAATTAGGTTAATTAAATTTTTTTAGTTTAATTTTTAATCATATCATATAGTTTTTGATATTAGGTTAAATTCGTATTCAATAGTTCAAATAATTAATTGTATTTACATTTCATATTATGTAGTTTAGGTGTCAATTAAATTATTTCAGAACTTAGGTAAAAGTTCAAATTAGACGTGAAATTATTGTAACATCCCGCCTACTCAGACCACAATATTGTCCGCTTTGCCCGCAGGCTCACGGCTTTGTTTTTTGTAGCCTCATTTGAAGACTTCCCGGCAGGTCACCCAAGCCAGTACTACTCTCTCATGAGCACGCTTAACTGCCAGTTCCTAAGAACTCCACACGCAGTAGACCACAAAACGCGTTGTGTCATTGTAAGGCGAATGTTATCTTATGAACCCAGCATCTCTCCAGGCCACAGCCGATGTAGGATTTGCCTAGGGTGTTACAATCACCCCCCCTTAGGGACTCATCGTCCTCGATGAGGTTTGCCCTACCATCCCGAACGGCTCAGGAGTGGCTCTGATACCACTTGTAACATCCCGCCTACTCAGACCACAATATTGTCCGCTTTGCCCGCAGGCTCACGGCTTTGTTTTTTGTAGCCTCATTTGAAGACTTCCCGGCAGGTCACCCAAGCCCGTACTACTCTCTCATGAGCACGCTTAACTGCCAGTTCCTAAGAACTCCACACGCAGTAGACCACAAAACGCGTTGTGTCATTGTAAGACGAATGTTATCTTATGAACCCAGCATCTCTCCAGGCCACAGCCGATGTAGGATTTGCCTAGGGTGTTACAATCACGGCTGAGCTTAAAAAGATCAGTGAACATATACATATACAAAGCAAGGAATAACGAAAACAGAAATATAATATGGGCAATGGGAATGTCATAAGGTATAAAAGAAACAAATGGATAATAAGAGAAGATTAGGATAGTCATCCACCACGAGCCCAGAAACTCAAAGTCATAAATCTCAAAGTCATAAATCTCAAAGTCATAGTCTCACAATCAGAGGGGATACCTCTTAGGCAACCAGATAATATGAGGGGTGTCCTCATGTATCATAATAGTGGAGTGATCAGCTCCCAGAAAATGTGAAAGGCATGTATTGCACACAGTACCAGTCACCTCAAAGTCATAAACTCAAAGTCATAGTTAAATCCACTAAACATACAAATCTAGGATTGCAATCCATACGCCCCCAAACTCAAAGTCATCTCAAAATCATAATCTCAAAGTCATAATGGCCATATCATAATATAAGAGGGACGGTGTGAGAAATCACTCACCCACACATGAGTCATGCCAGTGGTGCATCACAGACATGGCCAGGTTACCTTCCTGGCTAGGTAACATAAAATGGCTCGGGTATCAAACTAAGAGTCAGGTCTCAAAGTCACAACAGAATGTCATATCAAAAGGTCATATATCAGAAAGTATATCTCAACATCTCAGAAGCAGATATCAAAGGTTCACACAAAGGAAACATAGCAATGGCTGGTGAAATCTTAACTGAATCATAACTCAAACTCAAAATCAATGCTCATCTCAAAAGTTCATTTCAAAATTCTCATCAAAGTCCATTTTAAACAATCCTTTATTCATTATTTTCATAAAACGATCCTTTAAAGTAATTCTCATAAAATATTCTTTCAAAACGGTTATTCATAAAAATTAGTCTTCCATGAATAGTTTTCATAAAAACTAGTAACATTTATATAAAAATGGTTTTGCCTCATTTATAAGCCTCTTTTTAAAATGGTTATCCTCAAAACATTTCCATAGTATAATCAAGAGGTTTTCACAACATAGGTTCATATCACATGGGATCACAGAAAAGGTTCAAACAAGGGAATCATAGCAACGGCATCAGTTCAGAAACTAACGGATCAGAGAATGAAAGAGATCATGAGAAACCTTAAGAGAAAGGTCAGAATATCTGTACCTTAGACCGCAAGTGAAAACACAAATAGAAACATAAAGATCGGAAGCAACTCCTTCTTCTGCGAATCTTAAGTCGAACAAGCGAAAATCAAGAGAACATGGACGTAGTATCAACCGATCCACAAAGACAGGAACGTCATGCGGAAACTTCACTCTAACCGATCACCAAGCTGCAATCACCTTTACTCCAAACAATCACAACCTCATCTGTAACCATGACCCTCAATCTTGGAGAAGAAACAAACGACTTGGAGTTCTAAGGTTTTCTTATTTATTTTGTATGCGAAGGATAAACAGGCCGGTGGTATTATACTAAATGATGGAGACGTGTTAAGTAGATCAGGAATGTCATATAAGTTTATTATAATAAGAGATATACACCTTTATTGTAGGACTTATCTACATTTCTGTCTTTTGGTTTCCAACAGTTTTAAGAAAACATGTAGGCATTTTATGGAATGTTTTGCAATTTGGCGATGATGGGGCGAGCAAATTGTGGTAATTATATTTGCCATATATAATGAGTGTTCACAAAATTAAGTATGAATTGGTCCCTTTAAATCTTCATAGGTGTGATATGCACATATGGGTGGGTCTTTATTTATTAAATTATGTTAATTATTATTTTTTTTTTAGTTTAATTTTTAATCATATCGTATAGTTTTTGATATTAGGTTAAATTCGTATTCAATAGTTCAAATAATTAATTGTATTTACATTTCATATTATGTAGTTTAGGTGTCAATTAAATATATTCAGAACTTAGGTAAAAGTTCAAATTAGACGTGAAATTAGGAATTCAAATTTTAGGGTTTTACAACTCTTCCCCTCTAGGAAAAAAAATTTCGTCCTCGAAATTTGAAGTCGCAAGTTAGACAAAGTCGTAACAAATCGCAAAAGATCGTCACCACCATTCTCACGCCCGGGGAGGTTCTTCAAAAAAGTTCTTCAGACCAAATAGTTCCTCATGACTCAAATCAAAACGAGGTGGGTTCAAATTTCTCAGAAGGAAACAAAATAAGTTGATTTATGAACAAAAGGTCCATTGCAACATAAATACGATAGTAATCTTCAGAACTCAAAATCAACAGTTTCATCAAAATTGACGTTCAATATCTCTACAAAGAGTCAAGTTTCAAATTATCATCAGAATGAAACAAAATAAAGTTCCGATATTAAACGACAAAACAGGTATGCAACATAAGGTGAATAAACTAAGTCTTCAATAATCACGGAATCCAACGAGTCAAATCTAAATCTTACGTCTCAAATATTAGTGCCCACAAATGAGTTCATAGATTATATATACGTTGGCCAACGCTAAATGAATATAAATAGCCCCAATATGTCTACTTATCCCGAATCAAAACACCTACTTAACACCTAGTAGTTCTACGTTTCAGGTCAAAAATCAAATCTAATCAGAGAAAAACAAACTATTCGAAGGTATAATCCACAGATCAAATTAAACCGACTACATTAGTATCCCCATAGATTCGCCCACCTCAAACAAGCTCACGTTATATAATGTAAGTCTGTTTCAAATTCGTCTCACCCACCAGTCCTATATACTGTCTTCTGTGTAGAAATGAACCCAATGGAAATGGTATATGGTTCGTCAAGCCTCTCATATTCTATCTTAATGTAGTTATTGATGTAGAGGGTTGTGTTCATGATTGCTTCTTGGCCACGATCATTTAAATTCATCTCTCAAACCATCCAACTGGTCTTGCCATTCCACTCTCTCCAATGTCCTTCTTAAGTGACAACCAAGGATTGTAATTGAGGGAAGATGGAGGGGATTCTGCAACTAATCTCTTCATTCCCGCTTCGGTTTCTTTGCCCAATGACTTGGACTTAGAATTTTTATCCTTCTTCTCTACATCGCCAACAATTCTGCCTTGTAAGGACTGTCTTCACTCTTCAGGGTAGCCTCCGTTGTTGTTAACTCCAGGTCAGGCAAAGAACACCGTTGTCTCAACAAATATCCATCTCCCAGAATGCACAAATGATCGTCAAATTTCTAACAAGGTGCAAAAATGATCTTCATGCTCTTCCTCGTCTCCGAATGCACCATTAAGTCATACAATGACCATTTGCCCAAGTACTTACGAGAAAACATCATTTATCAAATTCCCGAAACAGTCAGCGCTTTAGCTAATACCATTAGCGTCACTAACCGTCATAGCAGTCGTTTACGAATATGGAAGGCGATTCCTAGAATAAAATCAATTCATCAGAAGGAAACTTCGTGCTCTGAAATTAAACAAACACATAGCTGTTTCAGGATGGAGGAATATTGGTTCCTAACAGTATTACGATTCAGCTTCCAGAAATCAATACATATCTCCCGTCATCATTCTTCTTTATTGCGAACAAAACTGAATTACGCCAAGAGAATGCACTTAAGCAAACTTACTTTACACTCCGGTGGAAAACTTGGTGGTTCAATCAAAAATCGTGTTTCAAGAAAATTCATGGTGCCAAATAGCGTTCAATATGAGGTTCATGCTCAGACGACTCAAGGTGCCAAATAGCTTCCAAGATAAGGTTCATTATTAGCGTACGAAATGGGTTCTAGGAAAACTTCATACCCGCTAAATTAACACAAGAGACTCTAGAGTAATAGTGATAGCAGAGGGTTTATCAATCGGTAATCATGGTAGGGAGTTCCAAATTGTTGCAAACGTTAAAGGTGAGACATAGAAGGGAAATTATCCATATTTGAATGCTCAATCAGCCGATTCCTTGTCAGAATAAAATTGAAGTTAACTATCCCAAGATAGACGGATCACAAATCAAATCTTTATCATTTACAAGTGAGAGGGAAAACATTCTTATCCTCGTGGTTACACACCACAAGGCTTCTTATAAGGACAGAGATGGGTGAAACGAAATCAAATAGTGTCGGAAGATTTTTAGATACTTATCAAAAGCAAGAGACAAATAACCAAAACATATCCAGTACTTCATCGCCATGGTGGTTCTCAGAATGCCCGAATAGGCATCAAAGTGATTAACAAAATGATCAGAGTGCAACGTGGGCCTTTATCAAAATAATTAATGAAAGAAATCTAAAGATAAGGATCCAAACAATGTCGGGCAATTATTATGAAATTTCTCAATGCCTTCCAAATTTAATCAGGTTCAAATCTTAGGTGGTGCAAAACATAAGCTTTCGCTTTCCAAAAGTGATATCAACAGGATCTAACCAAAAGCAAGGCATGAATCAGAGTGATGCGGAAGCAAAGATACTTAAACGAATGCTTTATAGTCTACCGATTCCTCACTGGTCAAAACTTAGGTTCCTATAGGGAAATCTTAAAGCAAAATTTTCAAAGGTTATCTTACGAGCGCCTACAGGGGAAACTTAGGGGTCCTAACTTACACAGGCCAATGGTAAATGTATTACGAATCGCAGCCTGTCTCTCTGATACCATAATTGTAACACCCCAACCGAGCAAGGGTAGAAGTATCACATTAACGGCTTCATATAAGATCAAACAAAACATACATTCAATAGTAATACAAAGATTCTCAAAGGTTACAAATGAAATACTGAATACACAAGGATACAAGGGAAACAAAAGCTAATTACTAAGTCTGCAAAAGCAACTCCTTCTAATGGTCTCTACTTCAGAATAACTATCAAAGTCTTCTAAGTCCAAAAGTCTCTTCACTCATACCCAAAACCCGTCATCCTGCTTATTACCTGCCGCACACGAAAAGAAAACGTGCGGCTGAGCTTAAAAAGCTCAGTGAACAGATACATATACAAAGCAAAGAATAACGAAAACAGAAATATAATATGGGCAATGGGAATGTCGTAAGGTATAAAAGAAACAAATGGATAATAAGAGAAGATTAGGATAGTCATCCACCACGAGCCCAGAAACTCAAAGTCATAAATCTCAAAGTCATAGTCTCACAATCAGAGGGGATACCTCTTAGGCAACCAGATAATATGAGGGGTGTCCTCATGTATCATAATAGTGGAGTGATCAGCTCCCAGAAAATGTGAAAGGCATGTATTGCACACAGTACCAGTCACCTCAAAGTCATAAACTCAAAGTCATAGTTAAATCCACTAAACATACAAATCTAGGATTGCAATCCATACGCCCCCAAACTCAAAGTCATCTCAAAATCATAATCTCAAAGTCATAATGGCCATATCATAATATAAGAGGGACGGTGTGAGAAATCACTCACCCACACATGAGTCATGCCAGTGGTGCATCACAGACATGGCCAGGTTACCTTCCTGGCTAGGTAACATAAAATGGCTCGGGTATCAAACTAAGAGTCAGGTCTCAAAGTCACAACAGAATGTCATATCAAAAGGTCATATATCAGAAAGTATATCTCAACATCTCAGAAGCAGATATCAAAGGTTCACACAAAGGAAACATAGCAATGGCTTGGGAAATCTTAACTGAATCATAACTCAACTCAAAATCAATGCTCATCTCAAAAGTTCATTTCAAAATTCTCATCAAAAGTCCATTTTAAACAATCCTTTATTCATTATTTTCATAAAACGATCCTTTAAAGTAATTCTCATAAAATATTCTTTCAAAACGGTTTTTCATAAAAATTAGTCTTCCAAGAATAGTTTTCATAAAAACTAGTAACATTTATATAAAAATGGTTTTGCCTCATTTATAAGCCTCTTTTTAAAATGGTTATCCTCAAAACATTTCCATGGTATAATCAAGAGGTTTTCATAACATAGGTTCATATCACATGGGATCACAGAGAAGGTTCAAACAAGGGAATCATAGCAACGGCATCAGTTCAGAAACTAATGGATCAGAGAATGAAAGAGATCATGAGAAACCTTAAGAGAAAGGTCAGAATATCTGTACCTTAGACCGCAAGTGAAAACACAAATAGAAACATAAAGATCGGAAGCAACTCCTTCTTCTGCGAATCTACATGAATACATGATCGGCTTATTATTCAAATGCTCGTTTTAAAATCAGATTACTTGTTTTAGTCGGCTTTCTATTTTTAGAAACTTTCCATATTTAGGGTTACCATTTTTAATTAAGTAAAGTTAAAGATTAAAAATGACACTTTCATAATTTGGGGTTTAAAATGCAAATTACCATAGTTTCGGGTTAATATGCCATTTTAACAAAGTTTAGGATTCAATGTGTAAATAATTCAAACAATTTGCCACTTAGGATTTCACCGATTTAATTTCTTACTTTAGACACGATTTCGACTATTTAAATATGTAGCGAGCCCAGACCAAAATTGTAACGACCAAAGTTATTTTTATTATAAGTTACAACAAATGTCTTTGTATATTTCATGGGGGTCGGGGCCACCAGAAGACTTAGAGCTGGCCTTGTGAACAGCAAAAAGAATATTATTAGTTGATATAAGAAAAGGATTTTTGCATAGTGTTTGACTTTGATAGCCTGTATTTGCTGTGTGTTGTTTAAACTTTGAACTATCATGCATGACTAGTGACTATATCATGTAGTTTTATCAGATCAACAACTCCAAAATAAGTAAACCCATAAACCAATCTACCCACTTTTCAAAGCATGCGTGTAAGTTAGTCCAAATGATCCTTCAATATCTATTCTTTTATAGCTACATGTTAAACAAGTTTTAGACATCACACATCGACACACACCCATCACAGCCAAAACCCCATATGATTTACGAGCCAAAACATGCACAAACCTTCACATGAAATCATAGAATCCTCGTTAAAACATAATACGTAGAGTTTCTAGATTTAGCAGCCACATTTAGTGTTTTGTTTTCTGATTCACATACAGATTTTAACAGCAAGGTTAGGGCTGTAATGGTCTAGGACGAACTAGAAAGAATACACAAGTTAACGAGGTACTACGTACGTGACGTTTAACTCTGTTACATATGTTTCTTTTATCGTGACAAAATATGTTAACGATTTGCATATTATAAATCTTGGTTAGGTTTTGTTATTATGCGTCGGATGGTATAACAGATGTGCGACAAGAGAAAAAAAAAACCGCAAGTACCTTAAGTCGAACAAGCGAAAATCAAGAGAACATGGACGTAGTATCAACCGATCCACAAAGACAGGAACGTCATGCGGAAACTTCACTCTAACCGATCACCAAGCTGCAATCACCTTTACTCCAAACAATCACAACCTCAGCTGTAACCATGACCCTCAATCTTGGAGAAGAAACAAACGACTTGGAGTTCTAAGGTTTTCTTATTTATTTTGTATGCGAAGGATAAACAGGCCGGTGGTATTATACTAAATGATGGAGACGTGTTAAGTAGATCAGGAATGCCATATAAGTTTATTATAATAAGAGATATACACCTTTATTGTAGGACTTATCTACATTTCTTTCTTTTGGTTTCCAACAGTTTTAAGAAAACGTGTAGGCATTTTATGGAATGTTTTGCAATTTGGCGATGATGGGGCGAGCAGATTGTGGTAATTATATTTGCCATATATAATGAGTGTTCACAAAATTAAGTATGAATTGGTCCCTTTAAATCTTCATAGGTGTGATATGCACATATGGGTGGGTCTTTATTTATTAAATTAGGTTAATCAAATTTTTTTTTTTAGTTTAATTTTTAATCATATCGTATAGTTTTTGATATTAGGTTAAATTCGTATTCAATAGTTCAAATAATTAATTGTATTTACATTTCATATTATGTAGTTTAGGTGTCAATTAAATTATTTCAGAACTTAGGTAAAAGTTCAAATTAGACGTGAAATTAGGAATTCAAATTTTAGGGTTTTACAACTCTCTTGTATTCCTTTTCTTGACTCTTGTTACTCCTGGTATTATTTCATTTACTTATTATCCCGTTACTACTGCTTTGTTTCCGTTATATCTGTTCACTGAGCTCTCATAGCTCAGCCGCATTTCTTTTCCTGCGGCAGGTACATTTAAGCTAGGAGCTGGGTTTTAGCTTTGGATGAGAGCAACTTGTGTGAAGTTTAGACCTTGTCTTTCTAGTGTGACCATTTGGATATTATTTCTGTTATGCCATTGTTTGGGCTTTTGGATTCTGTTTTGTACTTCGTTATTACTATCTTGCACTTGATATAGGTCGTGTTGACTTATTTTCCTTGGATTTTTAATGTTAAAGCTTCCGCTATTTTTATTTCTTGAATGCTTGTATCTGATATGAAGCCATGTATTTGTGACACCTTTACCCTTGTCGGGTTGGGGTGTTACAATTTATGGTATCAGAGACCAGGTTTCCGAAACCCTTAGGCTTAGGCCATTTGACCTGTGAGGATTGGGTAGACATTAGGTTTCCTTTCGCGCACTCTCTTTTCCTGTTATGCTCTGTCATCTTTCCTTGATTCTGCTCTGTCATATTTTCCTGTTCTGCTCTGTCATATTTTCCTGTTCTGCTCTGTCATTCTTCATGTTCTGTTCTGTCATATTTTCTTGATCGTCGGTTTAATTCGGAGTTTGCGGATCCGTCAGCATGTTGCGATGCAGCTCGCAACATCGAGAATTTCATGAGGGCGTTGGTTACAAACGAGACCGTGATGGCGACAAGGTGCAGCAGCAGATTCAGAGTCGGGACGTCAAGGAGTATTCGGGCAAGAGCTACGACCAGAAGAAATCAGATTCGAGGTCGGGATTCGAGGTCAGCTTCTAGGCAGGATGGCGATCGTCGGGGGCGCAGCGACAGTCAGGGGTCAGCTAGTTGTCCTCAGTGTGGGAAGAATCATACGGGATTTTGTCGTACGACTTCTAGAGCTTGTTTTAGGTGTGGTTCGAGGGAGCATAAGTAGAAAGATTTTCCTAGGCGGAATCCGGAACCACTTGAGAAATATCTTGGCCCTCCTTCTCCTACTCCTACTACCGGTCGTGTTTTCTCGCTTTCTCGTGACCAGGCAGATAAGGCGTCTGGTATGTCTTTGTTCTGTTTTCCGTTCTCTTTCATTTCTATGTCCTTGCAAATTTCGAGGATGAAATTTTTCTGTTAGAGGGGAAGAGTTGTAAAACCCGAAAATTTAAAACATGCAAAATTACCAAAATGCCCCTGAAAACTTTAAAATTTAATTAAAGCTAATTAAAGTTCCGAATCGATCCCAAACTTCTGGAAACGAACAAGATATGAGACGAAATAATTTTGACGACTTCGATTAATATTTATACAAGTTTTGAGATGACCAAAATACCCTTGTGTATACCAAAAATTTAAATACATAATTATTATTAATTAAAAACCTTTTTAAATACAAAGTAATTAAGGAAAATAAAATTAATGATGGAAAATTGATCCTTGGGCCTTGAAGGCTGGTTCTTAGCCATAATTCCCTCCTCCTATTTCGGTCCATTCCATTTTATATTAATCCCCAAATTAATTCTCCCATTAAACCCTAAAAACAACTAAGCCGCCACTCTTAAAAATCACCCACACCACATCCGAATTTTTTGAAGAAAAGAGGCATTTTTTTGGAGTTCCTCATAGTGCCAAGAAGGTGTGAAAAATAGCTACATAGTCCTGGAGTTGATCGTTTGGTCGTGGTGATTTGTTTGGGTCGAAAAAGTGCAACCGAGCAACAATAAATCCATAGCGTGTAATCCTTTGATCTATAATTTTTCTGGTAATTTTCTAGCCTTCTCCTAATCATATATAACATGTAAAAATTATTGAAATCGAACCATGCATTGTATTTTGGCCGAATAGAAAATAATGGGTTTATAAACCCTAAAATCGAAATCGAATTCTTATTAATTCATGCGATTTTTCCTGAACATGTAAATAATTTTCCTGGGTTCTATATGCTTCGTATAACATGAGAAAAATGGTTTCTTGATTTATTGAAGTCGAAATCGTGATTTATGGATTTTTGGTTATAATCGGATTTTTTTTATAAAAAAGGGAAATCGTGGAACAAAATTTAATACCAATCGATTTAGGGTTCTTGTGTGATGAAATCTGGAAATAAAAGTGATATAATGATGATACAATGATGGCCTAATGATTGGGATTACTAGGGTTTGATTTTGATGATGTTTTGTAAATACCGATTGATGAATAATTAGTTTAGGGTGTGTTTTGTAATTGTTAAAACTTAAGGGATAATTTTGTAAATCATTTTAGACCTGCTATAGCTCGAAAAATATATAAAAGGAGGGGCTCATGTGTTAATTTTGCATATAAAGGGTTTATTTGATAAATATATAAATTTGTTAAATCGATTTGAAAATAAATAAAAATGAGGGACTAAATACGTAATTTCTAGAAACTTGGTGCTGTTTTGAGTAATAAATTATATTCAGGGGGTTATGTGTAATTTTGGTAATTTAATGGCTTAATATGTAATTGTTGATAATTAAAGGTTGAAATTGTAATTTAAAGGACTAAATATGTAACTTTGATAACTAGAGGGACTTGATGTGAAAATTGTGAATGTTTAAGGGTGTGTTCGTATAACATGTTGAAATAAGTGTTCATTTTGTAAAATTGGGAAATTAAGGGTTTAATATGTAATTATAAATACCATAAGGTTTAAAATGTAACTTATGTAATTCCAAGGGTATAAAATGTAAATTATGAAATCTAAAGGACTAAAGGTGTAATTCTGGATAACTTGAGAGTGAGAATGAGTTAATGGTGATATTTTCATTTTAAACCTTGAACTTTGGCAAATTTACACTTATAACCTTGAACTATAAAAAACTTGTCATAATTAACCCTGAACTTGTATAACTTGTCAAAATGAACCTGACTTCCATAATAAGCCTATATTAATGATTTAACTTGAAGTATACCACTTGAATCTTGCCAAGTATTGAAGCTTACTAAATCTGGAAACCTGTTAAGAATAGAAACTTGCTAAAAATATAAAGTTACTTATAATGAGAAGATAACTGAACCCCTTTCGTATTTCTGTCTTCTACTCCTTTAGGTTCAAGGAGGGAGTGATCTTGATCCCTGTCAGCTACTCTTGTGTTTGTGCTTGCTATTTGAATAAGGTAAAGATATTCTGCTCTTCTTGTAAAGAGCCTTCGTCTCATTTCTGATTCCTGATTCATTTTATGTTTCCCTTGTGTTGTGAACCATAGATTTGGACCTTTACTTTAACCTTTGTCTTGAACCCTGTCATGAACCTGAACTGGAACCTTGATACACTTGAAATGAACCATTTGACTTGAACCCTGCTATGACACTTGACATGACTTATTGAATCCTGATATCCTGGATAATTAAGACCTTGGGTACTTGAAGGTTCATAAGATTTTACAACTACTTTTTAGTTATATATGAAGAGGTTTTGAAACATTTCTTTAAAGGACTTTTATTATGAAACTGTTCTAAGGACCATATTATTAAAACCATGTAAAAAGGATTTTCTTATAGTAAACTATTGTGAACCTTCTAGTATTTGACCTTCCTGATATTGACCTCTTGATAATGAACCCCTGCATTTATCTCCTGTCCTGAACCCTGATATGAATCCTGATATGAACCCTGATATGAATCCTGATATGAACCCTGATATGAACCCTGATATGATACCTGACATTTGATACCTGAGACTTGACACCCGAGACTTGATACCTGACCTTGACCCACAGTTTGAGACTACGAGCCACCCACTAGGCATGAGGGTTTCATGTCCATGTCATTGATGCACCGGTGGCATGACTCTAGGGCAGGAGAGTGATGTCCTGTCCCGTCCCCGACCTGATTTGATTTGTTATGTAGAGGAAGACCCTGTGGCCTGCGGGGGCGCATGGATGCATCCTAGACATGTCCTGATTTGTTATATTTCCTGTTATATCCTGGTGACTGACGAGTGTGTGCGATACACGTCTTTCACACCCCTGGGAGTTCACGACTCCAACCCCTGGAGGTATCCCCTCACCCTGTTTCCTGGTATGCTGAGGTCACCCCTCCATACACCCTGATATATGATGTGATTTGATTTGATATGTTTGGGCTCGTAGTGGATTTCTGTTTACCTGAAACCTTGTAACTTTATGACCTGTTACTTGACCTGATACTTGACCTGACGTTTGACCTGACTTGATTTGACTTGGGTTTGTGGTGAATTACTGGTTATGTTACCCTATGACTTGATACTGGACTTGACTTGATTTCGACTTGGGCTGGTGGTGGGTTCTGGTTTCATTTACTTTCACCATTGTAACCATTCTAAATTCCTGGTATGTCTGCATAACTCTCTTGTATTCCTTTTCTTGACTCTTGTTACTCCTGGTATTATTTCATTTACTTATTATCCCGTTACTACTGCTTTGTTTCCGTTATATCTGTTCACTGAGCTCTCGTAGCTCAGCCGCATTTCTTTTCCTGCGGCAGGTACATTTAAGCTAGGAGCTGGGTTTTAGCTTGGGATGAGAGCAACTTGTGTGAAGTTTAGACCTTGTCTTTCTAGTGTGACCATTTGGATATTATTTCTGTTATGCCATTGTTTGGGCTTTTGGATTCTGTTTTGTACTTCGTTATTCCTGTCTTGCACTTGATATAAGTCGTGTTGACTTATTTTCCTTGGATTTTTAATGTTAAAGCTTCCGCTATTTTTATTTCTTGAATGCTTGTATCTGATATGAAGCCATGTATTTGTGACACCTTTACCCTTGTCGGGTTGGGGTGTTACAGCTGAGGTATACGCATTGCCAGCATTGTTGTACTCCTGCTCGGACATTAGGCGGTAGTAAGGTACCTCCGACAAGACCACCGGTTTCTTGGTCTCGGTGATTTCCTCCAACGTCGTGCATTTACCATAAAAAATGGTCGCGTTCACCAGATTTCCCACAATTGCCCCCACCTCATCACTATGGTACAATTCCATCGCAACATAAGGAACAACCTTCGACACCACCTCAGCCCTATCTTTCTTCAAGCTCTTACATTGGAGTTTTAGTCTGTCCATCTCCTGACAAAGCTTGATCTCCTGCTCCACTAACCTAGCTCTTTCGGTTTCAAGACCAGTGCATTTCGACTCAAGTGTAGCAACTTGTGTCTTATACCCAGAAACCTTAGCCTCCTCCATCTTCAGCTTACCTTGCGACTCTTTCAATTGTTCTTCGAGAGTGTCAATCTTAGCTCGGAGGGCTTCATACCTTGGGTTCTTTTCGAAATCCAACATAGCCGCATCACATTAGGCTTCTAGTTCTGCATACTGAGACTCCCTCTTCTTCTCCCTAGCAACAATCACAACTACCTCTTCCTTGGCATCTTTCACGATACGAATCAGCTCTCTTGTCTGAGTGTTCAAATGGTTATCCAACATGGCCTGTCTTGTATAACTTTTGTCGTGCAAGTCACACAACCTTTCAACGGACATGTCATTCAGGGTTTTTCTCCAGCTAGCAGGAGTAACATTTTCCACCAGCAGGTGACAGGTGAGAGCATTCGGTAGCTCCTTGGTGTTTGGCAGTCCTGCATAAGGCATATCCATCAGATACAGAACACATTAAGAAAGAAGGTATTAAAAGAGATTTTACTTACCATGGATATCATCTTCACCAGCGACTTTCTCAGTCGAATACATGGTCGCCTTCCCAAGAGACTTCTCTGTCTTTTGTTAGGTAGACCTTGATGTAGGGGTAGGGATGTTTAATTTCCTATTTGGGGTGGCCTTCGAAGGCCTTGCACTAGTTCCTTTCCTGCTTCGCACCCTGTCTGCGATGCCGTAGGACCCCATGATTTTTAGTTGGTCACCCTCGGAGGGAGGGTCATCAGAATCAGCAACGTTCTCCACAAGCTGGGGGATTTCCTCAGTACTCACAGGTTTTGAAGGATGGACTACTGCAAGTGGCTCAACTGGTGAAGCATCAACATCATTGTTATTCACAGATACAGATGGAGACCCAGCTCCGTAGCTCACATCTTTTGGATCTTTGGGAATGAGGCTGACTTCCTTAGCACCCCCTGACACAACAAAGTTCCTGAATGCCATTCCTGTAACAACTAAAGAAAAGAGATAAATATCAGCAGATAAGTTATTTGTTTTATTTAAGTGGGAATGTACATACTTTGTCCTTTATAAACTATCTCATGCTTTGACGGAGACCCCTTCCAACGGTCCACAATGCCCGCCATAAACAAGATTGGCTAAGGGAATGTTTGCACATCAACTGGATGACGTGCAAGACGCTGATATATGGGACTGCTTCTTATTTCATAAGGCAAAGGGTCATTGAACCTTTTTTCATCAAACATATATGCTTCATCCAACAACGCTGGATACTCAGAAGGTATGATTGTGTTCTCAACATAGAAAAATTACCCATTCCAATTTCTGATGTTTGAAAAGGGTTTGGTCACTAGGTAGGGCACATCATGTTCACCTCTCTTAGCTATGGTTATCCAATCGCCACCAGGATATAGGTTATCAAAGCCCCTAAGCACAACAAAGTTCCTGAATGCCATTCCTGCAACAACAAAAGAAAAGAGATAAATATCAGCAGATAAGTTATTTGTTTTATTTAAATGGGAATGTACATACTTTTTCCTTCACAAACTATCTCATGCTTTGACGGAGACCCCTTCCAACGGTCCACAATGCCCGCCATAAACAAGATTGGCTCAGGGAATGTTTGCACATCAACTGGATGACGTGCAAGACGCTGATATATGGGACTGCTTCTTATTTCATAAGGCAAAGGGTCATTGAACCTTTTTTCATCAAACATATATGCTTCATCCAACAACGCTGGATACTCAGAAGGTATGATTGTGTTCTCAACATAGAAAAATTGCCAATTCCAATTTCTGATATTCGAAAAGGGTTTGGTCACTAGGTAGGGCACATCATGTTCACCTCTCTTAGCTATGGTAATCCAATCGCCACCAGGATATAGGTTAACAAAGCCCCTAAGCACAGTTAGTGTGGGCTCATAACCGTACACTTTGCACATGACAATGTAGGTGGTTAATTTGGCTAGGCCAAAAGGATTTAACCTAGAGATGTGAACTTTGTAGTATTGCAAATACTCCATAATTAACGGATGGTTAGGTATCCTAAAGTTTGACTGGGCGAATGCATGCACATATAAGCCCACATACCCTGCGGGAGCATCAAATATATTCTGATTTTTGCTCGGAAGCATGATTTTGAACTCTTTGGGTATGGGATAATCACTAAGAAAGTCAGATAATGCTTCTTTTGACAAATTACATTTTTGTTGCCTAATGATTCTTTTTGCTGCGATACTCATATTGCAATAACAAGAGAAAGAAATCAAAGAAGGATGATGGAATATTACCTTTCGAGCCAACGGAAGCACAAAAAACACAGTGAGGTGTTTGTGTATTTTGGGCGGAAGGTAAAAATGGGTTATGGTTTACCGTACCATATCGTTTTATACGCATGATATTTTTAATCTTGGTTGCACACGTGTCCATCCAACTTTGATGCATTCACGGATTTCAAATACAATTTAAAATTTGAAAAGATGTTTACTTTTACCGAGATCCTAGCCATTTTGGTTTAAGTGGCAAGTGGAAGGATAATGATTAAGTTGCATTAAATGCGCAATTTAGTTAGGCATTTATTTCCATTTTGCACAATTTTTTAACGTGAGGGACATTGTGCATGTTGAATTTTGAGTCGAATGCAATATATACTCGTACGTATACATCACTTTCGACTGGGGGGCTTGATGATGTACCCTCCGAACGGGTCGAAGGACTCCCCTTCGAGCCTGTACGAAGCCTTCCCTTCAGAGGCCCAGGTTAATCTCCTAAAACGTTTTATTGGCGTAAAACCATTCATCTATGAAGTGGTTACCATGTGGGAATCCGCCAATCGAAGCCCTAATCCCTTCGGGGCATCTCCTTCGAAGGAACTAGGACAGAGAACCATTCTGACCTGGTCATACCCACGTCCCCTCTTCCCTTAGGCTTTCCCACCAAGAAGGAGAACGTGGGTCACAAAGCCCTAGCGGTTACCACAAATCATGGGACGCCCCCATGATCTCCGATTTATGTGCAAGTGCTCTATAAGGCCTATTTCTCCTCTATAAATAGCTTAGACGGGCAAGAACCATGGTATGCTAACTCAACTCTCTCGATTTACTACAAACTTACCATATCACATACTTACTCGCACGCTGGAGGTGATTCGCAGGGTCTAACCCCTGCCCAATCACTTAACGTAGTGTATTAGTATTTCTTATTTTAGGTTAAAGATAAGCTTGGCGCAACCTCAACACCCCATATATCCTTTGATCACCATCGAAGGACTGATCATGCAATTTATTGTACAATCACCTGGTGATTGTACAATAAATTGCACGGGTGATTGTACAATAAATTGCACGATCACGCCTTCAATGGTGATCAAAGGATATATGGGGTGTTGAGGTTGCGCCAAGCTTGTTCTTAGCCAAAAATAAGAAATACTAAAACACTACATTAAGTGATTGCGCAGGGGTTGGGCCTTGCAAACCACCTCCGGCGTGCGAATAAGTATGTGTTATGATAAATTGGTAGTAAATTGAGAGGGTCGAGTTAGCATACCATTGTTCTTGCCCGTCTAAGCTATTTATAGGGGAGGAAATAGGCCTTAGAGAGCTCTTGCACATAAATCGGAGATCATGGGGGCGTCCCATGATTTGTGGTAACCACTAGGGCTTTGTGACCCACGATCTCATCCTTGGCAGGATAGCCTATGGGAAGAGGGAACGTGGGTGTGACTAGGTCAAGATGGTTCTCTGTTCGAGTTCCTTCGAAGGAGATACCCCGAAGAGCTTAGGGCTTCTATTGGCGGATTCCCACTTGGTAACCACTTCATAGATGAATGGTTTTACGCCAATGAAACATTTTAGGAGATTGACCTGGGCCTTCGAAGAGAAGGCTTCGTACAAGCTTGAAGGGGAGTCCTTCAACCCGTTCGGAGGGTACATCATCAAGCCCCCCAATCAAAAGTGATATATACATACGAGTATTTATTGCTTATGGAAGAGAAACCGGTCATAGATGTGTTGACCAATTACATGACATGCCATAAGAAGTTGGATGCGGTAATGATGGCCAGGGCTAGACTAGAAGACAAAGATTTCGATGAGGTTGAGAGAGCAAGGATAGTGGAAAATGGATTGCCAAAGAAGATGACTAGAGCAATGTTGCAAAAATCGGTTGAATCGGCCGATTAATCGTTAATCGGCCCAGTACCTTGTAGAATAGTGAAAATCGGCCAAAAAATCGGTCAGGCAAAAAAATCGGCCAAAAATCGGCCGAAACGGCCAAAAATTGGCTGAATCGGCCAAAAATCGGCCGAATCGGCCAAATCGGTCAGGTTTGAAAAAATGAAAATTTAGGCATTCTACTTAATTTGGGGATCGTTTATTTCACTTATAATGCACAATGAGCCTCATAATCAGAATTGGAGCCTTTTATTGAGGTTTGGAAATATAGTAGGCTTGTAATCAGTTACGATCTTTAGTTTGGTCTCCAGAAATACCCAAAACATGGAAAAAATGCCAATCCGATTAATCACCGATTAATCCCGCCTCGGCCAATTACTCGCTGCAGGGTGGTCGACCGCCCGGCTACCGATTCACGATTTTTGCAACATTGAAGATGAGTGATCCGGGAAATTTTGTTTTACCCATTAAGGTAAATGGAACAGTTGCGATGTATGCATTGGCCGATACAGGGTCAAGTGTTAGTGTTATGCCTTATACGTTGTGCAAGAGGTTAGGGCTTAGTAACCCCCAACCTAATCAGTCTAATCTTACTATGGCTGATAACTCCCAGGCAAAGGCAATGGGTGAAGTAAGAAATGTACGAGTCCAAATAGGGTACCAGGCATTTTTAGCCGATTTCTTAGTGCTTAACATTCCGGTGGACAAAGAGTTACCACTATTGTTAGGTAGACCGTTTCTAAGAACTTGTGGGGCTATTATAGATATGGGTCGTGGTATTATGACTATTAATGATGGGATCTTGAAACATACTTATTATCCAAAGCCAAGAGGAAAAATAGTGAAGGAAGTGCATGAAGAAGAAGATGAAGAAGAAGACCACTTGGGTTGTTTTGAAGTGGGAAGAGATGTAGATGGTAGGCCTAAATATGGGCCAGTTTCTCCGAGTTACTTTGACATTGAAGATGAGATGGAGAGAGCTCTAGCAATGGAGGCTTTCTATAACCCCTTTAAAAATATTTTTGTGTTTAATAAGCTAACAGATTTTCTTGGATCTTTACCGGTCCAACTAAAGAATTTGGAGTGGGGACCCAACGGTCCTAGTGTTTATAAGAAGGAAGAAGGAGACGGAGAATGGCGAGTGAAGTTTGACATTATTTGCCCAGATGGAAGAAACTTTGCAAGACGATTTAAAACTCAAAAGACAAACCGGAAATTGTCCGGAAAATTTCGAGGAGATGATATCTTAAGGCATGAGTATTTTGAAGGATGAAGATAAAGTGAACAAGTTTGGAAATAAAGCACAACACTTGTGCTAGCTAATTGTTTGTTTTCCTTTATTTTTATGCATTTTAGTTTTTAATGTTTGCATTTTATTTGTTTCAAGTTATTTAAGTTTAAGTTTAAGTTAAGACTTTGTTCTTTTTATTAAGTTTTATGATTATGAAGTTATGTTTTTTTTTTAAGTTGATATTTTTAGAGTTAGTTTTGTTTAAGAATTAGTAGAGATAGACTTTGGACACAATTTGGTAGACTAAGTGTGTTGGAATTTTTTTTATACAAATAGAATTTTTGAAGAAAGAAAAACATTTTCACTTGCTCTAACAAGTATCCCAAGGAGTTGGCAAGAGAAAAAAGTGAATTTTTGCAAAAATTTAATCCGAATCGGTTGGATCAAATACTGATCGGATGGAGTTTGATATATAAACTCAAAATTTCAAAATTCATAAAAAAAACACACACACAATCCACCAAATTCGGGTTCCAAGAATTCGACCACTAGGAGATAATTAAGAGTTGCAGGAGTGTTTGCAGATAATCCATGGCTCCAAAACAAGTAAGTAACATCATCAATTTGGTTTATTTAGGTTTTAATTCGGATTTATTGAATTAGGTCAAGATTTGGGTATTTTTGATAGAGTTCGAATTAAGATGTAATTTTTTCTGGGATAGATAGGTAATTGATGGAGGAATACATTGCAAAAAGAATTAGATTGATTGATTAAGTTTTGAGGAAGAATTGGTTGATTGAATTTTCGGATTGAATTGGGTCAAAACTTTGATTCGATTTAGGTTGCAATTGATGATTCCCAGATGTTATTTAGTTGTTAATTAGTGATGCTAGGATAGTGCATTGTTGATTAGAACACTAATTGAAGAGTTTGATTTGGTAGTGTTCTTGTGTTCTAGGAATGATTGAGAAATCATGTGGATATGTTATAGATTGTTATAGGGATGAATGAGAAATGTAGAAACCACTATAATTGTTCAAATGTAAGATAGGAGAGAGTATGAATTGGTAGAAATTGATTGGAGTCAAGAATTTTTATTTTTTTATTTTTTTTTTAATTTCTTTTTTTCCCTTCACAATAAGCCACAACCGATTCGGTTGCGGGTTAAAACCAACTGGTTGCGCGGGGTAATTTACTCCATCCGATTCGGTTGGAGCCAATACCAATCGGATGGAGGGCTCCGTAAACTTAAAAATGAAATTTTCTAAAACGAGCTTTTGGACTTCTAGATCATGTAGCGTTGGTTCTTATACTCTTATACTAACATATATTATGTTTTCTACAGAGTTATGTTGCAGGTAGTTTGAGTTCATCACGTGTTCGTGTTAATCCTATCGTGACAAAGTTTGTTCAAAGGAATGCGAAGAGTAAAGTCACATATGATGTTCAGCCGGAGAGTAATGAAAATCTCAAATTCAGCAAGTTAAAGAAAGAAGAAAAGCACGCTTTTCGTGAGCGTCTTTCAAAGCTTCAAGTGAGGAAATTTGCTAAACCACGTATGGTTAATTGGGATGTGTTTACGGATTATGAATGTGAGGACGAATTGAGAAAGATGATGAGGATGTCTTACGTGTATCCAGGAGATGCAGATACTTTTAAGGATTATTCGTGGGAAAGAGCTTTCAGTATTTATGAGAATGTTTTTAGAGAATGGAGTTTGGAGTTCTTCTCAACTTTCTACTTTGAAAGGAAAGTTGTTGATTTAATGAGGGAAACGTGTATTTGGTTTCGATTGTGTGGCAAGGAGCATGCTTACACTTTGCCAGGTTTTGCAGTTGATCTTGGGTTGTACGAGCAAGATGAAATTGAGCATAGATTGTTTGAAGCACATTTTCTGAGCTTGGTGAGGTACCACAATGATTATGAAAGGATTCCAGAATATTGGAATCGCGTTGGTGATCCAAGTTGTTCAAGGAGAAACTCGTCCAAGCTAAGAAACCCGTTAATGAAATTTTTTGCAGAAATTAATAGCTTGGGGTGTTTTACACAGGACGGGGAGTCAAGATAAATGCAATCAACCCGACCTGTGGGTTATGAAGTTGTTGGAGGAGGACAAGAACGGAAATGCGGCTTGGATAATAGCCGAATATCTTTCGAGAAGAGCACCAGGGATCAAGGATAGGAGTGACATTTGTGGAGGTCACTATGTGACCGCATTGGCTAGAAATTTGGGTTATTTTGAGAATGAGGAATTGGTTAAGTGTTCGGAGCCGATGGAAAGTGAGACATGGGACGATAAAAGTTTTGGGAAAGCATTGAATCGGAATAGTAGAATGTTGGGAGCTTGGAATGAGCCGGCGATGGCCGCACCTCAAGCCGCACCACAACCACCCTACAACCCACCAAACGTTCCACCCTACCCATTTCAGTATGATCCATATCCTGGCCAGTATCCTTACCCATATCCTGGGTATGCTCCTTTTCCCGAACCAGTACCTGTTTATGGTAGAGTCCCAGAGGTTGGAGGCTCGAGTTATGATGTGGGAGGATCATCATCAGGAGTTGGAAAGAAGAGGCAAAAAGTTTTTACAGTTTTCGATGAGGAAGAAAATTATGAGGATGGAGATGATGAGGAGAGTGAAGATGAGAGAATTCATACTCCTGATGACATGGAAGACGATGATGAGTGATCATCGAGATTCGAGTATGATGGTTTGTGCTTAAAAACAATTATGGGTCGAACAATTTTATTTCTATTATCTTAATTAATAATTTTCTTTTTAGGATTAATTACATATGGTTTATTCGAGTATGATGTTTTGTTTCGTATGTTTTTGCAGTTTTTGCAGGGGTGAATTACCGGAAGCTTATTGTTGATCAATATATTTGGAGTTGGAGAACTCAGTTGCGTACTTATGATCAAATATGCGTGTGCGTATATACCCTGGTAGTACCTTTTTAACTAAATTTTTCCCATTTCCTTTACTTTGAAGTTCATTTTTATTACATTGAGGACAATGCAAAACTTAAGTGTGGGAGAGGGAAGAAAATAGGAAAAATAGATTAATTTTTAAATTTTTAGGTTTAGTATGATGTTGGATTCAAGTAACTAGAATATGTTCGCCCTTGATTTTCTAGTTGTTTTATCACATAATTTATATAGTTTAAAGAACCAGATTGATTCAATGGTAAAAATGAGGCTATTTGAAATTTTTTTGGAATTTAATCAAGTTATGAGAGCTATTTCATTTTGGAATCGATAACAGTTACTAGTACATGTTATAACCAACCTTAAATTGAGAGGATTTAAGCCTTTTTGTATAAAGCATTTCTTATGCTATATATTTCGTTATGAGTGTGCCAGTGATTATGCTGATTCTAGAACTTGTACTTGTTATGCATTACGGTTAAAATCACTTTCGAGTGATAAAATATATTCAAATGATAAGAGGCAACTTAGGATTTACACCAAATGGCCATCCGTTTACAGAAATATTTTTGCTAACCACATCGGTTAGTTATCTGATGAGTGTCTAAATACTCATCATTTTATTCCCATTTAAACTGCAAAAACAACCAAAAACACTTTGAAAAGTCACATAATGCTACAAATATCCATAGAATGTGTTTTTATATGATTCAGGAACAAAAGGATTGAAAACAGGTGAAAAACGAGCTAAGTTTACAAAATTGATAGTTTCAGTCCCTGAAGTTTCATAAATTGGCAGAATTAGTCCCTGAAGGTTTAATTTGGAAGATAAGTCAACATGAGTCCTTGGGAAATAAAACATGTTCACAAATGGTCCCTGGAATTAATTTCTATTTTTGGCAGCAATGGTCCCTGGATTTTCAGAATGAACAACTTTGGTCCCTAAAAGTTAAATCCAAATCCAAAGTAAATCCTAAACTAAACCCAGCTAATAAACCTAACCCAATCCTAATATCTTAACCCAAGTCCAACCATCACCCATCCCACAAGCCCAATCCACCAAAATACCCAACCCGATCACTTAGCTAAACCCAGAAGTTTGACTTCGGTCAAACTCATCCCCTTCAATACCACCCCGCCAAAACCAAAACCACCCCTCACCCACAGTATTTCTCTGCAACTCCACCCCCTTCTCCTCAGCACTCCACCTAACATGCCAAAAGGCATTAATTGCTTCTTCATTGTTTCAAGTTATCATAGATAGTGGATTTTTCCACTATCTCATTTTTCCCGCCAAAAGTCCATTTCAATGGCTCAGATCGATTCAAGACTAACCAAGGGTGCAGAATTGCTCAGAGGAAGATAGGAAGCAAATCCCATTTAGTTGTAGTATAAATAGATGGCAATGTAGTTTGTAATAGGAGAGTGGTTAATTTTAAATAATCGTCTTTTATTATTCAGTCTTTATCTTTTGTAATTTCAAGTTTAGTTGTTAATTCAAGTTAATCTCAGTAATATTGATCCTAGTTCAAGCAATCTTGTATTAAATTTCAGTGATAATAGAAATACAAGTTTTTGTTAATTCGAATTAAGCTTATTGTTGTTAAGAATCAACCATAAACACTACCCAACCTTCCTATAAGCTTATGAAAGCTTTTCATAGCTTTGTGTAAGCTAATATTAGAAATAGCAGTACTTAAATTCAAGAAATGAAGAAAGTCAATGAAAGTCAAAGAAGCTCACCATAAGCTCTTCTAGTGGAATAAGCTGTTCAGGAGAGTTGAAAGTGGTTTTCTAGCTTGTGTGAATAAGCTAGGGGTGTTCTGGTTCCTTGTTCTTTTGTTCCATATGCTCATTCAGTTGTAAGCTTTTTGAATTTTTAGCATTAAATTTTGGTGTACTGTGCAATGGCTTAATTCTAGCTTATTATTGTTATTTCCAGCTTGTTATTAGTTTCTAATTACATTTCATCAATAATATCAGTTTTAAATAGCCCTTGTCTTTATTCTATTTAAAAAACTCATTTATAGCCATAAATAGCTAATAATTAGATACTGCTTAATTCAGCTTATTTCAAGTTGATATATACTAATTAGTGCTTATATAAGTTAGTCAAACTTAGTTCAATACAAATCCTAGCTTAAATAAGTCTTTGTTAGTTCAAAATCCCCACAGACCCCAGTTAAAGGGTGTTTGGCTTTAAGCAGTCAACTAGGTCAAACTAGGAGTTACTGTGTATTTACCAAAAGCCCAACTTTTTACTAGCTTAATTTGGCCAATATAAGCTATTCCCAATTTCTGAGTAGCCTCTCAATTTGAAATAGCAGTTTTGTCTAGTCTGTGCTATTTTTAGAACCTCAACTGTCCAAATAAGCCATAATAAGCCAAAAGCTTATTTGGCCCTTTTTCTTTTCATTTCTGTGTTCATTTAAGTCCATATAATAGATTTAAATAGAGTTGGATAGGCCTGAACACCTTTGTGCACCTCTGCACAAAGTCTGCACACAAACATCACAAACTCAGTATACACTGAGCAGAACTCCATTTTTCTAGCTGCTAATCTCAGCTGTTTATCTGCTTATTTGCTTAAGCTCACTTCCTGATTTTAGGTTTGCTTATAGGTCATAGTACTAGCTTATAGTTTCTGTGCCTGGATTCCATTTTTGAGCTTATTTAATAGCTTAAATTAGGTCTGCAAATTCCCCCAATTTACTGATTCAGGCCTGCAACAAATTTTTGGTTTCTAGCCCATCTGATCTAGCCTCCAATTGGAGTTCAATTGAGTTGTTAAATTTGGGGCTTTTTGGTTTTTAGTATAGCCAGTAGTACTAGCAAGGTTTTGCCCCCATATTATTCCACTTATCAGCTTATTTAAGTGCTTAAAATCTGTCTGCAAGTTGGGGCTTCATCTGTCATTTTCTGCATAATCTTGAAACTGCTCAATTGCTTATTTTGCTTATTCAGTGAGTTAAGCTATTTGATTTAAGTTTTTTTACGCTTAATTAAGTTGGTTGAACTATTTCTGAGCTCTTGGTAATTTTTGGGCAACTTTAGCTTATTTTTAGCTTATTTTGAAAACTGCTTTTCTGCCTATTTGCTTATTAGGGTTTCTAAAAGTTCTAATTTTATTTTTCCTAGATTAAGAATAATATTTTAGATTTTCCGGCAAAGTTTCATATTTTTCCTAAGTCATTTGCTATTTTTAATCCTTTTAATTAGTTTATAATAGTAATTAATTCATAATAAATTAAATAATAATCAGAAAAATATAAATCCTTTTTCTAAAATTTTATTTTATTATTTAGGATTTAAGAAAAATAATTGTGCACTTTTAAGATTAGATTTCCTAAAATTTCAGTTTTTATCCCGTTTTTAGATTTCCCGTATCGCGTTTTTAGGTTAATTTGTTTAAACCTTAATATTTTAGTGAGAATTTGTTTCTCATTTGTTAAAATAGAATTAAAACAATCAAAATTCTATCGCCAATCATCAGTCACTCTAATCCAAGCTTTCAAACAATTGCCCATTCACACTTCGTTGGGAAACGACCCGGGTAATCACTTACCTGGTATCACACACACAAACGTGAGTTTTTGCAAGTATCCTTTTTCACAAAGGGTTGATTTGTATTTATTCACGTGTATCCGTCTGCATAATATTTATATATACGTTTCAGCGACGGATCAAATTTTGGCGCCGCTGCCGGGGAGGTTGTGTTGCGACAATATTGTTTAGAGTTTAAACGATTAGTGATTTGAGACCCTTCCTTGTGAAGTTCCTATTTCCCATAAACCATATAAAATACAAAAATATTTTCCTTTTCTTTTATATATATAATATCATATAAAAAAATAAAAACCCAAAAACATTTTCCGTTTTATTGTTAAAATAAAAGATTAAAAGCAAAATTAATATAATATTCCTCAACTTGGGTATTATCATAATAAGTTCCCAAACCAAAGATTAAAACTTGCCTTTGTGTCACTTGCGATTTCGGCTCACCTTTGATTGATAAACAAACTATAACGGAGGTTTAAGGATAGTTTGACATTAAATTGTCGAACTGAAAGAATCGGGTTTTTAAGGAGCATTAATTGCCCACCTTTGCTTCTCCGCTACTCTGTGCGTTTTTCAGTCAGAGAGCTACCGTACGCTAGTTGATTTAAGGATTTAAGTTCCTTGTGTTTTGCTTCGATCTTGTTTTAATTGAATTATTTTATTGAGTGCATGCGCACTCGTTCTTCTAGGTCATCAAGCCCTTTCCGTGAGCTTGTAAACATACCTCGAAGACGTCGTAGACGTTCTGCCCCATTAGTCGTACCCGAGATACGAACTGATCCCAAAACCACTGTCATCATGGCAGAAGACCGTACTATGAATGAGCTTCTCCAATCTCCCACCGAGGGCTATGGAGATGCCATTATTGTTCCAGCCATCGTGGCTGAGAATTTTGAGCTTAAAACCGGGTTGATAAACCTTGTAACATCGCGTCAATTCTATGGTTTTGAAAGGGATGATCCTCAAGATCACATTCGATGGTTCAATAAAATCAAATCCACCATCAAATGAAAAAATGTCCCTGAGGAATCAATCAAACTTCTTCTTTTCCCGTTTTCCATCGATGGGGCAGCCCGGATTTGGCTTGACAAACAACCCCCTCGATCAATTGGAACATGGGAAGATTTGGTTCAAAAGTTCGTAAATGAATTCTTTCCTCCTTCTAAAACCACGCATCTTAAAAATGAAATCATGAAATTCTCTCAAAGGTTTGATGAACCATTTGGAGAGGCATGGGATCGTTTCAAAGAATTGCTCCGCAAATGTCCTCATCACGGTTTCACCGATTTGATGCAAATGGACACTTTCTACAATGGGTTAAACCCATCTGACCAAGATTCTCTCAATGCCTCAGCTGGAGGTAATTTTCTGAGCAAATCCACTAAGGAAGCCATTGCACTTATTGAAAATAAGTCTAAGGTCCGCACTGCACGAACCAGGCCATATAATTCCCAGGCTAGTGCTGGTCCTTCCACTTCATCTCCCGTGAGTTCTTCTAGTACTGATACTCAGCTTGCTGAACTCACGAAGGCTATTCAAGCTTTGGTTTTCTCCTCACAAAAGAAAGATTATGCTCCACAAACTTCTCACACTGCTGAAGTCAAAAAGATAGAAGTTTGTGTTACTTGTGGTGGTCGTCACGCTTACTACAATTGTACTGCCACCGATGGCACTTCATTTGATGTTAATGCTATAGCCGGAACTTCCAATCAAGAAGGTAATCAATACCGTCCTCAAGTGGAACCAAACTACCGTGCTAGCAACCAAATTGGACCACCCGGATTTCCTCCACCCAACAATCCAAATAGGATTAATCCTAATCAACAAAAAGGGCAAAACATGCAAAATCAATTTCATGCCCCGAACAATCAATACCCACCCCAAAGGGGTAATCAAGGGTATTCAGCTCCTAATTACCAAGGACCTCTCTCAAATGAACTTGATAACTACATCAAGGTTAATGAGACCAAAATGAGGGCAATGCAAAATCAAATCTCTAATTTGAAGAATGAATTTCAATCTTCAATACACAAGCAAGGAACTGGGCTAAAGAATGAGCTTTCAAACAAAATTGATCATTCTCAAAGCGAAGTTAAGAATATGCTTGCCAGTCTCATGAACCATCTCAATCCACCTTCTTCCTCGGGAGGTCTCCCTGGTAACACTGTTGTCAACCCAAAGGGTGAACTCAAGGCTGTCACCACACGCAGTGGTAAAGCTTACGATGGACCCACTATTCCTACTACCTCTTCTTCTCCTTCCCCCAAGGTAGTGGAAAGTGAACCTGAGGTGACTAAGGACAAGGTACTTCCTGCTAATAACGGAGGTACCGACAACGTCCAACCTCAAGTTGTCCCGAAACCCAAGACTAAACCTGGAGTTGTCTTTGAACCGCATGACATCCCTGTTGAAAACCCTAAATCCAAACCTTCTATTCCTTACCCATCACTTTTAAATGAGCAAAAGCTCCGCGACAAGGCTAGTCAACAAATGGATAAATTCTTTCAAATCTTTAAAGAATTACATTTTGACATAAGCTTTGTGGATGCTATCATTCTGATGCCCAAGTTTGCATCCACAATCAAACACTTGTTAAGCAATAAGGAAAAACTGTTTGAAATGGCAAGAACTCCATTAAATGAGAACTGCTCAGCAGTTATCTTGAAAAAGCTTCCCGAGAAGCTTGGAGATCCTGGAAAGTTTCTAATACCTTGTGTATTTCCGGTAATGGTTGAATGCTATGCCTTGGCCGATCTTGGTGCAAGCATCAACCTGATGCCTCATTCAGTATGGAAGAAACTTTCTCTTCCTAAACTCACTCCTACATGCATGACTCTTGAGCTTGCAGATCGTACCATATCTCATCCACGCGGCATTGCTGAGGATGTATTTGTGAAAGTAGGAAAGTTCCATTTTCCAGCTGACTTTGTGGTTGTTGATTTCGATGCTGATCCTAGGGTTCCTCTCATTCTTGGAAGAGGATTCCTAAGAACGGGCCATGCTCTCATTGATGCATTTGAGCATGAAATCACATTACGTGTGGGTGATGAAGCTGTTACCTTTAACCTCGATCAAACTTCGAGGTACTCCTCAAATTATGATTCTGAATCGGTTAACCGAATCGATGTCATTGATGTTGTTTCAGAGGAGTACTCTCAAGAGTTTCTTGGTTATTCTCATAATTCTGTGAGTGGGGACCCCACCACATCTTCTCTGCCTATCATTTCCGACTCTTCCCCTTCTCTCACTCCGTTTGAGGGAAGTGATTTCATTTTGGAAGAGATCGAGGCTTTTCTCAAGTGTGATTCATTTCTAGAAGGAATTGATAACGCTGAGATTGATCTGGAGGGAGATATTCTTCTTCTTGAGAAATTGTTGAATGAGGACAATTCTCCTCCACTCCCTCCCGTTGAACTTCATAATGAGGAAATCAAATCAGTTGAGAAAACCGATGAATTTCCTGTGGTCGAACTCAAAGACTTACCACCTCATCTTGAGTACGCATTTTTGGAGGGTGATGATAAATTACCCGTCATTATTGCTAAAGATTTAAGTGATGAGGAAAAGACTGCTCTAATAAAGGTCTTGAAGTCACACAAGCAAGCCATTGCTTGGAAACTCTCCGACATAAAGGGTATCAACTGATGAGGCGAAAAGTGTACCGCTTTTAAGGGGTCATTTAAGCCCGAAATCGTATTTATTTGATCAAATATTGCCCTAAATCGTTCCTTTTGTCATTTTAGGTACTTTTGAGGAGAAATCTGGAAAAGGAGGCATTTTGGACGTTTTTGGAGCATAAAAGTGAAGAAAACGGCAAAGTCTCAAAATTGTGCTGAAAGTCACCTTTGACGGCGTCAACATTAACTCCAGACGGCGTCATGCTTTGGCAAGAAAAGTTGGATGTGAAATTTACTCATGACGGGCCAGTGAGTTTGCATGAGAATTCTGACGGCGTCACGCTTTAACTAAATCAAGGGCGTCACGGCTTAAATCATAAGGGGACGGCGTCACGTTATAGGTCCGACGGCGTCAAGCCTTGATAAGCCAGAATGGATTTTTGAAGAGCTAAAGAGGGACGGCGTCAAGAAGGTCACCCGGGAACCCTAAAAGCGGCGAGGTGACGGCGTCACAATGCATAAGGTGACGCCGTCAGATGTCAAAGTCTATATATAGTTTTCTATTTTTTTGTCATTAGGGGAGAGCTTAGTGTGTGGAATTTTGGGATAAAACCCTAAGACGATTTTAGCTACTTTTTCAGGGCTTCTTGCCTTGAGATCTTCCATGTTTCATTGAAAGATAAGTTATCAATTAATCATTCAATATGTCTATGTGTTGTTTGATTCTATCTTATGCTTGTCTTTTGTTTAACATGTTAGGCTAATTTTATCTTGTGTTTGCTTAGATCTAATGAAACCTAGCTATTGATTATTGGTTGTTAGTGTGTTGTTAGTTGTATTGGATGATTGTTTATCTATGTTAGGCTTAAGAAAACTGGCTAACTTCCTATTCGGTAACTTGCTTGAACGTCTTAAGAAACATGAACCAAATGCGTACTAAAGGTTTTTATGGTTGTATTTAATGCACAAGCGAATTCTAGTGATCCCATGTTAGGAGCTTCCTAGCCGGCTCGACATAGGAGTGAAGTAGGAGCTTGTAGAGTTTGGGGAAGTAAGTACGCCACCCCACGAATGGTATTAAGGAATACACCCGTCATCCACGCGACTAATACACACTAATTAACCGGTAAAAGATAGTTAGGGAGTAAGGAAATCTAAGTAAACACATTTCTCCACACATAAGTTTCTCACCACTTTTCATTTTTGTTATTTTATTTTATTTTATTTGCATTTGTAGTAATTTGGGTTAGTTGACTAGCAACTAATTCCGCCCACTCCTTCAAAACCCGAGATTTTACTTGCTTTCATAAAAATATAAAAACATAAAAAGAATCTTCCTCAACCCTTAGACCTAATTAGAGTAGCCTTTCATACCTAACGAACACTATTCCCTGTGGAGAACGATCAATCCCCCGTACTTACCACTACACTATACTACATCGGTCAGGTACACTGCCTGGTGGGGTTGTAAGCCTCTTGAGATCCCTCGAGAGGTAAAACCTGTTGTAAGGTTGCAAAACCCACGCATCAAGTTTTTGGCGCCGTTGCCGGGGAATAGTTATTGTTTAGGTTGAATTTTTATTTCTATTAGGTCTACTCACTAGATTCCTTTCTAGTGAGATTTTTATTTATATTTTTTCTAGGTTTTCTTTAGTCTATCTATTTTCTTCGTGTCTTTGTTCGTAACCATTACCGTCCGACATCATGGAAGATGGTAATATCCTTAACCCCCACAACCCACCACCACAACAACCACCACCACCTCCTAGAGCCCGTACTTTAGGAGAGTATTCCCGTCCTAGCCACCACGGCTATCGAAACACCATTGAGCTCACTCAAGGAGCCAATATCACACCCTTGCGATCCGACACCATCCGGTTGGTGCAAAGCGGATGCGCATTCCATGGACTTCGTTCTGAAGATCCTAATCAACATCTCAAGGACTTTCTTAAAATCGTTGATTCTATAGACCTTGATGTTGCCACTCGAGAGACGACCCGATTGCGTCTCTTCCAATTCTCTCTGCGGGACCAAGCTAGTCAGTGGCTAGAACGTCAACCCGCAGGATCCATCACCTCTTGGGATGATCTCACCACTCGTTTCCTTGCTCAGTTTTTCCCACCGGGAAGAACTACCAAGCTAAGGAATGATATCTTGATGTTCCAACAACGTCAAGGCGAAACTCTCTACGAGGCATGGACTCGATTCAAGGACTTACTCCAAAAAGTCCCTCACCATGGCATAGAACTTTGGCTCCAAGTCCAAATCTTCTATGACCATATCAATCTCTTCACGAGGCAAACCATTGACCAATCGGCCGGTGGCAAGCTACGTGATCTAAGTGCGGAACAATCATGGGCTCTCCTAGAGGATCTTGCTCTTTATGACAACGAAAGTTGGAGTGATCCCCGTGATTTGAATAAAACGGTCAAGGCAATATCTTTGCCTTCTAACAATTCAAGCACTTCCGACCGTAGGATCATAGAACTTGAAGACCAAGTCAAGTTTCTCATGAAATCCTACGAGACTCCTAAACCTTCAAACCAAGTGAACAAAATCACTTCTTCATGTGAATTATGTAGTGGTCCCCACGACACTCGTGATTGCATGGAACTCCCCGAACAAGCTTTTGCGGACTACGCATCCTCGCGTACCGACGGAGCGGGAGACAAGTGGTACACTTTCAAGCTCGAGCCAAACCATTATGGTGATTCATACAACCCCTCATGGAAAAATCACCCGAACCTTAGGTGGAAACAAAACCAAAACTCACAACAAATCAATTCTTCCAACCCACCTAATCGTTTCCAATCAAGCGGTTCCAACTCGAACCGTACTTTCAACAACAATCCTTCCGGCAATGGTAGTACCAATAACTTTGAAGGATTGATGTCTTAATTTATGGCATCTCAAGAAGCTCGTTTAGCCAAGTTTGAAGCCGATTTCAAACAACAACAAACTGAGATGACCAATAAAATTGACAACTTGTTGAAAGCCCTCCATAACCAAGTGTTATCACCTCCACATAAGGACGCTAGGAACACAAATAGCGGACCCCAAGTCAAAGACCCTTCTTCATCCAAACATGTCCACTTCGTCAACATTGTCACTATTAAACCAATCGATAGGAGCATGGAAGAAAGTGAACCAAAGGATGAGGATAGGAAAGTCGAGGTTGATAAGGAAGTTAGGACAAGTGAGATTGAAGAAGTAGATGATAATGAGGACTACTTCAATAGGCTACCCACTAAGGAAGAGCGTGCATATCATACAAACTTATTCGATGACCCCGAGACACCATACTTCCTAGGTAGACCAATCATAGAAATAGGCGACCCTTCTAATCTCAACATACCATGCAACATAGGGCATCTACATGTGTGGAAAGCTTATATCGACCTTAGATCACCCATAAACGTCATGACTAGAGCCCACTACAACTTGATAATGAAAAATCAACTTGGGTATAGGATGTTCCCTGACAAGGGTTGGATGAGTAACTTCACGGGAAGAGTTAAGGGATTACCGGTTATTGTAGGAAACTTCACCTATGTCACCGACTTTGTAATTGTAGAAGATATCCGTCCAATAGTCGATGCATCCTTGACTCAAGTGGTTTTTGGAAAACCATTTGTTGAGGTCTCTAGAATGACTTATGAACCTTCCTTGGGGATAGTTAGATTTAAGGATGAGACCGATGAAGTAAGCTACCAAATGCCATATAAGATAGAACAATTCCAACACTTGTCAAATGTTGAGAAGGAGCTTAAACAAGCAGTCTACTATAGGAATGATAAGGATAGAAGTAAAGGAGTAGACTATGTTATGGAAAGGATATTCGGTTTCTACAAGGATTGTTTGAAATTAGGACCGGAATATAAAACCGGGAAGGAGAATGGCCTAGGAACCGTGACCGATGATGGAGTCACGTAATGTACGTGACTTTGAGTCTAGCTACAAGACTCGTTAATAAAGAAAAGCGCTTCTTGGGAGGCAACCCAATCTTTATTTGTTTTATTTGCTTTGTGTGTTTATTTATTTGTTTGTTTGATTTTATTTGTTTCCGTATGTGTGTTTAATTTTTATTCTTATTGATTCATGTTCAAAACTAAATTGTGAAAATGCTTTATTTTGTTTTTAACTTCGTCTTAACTACATATAAAGGTATTTTGCAAAAGATAAGTGTAAGGGAAATCTAAATCGGTTTATTAGAACACATATGAACATGAATCGTAATAATAATAAATTAACATACATATTCGTATGTGTTTGAGTCAAATGCTTGTATCGAGTCATAATGATGTTTTGCAGGATTTCCAGGAAGTAAGGTAAAGGTTTTTCCAGAAATTTTCCGGAAACTTAAAACGAAAATTTTTGTCAGGTCATTTCTGACGGCGTCAGCGGTTATAACCTGACGGCGTCAGATTTAATTTCCAGAAATTTTTGAAATTTTTGTTTTTAAAAAGTTTTTATTAAAATCTCCAACTTATAATCTCCAGGAATCTGCAAAGTTATCATTCCACAAGCATTATATCCTTATATATAGATTTTATCCCGCCGAAGTTATGCAGGTTTTCGTGTTTGTTTTCTCAGGTTCAACAGGTTATTTTGGACAAGGAAATGTTTTGAATCAAGCTTATGGCGATGCATTAGTCATGGAGCTTCAACATTCTCTTTGGAGGAAGATTTAACCGTGTAATTTCATTATCCAACGAGCAAATCAGGGGAGTATTTGATTTCATTCTTTTACTTTTTCTTTTACATCTTGTTATTTGAACATTAGGGACAATGTTCATCTTAAGTGTAAGGGGAGGGTAAAAGTACGACTTTAGAGAATACAATTGCGCTTGATTTTTGTTTGTTTAATAGTAGATGTGTAATAAAACTGAGAGAAATACTTGTTAAGGTAATTTTAGTGCCAAATTTAAAATTTTTTTACAACATATAAGAGTGAAACTTTGATCTTAATGAGCGTCTCACGGATAGGAGTTATATGACTAGCACAAAAACCGTACCACTAAAAAAATTTTCACCCCAAATATGTGAGGTTCGCCCCTAGAATTGGTAGGAAAAGCATTTATGCTATGATGTGTGTACCGGTAGCACTTAGATTCTAGAACTTGCGTTAGGACCATTCCGAGGCCACAAGTGAGACTACATTCGTGTAGTTAGATTTACTACATGATAAGAGGCATTAGGATTAACCCATTGTTTTACACCTGTGTTTTTGTTATAATTACATTGGCTACATTGGTCAAGTAATTCTCCCACACCCTTTGCGTTGTACTCATTTTTAGTACACGATACCCCTAGTACACCCTCAGAGCCTATCTTTTCGTTTCAACCTTTAAGCATTTTACTTAAAGGAAGAATTTGTTACACCCCACTTAAATGTACACCCAAATCGCCTTAGCCTACCTTGTATGCACTCATCTTTAGTGCATTATTGTGACAACATTTGTTTAAACCCAAGTTAATTATCTAATTGATTACATGGTTGCTAAGTCGAGTCATATCCTTGTACATATTGTTTTGGGACGATTGGGACTCATGGGTAAAGTACTAGTGTAATGGAGTAATGGGGAAGAACATCATTTATTACCCCCATATGTGCTAAATATTTTAAAAGTACTCCAAGTTTTTCAATTATCTTAATTCGAGTCATTAGAATAGTTTTTTGTAAAGTTATGTAAAAGTTCAAGTGTAAGGGGATGCAATGCCCCTATGATGTATTATTTTGGATGGTAGGGTAAAAGTGTATGCAAAAAAAAAAAAAAAAAAAAAAAAAAAAAAAAAAAAAAAAAAAAAAAATTTCAAGAAAAATACAAAAAAATGAGAAAAAGAAAAATAGAAAAAACATACGGACTACCATCCCGTTTTATTTTATGTTTATTTTATGTTTATGTTATTTTGTTTCTAGCTTAAGATCGAGTCTAGTCTTGGCTTAGCAACATTGTATAGTACATGTAATTGATCAAGATCTTTAACTCGCCACCAGTAAAATATCCCGTATCCAACAAAACCGTGTTTTCCTTTTCCCTACACCTAACGTTATAACCCATTTAAAAGCCCTCTTTGATAGTTTATCTTAGGTGCTTACGCCTAGTGGAGGAGGCTTTCGATCCTTTCCCAAGCCTATGGTAATCTATTTGCTATGACAGGTAGTGAGAGATATTTTCCGTTTTCATTTATGAGATTTATTTTGATGACACTTGAGAGATGTGAGTATCTAAACACTACTTGTGAGGTGCTAGTATGTAATCTCCGTGCTTATTATGATTGAAGTGGAACGATTATTTGTTGTAATTACTTTTATGTTTGCATTAAATGACCCCTAACTTGTATTTTGATTAGAATAAAAGCGCATTTGCTTGAGGACAAGCAAATCTCAAGTGTAAGGGTATTTGATGAGGCGAAAAGTGTACCGCTTTTAAGGGGTCATTTAAGCCCGAAATCGTATTTATTTGATCAAATATTGCCCTAAATCGTTCCTTTTGTCATTTTAGGTACTTTTGAGGAGAAATCTGGAAAAGGAGGCATTTTGGACGTTTTTGGAGCATAAAAGTGAAGAGAACGGCAAAGTCTCAAAATTGTGCTGAAAGTCACCTTTGACGGCGTCAACATTAACTCCAGACGGCGTCATGCTTTGGCAAGAAAAGTTGGATGTGAAATTTACTCATGACGGGCCAGTGAGTTTGCATGAGAATTCTGACGGCGTCACGCTTTAACTAAATCAAGGGCGTCACGGCTTAAATCATAAGGGGACGGCGTCACGTTATAGGTCCGACGGCGTCAAGCCTTGATAAGCCAGAATGGATTTTTGAAGAGCTAAAGAGGGACGGCGTCAAGAAGGTCACCCGGGAACCCTAAAAGCGGCGAGGTGACGGCGTCACAATGCATAAGGTGACGCCGTCAGATGTCAAAGTCTATATATAGTTTTCTAATTTTTTGTCATTAGGGGAGAGCTTAGTGTGTGGAATTTTGGGATAAAACCCTAAGACGATTTTAGCTACTTTTTCAGGGCTTCTTGCCTTGAGATCTTCCATGTTTCATTGAAAGATAAGTTATCAATTAATCATTCAATATGTCTATGTGTTGTTTGATTCTATCTTATGCTTGTCTTTTGTTTAACATGTTAGGCTAATTTTATCTTGTGTTTGCTTAGATCTAATGAAACCTAGCTATTGATTATTGGTTGTTAGTGTGTTGTTAGTTGTATTGGATGATTGTTTATCTATGTTAGGCTTAAGAAAACTGGCTAACTTCCTATTCGGTAACTTGCTTGAACGTCTTAAGAAACATGAACCAAATGCGTACTAAAGGTTTTTATGGTTGTATTTAATGCACAAGCGAATTCTAGTGATCCCATGTTAGGAGCTTCCTAGCCGGCTCGACATAGGAGTGAAGTAGGAGCTTGTAGAGTTTGGGGAAGTAAGTACGCCACCCCACGAATGGTATTAAGGAATACACCCGTCATCCACGCGACTAATACACACTAATTAACCGGTAAAAGATAGTTAGGGAGTAAGGAAATCTAAGTAAACACATTTCTCCACACATAAGTTTCTCACCACTTTTCATTTTTGTTATTTTATTTTATTTTATTTGCATTTGTAGTAATTTGGGTTAGTTGACTAGCAACTAATTCCGCCCACTCCTTCAAAACCCGAGATTTTACTTGCTTTCATAAAAATATAAAAACATAAAAAGAATCTTCCTCAACCCTTAGACCTAATTAGAGTAGCCTTTCATACCTAACGAACACTATTCCCTGTGGAGAACGATCAATCCCCCGTACTTACCACTACACTATACTACATCGGTCAGGTACACTGCCTGGTGGGGTTGTAAGCCTCTTGAGATCCCTCGAGAGGTAAAACCTGTTGTAAGGTTGCAAAACCCACGCATCATCAACCCTGAGTTTTGTACTCACAAGATTTTAATGGAGGATGACTTTAAACCAGCAATCCAACATCAAAGAAGGGTGAATCCTAAAATCCACGATGTTATCAAACAAGAGGTTCTCAAACTTCTTGATGCAGGATTGATTTATCCCATCTTTGATAGTCCTTGGGTTAGTCCCATTCACTGTGTTCCAAAAAAGGGTGGCATAACCGTTGTCACAAATGATGAGAATGAGTTGATCCCAACTCGATTGGTTACGGGGTGGCGTGTTTGCATTGACTATCGTAAGTTAAATGATGCCACCCGAAAAGACCACTTTCCTCTACCCTTTATGGACCAAATGCTTGAGAGATTAGCAGGGAACGAGTACTATTGTTTCCTCGATGGTTTCTCGGGTTACTTTCAAATTCCCATTGATCCACAAGATCAAGAAAAGACCACCTTCACATGTCCCTATGGAACCTTTGCTTATAAACGTATGCCTTTTGGCTTATGCAATGCTCCAGGCACATTCCAAAGGTGCATGATGTCCATATTCTCCGACATGATCGGGAAAACTATGGAGGTTTTTATGGATGACTTCTCGGTCATTGGGGATTCATTCAAAACATGTCTCTCCCATTTAGAAAACATGTTGAAACGGTGTGAAGACACCAATCTTTGTCTAAATTGGGAGAAGAGTCATTTTATGGTCAAAGAGGGCATTTTCCTCGGCCATAAGATATCAAAGAACGGGATTGAGGTTGACAGAGCTAAAGTTGATGTCATTGCTAAATTACCTCATCCCACTACCGTCAAATGTATTAGGAGTTTTCTGGGTCATGCCGGTTTCTATCGTAGATTCATACAAGATTTTTCTAAAATCGCCCGGCCTATGACTCATCTCCTTGAAAAGGATGCTCCTTTTATCTTCTCACCCGAGTGCATCGAAGCTTTTGAAACATTAAAGAAAAAGCTTACTGAAGCACCCATTCTGGTTGCCCCCGACTGGGATTTTCCCTTTGAGCTCATGTGCGATGCAAGTGATTTTGCTATTGGTGCAGTCCTGGGGCAACGAAAAGCCAAACACTTTCAGCCTATCCACTACGCAAGTAAAACCATGACTGAAGCTCAAACTCATTACACCACTACAGAAAAAGAATTATTAGCTGTGGTGTATGCCTTTGAGAAGTTTCGGCCATATTTAATCTTGACGAAATGTGTAGTGTATACGGACCACTCGGCTCTCAAATATCTCTTTGCAAAACAAGATGCAAAGCCGAGATTGCTCCGTTGGGTTCTCCTCCTACAAGAATTTGATATCATTATACGTGATAAAAAAGGAGCTGAGAACCTAGCTGCTGATCATCTATCCCGATTAGAGAACCCTCACCAAGATGTTTTCGAGAGAAAGGAAATAAATGAAACATTTCCTCTCGAGACACTAAATGCGGTTGCTTTTCGTGGAGATTCTACTACCCCATGGTTTGCTGACTTCGCAAATTACCATGCGGGTAACTTCATAGTGAAAGGGATGTCAACCCAACAAAAGAATAAATTCTTCAAAGATGTGAAGCATTACTTTTGGGACGACCCCTACTTGTTTAAAGTATGTGCGGATCAAGTCATCCGGCGGTGTGTTCACGGCCAAGAAGCCGATGATATTCTTAAGGCTTGCCACAATGGACCCACAGGGGGACATCATGGTGCCAATTACACCGCCAAGAAGGTGTTTGATTCCGGTTTCTATTGGCCTACAATCTACCGTGATGCCCATGACTTAGTCAAATCTTGTGACTCTTGTCAACGTCACGGGAAGATCTCTCAAAGAGATGAAATGCCACAAAACGTCGTTCAAGTTTGTGAAATTTTTGACGTTTGGGGCATTGACTTTATGGGCCCGTTCCCGTCTTCACGAGGGAACAAGTATATACTCGTGGCTGTCGATTATTTGTCTAAATGGGTCGAAGCGAAAGCTCTCCCCACCAACGACGCCCGAGTAGTGTGTAAATTTTTGAAATCACTCTTTTCTCGGTTTGGAACTCCCCGTGCTATCATTAGTGATCGCGGTACGCACTTTTGCAATGAACAATTTGCAAAAGTCATGCTTAAATACGGTATTACTCACCGTCTTTCTACCGCGTATCACCCACAAACAAGTAGACAAGTGGAAATTTCAAATCGGGGTATTAAAAGAATCCTAGAAAGGACTGTAGGAGAAAACCGTGCATCCTGGTTGGATAAGTTGGATGATGCACTATGGGCCTTTCGTACAGCTTACAAAACACCCATCGGGTGTACGCCTTACAAGCTTGTGTACGGAAAGGCATGTCATCTTCCTATCGAATTAGAGCACAAAGCCTACTGGGCCTTGAAACATGCTAACTTTGACATCCAAACTGTGGGTGATCGCCGTAAAGTTCAAATGAATGAATTAAATGAACTGCGTTATCAGGCCTACGAGAACTCTTTGATCTACAAAGAAAAGACAAAGAAGATTCATGACTCAAAAATAAAGAACCGCGTTTTTAACGTTGGTGATCGAGTCCTTCTTTTCAATTCAAGATTAAAGATCTTCTCAGGCAAACTCAAATCTCGTTGGTCTGGTCCATTCACTATTACAAAGGTTTATCCATATGGTACCGTTGAGTTATCTCAAAATGACGGTCCAAATTTTAAAGTGAATGGCCATCGGTTGAAGCACTACTTTGGAGAGGACATACCACACATGGTTGTCCCGGATCTTCAAACTTTCCCCATGAACCATTGAATGCGGGGTCGAGTCAAGCTAAGTGACTCGGTAAACAAAAACATTAGCAAAACATGGGTTTTCACCCATGTCTCTGACTTCTTTCTCTTTTCTAACACCTAAGTGTGGGGGAGTTGCCCCTATTGTTGTATATATATATATAAGTAAAAAAAAAAAAAAAAAAAAAT
The DNA here is from genome assembly GCA_021014915.2 of Artemisia tridentata subsp. tridentata. Lineage (NCBI taxonomy): Eukaryota > Viridiplantae > Streptophyta > Magnoliopsida > Asterales > Asteraceae > Artemisia > Artemisia tridentata. Next base: position 17,701,398 of record CP139501.1, on the reverse strand, counting down.
TGTTGTGTTTCCACTCTTGGCTAGTAGTATTTCCTTTTACGTTCTAAGTCTCGGCATAATAGCCGGTGCTTTGAATATTGAGGTCAATATTCAATTCTAAGTGTGGGGGGGGTATTCTCTCGAATTTTGTCACATTGTACTTTCTAGTGCCCTAATACCCCCGTTTTGGCCAAAATTTTAATTTTTTTTTTTCATTTGGTGGAAGTGCTTTGCACTAACACAACGAATGGTTATCAGTCCGCCATGTCTAACCCACATAAGGACTGGCTAATCCGAGAGCAAACGGCTCTTGGTAAAGATATCTCAAATCCGTTTATGGCTTACAATTTGCCAAAAATTGTATGGTATTCAACTCCCCATATCTTTATAAGTGAAGAGTTGGCTAGCCCGCAAGGTTATGGCTTGTGGTAAAGGCATTGGAAAACCATAATTGGTAATCAGCTCACCAAGATAATAACTGTATTTTATCTAAGAGTTGGCTAGTCCAGAAGCAAACGGATTTTGGTAAAGACAAATCAAATCCGTTGACAGCTGATGGTTTGTTCAAAATCATTTGGTTATTAATGTACCAAAGTATCATACTAAAACATTGGCTACTCCAGAAGTAATGGCTTTTGGTAAAGAGACATAAAATCCATTAAATTTTCATAAATGATTGCTAGGGACTAGCAATAGTTTAGTGTGGGGGATTGATGAGTGTCTAAATACTCATCATTTTATTTCCATTTATACTGCAAAAACAACCAAAAACACTTTGAAAAGTCACAAAATGCTACAAATATCCATAGAATGTGTTTTTATATGATTCAGGAACAAAAGGATTGAAAACAGGTGAAAAGCGAGCTAAGTTTACAAAATTGACAGTTTCAGTCCCTGAAGTTTCATTAATTGGCAGAATTAGTCCCTGAAGGTTTAATTTGGAAGATAAGTCAACATGAGTCCTTGGGAAATCAAACATGTTCACAAATGGTCCCTGGAATTAATTTCTATTTTTGGCAGCAATGGTCCCTGGATTTTCAGAATGAACAACTTTGGTCTCTAAAAATTAAATCCAAATCCAAAGTAAATCCTAAACTAAACCCAGCTAATAAACCTAACCCAATCCTAATATCTTAACCCAAGTCCAACCATCACCCAGCCCACAAGCCCAATCCACCAAAATACCCAACCCGATCCCTTAGCTAAACCCAGAAGTTTGACTTCGGTCAAACTCATCCCCTTCAATACCACCCCGCCAAAACCAAAACCACCCCTCACCCACAATATTTCTCTGCAACTCCACCCCCTCCTCCTCAGCACTCCACCTAACATGCCAAAAGGCATTAATTGCTTCTTCATCGTTTCAAGTTATCAGAGATAGTGGATTTTTCCACTATCTCATTTTTCCCGCCAAAAGTCCATTTCAATGGTTCAGATCGATTCAAGACTAACCAAGGGTTCAGAATTGCTCAGAGGAAGATAGGAAGCAAATCCCATTTAGTTGTAGTATAAATAGATGGCAATGTAGTTTGTAATAGGAGAGTAGTTAATTTTAAATAATCGTCTTTTATTATTCAGTCTTTATCTTTTGTAATTTCAAGTTCAGTTGTTAATTCAAGTTAATCTCAGTAATATTGTTCCTAGTTCAAGCAATCTTGTATTAAATTTCAGTGATAATAGAAATACAAGTTTTTGTTAATTCGAATTAAGCTTATTGTTGTTAAGAATCAACCATAAACACTACCCAACCTTCCTATAAGCTTATGAAAGCTTTTCATAGCTTTGTGTAAGCTAATATTAGAAATAGCAGTGCTTAAATTTAAGAAATGAAGAAAGTCAATGAAAGTCAAAGAAGCTCACCATAAGCTCTTCTGGTGGAATAAGCTGTTCAGGAGAGTTGAAAGTGGTTTTCTATCTTGTGTGAACAAGCTAGGGGTGTTCTGGTTCCTTGTTCTTTTGTTCCATAAGCTCATTCAGTTGTAAGCTTTTTGAATTTTTAGCATTAAATTTTGGTGTACTGTGCAATAGCTTAATTCTAGCTTATTATTGTTATTTCCAGCTTCTTATTAGTTTCTAATTACATTTCATCAATAATATCAGTTTTAAATAGCCCTTGTCTTTATTCTATTTAAAAAACTCATTTATAGCCATAAATAGCTAATAATTAGATACTGTTTAATTCAGCTTATTTCAAGTTGATATATACTAATTAGTGCTTATATAAGTTAGTCAAACTTAGTTCAATACAAATCCTAGCTTAAATAAGTCTTTGTTAGTTCAAAATCCCCACAGACCCCAGTTAAAGGGTGTTTGGCTTTAAGCAGTCAACTAGGTCAAACTAGGAGTTACTGTGTATTATCCAAAAGCCCAACTTTGTACTAGCTTAATTTGGCCAATATAAGCTATTCCCAAGTTTTGAGTAGCCTCTCAATTAGAAATAGCAGTTTTGTCTAGTCTGTGCAATTTTTAGAACCTCAACTGTCCAAATAAGCCATAATAAGCCAAAAGCTTATTTGGCTCTTTTTCTTTTCATTTCTGTGTTCATTTAAGTCCATATAATAGATTCAAATAGAGTTGGATAGGCCTGATCACCTTTGTGCACCTCTGCACAAAGTCTGCACACAAACATCACTAACTCAGTATACACTGAGCAGAACTCCATTTTTCTAGCTGCTAATCTCAGCTGTTTATCTGCTTATTTACTTAAGCTCACTTCCTGATTTTAGGTTTGCTTATAGGTCATAGTACTAGCTTATAGTTTCTGTGTCTGGATTCCATTTCTGAGCTTATTTAATAGCTTAAATTAGGTCTGCAAATTCCCCCAATTCACTGATTCAGGCCTGCAATAAATTTTTGGTTTCTAGCCCATCTGATCTAGCCTCCAATTGGAGTTCAATTCAGTTGTTAAATTTGGGGCTTTTTGGTTTTTAGTATAGCCAGTAGTACTAGCAAGGTTTTGCCCCCATATTATTCCACTTATCAGCTTATTTAAGTGCTTAAAATCTGTCTGCAAGTTGGGGCTTCATCTGTCATTTTCTACATAATCTTGAAACTGCTCAATTGCTTATTTTGCTTATTCAGTGAGTTAAGCTGTTTGATTTAATTTGTTTTATGCTTAATTAAGTTGGTTGAACTATTTCTGAGCTCTTGGTAATTTTTGGTCAACTTTAGCTTATTTTTAGCTTATTTTGAAAATAGCTTTTCTGCCCATTTGCTTATTAGGGTTTCTAAAAGTTCAAATTTTATTTTTCCTAGATTAAGAATAATATTTTAGATTTTCCTGCAAAGTTTCATATTTTTCCTAAGTCATTTGCTATTTTTAATCCTTTTAATTAGTTTATAATAGTAATTAATTCATAATATATTAAATAATAATCAGAAAAATATAAATCCTTTTTATAAAATTTTCTTTTATTATTTAGGATTTCATAAAAATAATTGTGCACTTGTAAGATTAGATTTCCTAAAATTTCAGTTTTTATCCCGTTTTTAGATTTCCCGTATCGCGTTTTTAGGTTAATTTGTTTAAACCTTAATATTTTAGTGAGAATTTGTTTCTCATTTGTTAAAATAGAATTAAAACAATCAAAATTCTATCCCCAATCATCAGTCACTCTAATCCAAGCTTTCAAACAATTGCCCATTCACACTTCGTTGGGAAACGACCTGGGTAATCACTTACCTGGTATCACACACACAAACGTGAGTTTTGGCAAGTATCCTTTTTCACAAAGGGGTGATTTGTATTTATTCACGTATATCCGTCTGCATAATATTTATATATACGTTTCAGCGACGGATCATTATCCTTGTATTTGGAACCCATTTGTTAGCGTTAATATCTTACGCTAGATACCCTTAGTTACACCTTCTGAGCCTATCTTTTCTTTTTAATTAAATCCAGAAAAATACAAAAATATTTTACACCTTACACCTTAGCCTTACCCGAATCAAGTTCAATTGAAGTTCGAAAACTATTTATTTTTTGATGATTACATGTTGGCCACACTTTGACATGTGTATGTGTTGTTTCAATGAAGAAGGAGGTCGCTACTCTTATTTGAATTTTTTGTAGCGTGTGCTCATCCAAAGTGTGGGGGTGACGAGGAAGTATTGTTTGTTAAAAAAAAAAAAAAAAAAAAAAAAAAAAAAAAAAAAAAGAGAGAATGTGAAAAAGTGAATAGCCAATGAGCTATAGTGTATGAGTATAAATTAGCCAATGAGCTAAGAAGGAAATAAGTGAGTATGGGATGCAGAATAATGATCAAAGAAGTTTGGGAAGTGATCATTTGTGAATAAAGAGTTGGGAACGGAATTTGGACTTGATTCTTAGTTTTCATCTTTGTAGAAACCGATCAAAAGTAATTCCTATGTCTTATCCCTACCCTTTACCAAATTACTTTATTCGTTGTTATTTTACGAGCATCCAGATTAAATGATGGCTTTGTTAAGATATGTAGTGCATGGATATTGTAGTGACCATCCGAGTTTTTAATAGTTTAAAGACGCGCCAGCGATCTAGAGCATATTTTGGTGACCATCCGTTATGTGAATAACGCGCCAGCGAGCTAAGGTATAATCTAGTGACCATCCGTTGTTTATTCTATTCAAAAAATTCGCGCCAACGATCTATTATATTCTTGTATAAAATATTTGAACATTAGCCAGGTAACCCTTAACCTTAAAGCTGAATAAAAGACCTCTTTGATGTTTTATTTTGTTGTTTTGATACTTGTACAAGCTTATGGTAATATGCATGAATCAAGACTGAGCAATGAGTGATTTGCCAATCAATCTATCCTTAGAGTGTTGTGTGAATTTAAAAATTCCTTTGTGAGGTGCTTAGTTATGTTATCAAGCTCAAAATTAACTTGTTTATGTTTCAAGAATTTTTCACATTTAAATTAAAATTAACAAGTGTTCCTTTGGAATAGTTGTTAGATTTTTGGAAAAACATTAATGATACCATTGGAATCATTTTTCTTAAAAACTAGACTTGCTCGAGGGCGAGCAAAACTCAAGTGTGGAGGAATTTGATAACGCTCAAAATGAACATGTTTTTAGTTACGTTATCATTAGTTTTGTGCACTATATTTGGTTATGTTTGTTGCTCAATCATGGAAAAAGTGTATATGCAAGTAAATGTAGCCAAGTACAGGAAAAGATGAAGAAAAGACAAAGAATTGAAGTGATTATGCACATTTGAAGATTCCCGAGATGGAAACAAGTGAGAAACCACACAAGGACGCAAGGATTTGATAGTGTCAAGATTTCTATGTACATATATCAAGAAAATATCAAGTTCTATGGAAGAAATCAGTGCCACAACGAAGCATAATGCATGCGACAAGAAAAGACCAAGAAAAGTCAAAGTTGTGAGTGCCAGAAGACTCAATCCGATCGGATGGAGCCCGCATCCGATTCGGATGGGAAGTGATGGATTTTACCGAGAGATCCAACCGATCGGTTGGAACCCAATACCGATCGGTTGGATGAAGCTGCTATTACAAGATTTCATTTAATGACGGGTTTAAGCCCCATAATCATGGTGGCTGATCATTTCCTGCTTATTAACTCATTTGAGGACGTTTTAATTACTTGGGCAATAAGGGTTCTTTCACTTATTTAAAGGACCCTAGGCTAGATTACAAAGGGTGACAACCCAAAAACTAGTAAGAGGCTTACACCAAGTCCTTGCTATCTTATTATCATTGCCCGAAAGCTTAGAAGTGATGTAAAAACGTCCAGGAACTTTGAGTTAAAGTCTCAATAGTGTGGTTCGAGTGTGGAGTTGTTTACGTGTCTTATTAGGCGATTGGAGGAGTATGGTTGCTATAGTGCCACAAATCTAGTTCTTGTAATCTAAACTAGGTATATCTTGTTTATTTACCATGAACTACCTTTTCTTTACGTTTAATGAAAGTGTGTTTTGTTACTTGTGTTTTATAATGATTGATATGGAGTAATTGTTGGTATACTTGTGTGTTATGATGTAACTAATTGTTGAAGAATTCTTATGCTAAAAGGTGATGCATGAAACCAATTCTTATTTTATGAGTTTTTTGGAATAACATCTAATCTTGCTTAATTAGTTGATAAAAACATTTTAAAGGATAAAAAGGGCCGAGAGGATTTTCTTTATGTTTTTATTCCAAAAAGTTAGTGCACGAATTAGTATGGGATATGGTGTGTGACAAGCACCATATTTACTCATTAAAATGGATTTGAAACGATTTCATCACGAATAAAAGGGCCGAAAGGATTTGTAGGAACAATTAAGATAATAATTGCTTTTCAAGCAACTAGTGATTAAAAGAATTGTCAGAATAGTTAATTAGGCCAAAAGGGGTTAACTAGGAGATTGAATTCTTAGAAATGATTTTTCATGATATAAACCATTGATTGTTAATCATTCATATAAAATTGTGCGTCATCACAAGTTACACCAAACTTGGTAGAATACTCTATGCAATTAGTTATAGAATTACACACAAGTATATGTTTTGTTTGATTGATTTTACTTTAAGAATTTTCACCAAATTGGCTTGACAACCTTTTTGTTAAAACTTGTTTTACCAAATACAAATACCAAATCCTTTGGGACGATCTCAACTTACCCACCTTTACTATCACGGACGAGTATACTTGCTCGTATGTGTTAATTAGAGAATAGGATAAATCGTGTTTATAAATTTTTAAAACTTACACATGACGTGACACATCATTGACAATGTTACACCTGCTAGCTGGAGGAGAACCCTAAATGACATGTCCATTGAAAGGCTATGTGACTTGCACGACAAGAGTTATACAAGACAAGCCATGCTGGATAATCATCTCAACACCCGTACAAGGGAGTTGATTCATATGGTGAACGATGCCAAGGAAGAAGTAGCTGTGATTGTTGATAGGGAGAAGAACAGAGAAAAGCAGTATGCGGAGCTTGAGGCCAAATGTGATGCTGCTATGTTGGATTTCGAAAAGAATCCCCGGTATGAAGCCCTTCGAGCCAAGATTGACACTCTCGGAGAACAATTAAAAGAGGCTCAAGCGGAGTATGGTAGGTTGAGGATGGAGGAGGCTAAAGTTTCTGGTTACAAGACACAAGTGACTACACTTGACTCTAAATGTGCAGGTCTCGAAGCCGAAAGGGCTAGGTTGGTGGAGCAGGAGATCAAGCTACGCGAGGAGGTAGATGGGCTAAAACTCTAATGCAAAAGCTTGAAGAAGGACAGAGATGAGGTGGTGTTAAAGGTTGTTCCTTATGTTGCGATGGAATTATACCACAGTGATGAGGTGGGGGAGATAGTTGGGAAGCTGGTGAACGCGGCCATATTCTATGGGAAATGCACGACGTTGGAGGAAATCGCAGAGACCAAGAAACCGGTGGTCTTGTCGGAGGTACCTTACTACCGCCCAACGTCCGAGCAGGAGTATAACGATGCCGGCAACACGTACACTTCAGCAGAGTACCCTTTCCTCACCGAAGCAACTAAGGACCCCTCAGCCTCAATAGAAGATCTCCTGTCAAAGAAATCGAGGAAGATTCAGCCCCCCTCTCCAACCAAGAAGACTGCATCTAAGAAGCCTCCATCTCCATCACATCAAGAGGATCCAAATTCCTCGAAAAATGCATGAAGGCTGTCGTGTTGGTAGTAATTTGGTCTTAAGGGTGGCATGTACCCGTTAAACAATGTCCCATTATGCTTGTTAGGCCTGTGCCTATATGTTTAAACAATTTATCTTTCTCTTTCTGGGCTTCGACCCGTACTTCAGACAATTGCTTGGATTTTTGTTGGCTTTGACCAAGTTCAGTCTTTTGAATGCCAATTAGGGGATAATATCCCGATTTTAATATCAAGTTTTCCTTCTCTTACGCTTCTGCATAAACATAAATATACAACCTAAGGTTGTGACCTTATTGTGTGTATTTTGGACCAAGATTTTTAGCAATCGTATAATTTGACTGCGACAGAGGGTCGCGACCCACTCCGTCTTCATCCTTAAGATGCAAAGGGCTTAGAATACCCTAAGTCTTGTAGGAAAGTTAATGTGAATTGTGATAGATGTTATGCGTATACAAGACATGTGTCCTGAATCATCCTTCGACATTGAAACTTGTAAAGTACTTGGCTGAAATAAATCTTTGTTATATAAAACGAAACAAGAGATTTGAGGGAAATACGTTATATCATTAATTGGGTAGGGAGAATTACATCATTTTAAGAAATGAACACTAGGACATCTACCATTAATGCTTCTTTCTCAAATGAGAAGAATGCGTTACATGAATTTGAAAAACAAACTAAGTGCTTTAAATATAGTAAGTTTTAGACGTAAAACTTACGAAGGTTAGTACCATTCCATGTCCTATTGCATCTCTGCCCAGCGTTTCGAGCTTGTATGCGTTGTTGCCGTAGGCTTTCTACATGAGGTAGGGTCCAGCCCTAACGTTCCTTCGTACTTGGCTTTACGCTTGTTGCTTAGCCGAAGGAGATATTCTTATATGCCCGCAGAATTTTGGGAAGTTCATCTACCCACTCATGCTGGTGTCACCCTAACCTTATCTCGATTTCATTCACAATGTCCTTGTTGATGATGTCAACGAAGGTGAACACTTATTTTATATTTAGGCCCTCGCAGAAAGATGGGAATACCCCTTCGGCGAATTGCTTCCCCTTGTCAGGGGTGATGGTGTGAGGGACTCCAAATCAGCAGATTATGTGTTCCCACACAATCCTTTCCGCATGCCTTTCTATCACTGATGCCAAAGGCTTGGCTTCGACCCATTTGGTGAAGTATTCTATGGCTACTACCAAGAATTGTAACTGATGCGCGTGCGTGTCGTTGCGGTTTAGCAGTATTAATGCCTACTCAAGTTTTAAATTTATATTTAGCCGACTTATCAATAACACACACACTTAACGAGCAGTGTACCCGGTCAGTATGAATATAATGGTAAGTAGAGTGTCGATCACTAAGAGTGGAACATATTATCTAGTTATTCTAATCAGTATTTTAATATCCTAAGTTAGCTATACAACCTAATCTAACGCAAGGGGGTTCAGCCTGAGAGACTGGCACGGTTTGGTTATAATTAAATTGAAAACTAAACTAATGATCACAAATCAGCGATTAGCATACACATACACAGATAGATACTTGAGACAATAAGAAGACCTGTCCTGATAATTAAGTAGCTTGTCACTTGTTTTATTGCTAGTTTTATATGAAGTGTATATAATTAAACCTTTCTCGTTGGCTCTAATCTTATCGGCGAGTAAACCCTTAATGATTACTTATGTCTATCCTATTTATTCAAGAGACGCTAAAAAAAATAGGCGAGGAAGGGGCATGGCGACCCAAGCAAGACTCAGCTAGACACAGAGGTTATCAATGCACTAATAAAAGTCACCAAAGACATCAACATATAAACTTTAATTATTGGGAAAGCAATATTAAGGGGAGTGCATGATCTTCCGTAGTCACATGACACAAGCCCATCAATCCTGATGAATTAAAGTGTACTAATACAATAAAAAAAAAACTACTTAATGAATTGAATACATGCAGGACCTTCTTACAGCTCTTGTATCTTTATTTGAGGTGTGTCTTGTGCTGCTTGGTCGTCTGAATTCGGCTCTAGGGTTATATCTTCACACACTGTCCAAGCCTTTCAAATTCGTCTGACCTTGGGGTATTTATAGTTTCTGTCTGAGGGATCGATGCGGCGCATTGAGTTGTTAGATGCGGCGCATTGACTTAACTTCGCGTGGGGTCCAAGATTAATATATTCAGGAATATTCATACACCGTCTTCAGATGCGGCGTATCTTGATCTTCGTATGCGGCGCATGTACTTTAGCTGTCTTGGATTGTAACTTGTGAAATCTTGATAGTGATACGCCGTATGTTAGAAGTATATTGCGGCGTATCTGGAGTAGAACGAGCTTGATCTTCTGAATTTCAGTAGGCTTTTGACATCCTGCTTGTTTTGCTCCATAATTAGTCCAAAATCGCCAAGTTTCACATAATGCTTGTTTACCTGAGAATTACTAAAGTAAACATTAATGTATCGATTCTCATATATAATATAATAAAACAAGTCAAATAAATAGGATAAATGATGATAATAAAATGTACTTATTTGAGTTCATCAAATATCCCCCCACTTGAACTTTACTTGTCCCCAAGTAAACCTTAGAATTAATCATATGAAAATGTATCCTAAAAGATATTAGGATTTATTTTTATATTTAAGCACGTATTCGTTTTGTCATAATCACACAACCAAACACTTAACGAAGTAGAAAGCAAAATAATTTTTAATGTAAAATAATTCTAAATCGTTTAGTTGCTTAGTCGTGACGAATATTCTATCATAGGCTTGGCAAGTATACGCATCTCCCCCACTAAAGCCAAGGAGTAACAAGTCTAAAGCGGTAAAAAGGGTTTGTTGGTTAAGGGTTGATCATCCTTTTTAATCTCTATCGATCTCATATTCCAGAAAAGGCGAAAAAATTACAAATACATGATCGAATCCACGACCACGATACTTGCAATTGCTCAAATCCTTAACTCGAATAGGCTAAAGATAGGACCAAGTAATCTTCACTAATAATATTATATCAAAAAGGGCGACAAAATCATAAATACATAGCCGAATCCACGACTACGATACTTAAGATTGCTCAAATCCCTAATCTCAATAAATCAAAGGTTTGGATGAAGAATGATATAGGGTATGGATAATATTTGGGATACAAATTGGTGTAAAATAAAAAAAACAAACAAAATAGATAAATTAAAATCCTAAGTGTGGTTAATTACTTTCCCAACCATCCCATGAATAAGACTCGTATCATTGAATAACTCACGCTTTAACACTTGAAACACACGCTTTAGGTAGACACAAATTATACTCAACAAAATCTCAATCAAAGAATAACCTTAGTTGGCGTTCCCATAACGGTCAACTCCCATTCAATACATAAATATAATATACAACAACAAATAGTGGTGATATCTCCCACTTAATACAAAACTTTACATAAGTTGGTTAAAACAAACTTCCAACTTTTCCTTTTTCTTTTTTTTTTCGATTCTTTTTTTTTTTTTTTTTTTTTTTTTTTTTTTTTTTTTTTTTTTTTGACATCAACATATATGTGTAAAATTTCACAACTTTTCTATCACTATTTTTCCGGATAATTTTTCATACTCTTCATACTTTCAGAAATAACTATAATAGTGAAAGTAGCAAACACACGAAAAATAAACTAAAAGTTATACAATATTTACTTTCATACCAATTGCATTGTGCAATTTCCCGACCTAACCAAAGATAATGAATTACGCACGCGAACACAGGTAATGTAAGGAAACACACTTTGCCTAAAGCAATTAACCACGGATTTTAATCTACACGGTAGGCTAAGGTGTAAGGGTGTATCGAAACATTATAACAAAGGTGTAAGAAACGAAAGGAATGGCTCTGAGGGTTTTTTCTAGGGGTATCTTACTCTAAAAGTGAGAGTAAACAAAGGGGTTATACGGGGGTTAACTAACCAGTGTAGTTAGTTAATATCACATAACATATAAAGGCTATTTGGGTGTAATCCTAGAAATTTACCAATTTAGACAAGTCATTCCAATTATACAGATAATACTCATTATGGTGGTCTCGAATAGTATACAAGCCAAGTTCTAAAGTTTACAAGTCACCAGCACACTAAAGTTTTAATATTTTTGAAAGAATAGAGTTATGTGTGCGGTTATGTAATTTAGACTTTAAACAAAAACATGCTCAAAAAAAAATTTTAAATTTTGATATATTAAGCGCATTTTAAGCATATTTTGAAAAAGTTTAGGACAAGTAAGTGTTCTAATTCTCCATCCCCCCCACTTAAGTTAAACAACGTCCTCGTTGTTTGTGTCAAAGGTTAAAAATTGGAAAATAAAAGAATTAGAACAGAAAAACTCCCCTGAGATTTGCTCGGTATGATCCTCCATTATTCGTATATGAGCAAAAATCAACTTTCTTGTGGATGAGAACGTTTAAGCTTCATAGATGATGTATCCACAAAAAATGCAGGAATCTATAATACCATTTAGACTTTAACACACCTGAGTTAAGAAGGTTCAAACTTGCATAATACATTAGTAGTTAGTAAAAATAAAACTTAAAAATTAAACTGTAAATCATCAGGTCAGTCGATACGCCGTATCTTATGGAAGAAGATACGCCGTATCAAGCCTGGAATAAATACGAATCAGAATAAGAGATGCGTCACATCCTTAACCAGAGATGCGCCGCATTAAATAAACTGACAGAAAGTTTTAAAGTCAAAAGTAAAAATGCAGAAAATGAAATAAGATATGACCAGTGCGGGTAATGCGTCGCATCTTATGATGGAGATGCGCCGCATCTTCTGCAGGTCTGACAGACTCGACACAGAACAGAAAAGTAAAATTTTTTATTCCGGGTTGTCTCCCGGTCAGCACTTGTCTTTATTCCAGAGTCTTCAAGTTAGACTCACGTTCAGTTCCTTATTTTGTTCTTGTTACGTGCCATCCTTCTTCTTTCATCCGAAAGATGTTACCGTATAGCTCCGCAACATTTTCTTCCGTTCGACTTAATCTAATATATTCTTTGGTCTTCATCGCAACATATTCCTAATATGGTCCCAAAGAGTATTAGAAGAGAAATTAATGAATTTAGAAACGAATATAAAGAATAAAAATGGCTGAAATCTGCGGACGATGCGCCGTATCCAGAAAGTTGGATACGCTGTATCTTATTACGTTAAAATTTAATCAAACTTTTATTCAGAAAACAGATACACCGCTTATGAATTAGAATGCGCCGTATCCAGTTTAAATTATCAAAAATCGATTATATTTATTAAAATTAAATGCGTCGTATTAACAAAAGCTAATGCGCCGTATTTTCGTTACGTTTCAAAATACAAGATTTTTGATTTAGCAGATGCGCCGTATCGATAAAGATCGATGCGTCGCTTTTGTTTAATAAATCGAAAAACTGTTTTTAATTTGAAATAGAAAATACGCCGTATATGTTAAAACAGATGCGTCGTATGGCGTTAGGGTTTAGAAAAATTTCTTATTAAAAACAGAATACGCCGTATCTTGGGGAAAGATGCGTCGTACTCGAATTTATTAAACGCCTTGTATTTTATAAAAATCAAACGCAATACGCCGTATCTGTGAAAACAGATGCGCCGTATCGTTTGTATCAGCACAATACAATGACAACAGAATGCAGAAAAATAGAAAAAAAGAAAAACAAAAATAAGAACAAACAAAAAGAAACAAGAATTACAGAAAACAAACAAAAACAGAAAATATGCAAATTATACAATGAATGCAATCTATCTAATATAACAGGGTTAGTGGTTAGAATCTAAAATTAAACTAAAAAGAAAAACTTAATTAAAATACTAATCAAATTAACAGATAATAACAATTCACTCCCCGGCAATGGCGCCAAAAACTTGATGCGCGTGCGTATCGTTGCGGTTTAGCAGTATTAATGCCTACTCAAGTTTTAAATTTATATTTAGCCGACTTATCAATAACACACACACTTAACGAGCAGTGTACCCGGTCAGTATGAATATAATGGTAAGTAGAGTGTCGATCACTAAGAGTGGAACGTATTATCTAGTTATTCTAATCAGTATTTTAATATCCTAAGTTAGCTATACAACCTAATCTAACGCAAGGGGGTTCAGCCTGAGAGACTGGCACGGTTTGGTTATAATTAAATTGAAAACTAAACTAATGAGCACGAATCAGCGATTAGCACACACGTACACAGATAGATACTTGAGACAATAAGAAGACCTGTCCTGATAATTAAGTAGCTTGTCACTTGTTTTATTGCTAGTTTTATATGAAGTGTATATAATTAAACCTTTCTCGTTGGCTCTAATCTTATCGGCGAGTAAACCCTTAATGATTACTTATGTCTATCCTATTTATTCAAGAGACGCTAAAACAAATAGGCGAGGAAGGGGCATGGCGACCCAAGCAAGACTCAGCTAGACACAGAGGTTATCAATACACTAATAAAAGTCACCAAAGACATCAACATATAAACTTTAATTAATGGGAAAGCAATATTAAGGGGAGTGCATGATCTTCCGTAGTCACATGACACAAGCCCATCAATCCTGATGAATTAAAGTGTACTAATACAATAAAACAAAACTACTTAATGAATTGAATACATGCAGGACCTTCTTACAGCTCTTGTATCTTTATTTGAGGTGTGTCTTGTGCTGCTTGGTCGTCTGAATTCGGCTCTAGGGTTATATCTTCACACACTGTCCAAGCCTTTCAAATTCATCTGACCTTGGGGTATTTATAGTTTCTGTCTGAGGGATCGATGCGGCGCATTGACTTAACTTCGCGTGGGGTCCAAGATTAATATATTCAGGAATATTCGTACACCGTCTTCAGATGCAGCGTATCTTGATCTTTGTATGCGGCGCATGTACTTTAGCTGTCTTGGATTGTAACTTGTGAAATCTTGATAGTGATACGCCGTATGTTAGAAGTATATTGCGGCGTATCTGGAGTAGAACGAGCTTGATCTTCTGGATTTCAGTAGGCTTTTGACATCTTGCTTGTTTTGCTCCATAATTAGTCCAAAATCGCCAAGTTTCACACAATGCTTGTTTTTACCTGAGAATCACTAAAGTAAACATTAATGTATTGATTCTCATAGATAATATAATAAAACAAGTCAAATAAATAGGATAAATGATGATAATAAAATGTACTTATTTGAGTTCATCAGTAACCCTCCTGGAGCTACTGGTAGATGTCCGACTATGTCGACTCCCCATTGGCAAAAGGGCCTTGCTGATGTGATTGAGGTCATGTCATGCCCATGTAGTCTTGGAACTTTTGAGTGTATCTGACATGCCTCACACATTTGTGTTATTTCAGTTGCGACTTCTAGTATTGATGGCCAATAATATCCCAGCTTTGTTATTTTTGAGACAATTGAGCGAGGTCCTGCGTGCAATCCGCAAGATTCTTCATGGACCTCATAGATGATGCTTGAAGCCTGTTTCAGTTCCACACAACAAAGCCATGGGGATAAAACTGACCTTCTGTAGAGATTATTCCCAATGAGTCTATATTGGGGAGCCTTGACCCTGACCTTTCGTGCAATCTTAGGATCTTCTGGCAAAATACCACTGATCAAGTACTCCCTTATTGGAGTCATCCAATTGGAGCCTTCTTCAAGTATGACGTCAACCACTTTGCCTCGTTTGATTGACCTATCGGCCAATACTTCCACTAAAACCTCCTTTGTTAGGTGAGCAGATGCCATCGAAGCCAGCTTGCATAGGGTGTGCTATATCATAGGACTCGAACCCGTGAAGATGTTCTTTACCTTTATCCAAATACTGTTTGATGGTGGGCTGCCTTGTTTCATAAGAGCCCTTGATTTGGTTGGCGACTAGCTGCGAGTCCACAAAAATGGAGAGGTCACGAACCTCCATGTCCTTTGCAAGTCGGAGGCCAGCTAGCAAAGCTTCGTACTCAACTTCATTGTTTGTAGCCTCGAACTCAAAACGTAATGCATAAGTGTACTCCTTTCCCTCCGGACTGACCAGCATTAGACCTGCTCCCGAACCATCAGAGCTTGAGGCTCCGTCTGTGTACAATTTCCACCTCTCCTTCGCCTTGGAGGGCTTTTCCTTTGGGATTTCTTTGTCCTGACTAGATCCGGAAGGTGTTTCAGTGAGAAAGTCTGCAAGTATATGACCTTTGATAAAGTTTCTATCGCATGTTCTCCCAGTTTGATAGCCCATTTGGCTACCCTGCCTGATTTCTCAGGTTCAAAAGTATCTGCTTAATCTGCTTGTCAATCGATACCGTGATGGGATGAGCTTGAAAGTACCTTCGAAGGTGCCTCGCGGCGTAAACCAAGGCTAGGATTAGCTTTTCAAACTCCGGATAATTTAATTCAGCCCCTTGCAGGACCCTGCTAATGAAATAGATTGGTACTTGCTTCTTATCTCTTTCTGCCAAGAGAACATCACTGATGCTTTCGAAGGATGCCACAATAAACATGAATAACACTTCGCTTTTGATTGGGGCTGTAAGTGTTGGTAAAATTTCCATGAAATCTTTCAACTTCTAAAAAGTGACTTCTGCCTCACAGCTCCATTGAAAAGTCTTCTTATCTGTACACCCCTTGAGTGTTTTGAAGAATGGCAAAGATCAATCCACACCTTTCGACAGGAACCTGCTAAGTTCTGTGAGTTTTCCATTGAGGCTTTGTACTTCTTTCAATGACTTCGAAGCTTGTAGATCAGTGATGGCTTTGACCTTCGAAGGGTTAGCCTTAATCCCTTTCTTCATTATCAGATGTCCCAAGAATTGTCCTTCTTCCATGCAAAAGGAACACTTCTTAGGGTTAAGCTTCATGTTGATTGCCCTCAATTGATCGAAGGTTTCTTGAATGTCGGAGAGTAGGTCTTCCTCAGTCCTACTTTTTATTACCATATCATCAATGTAGGCTTTCAAGTTCCTTCCTATCTACTTGTGGGAGGCTTTGTCTACCAACCGTTGATAAGTTGCCCCTGCGTTCTTTAGACCGAAGGGCATTTTTTTGTAGCAATAGACACCCTTTCCTGTGTAGAAGGCTGTCATCTCCTCATCTTCCTCCGCCATTTGTATCTGGTGATACCCTTTGTATGTGTTGGGAATTAAACTTAAGCAGTTAGTACGGTTGAAGAATACAAGAATAGTTAGGACTGCTGATGAAGAAAAGTTAGGACTGCTGATGAAGAAAAGTTAGGACTGCTTAAGAGATCAAGATGAAATTGTGTGAAGATAAATATAGAAAAGATATGGTATATATCTTTTTTGTATAGAATGATACGGTTAGATTTTTTACTTGTATAGGACTCTTTGCATTATAAAAAGAGATCCTTAGTTAGGGTTTACATACATCTAATACCGAATACCTAATATCCCTTCATACGAATTATCAAGAGCTTCACGTTCATATTGTAATCGTTATATATATATTGAAGTGATTGTTTGGTTGATATCGTTTGTGTTCTTATTTGTTCTTATTGTCTTATTCAATCAATCACCAAACACAAAACATCTTCTAGATACTTGGTAGTAAATTCCGCGTGCTATCAATTATATACTCAAAGTATCCCCAACACAATGTGTGTGTTTAGATCCGGTCAAGTGGTATCAGAGACAGGTTTCTGATACTTTGAGTTTAGAAGAACCAGAAGTATTTACTCACTAGCAACCAAGAAGATGGACATGGAGACACCTCAAACCTCAATCCTTGCTAAACACTCCATGCTGAAACAGAATGAATACGATTTATGGCGGCTCAGAATAGAGCAATATTTCATGGTGCAAGATTATGCATTATGGGATATCATTATCAATGGTGATTCCTTCAAACCAATTCCTGTTGAAGAAACACGTGCTGATGGTTCCAAGATCACAAAGCTTAACACTGAGCCAGTTACAAACGAGGAGAAAATCAAAAAGAAGAATGATCAGAAGGCTAGGAATTTGTTACTAATGGCAATTCCTAATGATCAAGTGCTGAATTTTAGCCATTATGAGTCGGCTAAAACTCTTTTTGAAGCAGTGGTGGAAAGATTTGGTAGCAATGAAGCTACCAAGAAGGCACAGAAAACCCTACTCAAGCAAAGTTATGAAAACTTCACTGCATCAAGCAATGAAACTTTGGACCATATCTTTAATAGGCTTCAAAAGATCATCAGTCAACTTATTGTGTTGAAGATTGTGATACCTCAGGAAGACCTCAACATGAAGTTTCTAAATAGTTTACCTGCTGAATGGAACACTTATGTTGTGGTTTGGAGCAATAAACCAGAGCTGGAGAAAATGACAATGAATGAGCTTTACAATAATCTTAAGATTGTTGAGCAGAAGGTCAAGAAGAGTGGTAGCACCAGTTCCAGTTCAGGGAATATGGCTTTTGTATCTTCTTCAAACAGTTCGAATCATGAAGATGAAGAAGCAGTTGATACTGCTATACCAACAGTTAGCACTGCTAGTGTAAAAACTAGTACTGCTGGCTTGACTGAAGAGACCATATATGCATTTGTATCAGAACAGTCTGGTGGGTCAAAGATCTTTAATGAAGATCTTCTTCAAATTGCTGAAGATGATTTGGAAGCTATGGATTTAAAGTGGCAGTTGGTTTGATAAGCATCAGGGCTAAGAAGTATTACCAAAGGACTGGGAATAAGATTACCTTCAATGCAAGAGATGTTGCTGGGTATGATAAGTCTAAGGTGGAATGCTTTAATTGTCACAAGATGGGGCACTTTGCCAGGGAATGTAGAGGTCCAAGACAACAAAGCAACCAGAGTCAAGGGTTTAAGAATCAGCAAGGGTCAAGGAGAACAATTAATGTTGAAGAGCCTTCTTCCAAGGCTATGGTAGCTGTAGATGGAGCTGGATTTAATTGGAGCTTCATGGAGGAAGAAGAGGAACCAGCTAACTTGGTTTTGATGGCTTTCTCAGACTCTGAGGTACATATACTTGAAAAATGTTCAAACTCTTGTCGTGCTTTAAAAGATTATGAAAATGTTAAGAAACAGTATGATGATCTTAGAGTTGAATTTAATCAAGTAAGTTTTAGTCTGTCAAATCATAAAAGAGGATTAGCTGTTTTGGAAGAACAAATTGTGTTTTATAAACATAATGAGTCAAACTTTTCTGATGAGATAGGTATTTTAAAGAGGGAATTGCAAATAAAAGATAATAAAATGAGTGGACTTGTATATGAACTAGAGAAGCTTAAAAAGGAAAAAGAAAACATCCAGTTAAGTGTAGACACTCTTGAATATACTTCAAACGGAGTTAAGAAGATTGTAGAGAGTTAAATACTTAACAAAGCTAAATCTGGTTTAGGTTATAAGTCAGTTGCACCCCCTTTTAGAGGAATGTTTTCTCCACCAGGAATTAATTTAGCTCATACTGGTTTAGAAGAGTTTAAGGATATGGATTTTCCTGGATATGGTGTTAAGGTTAGTGAGAATCCTGTTAAATTTGTTAAGGCAAAAGATTCTTTTGTGAGTGCTAGTGATAAATCTCTTTCTGAGGAAAAGATGTCCTCTGATAGGAACTCAGATGCACCAAATATTGAGGAGTGGACATATGATGATGAGAATGTAGAGGTTAAGGACAAATCTAATGTTGTTAAGGTAAAAGTTAAACATGTTCCTAAAGTGGTCAAGACTGAAAACATAAAACCAGTTAGGAAAAGTGTTCGATATGCTGAGATGTATAGGACTAAGAACAGATCATCAAGTTCTGAGAGTAGTCATAGGAACTGGAATCACTCAAAATCTAAGAAATTGGATGATAAGTTTGCTATGATTAGAAAAGTATGTTTTGTTTGTGGAAGTTTTGATCATATGGCTGCTTATTATGATTCTAACCCATGGAAAAAGAGGGTTTCTGGGAATGCAAGGGTGAACAGGAATAACAATGCTAGGGTAACTCAAAATAGTCCAACTAGATTGACAAACCCTAATGCAAATCATAAGATGTCACCTAAAGCTGTTATGTTAAAGACTGGCATCAAAACAGTTCCAACTACTAGTCAAAATAAGTGGTTCAATAACAAGCAAACTGTTTCTAGTGCAAAACAATTTTCAAATCATGCACAAACAGTTAAAAGGCATTTTTATCAGAAAACAGCAATGACTAATCAGAAGTGGGTGCCTAAGATTAAACAAGCAGTTCCAACTGCTAGGTCAGCAGTTCCAACTGCTAGACCAGCAAATCCTACTGCTAGGCACTTAAATTTTAAGGGAAAAAGGGGCAATGCTGTCAAGGCCTCAGCACATTGGGTTAAACATTCTACCAAACCCAATGGTGCATCAAAGACCTCAAACAAGTTTTCTCATCTTGATGCACAAGGCAGATCCAAACCAGTGATGGTTTGGATCCCCAAAAGAAACTAACACCTTTATTTTGTGTGCAGGAACATCCCTCAAATGGTAAAGAAGATAGAGGATATTCAGACAGTGGATGTTCAAGGCACATGACAGGCAACATGTCATATCTTTCAGACTTTATTGCTCTAGATGGAGGACCAGTTGTCTTTGGTGGTGGTGTTGGAGGAAGGATTACTGGTAAAGGGGTAATTAAAACTGGTAACCTTGATTTTGAAAATGTGTATTATGTACCAGAACTTAAGTACAATCTTTTTAGTGTATCACAAATTTGTGATAAATAGAACAAAGTTTTATTTACTGATACTGATTGTCTTATACTTTCTCCTGATTTCAAGCTACCTGATGAAAGTCAAGTATTGCTTAAAATCCCTAGAAAGGATAATACATACAGTGTTGAGATGAATAAACTAGTTCCTAAGGTTGGGCTTACTTGTCTTGTTGCAAAAGCCACATTGAAAGAATCAATGTTGTGGCACAGGAGGCTTGGTCATGTTAATTTTAAAACTATTAACAATATTGCTAAAAATGGGTTGGTAAGAGGTTTACCAAACAAAACTTTTCTCAATGACCAAACTTGTGCTTCTTGCCTTAAGGGTAAGCAACACAGAGCCTCATGTAAGCCAAAGACCCAGAACTCTATTTCTCAAGCTTTATATATATTGCATATGGACTTGTTTGGTCCTACCTCTGTGAATAGCTTGAACTTTAAGAGATACTGCCTTGTTGTCACTGATGATTATAGTAGGTTTTCTTGGGTATTCTTTATGAAAACTAAGGATGAGACAAGTGAAATCCTTAAGACCTTTATTGTTGAAGTAGAAAACCTAGTTGATAAGAAAGTTAAAATAATCAGATGTGACAATGGGACTGAATTTAAGAATAGGGTGATGGATGATTTTTGCAGAAAAAAAGGTATTAAGAGGGAGTTTAGTGTAGCTAGAACCCCACAGCAAAAGGTGTAGCTGAGAGAAAGAATAGGACTTTTATAGAGGCTGCTAGGACAACGTTAGCTGACTCTAAGCTACCAGTTTCATTTTGGGCTAAAGCAGTTAGCACTGCTTGTTATGTGTTGAATAGGGTTTTAGTTGTGCAACCTCACAATAAGACTGCTTATGTGCTTCTTAGAGGTAGAACCCCTGTGATGATGTACCCTCCTAACGGGTCGAAGGACTCCCCTTCGATCCTGTAGAAAGCCCTCCCTTCGGAGACCCAGGTTAATCTTCTAACACGTTTCATTGGCGTAAAACCATTCGCCTGCGAACTGGTTACCATGTGGGAATCCGCCAATCGAAGCCCTAAGCCCTTCGGGGTATTCCTGACGAAGGGACTAGCACGAAGGACCATCCTGACCTGGTCAAACCCACGTCTCCTCTTCCCTTTGGCTTTCCCGCCAAAACAGAGATTGTGGGCCACAAAGCCCTAGCGGTTACCACTTTCCATGGGACGCCCCCATGATCTCCGAACAATGTACAACCGCCCACTATGTCCTATTTCTCCCCTATAAATAGCATGGTCGGGCCAAAACAAAGTAAGTTAACTTCACTCTCTCAATTTACGACCTATATTACCATTACACATACTTACTCGCACGCCGGAGGTGGTTCGCAGGGTCCAACCCCTGCGCAATCACTTAACGTAGTGTCTTCGTATTTCTTATTTTTAGGTTAAGAACAAGCTTGGCGAAATCTCAACACCCCATTATTCCTTTGATCACCATCGAAGGCTTGGTTGGCAATTATTTGTTCAATCAGTGGCGCCATCCATGGGACCGCTACAATTGGTCTCGTTAATTCCGAGCTTATAACCTACTAACCAATTTCACTATTATTCCGGCATGGATCAAGGGTGAGAAGATACTCCCCCGCCGGGTTTCTCTACCTTGGCACCAATACCAATCGAAGACTCTAACAACCTTCCCCCAATAACCGTTTCCACATTCACAACACATTCTCACCCAGAAATCACTACCAACAATCATGCTTCGACATCAGCCAACCTAGAACCTGTCATTAGCCCAGCCTTTGTCGAAGCCAACCACGAAGTGTTGGAAACCCTGTTAAGGGCTCGTAACAGGCAAGTCAGGAATGCTGAGGTACGAAGGGAGTTGGAATATTCGAGTGATGAATATGAGGAAGAAATGGAGATGGAACCTAGGCCTCCGACTCAAGGGCCAACCCTATCGGCCTTAAGAATTGGGTCTCCAATCGGTCGAAGGCTAAGCAAAAGGTCCGTTGGTTTTGAAGGAGTCCCCGAGAGGGCTCCGACAAGAAGAGAAGGGGCGGTTACCGAAGGCTCTAACGGTAGGAGCCAGCTTAGGGAAGAAAGGGGGGTAAGTTTGCCTCCATTGCTAGCAGCTCATCTTGGAAGGACTGAAGCTGGGTTTCTGTTGCAGCCTTCTCACGCATCAGGCGTAGAAGGCAATCCGTCTACAATTAATATGGGAGGAAATCTTCCTCCCAATGGTATGTACCCCTCGTTCCAAACTCAGTCTTATCCTCAAAATTTATATCCTCCAGTAAATGGACAGCCTAATAACCCAAGCTTCCCCCAAAATCATGGGAGCATGCCCTTCGGCCATCCTATGGCGTACCCTCCGTACGCCATAGGAAGCAGTTACCCGTTTGCCATGAATACACCTTATCAGTCCTACCCAGGCCAGACCCCTATGGGAATGCCCCCAAACAGCAACCCATACAATACCGTCCCCATGTACGCACCACCTTATAATTGTCTATATTTAGTCCCTATGGGTTCAGCTACACCTTTCGTTAGGTGGATAGAAGATTACCCATTGCCTGATGGGTTGAAGATGCCTTCACATGTCGGGACTTATGATGGGAAGGGGGATCCGGACAATTTCTTACACTTGTTCGAAGGGGCTATCAAAATGCAAAAGTGGGTTATGCCGGTGGCCTGTCATATGTTTACATACACCCTACGGGATTCTGCTCGTATTTGGTGGAATGGGCAAAAGCCCGGTAGCATCGTCAACCTTGATGATCTCAAAGCTAAGTTCCGGTCACACTTCAGTCAAAAGAAGAAGTTCACAAGGACTCATTTAACGGTGCACAACATCAAACAAAAATATAACGAAAGTACCAGGGCCTTCGTTACTAGGTACACCGATGAGACCTTGCAAATTTTGGGTCTTCACGAAGATCAATGTATTTCTGGTTTCGTACATGGCCTTCGGAATCGGAGTTTGGTGGAGTTCTTGTCCGCTGACCTTCCGACAACTTACAAGGGGTTGACGGAAAAGACATATACTTGGATCGAAGCAAAAGAGGTGTCCACTAATGGGG
Source organism: Artemisia tridentata subsp. tridentata (assembly GCA_021014915.2). NCBI lineage: Eukaryota > Viridiplantae > Streptophyta > Magnoliopsida > Asterales > Asteraceae > Artemisia > Artemisia tridentata. Next base: position 17,678,106 of record CP139501.1, on the reverse strand, counting down.
CTCCGGTAGACAGAGATGGCAGCAACAGATTTTCGAAGCCTTCTTCGTGGGAAGGGTCCAAAAACAAGAGCAAGAACAAAGACAGGTTCTCTCCGTACAATAAAGGCCCGAACCATGGTCTGCTAAGCAGTCTGACGAAGTCTCCCAAGGAAATACTTGCTACAGAGAGGGCTGCCAAGGCTTTCGAAGCACCCCCTCGTATGACAAGTAAAGGCAGAAACAGGGATACCAGCAAATACTGTCACTTCCACGAAAACTATGGTCACGATACAAACAGTTGTAGAGAACTGAAGAAACAGATAGAGGAAGCTGTAAAGTCCGGGCAATTGGCACATTTGGTGAAGGGTATAAAGAAGGGAAAGGAAGAGATGACCGACAATCAACTGGCTAAAGACACTACTCCTCTCGAAGCCCCAATACTCATGGTCCATTGGGGCGAAACCAGCTTGAAGAGAAAGGTAACGGAGTGTAACGTAGTAGAGGAGGTAACTTTCCCTCCTCTTGCAGGTCAAATCCCTTCAAATGATCCGGTAGTCATCAAAGTCCTCATTTCCAACCGAAAAGTGAATAAAGCCTATATGGACTGTGGAAGCTCCTGCGAAATCATCTACGAGCACTGTTTCCTCAAGCTTAATCCTTCGATCAGGTCACAGTGAATTGGTTTGAAGATACCCTTGGTAGGCTTTTCTGGTGAACATTCGTGGCCTCTGGGAGAAGTTCCGTTGGAAATAACGATTGGAGAAGGCAAGCTCGCAAGGACAGAAACCCTCATGTTCGCCATCGTAAGGTACAGCTCTCCTTACAACTTGTTGATAGGAAGGACTGCCATGCAAAGAATGGGTATCGTAGTCTCCACCATACACGCAGCAGTAAAATTCCATACACCTTATGGGATAGGCACCATATTTTCCACTTACAATCAAGGACAAATGGGAGACAATGGTAAAAAGATTAGAGAAAGTCCAGAGGAGCCTCCGAAGGTCATCCTAAGTTATACAGATGCCGAAGAACGTATCGTGGTGAATGAGCTCTATCCAGAGCAAACGGTGGTAATCGGAAAGCAACTCCCTGCTAACTTCAAAATAGACTTGGAGAAGCTACTCAGAGCCAACAAAGACGTATTTGCATGGACGTATTCAGATATGACCGGGGTTCCCAGGACTCTTATGATCGATGGTAAGCCTTTCGGTACAGAGCATAAGCTTAACGAATACAAGCATGTTGAGCCCATTAAGCAAAAACGACGAAGCCTGGCACCAGAAAGAAATGCAGCCGCTTGTAAAGAGGTGGATGAGCTTGTACAAGCGGAAATTCTCAGAGAAGTAAAATATCAAACGTGGGTTGCTAATCCAGTCATGGTAAAGAAAAGCGATGGAGGGTGGCGTATGTGTGTTGACTTCACCGACATCAACAAAGCTTGCCCGAAGGACTGCTACCCTCTACCAGAAATTGATTGGAAGGTCGAATCCCTTTCGGGGTTCCGTTTGAAATGCTTTTTGGATGCTTACAAGGGGTATCACCAAATACAAATGGCAAAGGAGGATGAGGAGAAAACAGCCTTTTACACAGGAAAAGGGTGTCTATTGCTACAAGAAGATGCCTTTCGGCCTAAAAAATGCGGGGGCTACTTACCAACGTTTAGTAGACAAGGCTTTCCATAAACAAATTTGAAGGAACTTGGAAGCCTACGTCGTTGACATGGTAATAAAAAGTAGAACCGAAGAGGACCTCCTCTCTGACATTCAAGAGACCTTCGATCAATTACGGGAAATCAACATGAAGCTTAACCCCAAGAAGTGTTCCTTTGGCATGGAGGAAGGAAAATTCTTGGGGCATTTGATAACGAAGCAAGGGATTAAAGCCAACCCTTCGAAGGTTAAAGCCATAGCTGATCTTCAGGCTCCAAATTCATTAAAGGAAGTCGAAAGCCTCAACGGGAAGCTTGCGGCACTTAGCAGGTTCCTGTCGAAAGGGGCGGATCGGTCTTTGCCATTCTTCAAAACACTCAAAGGGTGCACAGATAAAAAGACTTTTCAATGGAGTTGTGAGGCGGAAGCAGCCTTCGAAAAGCTAAAGGAATTCATAGAAATCTTGCCAACACTTACAGCCCCAATCAAAGGCGAAGTGTTGTTCATGTACATCGCGGCTTCCTTCGAAAGCATCAGCGCGGTGCTTTCAACCAAAAGGGAAAGGAAACAAGTCCCAATATACTTTGTTAGCAGGGTTCTGCAAGGAGCTGAACTAAACTATCCGGAGTTGGAAAAGCTAGTCCTTACTTTGGTTTATGCTGCAAGATGCCTTAGAAGGTACTTTCAGGCTCATCCCATCACAGTATTGACTGACAAGCCTATCAGACAGATACTGTCAAAGCCTGAGAAATTAGGAAGGGTGGCTAAATGGGCTATCGAATTGGGAGAGCATGAGATAGACTACAAGGGTCGAAACTCCGTCAAAGGTCAGGTACTTGCGGGTTTTCTAGCTGAAACACCTTCCGGACCTAGCCAAGATAAAGAGGTTCCTAAGCAACAGCCTTCGAAGACGATCGAGGGATGGAAGCTGTACACAGATGGAGCCTCAAGCTCCGATGGTTCTGGAGCAGGGTTAATGTTGGTTAGTCCGAAAGGAAAGGAGTATACTTATGCATTGCGCTTCGAATTCGAAGCCACCAACAATGAAGCTGAGTATGAAGCTCTATTAGCCGGCCTTCGACTAGCAAAAGAAATGGATGTTCAGAATCTGTCCATTTTCGTAGATTCCCAGTTGGTTGCTAATCAAGTCAAGGGCTCTTATGAAGCAAGACAGCCCACCATCAAGCGATATTTGGAAAAGGCTAAGGAACTTCTTCAAGGTTTTGAAACCTATGATATAGTACATGTCCGCAGAAATCAAAACAAGAAAGCAGATGCCCTAAGCAAGTTGGCCTCAATGGCATTTGCTCACTTAACGAAAGAGGTTCTGGTAGAAGTATTGGCTGATAGGTCAATTGAACGAAGCGAAGTTTCTGACATCGTACCCGAGGAAGGCACTAACTGGATGACTCCGATTAGGGAGTATTTGATCAGCGGTATCCTGCCGGAAGACCCTAAACTAGCTCGAAAGGTCCGGATCAAAGCTCCCCAATATAGACTTATTGGGGATAACCTATATAGGAGATCCTTCTTATCCCCATGGCTTCGTTGTGTGGGACCAAAACAGGCTTCGAATATCATATATGAAGTTCACGAAGGATCTTGCGGATTGCATGCAGGCCCTCGCTCCGTTGTCTCAAAAGTAATGAAGCTTGGGTATTATTGGCCATCCATGCACAGGGATGCAATAGAAATAATACAAAAGTGCGAAGCATGTCAGATCCACTCCAAAGTCCCGAGAATGCCTAAACAAGACATGACCTCCGTTACGTCAGCATGGCCTTTCTGCCAATGGGGAATTGACATAGTCAGACCCCTACCAGTTGCTCCAGGTGGAGTAAAATTTTTGGTAGTAGCTATAGACTATTTTACCAAATGGGTTGAAGTGAAGCCTTTGGCATCAGTAACAAGAAGGCATATGGAGAAATTCGTATGGGAACACATAATCTGTCGTTTCGGTGTCCCTCACATTATAATCTCCGACAATGGAAAGCAGTTTGCCGAAGGGGTGTTCCCAACCTTCTGCGAAGGCCTGAAGATCAAACAGTCATTCACTTCCGTTTATCACCCCCAAGGTAATGGACAAGTAGAAGTCACAAACCGGGATATCATAGAAGGAATTGAAAAGAGATTGGGACGAAGCCAGCATGGGTGGGTAGACGAGCTACCCCAAGTTCTGTGGGCACATAGGACACACCCCAAGTCAAGCCACGGGGAGACTCCTTTTAGCCTTACTTATGGAACGGAAGCTGTTATACCCTCCAAAATAAGCATCGAAACAGAACGCATTGTGAACTTTGAAGAAAAGACAAATGGCGAAAGGATTCGAGAAAATCTTGATCTTCTAGAAGAAAGAAGAGAAATAGCTTCGATCAGAGAGGCTATCCACAAACAGAAGATTGAAAAGTACTATAACAACCGAGTTCGACCCTCCACGCTCAAGCCAGGTGAATATGTCCTTCGTCTGAATAGTGCAAGCAAGGCCGAATACGAAGGAAAGCTAGGGCCAACATGGGAAGGACCCTACGTTATATCAGAAGCCTACGGCAACGGCGCGTACAAGCTCGCAACGCTTAAAGAAGAAGTAATGGATAGAACTTGGAACGGTACTAACCTCCGTAAGTTTTACATATAAAACTTACTACAAAAAAACACTCAGCTTGTTTTTACAATTTCATGTAACGCATTCTTCTCATCTGGGGAAAGAAGCATTAATGGTAGGCGTCTTAGTATTCATTTCTTAAAATGATGTAATCCTCCCTACCCAATTAATGATATAACGCATTTCCCTCAAATCTCTTGTTTCGTTCTTTACAACAAAGATTTGTCCAGCCAAGTAGTAAAAAAGTTTCAATATCGAAAGATGTAACAAGGCACATACCTTGTATATAAATAACATCCAGTATAATTCACATTAACTTTCCTATGAAGTCTTAGGGTATTAAAAGCCCTCTGCTACTTAAGGATAAAGACGGAGTGGGTCGCGACCCTCTGTCGCAGTCAAATTATATGATTGCCTAAAATCTTGGTCCAAAATACACACAATAAGGTTATAACCTTAGGTTGTATGTGTATGCTCTTGAAATGAGCGTAAGAGAAGATAAACATGACAATAAAAGTGGGACATATTCCACTAAATTAGCATAAACAAAAACTAAGTATAGTTTTAGCTATCACAATCAGAAAAAGGACAATTGTCTAAAGATACGGGTCGAAGCCCAGCAACATAAAAGATAAATTGTTCAAGCAGGAACAAGGATAAATTATCTAAAACAAGTAATACGTCAGGGAATCATTTCAAGGTTGAGTAGAGTTGGACTTCCTTGTTGAGGATGCAGGTTGAATCTTCATAGGCTTCTTGGCCAAAAGCTCCTCTATGGGAGCCAATGGGTCTTTGGTTACCTCGGCAAGATAAGGGTACTTTGTTGAAGTAAACGCATCACCAGCCTCATTAAACTCTCGCTCAGAGTCTGGGCGATAGTAAGACACCTCTGAAAGAACAACTTGTTTCTTTGTCTCGGCAATTTCTTCCAACGTAGTGCAAGTTCCGTAGAAGATAGCTGCGTTCACAAGTCTCCCAATAACTTCCCCCACCTCATCACTACGGTACAACTCCATCGCCACATGAGTAACAACTCTCGAAACTACCTCAGCTCGGTCTCTCTCCAAGATTTGAAGTTGGGATCTAAGGTCATTAAGCTTATCACAAAGGTTGATCTCCTGTTCAGCCAACCTAGACCTTTCGACCTCCAAGCTTGTACATTTAGACTCTAGCGCGGCAATTTAGGCTCTATAAATGGAAACTTTGGACTCTTCAACCTTCAACTTGTTGCATCTCGCCTGGGATTCTTTCAATTGACTTTCGAGGCTGTCAATTTTGACTCGCATATCTTGTACGAAGGGATTCTTCTCAAAGTCCTCCATCACTTCTTTACACTTAGACTCCAATTCATCATGTTCTTGATCCCTAGCTTTTTCTTTAGCTAAAATATCATCCATTTTCACTCTCACATCCAACATCGTTTGCATCAATTCCCTTGTTCTCGAATTAAGATGATTATCCAACACAGCCTGCCTAGCGTAACTTTTGGAGTGAAAGTCGCAAAGCTCTTCAATAGACATGTTATCCAAGGCTCTTTTCCAACTGGTAGGTATCTGATGATGTACCCTCCTAACGGGTCGAAGGACTCCCCTTCGAGCCTGTAGAAAGCCCTCTCTTCGGAGGCCCAGGTTAATCTCCTTAACACGTTTCATTGGCGTAAAACCATTCGCCTGCGAATGGTTACCATGTGGGAATCCGCCAATCGAAGCCCTAAGCCCTTCGGGGTATTCCTGACGAAGGGACTAACACGAAGGATCATCCAGACCTGGTCAAACCCACGTCTCCTCTATCCTTTGGCTTCCCGCCAAAACAGAGATCGTGGGCTACAAAGCCCTAGCGGTTACCACTTTCCATGGGACGCCCCCATGATCTCCGAACTATGTGCAACCGCCCACTATGTCCTATTTCTCCCCTATAAATAGCATAGTCGGGCCAAGAACAATGTAAGTAATTTCGAGTTAATTCACAAGTTAACTTCACTCTCTAAATTTACGACCTACATTACCATCACACATACTTACTCGCACGCCGGAGGTGGTTCGCAGGGTCCAACCCCTGCGCAATCACTTAACGTAGTGTCTTTGTATTTCTTATTCTCAGGTTAAGAACAAGCTTGGCGCAATCTCAACACCCCATTATTCCTTTGATCACCATCGAAGGCTTGGTTGACAAATATTTGTTCAATCAGTGGCGCCATCCGTGGGACCGCTACAATTGGTCTCGTTATTTCCGAGCTTTTAACCTACCAACCAATTTCACTATTATTCCGGCATGGATCAAGGGAGAGAAGATACTCCCCCACCGGGCTTCTCTACCTTAACACCAATACCAGTCGACGAACCTAACAACCTTCCCCCAATAACTGCCTCCACCTTCACAACACGTTCTCACCCAGAAATCACAACCAACAATCATGCTTCGACATCAGCCAACCCAGAACCTGTCATTAGCCCAGCCTTTGTCGAAGCCAACCATGAAGTGTTAGAAACCCTTTTAAGGGCTCGCAACAGGCAAGTCAGGAATGCTGAGGTACGAAAGGAGTTGGAATACTCGAGTGAAGAGTATGATGAGGAAATGGAGATGGAACCTAGGCCTCCGACCCAAGGACCAACCCTATCTGCCTTAAGGATTGGTTCTCCAGTTGGCCGAAGGCTAAGCAAAAGGTCTGTTGGTTTCGAAGGGGTCCCCGAGAGGGCTCCGACAAGACGAGAAGGGGCGGTTGCCGAAGGCTCCAACGGTAGGAGTCAGCTTAGGGAAGAAAGGGAGGTGACTTTACCTCCATTGCTAGCCGCTCATCTTGGAAGAACTGAAGCCGGGGTTCCGTTGCAGCCCTCTCACGCGTCAGGCGTAGAAGGCAATCCGTCTACAATCAATATGGGAGGAAATCTTCCTCCCAATGGTATGTACCCCCCGTTCCAAACTCAGTCTTATCCTCAAAATTTATATCCTCCTATAAATGGACAGCCCAATAACCCAAGCTTCCCTCAAAAATATGGGAGCATGCCCTTCGGCCACCCTATGGCGTACCCTCCATACGCCATGGGAAACAGTTACCCGTTCGCCATGAGCACACCTTATCAGTCCTACCCAGGCCAAACTCCTATGGGAATGCCCCCAAACAGCAATCCATACAATACAGTCCCCATGTACGCACCACCTTATAATTGTCTATATTCAGACCTTATGGGTCCAGCTACACCCTTCGTTAGGTGGATAGAAGATTACCCATTGCCTGATGGTTTGAAGATGCCTTCACATGTCGGGACTTATGATGGGAAGGGGGATCCGGACAATTTCTTACACTTGTTCGAAGGGGCTATCAAAATGCAAAAGTGGTTATGCCGGTGGCCTGTCACATGTTTACATACACCCTTCGGGATTCTGCTCGTATTTGGTGGAATGGGCAAAAGCCCGGCAGCATTGTCAATCTTGATGATCTCAAGGCTAAGTTCCGGTCACACTTCAGTCAGCAAAAGAAATTCACAAGGACTCATTTAACGGTGCACAACATCAAACAAAAGGAGAATGAAAGCACCAGGGCCTTCGTTACTAGGTACACCGATGAGACTTTGCAAATTTTGGGTCTTCACGAAGATCAACGTATTTCTGGTTTCGTACATGGCCTTCGGAATCGGAGTTTGGTGGAATTCTTATCCACTGACCTTCCGACAACTTACAAGGGCCTGACCGAGAAGACGTACACTTGGGTCGAAGCCAAAGAGGTATCCACTGATGGGGCTCCGATAGATAAGGATAGCAACAACAAGTTTTCGAAGCATTCCGCGTGGGAAGGGTCCAAGAACAAGAACAAGAACAGAGATAGGTTCTCTCCGTACAACAAAGGCCCCAACCATGGTTTGTTGAGCAATCTAACGAAGTCTCCAAAGGAAATACTTGCTACGGAGAGGGTAGCCAAAGCCTTCGAAACGCCTCCCCATATGACAAGTAAGGTAAAGAACAGGGATACCAGCAAGTACTGTCACTTCCACGAAAATTATGGTCACGACACAAACAGTTGTAGAGAGTTGAAGAAACAGATAGAGGAAGCTGTGAAGTCCGGGCAATTAGCACATTTGATTAAAGGTATAAAGAAGGAAAAGGAAGAGACAATCGACACCACTCCCCCCGAAGCCCCCATACTCATGGTCCGATGGGGCGAAGCCAGCTTGAAAAGAAAGGTAACAGAGGGCAATGGAGTTGGGGAGGTAACTTTTCCTCCTCTCGCAGGTCAAATCCCTTCAAATAATCCGGTCGTAATCAAAGTCCTCATTTCCAACCGGGAAGTGAATAGAGCCTATATGGACTGCGGAAGCTCCTGCGAAATCATCTACGAGCACTGTTTCCTCAAGCTCAATTCTACAATCAGGTCACAACGAATTGATTCGAAGATACCTTTGGTAGGGTTTTCTGGCGAGCATTCATGGCCTCTGGGAGAAGTTCCGTTGGAAATAACGATTGGAGAAGGCAAGCTCACAAGGACAGAAACCCTCATGTTCGCTATCGTAAGGTCCAGCTCTCCTTACAATTTGTTGATAGGAAGGACCGCAATGCAAAAAATGGGAATCGTAGTCTCTACCATACATGCAGCGGTAAAATTCCATACACCATATGGGATAGGCACCGTCCTCTCCACTTACAATCAAGAACATACGGGAGATAACCTCAAAAAGATTAGAGAGAATCCTGAGGAGCCTCCGAAGGTTATCCTAAGCTGTACAGACGCCGAAGAACGTATCATAGTGAATGAGCTCTATCCAGAGCAAACGGTGGTAATCGGAAAGCAACTCCCTACTAACTTCAAAGCAGACTTGGAGAAGCTTCTCAAAGCCAATAAAGATGTATTCGCGTGGACGTATTCAGATATGACCGGGGTTCCTAGGACTCTCATGATCGATGGCAAGCCTTTCGGCACAGAACATAAGCTTAACGAGTTCAAGCACATTGAACCAATTAAGCAAAAACGACGAAGCCTAGCACCAGAAAGAAGTGCAGCCGCCTGTAAAGAGGTAGACGAACTTGTACAAGCCGGAATCCTCAGAGAAGTGAAATACCAAACCTGGGTTGCTAACCCAGTAATGGTAAAGAAAAGCGATGGAGGGTGGCGTATGTGTGTTGACTTCACCGACATCAACAAAGCCTGCCCGAAGGACTGCTACCCTCTACCAGAAATTGATTGGAAGGTCGAATCCCTTTCAGGGTTCCGTTTGAAATGCTTTCTTGATGCCTACAAAGGGTATCACCAAATACAAATGGCAAAGGGGGACGAGGAGAAAACAGCCTTTTACACAGGAAAGGGTGTCTATTGTTACAAGAAAATGCCCTTCGGCTTAAAGAACGCAGGGGCTACTTATCAACGATTAGTGGACAAGGCCTTCCATAAGCAAATTGGAAGAAACTTGGAAGCCTACGTCGATGACATGGTAATCAAAAGCAGAACTGAAGAGGACCTCCTCTCTGACATTCAAGAAACCTTCGATCAATTACGGGCAATCAACATGAAACTTAACCCCAAAAAGTGTTCCTTTGGCGTGGAGGAAGGGAAATTCTTGGGGCATTTGATAACGAAGCAAGGGATTAAAGCCGATCCTTCGAAAGTTAAAGCCATCACCGATCTTCAGGCTCCAAAGTCATTAAAGGAAGTCCAAAGCCTCAATGGGAAGCTTGCGGCACTCAGCAGGTTCCTTTCAAAAGGGGCAGACCGTTCTTTACCGTTCTTCAAAACACTCAAAGGGTGCACAGATAAGAAGACTTTCCAATGGAGTTGCGAGGCGGAAGCAGCTTTCGAAAAGCTAAAAGAATTCATAAAAATCTTACCAACACTGACGGCCCCAATCAAAGGCGAAGTGTTGTTCTTATACATTGCGGCTTCCTTCGAAAGCATCAGCGCGGTGCTTTTAGCCGAAAGGGAAAAGAAACAAGTCCCAATATACTTTGTTAGCAGGGTTCTACAAGGAGCTGAGCTAAACTATCCGGAGTTGGAAAAGCTAATCCTTGCTTTGGTTTATGCTGCGAGGCGCCTTCGAAGATACTTTCAGGCTCATCCCATCACAGTCTTGACTGATAAGCCTATCAGACAAATATTGTCGAAACCCGAGAAATCAGGAAGGGTAGCCAAATGGGCCATTGAATTGGGAGAGCATGAAATAGAATATAAAGGTCGAAATTCCGTCAAGGGCCAAGTACTGGCGGATTTCCTAGCAGAAACGCCCTCCGGACCTAGCCAAGACAAGGAGGTCCCTAAGCGACAGCCTTCGAAAACGATCGAAGGATGGAAGCTGTACACAGATGGAGCCTCAAGTTCTGATGGTTCGGGAGCAGGTTTAATGTTGGTCAGCCCGGAAGGAAAAGAGTATACTTATGCACTCTGATTTGAGTTCGAAGCCACCAACAACGAAGCCGAATACGAAGCTCTGCTAGCGGGACTTCGACTAGCAAAAGAAATGGAACTTCAAAATCTGTCCATTTTCGTAGATTCCCAACTAGTCGCCAATCAAGTCAAGGGCTCCTATGAAGCAAGACAGCCCACCATCAAACAGTATCTGGAAAAGACTAAGGAACTTCTCCAAGGTTTCGAAACCTATAATATTGTACATGTTCACAGAAATCAGAACAAGAAAGCAGATGCCCTAAGCAAATTGGCGTCAATGGCGTTCGCTCATTTAACAAAGGAGGTTCTGGTAGAAGTATTGGCTGATAGGTCGATCGAACGAGGCGAAGTTTCAGACATTGTCATTGAGGAGGGCACCAACTGGATGACTCCAATTAGGGAGTACTTGATCAGCGGCATCTTGCCAGAGGACCCTAAACTAGCTCGAAAGGTCCGTATAAAAGCTCCCCAATATAGACTTATTGGGGATAATCTATACAGGAAATCTTTCTTATCACCGTGGCTTCGTTGTGTGGGACCAAAGCAGGCTTCAAGTATCATATACGAAGTTCACGAAGGCTCTTGCGGGTTACATGCAGGTCCTCGCTCTGTTGTCTCAAAAGTAATGAAGCTCGGGTATTATTGGCCATCCATGCACAGGGATGCCATGGAAATAATACAAAAGTGTGAAGCATGCCAGATCCATTCCAAGGTCCCAAGAATGCCTAAGCAAGACATGACCTCCGTTACGTCAGCATGGCCTTTCTGCCAATGGGGAATTGACATAGTCGGACCCCTTCCAGTTGCTCCAGGGGGAGTAAAGTTTTTGGTTGTAGCCATAGACTACTTTACCAAATGGGTTGAAGCGAAGCCCTTGGCATCAGTGACAGGAAGACATATGGAGAAATTCGTATGGGAACACATAATCTGTCGTTTCGGTGTCCCCCACATTATCATCTCCGACAATGGAAAGCAGTTTGCCGAAGGGGTGTTCCCAACCTTCTGCGAAGGTCTTAAGATCAAACAGTCATTCACTTCCGTTTATCATCCCCAAGGTAATGGACAAGTAGAAGTTACGAACTGGGATATCATAAAAGGAATCGAAAAGAGATTGGGACGAAGCCATCATGGGTGGGTAGACGAATTGCCCCAAGTCTTGTGGGCACATAGGACGCACCCTAAGTCAAGCCACGGGGAGACTCCTTTTAGCCTCACCTATGGAACGGAAGCTGTTATACCCTCTGAAATAAGCATCGAAACGGAACGCATCGTGAACTTTGAAGAATGGTCAAATAATGAAAAGGTTCGAGAAAATCTTGACCTTCTGGAAGAAAGAAGAGAAATAGCTTCGATCAGGGAGGCTGCCCACAAACAGAAGATTGAAAAGTACTATAACAGCCGAGTTCGACCTTCCACACTCAAGCCAGGTGACTATGTCCTTCGTCTGAATAGCGCAAGCAAGGCTGAATACGAAGGAAAACTAGGGCCAACATGGGAAGGACCCTACGTTATATCAGAAGCCTACGGCAATGGCGCGTACAAGCTCGCAACGCTTAAAGGGGAAGTCATGGATAGAACTTGGAACGGTACTAACCTTCGTAAGTTTTACATATAAAACTTACTACTCATCTTGTTTTTCAAATTTCATGTAACGCATTCTTCTCATTCGGGGAAAGAAGCATTAATGGTAGGTGTCCTAGTATTCATTTCTTAAAATGATGTAATCCTCCCTACCCAATTAATGATATAACGCATTTCCCTCAAATCTCTTGTTTCGTTCTTTACAACAAAGATTTGTCCAGCCAAGTAGTGTAAAAGTTTCAATGTCGAAGGATGTGGCAAGGCACAAGCCTTGTATATATGTAACATCCAGTATAATTCACATTAACTTTCCTATGAAGTCTCAGGGTATTAAAAGCCCTTTGCTACTTAAGGATAAAGGCGGAGTGGGTCGCGACCCTCTGTCGCAATCAAATTATACGATTGCTTAAAATCTTGGTCCAAAATACACACAATAAGGTTATAACCTTAGGTTGTATGTGTACGCTCTTGAAGTAAGCGTAAGAGAAGATAAACATGACAAAAAAAAAGTGGGACATATTCCACTAAATTATGACGAACAAAGGCTACGTGAAGTCTTAGTCACAAAAAGGACGGTTGTCTAAAGTTACTGGTCGAAGCCCAGCGACACAAAAGATAAATTGTTCAAACAGAAATAAAAGATAAAATTATAGCATGGTGGGGACCATTTCAAGGTAGAGCAGAGTTGGATTTCCTTGTTGAGGATGAAGGTTGGATCTTCATAGGCTTCTTTGCCAACAACTCCTCAATTGAAGCCAATGGATCTTTGGTCACTTCGGAAAGATATGGGTACTTTGTTGAAATAAAAGCATCACCAGCTTCATCAAACTCTCGCTCCGAATTGGGGCGATAGTAAGACACCTCCGACAGAACAATGGGTTTCTTTGTTTTGGCAACTTCTTCCAAGGCGGTGCACGTCCCGTAGAAGATGGCTGCGTTCACAAGCCTCCCAATAACTTCCCCTACCTCATCGCTACGATACAATTCCATAGCAACATGAGGAACAACTCTTGAAACTACCTCAGCTCGGTCCCTCTCCAAGATTTGCAGCTGAGATTCAAGATCATGGAGTTTATCAACCACGTTACTCTCCTGCTCAGCTAACCTAGACCTTTCAATCTCCAGGCTTGTACATTTAGACTCAAGCGCGGCAATTTGGGCTCTATAGATGGAAACTTTGGACTCCTCAACCTTCAATTTATTACACCTCTCCTGGGATTCTTTCAGTTGGATTTCGAGTCTGTTAATTTTGACCCGCATATCTCGTACGAAGGGATTCTTCTCAAAGTCCTCCATCACCTCTTTACACTTAGCCTCCAACTTATCATATCCCTGATCCTTAGCTTTTTCTTTAGCTAAAATAGCATCCATTTTTACCCTCGCATCCAACAATGTTTGCATTAATTCCCTTGTTCGTGAATTAAGATGATTATCCAAAACAACCTGCCTAGCGTAACTTTTGGAGTGAAAATCGCAGAGTTCTTCAATAGACATGTTATTCAAAACTCCTTTCCAGCTGGTAGGCGTCATTTTGTCAACCAATTGTCGACAGGCATGCGCAGTAGGAAGTTCCGCAACATCGGGAAGGCCTGAAAAAGCATAGAACACAAGTTATATGGCGAATGGCTTTCGATAGGTATGAAAGATGTTAGCTTACTTGGAGTAGGATCACAAGGGATCGTTAGAGGAGTGGGTATAAAAGTTTTAGAGTGTGATCCTTTGGCTTTCACAACTCTCGTTGGAAGACTGGGAAGGGCTAATTTCCTCTTTGGAGGACTCCTTACAGACATGACGGCCTTCGCTCTACTACTTCTCTTGCTTGAAACACCGGAGGACCTTGCGAGCCTCGTTTGAAATTCCTTGATAAGGGGGTCATCGGAATCTGCAACAGTTTCTACAAACGGCGGGGTTTCGTCATTCTCAATTGACATAGATGGAGAACCTACCCCATAGCTTGTTTCTTCTGGCTCTTTGGGGACAAAACTAACTTCTCTAACACCACGAGCCATGACGAAGTTCCTGAATGCCATCCCTACAGAGATACAACGAGAAGAGATAAATATCATCAGATAAGTAATTTACTTTATTTTAATAGGTATGCGCATACTTTTCCCATTGCAGATTATAGCAGGTTCCAGTGGAGAGCCTTCCCAATGATCTACAATCCCCGCCATAAACAGTATCGGCTCAGGAAAAGTTTGCACGTCAAATGGGTGACGTTCAAGACGTTGATAAAGGGGATAGCTTCTGACGAAGTGTGGCAAAGGATCATCAAAACGTTTCTCGTCAAAACGAAAGTCTTTGTCTAGCAACGCTGGATACTTGGGAGGTATGATAGTGTCTTGCACATAGAAAATCAAACCTTTCCATTTTCTTATGTTGGCAAAAGGTTTTGTTATTAAGCAGGGAACATCAGGTTCACTTCTTTTGCCTAAAGTTAACCAATCACCACCAGGGCAAAGGTTGGTAAAACCTCTAAGCACATTAAGCGTGGGTTCATAGCCATAAGCTTTGCATACAACAATGTAGGTGGTTAGTTTAGCCAGGCCAAACGGGTTCAACCTAGAGATATGTACTTGATAATACTGTAAAAATTCTAAGATTAGTGGATGAATAGGAATCCTAAAGTTGGATTCCGTAAAAGCATGAACATACAACCCAACATATCCAGCAGGGGCATCAAAGATACGTTGGTTTTTGTTTGGTAACATAATTTTAACTTCTTTGGGAATAGGGTATTTCCCTAAAAACTCCATTAAAGCCTGTTCCGATAAGGAACATTTTTGCTGCCTGATAATCCTTTTGGCTGCCATACTCATATTGTATTTGTAACAATGAGAACGAGGTGGGATAAGTACCTTAAAATTTTTGAAGAAGCACAAAGCACCGTTCTGTGTATGTGTATTTTGGGCGCAACCAAAAAGAATGATCAAGTAGGGGCTAGAAAGAGTTTATTTATTGGAAATTTACCCTAACCGTCCACGTGTACTCATAGTTTGAGACTTTGAGTAGAATACGGATTCCAAACCATTTTTCAATTTTGAAAAGAAGTTTGAAATTACCGATATAGTAGCTGCTGCAGCCTAGGGTGTAGTAGGTGGAGAGTTATTAGCCGCATTTATTGCGCATAATTTCTTTAAGCACTTATCTTTATCTCGTTCGGCTTTGTGACAGAGAGAATAGAGTGTAGCAGATTTTTTGAGTCGAAAGCAATTTATACTCGTACGTATATATCGCCTTCGACTGGGGGGCTTGATGATGTACCCTCCTAACGGGTCGAAGGACTCCCCTTCGAGCCTGTAGAAAGCCCTCTCTTCGGAGGCCCAGGTTAATCTCCTTAACACGTTTCATTGGCGTAAAACCATTCGCCTGCGAATGGTTACCATGTGGGAATCCGCCAATCGAAGCCCTAAGCCCTTCGGGGTATTCCTGACGAAGGGACTAACACGAAGGATCATCCAGACCTGGTCAAACCCACGTCTCCTCTATCCTTTGGCTTCCCGCCAAAACAGAGATCTTGGGCTACAAAGCCCTAGCGGTTACCACTTTCCATGGGACGCCCCCATGATCTCCGAACTATGTGCAACCGCCCACTATGTCCTATTTCTCCCCTATAAATAGCATAGTCGGGCCAAGAACAATGTAAGTAATTTCGAGTTAATTCACAAGTTAACTTCACTCTCTAAATTTACGACCTACATTACCATCACACATACTTACTCGCACGCCGGAGGTGGTTCGCAGGGTCCAACCCCTGCGCAATCACTTAACGTAGTGTCTTCGTATTTCTTATTTTCAGGTTAACAACAAGCTTGGCGCAATCTCAACACCCCATTATTCCTTTGATCACCATCGAAGGCTTGGTTGACAAATATTTGTTCAATCAGTATCATTTTGTCAACCAATTGTCGACAGGCATGTGCATTGGGAAGTTCCACAACATCAGGAAGGCCTAAAAAAGAAAGGAAAACAAGTTATATGATGCACGACATTTGATACGCATGAAAGATGCTAGCTTACTTGGAGTAGGATCGTTAGGAATCGTTAGAGGGGTGGGTATAAAGGTTTTGGAGTGCGATCCTTTGGGCTTCACAACTCTCGCTGGAGGAGTAGGGAGGGCTAATTTCCTCTTCGGAGGGTTCCTTACAGACATGGCAGCCTTTGCTTTCCTACTTCTCTTATCTGAAACACCGGAGGACCTTGCGAGCCTCGTTTGAAATTCCTTGATAAGGGGATCATCGGAATCTGCAACAGTTTCCACGAACTGGGGAGTTTTGTCATTCTCAATTGACATGGATGGAGAACCTATCCCGTAGCTTACATTTTCTAGCTCTTTAGGGACAAAACTAACTTCCCTAGTACCACGAGCCACAACGAAGTTCCTGAATGCCATCCCTACAGAAAAACAAAAAGGAGAGATAAATATCATCAGATAAGTCATTTACTTTATTTTAATAGGCATGCACATACTTTTCCCATTGCAGATTATAGCAGGTTCCAGTGGAGAGCCTTCCCAATGATCTACAATCCCCGCCATAAATAGTATCGGCTCAGGAAATGTTTGCACGTCAAATGGGTAACGTTCAAGATGTTGGTAGAGGGGATAGCTTCTAACAAAGTGTGGCAAAGGATCATCAAAGCGTTTCTCGTCTAAACGAAAGTCTTTGTCAAGCAATGCTGGATATTTGGGAGGTATGATAGTGTCTTGCACATAGAAAAACAAACCTTTCCATTTTCTTATGTTGGCAAAAGGTTTTGTTACTAAACAGGGAACATCAAGATCACTTCTTTTACCTAAGGTTAACCAATCACCACCAGGGCAAAGGTTGATAAAGCCTCTAAGCACGTTAAGCGTGGGCTCATAACCATAGGCTTTGCATACGACAATGTAGGTGGTTAGTTTGGCTAAGCCAAATGGGTTCAACCTGGAAATATGTACTTGATAATACTGTAAAAATTCTAAGATTAGTGGATGAATAGGAATCCTAAAGTTGGATTCTGTAAAAGCGTGAACATATAACCCAACATACCCAGTTGGAGCGTCAAAAATACTTTGGTTTTTGTTTGGGAGTATCACTTGATACTTTTTTAGTATGGGATATTTTCAAAGAAATCCGCCAACGCCTGTTCTGATAAGGTACACTTTTGTTGCCTAATGGTTCTTTTTGCCGCCATACTCATCTTGTATTTGTAACAATAAGAACAAGGGAGGGTAATTACCTTCGATCTTAGGAGAATCACAAAGCACAGTACTGTGTATGTGTATTTCGAGCGCAAGGAAAAAGTATGATCAGGTAGGGATAAGCAAAAGATTATGTATCCCTATTAAAAAAGTTTACCCTGACCGTCCACGTGTAAGATACAGACTCAAAGCTCCTCTTTCAATTTTGAAAAGAAGTTCGGAGATACCGATATCTTGGCAGCTGTATTCAATAGCGTGGTAATTACCTATTTATTATCCGCATTTATTGCATATTTTGGTTAAATACTTATCCTTATTCCATTTGAATTTGTAACGGAAAGGATAGAGTGTGACATGTTTTTAGAGTCGAAGGCAATACATACTCGTACGTATATATCACTTTCGACTGGGGGGCTTGATGATGTACCCTCCTAACGGGTCGAAGGACTCCTCTTCGAGCCTGTAGAAAGCCCTCCCTTCGGAGGCCCAGGTTAATCTTCTAACACGTTTCATTGGCGTAAAACCATTCGCCTGCGAACTGGTTACCATGTGGGAATCAGCCAATCGAAGCCCTAAGCCCTTCGGGGTATTCCTGACGAAGGGACTAACACGAAGGACCATCCTGACCTGGTCAAACCCACGTCTCCTCTTCCCTTTGGCTTTCCCGCCAAAACAGAGATCGTGGGCCACAAAGCCCTAGCGGTTACCACTTTCCATGGGATGCCCCCATGATCTCCGAACAATGTGCAACCGCCCACTATGTCCTATTTCTCCCCTATAAATAGCATGGTCGGGCCAAAACAAAGTAAGTTAACTTCACTCTCTCAATTTACGACCTATATTACCATTACACATACTTACTCGCACGCCGGAGGTGGTTCGCAGGGTCCAACCCCTGCGCAATCACTTAACGTAGTGTCTTCGTATTTCTTATTTTTAGGTTAAGAACAAGCTTGGCACAATCTCAACACCCCATTATTCCTTTGATCACCATCGAAGGCTTGGTTGGCAATTATTTGTTCAATCACCCTGCTTTAAGCTTCATGAGACCTTTTGGTTCTCATGTTACTATCCTTAATACCAAAGACCAACTAGGAAAGTTTGATGGGAAATCTGAGGAAGGTTTCTTTGTTGGTTATTCTCTGCACAGTAAGGCTTTTAGGGTATACAATACAAGCACCAAGCATGTAGAAGAAAATCTGCACATAGAATTTTTGGAGAATAAACCAAATGTTGCAGGTGTAGGTCCAGATTGGATCTTTGATATTGACAGTCTTTCAGATTCCATGAATTATGTGCCTGTTATAGGTACAAATACTAACAATGATGCAGGTTCAGAGGAGGAAGATGATGATTGCATTTTCATACCAGTCATGGAAGAAAGTCCTGTGAATGAGTCTTCTACAAAGAAAGATGATATTCCTTCATCAAGTGGTGTAGACAAAGAGAAAGATGCTCCTGAAACAAGTGGTCAGAATGGTAAAGAAGCTGAAAATCCAACGAGCAGTACCAATAGAGTTAGTACTGATCAGACACAAGTTCCAATTGCTAAGCAAAATAATGATGCTGCTGGACCAAGTCTACCTCATCTTGATTCACCAGTTGATACTGCTTCTCAAGTTGATAAGTTTGATTTCTTTGGAGATGGTCTGCAAAACATGCCTACCAGCTATGCAGCTCCTTCTACTCCCCATACTATTGTACATAGGAATCATCCACTTACCAATATCATAGGAGATGTACAATCTGGAGTCAAGACCAGAAGGCAAATACAAGACCCAGATCATCATGGATTTCTCAGTGTGGTATATGAGGAGAAACATCATGAAGATGAGCATGAGTGTATGTTTGTATGTTTTTTATCTCAGATTGAACCCAAGAATGTGCTAAAGGCTTTAGATGAATCAAGTTGGGTTAAAGCTATGCAAGAAGAGCTACTTCAATTCAAAATTCAGAATGTTTGGGTTCTGGTTGATCTACCAAAGGGAATGAGAGTGATTGGTACAAAGTGGGTATTCAGGAACAAGAAGGATGAGAGGGGCATTGTGATAAAGAATAAAGCAAGATTGGTTGCTCAAGGCTATACTCAGGAAGCGGGTATAGATTATGAGGAAGTTTTTGCTCCAGTTGCCAGGATTGAAGCAATAGGATTATTTCTTGCTTATGCTTCATTTATGGGATTTATGGTCTATCAAATGGATGTGAAAAGTGCCTTTCTGTATGGTACTATTGATGAAGAGGTTTATGTTTCACAACCTCCAGGTTTTATTGACCCAGAGCATCCTGACAAGGTTTATAAGGTGGTGAAAGCTCTATATGGACTGCATCAGGCTCCAAGAGCTTCGTATGAAACTCTTGCTAAATATCTTCTGAAGAATGGGTTTCATAGAGGAAAAAATGATCAAACTCTCTTTATTAAAAAGAACAAGGGTGATATTCTACTGGTACAAGTCTACGTAGATCACATCGTTTTTGGTTCTACAAAGAAACAGATGTGTAAGGAGTTTGAAAAGCTGATGAAAGACCAATTTCAGATGAGTTCTATGGGAGAGCTTACCTTCTTTCTAGGTCTTCAAGTACAGCAAAAGTCAGATGGTATATTTATCTCTCAGGATAAATATGTTGGTGAAATATTGAGGAAATTCCAATTCACAGATGCCAAGGTTGCTAGTACACCAGTTGGCAAGGAGACACATTTGCTATTAAAGGATCACAGTGGTGAAGATGTGGATGTGCACATGTATAGATCTATGATTAGGTCTCTGATGTACCTTACATCATCTAGGCCTGACATTATGTTTGCTGTTTGTGCCTGTGCAAGATTCCAAGTAAATCCTAAGGTGTCTCATCTTACAGCAGTAAAAAGAATCTTCAAATAACTTAAAGGTCAGCCTAACTTGGGGCTATGGTATCCTAAAGAGTCTGCATTTGATCTAGTGGCATTCTCTGATTCTGATTATGCTGGTGCTAGCATGGATAGAAAGTCTACAACAGGTGGTTGTCAGTTCTTAGGTCAAAGATTAATCTCTTAGCAGTGTAAGAAGCAGACTATGGTGGCCACATCTACTACTGAAGCAGAATATGTGGCAGCTGCAAGTTGTTGTGCTCAAGTTCTATGGATTCAAAACTAGATGCTTGATTATGGGTACAATTTCTTAAACACTATTATACATATAGACAATAGTAGTACAATGTGTATCATTAAGAATCCAGTTCAACATTCAAAAACTAAACATATTGAAATTAGACATCATTTTATAAGAGACTGTGCTGAAAAGAAGTTAATACAAGTTGTTAAAATACACACTGATGACAACTTTGCTGATCTCTTAACAAAAGGTTTTGATGTAAGTAGATTTCAGTATTTGGTAACAGGTATTGGAATGCTTAATCCTTCAAAAGATTAATGTCTAAATGTTTTTGGTTTTCGTACTACTAGATGTGCTATTTGTATAGTTGAGACTGCTTGATAATTTTTAGTACTGCTTTTGCATTTGTTAGTCAATTGAGATAACTGTTAAAAGAGAATATTGTGTATTGTGTTTTCTTTGGTTTTGGACTAACATTTCAGGTTAAGAAAAGATTTTTGCTTTGGAGTGTGCTTTGAAAAGTATGGTGGTTTGGATTGTCAAGTGTGAATGCTTGTCACACAACAAATGGTAATTGATTCACCATGTCTAATCAACATAAGAATCAACTAGTCCAGATCAAACGGTTTCTAGTAAAGACTACTCAAATCCGTTTATGGTTGACAGTTTACCAAAAACTGGTTGGTTATCAACTCACCAAATCGAAGTGTGAAGAGTTGGCTAGTCCATAGCAAACGGCTATTGGTAAAGACATGTCAAATCCGTTCATAGCTGATAGTTTGCTCAAAACTATAAGTGGACAAAACTGTTTTCGAATCCACATTAAACTTATAATTTGGTTTTATCTCTGAAAACTTTTTGCTAACAGTTAGTACTGCTGGGGTTAACAGTTTGAACTGCTGGCTTCACTAGTTTGTACTGATTATTCAAAACTTAGTTCCTACTGAGTTTATGCTCTGTGATACATCTCTCTCAGAAGGTAATACATCTGGAAGTGTTGAGAGCAGTTTGAAACTAAACAACTGAATTGATGGTAACTTGTACAAATGGTCATATTGGATGCTGAGCTTGGATAACATATGTTCTAGTTCATCTGATGGTGAAGATTCTTCCAAACAGGGGAGGAATAAAGTTTCTTCTAGTTGCTGTTAGAGATGCTTATGAAATTCAGGGGAGGAATTAAGAAGTCAGAGATGGATTGTAAATAGGTGCATAAAATTTATTCATTAAAGATGGATTCATTACATAAGAGCTTCACATAAGAAAAACCAACAAATCCTACAAATCCAACACAACACAACTACTTCAGTTTCCCTTTTCCTTGGATATCTGGCATGGTTTTGCTGCGGACTCCTCTGCTACCCATGGCGTCAGACACCTTCTTGCAAGGGAGTGCCAGCACTACTGTTCTTGGTTTTGGATCTTGCTTCTTCTCAGGAACAGGCATCCTTTTCATTGATGATGCAGCTTTTTCAAATTCTTTTGTTAATAAGACTGATAGCTTTTGAAGATCATCATCATCAGATGAGTCAGAAGAGGAGGATGAATCATCCACATATGGTGGAAGTTCATCTGTTGAAGGTTCTTCGGACGAGGTTATTTCAACCTTTTTCTTTGAAAGATTGTTTCTTAAAGTTAAAGATTTGTGTTGAAGATTTTGTGTGGATATGTGAGTTTTTATAGAGTTAATGAAGGTTTAATGATATTAAATGCGGGGTTGATATGAGGAATTAACTCTTGAGTTGGTATAAAGAATTAATTCCTTGATGGAATTAAATTTAATTTTGGTAATTTTTGAAGAGTTGACCAAAAGAGTACGATATGTGAAGAAAATTCCCAAGTGTTTCGAGATTAAAGACAAGTGTTTGAAAGAATCCACCCCATCAACATAATCAAAAGTTTAATTCAAGAAACTTATTGATTTGCATAGAAATCATAAGTTTAGGGGAGGATTGTTGGGAATTAAACTTAAGCAGTTAGTACGATTGAAGAATACAAGAACAGTTAGGACTGCTGATGGAAGAACAGTTAGGACTGCTGATGAAGAAAAGTTAGGACTGCTTAAGAGATCAAGATGAAACTGTGTGAAGATAAATATAGAAAAGATATGGTATATATCTTATTTGTATAGAATGATACGGTTAGATGTTTTACTTGTATAGGACTCTTTGCATTATAAAAAGAGATCCTTAGTTAGGGTTTACATACATCTAATACCGAATACCTAATATCCCTTCATACGAATTATCAAGAGCTTCACGTTCATATTGTAATCGTTTGATATATATTGAAGTGATATTGATGTGATTGTTTGGTTGATATCGTTTGTGTTCTTATTTGTTCTTATTGTCTTATTCAATCAATCACCAAACACAAAAACATCTTCTATATACTTGGTAGTAAATTCCGCGTGCTATCAAGTATATACTCAAAGTATCCCCAACACAACGTGTGTGTTTAGATCCGGTCAGTATGCATCCAAAATGCATTTCAAACAGAACCCCGAGAGGGATTTGACCTTCCAATCAATTTCTGGCAGAGGGTAGCAGTCCTTTGGGCAAGCTTTGTTGATGTCGGTGAAGTCAACACACATTCGCCACCCTCCATCACCCTTTTTTACAATAACTGGATTAGCTACCCAGGTTTGGTACTTTACTTCCTTAAGTATTCATGCTCGAACAAGTTCATCCACCTCTTTGTAAGCGGCTGTGTTCCTTTTAGGTGCCAGGCTTTGTCGCTTCTGCTTAATTGGTTCAATGTGCTTGAACTCATTGTGAGAGGACCTGTGACACACGGTTAAGGTGGTTAAACCTTGTATACTTTGTGTGTAAGATATATTGAGTTTATATGATTAAGCACGCGGAATTTACTTAACCACACTTAGAAGGTTATGTATGTTATGGAAATGGAAGAATTATGTTATGTTACTTAACAATGAACAAAGAAAGTTTTTCACTAAACGATTCAATATTATTCAGAATAATACGAGTGATCTTGTGTTTATCACTAGGGTTACAAAGACCTTGAATCTTATATTTCTAGATTTGTAATATGTAATTTTGTTTGTTCTATGTCTTAACAGATATTCACATAGACAATCACTAGTCTAAGATCTCTTTTATAGTCCAAGAGATCTTTACAAATTGCTTAAAGTCTTGGCCGACTTACTTGGTTAACTTATGCTTATTGTGTGTCAGTACATAAGATACAACATGTATCTATGTATACAACTTGTTAACTAAGCACATGGAGTAAGATATTATCTACCGTATATGTTTGACCAAAATACAATAAATATCTTTTCGATCTTATCCTATGACTCACTGATCAGCAGTACCATTCTCTACCAGCAGTACCTTCTACTTGAACTAGCAGTACCTTCTTGCTCTAGCAGTACCTTGATGTACTAGCAGTACCTTGATCATGAACTAGCAGTACCTTTGACTTAGAGTAAATTCTAATACTCTAACTTCAGAATATTTAATTCCCAACAATCCTCCCCTAAACATGTGAATCATTTCAAACTTGTTTTCTGAATTAAATGAGGACTTGAAAAGATCTTTCAAACACTTCATGAATTTGAACTATTCTTCTTATTCTGAACTGTTCTGCTTTGTTCTTCTTTGACTTCAGCAATATCAAAAACATTGTACCAAAAGATGGTGCAATTTCCTTGGATAGAGGAATTGTAAGAGGCAATGATGCTGTGTATCTTGGATGCTTGTTTCAACAAGTGAAATCATCTAACCAGCATGTCTTTGAAGTGAAATTGAAACTTTTCTTCATTTGATCTAGATAGAACTTTCTCCTTTAGGAATGCTTCATCCCTTCTAGATATTTAATCTGTTCTAATCATTTTCAACCTCTACATCATCTTGTATGCTCTTGTCTTTTCCTTCCATATATTGGTTTATTCTTCCTTTTCTGGGCAATTATTTCCTTCCCTGAGATTGTTACCTCCCCTGAAGTAAATAACTTTTGTTTCCTCCCCTTGTTTGGAAGATCTCACTATGTACCTTTGACTGATCTATCAATGTGTAACTTTTGTTGTCAGACAATATTGTACATGAAGCCATCAATTCTTTAAGAGTTTAAGTTACTGTCCTTATCACTTCTAGGTGTGTTAACTCCTATGAGAGGTGAATCAGTGGACATTTTGATTCATAATCCATCAATGGATGATTTTTGTTAATCCTTGAAAATCCTTTTAAAGAAATCATTTGACTTAGTAGTATGTTCATGATTTTAGAATTGAAAAATCATACTACTTGCAATCATTTTAAAAGAATCAAGTGTATAACAGAAACTTAATTAGCATTTCGGTTTAAAGCAACCTCTGGTTGTGTGAGAACTAATGTTTTTCAGTTATCACTAACTGCCTGTGAAAATATAAATCTATTCAAAAGATTTTCTTGACAGGGTTTCCAGCTCATAGCAATTGTTGCCTCCAACACAAGTGTTAGATTCACTTTTACTAGCTGTTCTTTCTATCAGATGTCCTCAGACTTGCACATTATACTTAAAAGTATAAAATGATAGAAAGTGAGTTATATCAGTTACTATCTGATCAACTAAGTCATCAATTCAATGTGAAATATCATAACTAGATTTCAAGAAAGAAGTTTTAAGGAGGTTAAATTCCTAAACTCAGTCCATCATAAACCTATTATGGTCAGCAATTTGATAAGCATTCTGCTGCTCCCATTTCACTTGAAATATCCTTTGTGTTCACATATTCATACCTGAAATAGTTAGTCTAAAACCAAAAGAACAATGTACAAAGTACTTGTCTTGCATTAGTATAATCATAAAACCAACTGTATGAATAACACAATTCAAATTTTGATATATTAGCAGTACCTTATAAATCCAGCAGTACCAACAAAAATTTATGTACATAAACACATCATTTGAAAATTTTAAAGATTAAGCATTCCAATACTTGCTACCAAGTACTGAAACCTTGAAACATCAAAAGCTTTTGTTAACAGATCTGCAAAATTATGCTCGGAAGCAATTTTAAGAACTTGAATTAATCTTTTCTCATTGCAATCTCTTATAAAGTGATGTCTAATTTCAATGTGTTTTGTTTTAGAGTGTTGTACTGGATTTTTAATAATACAAATTGTACTACTATTATCAATATAAATAACAGTATTTAAGAAATTGTACCCATAATCAAGGAGTTGGTTTTGAAGCCATAGAACTTGACTAGAGCAACTTGCAGCAGCTATATATTCAGCTTCAGTTGTTGAATTTGCCACACTTGTTTGCTTCTTACACTGCCATGAGACAAGTCTACACCCAAGGAATTGACATCCTCCAGTTGTTGACTTTCTGTCCAAGCTAGCACCAGCATAATCACTATCCGAATATGCTACCAAGTCAAAAGGAGATTCTCTAGAATACCATATACCCAACCTTGGTTGACCTTTGAGATATCTAAAAATTATCTTGACTGCAGTTAACTGAGAAACCTTTGGTGTAACTTGAAATCTTGCACAAACACAGACAGGAAACATGATATCAGGTCTAGATGATGTAAGATACATCAAAGAGCCTATCATAGATCTGTAACTATGTTCATCTACATTCTCTCCATCTTCATCTTTCAGAAGGTGCTTCTTAGGGTCCATTGGTGTGCTTGCTATTTTTGAATCAGCAAATTGAAATTTTCTAAGTATCTCTGCAACATATTTTTCTTGACTAATAAATATGCCTTCAGATGATTGCTTAACTTGCAAACCCAAAAAGAATGTAAGTTCTCCCATAGAACTCATCTGAAACTTATCTTTCATAAGCTTCTCAAATTCTAAACACATTTCCTTCCTTGTAGATCCAAAGATAATGTCATCCACATACACCTGCACTAACAGAAGATCCTTCTTGTGCTGTTTGATGAAAAGTGTCTGATCAATCTTTCCTCTTTGAAATCCATTTTCTAATAAGTAGGAAGCTAGTGTTGCATACCAAGCTCTTGGTGCCTGATGAAGGCCATAGAGAGCTTTCACTACTCTGTACACTTTGTTTGGATGTAATGGATCAATGAAACCAGGAGGTTGTGAAACATACACCTCTCTTCCAATTTCACCATATAAAAATGCACTTTTGACATCCATTTGGTAGACTGTGAAGCCTAAAAATGAAGCATAAGCTAGAAACAGCCTAATTGCCTCAATCCTTGCTACTGGAGCATAAACTTCATCATAATCTATTCCTTCTTCTTGTGTGTACCCTTGTGCTACTAGTCTAGCCTTATTCTTAATCACAATTCCTCTGTCATCCCTTTTGTTCTTAAAAACCCATCTAGTGCCAATTAGCTTTTCATTCCTAGGTAAATCAACTAGCACCCAAACCTTTTGAATCTTGAACTGAAGAAGCTCTTCTTGCATAGCCTCTAACCAGCTTGAATCATCTAGGGCTGTACGAATATTCTTTGGTTCCTTTTGAGAGAGAAAACATACAAATAAACAAGAGTTCGAAAGCTCATGTTGTTTTGAAGCATAAAGGGCATCAAGAATCCCTTTTTGGTCTGAAGAGACCAGTTGTCTTCTTGTCTTCACACCAGATTGTATATCTCTTATCACATTATCCAGGGAGTGAACTTTGTGAATTCTTGTGTGTGGGGTAGTAGGAACATGATAAAATAGTGAAAGATTACTCAAATCCACTTCATCTTCTTGGAACTCTGCATCTTTTGAGTGTGAAGGACCAACAATACCTTCAACTGAACTAACAGTTCCTTCAAATGAACTACCAGTACCTTTAGAAGAACTAGCAGTACCTTGCTCTGTGTCGGCAGTACCATCAATATTTAACATATTGTGTTGTTCCTTTGTTCCAACATCTTTTCTTTGAGCCTCAACATCTTCTTTTGCTTTACCAGAAGAAGATTCATCATTGTTTGAAGCTAAATCCACACTTGTACTTGACCACAATGGCATAATAACATCAGATTGATCTTTATCTAACTCCAGCTCATTTGTTGCTTGTGAACCTGAAAAATTGTTAGTTTCTGCAACAACAGGTATATAATTCATAGAATTTGTTAGATAATCAAGATCAAATATCCATTTTGGTCCTTGACCTACTACATTAGATTTGTTTTCCACAAACTCCACATGTAGTTCTTCTTGTACTTTCTCAGTTCTTAAGTTGTAAACTCTAAAAGCTTTGCTAACAAGAGAATATCCAACTAAGAAACCTTCATCTACTTTACCATCGAATTTTCCTAAATGGTCTAAGGTATTGAGAATTGTCACATGACATCCAAAAGGTCTAAGAAATCCTATTGCAGGAGTTCTACCATTAAAAAGTTCATATGATGTCTTATTGTGAGGCTGCACAACTAAAACTCTATTTTGAACATAGCAAGCAGTGTTGCTTGCCTCTGCCCAAAAGATTATAGGTAGCTTAGAATCAGCTAACATTGTTCTAGCAGCTTCAATTAGTGTTCTATCCTTTCTTTCAGCTACACCATTCTGTTGTGGTGTTCTAGCAACACTATATTCTCTCCTAATACCTTTTTCTTTGCAGAAATCATCCATAACTCTATTTTTAAATTCTGTCCCATTATCACACCTAATGACTTTTACTTTCTTGTTTACTTGATTTTCTATCAGTGTAATGAAGTCCTTAAGAATGCTTGATGTCTCATCCTTAGTGGCTAAAAAGAAAACCCATGTAAATCTGCTATAGTCATCAGTTATAACAAGACAATATTTTTTATGTTGCATACTCCTTACTGAAACAGGTCCAAATAAGTCCATATGAAGCATAAACAATGACTGATTGATAGAGTTAAAAATCTTGGGCTTACAAGTGGCTTTGTGTTGTTTGCCTTTTAGACAAGCAATGCATGTTTGATCATTTTCAAATCTTTTGTGAGGTAAACCTCTTACCAAACCATTCTTAACAATTTTATTTATGGTTTTGAAGTTAATATGACCAAGCCTTCTATGCCATAACATTGATTCATCCAATGTGGCCTTTGATACAAGACAAGTTAAATCTTCTTTAGGAATGATGTTCTTCATATCAACACTATACATATTTGCCTTTCTATGAAGCGAAAAGTGTACCGCTTTTAAGGGGTCATTTAAGCCCTAAATCGTATTTATTTGATCAAATATCGCCCTAAATCGTTCCTTTTGTCATTTTAGGTACTTTTGAGGAGAAATCTGGAAAAGGAGGCATTTGGACGTTTTTGGAGCATAAAAGTGAAGAAAACGGCAAAGTCTCAAAAATCGGCTAAAAGTTACCTTTGACGGCGTCACAATTTACTCTGGACGGCGTCATGCCTTGGCAAGAAAAAGTGGACGTGAAATTTACTCATGATAAGCCAGTGAAAATAGCATGTGAATCCTGACGGCGTCACGCTTTAACCTGATCAAGGGCGTCACGGCTTAAATCAAAAGGGGACGGCGTCACGTTTAAGGTTCGACGGCGTCAAGCCTTGATAAGCCAGAATGGATTTTGAAGAGCTAAAGAGGGACGGCGTCAAGAAGGTCATCCGGGAACCCTAGAAGCGGCGAGGTGACGGCGTCACACTCCATAACGTGACGCCGTCAGATCCAAAAATCTATATATAGTTTTCTAATCTTTTGTCATTAAGGGAGAGCTTAGTGTGTGGAATTTTGGGAGAAAACCCTAAGACGAATTTAGCTCCTTTTTCAAGGCTTTTTGCCTTGAGATCTTCCATGTTACATTGAAGATAAGTTAGCAATTAATCATTCAATATGTCTATGTGTTGTTTGATTTTATCTTATTCTTGTCTTTTGATTAACATGTTAGGCTAAATTTATCTTGTGTTTGCTTAGATCTAATGAAACCTAGCTATTGATTATTGGTTATTAGTGTGTTATTAGTTGTATTGGATGATTGTTTATCTATGTTAGGCTTAAGAAAACTGGCTAACTTCCTATTCGGTAACTTGCTTGAACGTCTTAAGAAACATGAACCAAATGCGTACTAAAGGTTTTTATGGTTGTATTTAATGCACAAGCGAATTCTAGTGATCCCATGTTAGGAGCTTCCTAGCCGGCTCGACATAGGAGTGAAGTAGGAGCTTGTAGAGTTGGGGAAGTAAGTACGCCACCCCACGAATGGTATTAAGGAATACACCCGTCATCCACGCGACTAATACACACTAATTAACCGGTAAAAGATAGTTAGGGAGTAAGGAAATCTAAGTAAACACATTTCTCTACACATAAGTTTCTCACCACATTTTATTTTCAGTTATTTATTTTATTTGCATTTGTAGTTATTTGGGTTAGTTGATTAGCAACTAATTCCGCCCACTCTTTCAAACCCGATATTTTACTTGCTTTCATAAAAATATAAAAACATAAAAAAGAATCTTCCTCAACCCTCAGACCTATTAGAGTAGTTTTTCATACCTAACGAACACTATCCCCTGTGGAGAACGATCAATCCCCCGTACTTACCACTACACTATACTACATCGGTCAGGTACACTGCCTGGTGGGGTTGTAAGCCTCTTGAGATCCCTCGAGAGGTAAAACCTGTTGTAAGGTTGCAAAACCCACGCATCAAGTTTTTGGCGCCGTTGCCGGGGAATAGTTATTGTTTAGGTTGTATTTTTATTTCTATTAGGTCTACTCACTAGATTCCTTTCTAGTGAGATTTTTGTTTTATTTTTCTAGGTTTTCTTTAGTCTATCTATTTTCTTCGTGTCTTTGTTCGTAACCATTACCATCCGACATCATGGAAGATGGTAATATCCTTAACCCACACAACCCACCACCACAACAACCACCACCACCTCCTAGAGCCCGTACTTTAGGAGAGTACTCCTGTCCTAGCCACCATGGCTATCGAAACACCATTGAGCTCACTCAAGGAGCCAATATCACACCCTTGCGATCCGACACCATCCGGTTGGTGCAAAGTGGATGCGCATTCCATGGACTTCGTTCTGAAGATCCTAATCAACATCTCAAGGACTTTCTCAAAATCGTTGATTCTATAGACCTTGATGTTGCCACTCGAGAGACGACCCGATTGCGTCTCTTCCAATTCTCTTTGCGGGACCAAGCTAGTCAGTGGCTAGAACGTCAACCCGCAGGATCCATTACCTCTTGGGATGATCTCACCAATCGTTTCCTTGCTCAGTTTTTCCCACCAGGGAGAACTACCAAGCTAAGGAATGATATCTTGATGTTCCAACAACGTCAAGGCGAAACCCTCTACGAGGCATGGACTCGATTCAAGGACTTACTCCGAAAGGTCCCTCACCATGGCATGGATCCTTGGCTACAAATCCAAATCTTCTATGATGGTGTCAATCATCAAACTAGAAGAGCCATAGATTACGCCGCCAATGGGAGATTGAGCAGGCTCAGTGTCGATAAGTGCTGGGAAGTCATTGAGGACTTAGCACAGTACGAAGAAGAAGAATGGGATGACTCAACATTCTCGGAAGAATGGATTTTAAATTGCATGAGTGCAACCCAAGAACAGCTGTTCGCAAACATAAAAAGGCAGGTTGAGAGCTTAATGAAAGCTGAGATACCTACGGCTGATAAAAATCCCGATGAGTGCGTGAACACAATTGGTAAACATACGTTTCACCAATTCTCACGACAAGATGAATTTGAAGGGATAATGCTAACTTTCGTGAACAACCAAGAGAGACGTATCAAGGAATTAGAAACTCACTTGAAAAACACCCAAGATATGTTCATGGAACTAGCAGAAAAATTCATCTCGAGAATAAAAGAGAAAATTAGGGAAGAAGCCTCACACAAAAAGATCGAGAAGATCTTTGAACTCCCAGTCCCTAATGAACCATACAACGAATGGGATGATGAAACCCTCCTCCCCGAGCCTTCACTTTTAAAACCCTCTTATCTATTTGGATCCTCTCGCGAGAAAAAGAATTCTCAAGATCGTAGCATTTTCGTGGGAAGCATGGTTTTCACGCTCCCCAACTTTCATGAGGCTAGAAAACGATCTTTTGGCTTTAAGCCAGGTGTGAGAAGAACTCAACTAAAGCACATCCCCATATCGAAAACCCCCTGTAAAAGCTCTTCACACTCCCTGAATACCTGCCGTGACAGAGATTGGAACCTGAATGTGACGTCAACCGGCCCTTTTCAACATTTTACCACATCCCGTGACAGTAACAAAACATTTGACCCAGGAGGAACTTGTTAACGAGACTAGCTATCAGGATCATTGACCCTGACTAGCTGCTCTCTTAAAATACGAGGGGCTCATTTGTAAACTGGCGCAAAGTAGTAAAATACGCTAATCTGACGGCGTCAGAATTCAAAACGTGACGCCGTCATCCCGTCTGCACAGCAATAATAACTTAATTTCCATCACTTTCATCACAAACCCCACAAACCATATCCACTCCAACCCCACCTCCGATTTTCCCAGGACAAATTCGCCAATTCCCGCTTCCAATCTTCACGTAGTAAGTAATTTTTACTCATTCTTTTCGCTTCAATTACTCATAGGATTTGTAAATTTTGAAAATCCCCAACTCGTGAAACCCTAGGATTGATTCATGCTTAGAACTCACAATGTGTTTTAATTAGTGTTATTTAACAAAGATTAAAGCATTTGATGATTGGCAATCAATTGGGTCTATTCACTAATAGGGAGGCCACGAATTTGAACCATAACCTATGATCCAATCACCCATTTTTGCTGTAAAAAGGGCGTTTGGTTTATAAGCTTAAAGTTTGAATATTGATTTTTCCCTCGTAATTTCGGATTTAAATGTGGTTGAACCTGACGGCGTCACCTATCAAAGGGTGACGGCGTCAGACCTGTCTGATACGCCACCAAGTCTTTAATTCACATATTAACACTTTTGTTCCTCCTGCTTTGTTCCAGATAATGAGTAAGCGTCAAAGACCCAGCCGAGGAAGTTCTTCCCGATCTCAACAAGAAAACTTTGGGGATACGGTCCTCAGTTGGGGTGTCTTTGACAACGATGCTGCTACAAGCAAATACGCACAACTGCTACTACACAAGGTCAAAAATGGGGCCGTAGTTGATTGGAACTTTCTGAGGAGAGAAGGTCTTGAGCAGACCTTTCTCCAAAGTTTTCAGACGGATGGGTTTACCGGCCCCCAGTGGGAAAGACTGTTTAAAATTCAGGAGCCGGTATATGAGGAATTGGTACGGGAGTTCTTTGCCACCTTTCATTTTGACATGGCTGAGGCAAGGACCGATGTGGGCGGTACCACGATCTATTTTAGGCTGGGGGGTGAGCTAAGGACGTGTTCGGTTACTGAGTTTGGGTGGAGACTTGGGTTGTACGATCAGCATGATACCATTCAGGCAGGGTTCATGAAGAGGTTGTTGCATGGGGAGTCGATGAAGAATGATTTTAGGTGTTCCATGTTCTGGCAGACTATTGGGGATGGGGTGTATACCTCGACCACTGTGGCATCCCAAATCAGGGATCCTAGGGTTCGGTTGACTCATCGTTGCCTCACCTACAGCTTGACAGGGCGTCACAGCTCTCACCACCGTGTCACAGCTTCTGATCTCTTCTACCTGTACACCATCTACTCTAATGATGTTTACTGCAACATCCCGTTTTGGGTTGCTAGCTTTATGCATGGTGGAGTTGGGGAGAGGGAAGGTGACAGGATTTATGGTGGGATGTTTATCACCCGACTGGCCCAGTCTTATGGAGTCCTCAGGCCCGAGGTCATGAGGTATTTGAGTGGTGATGCATGCAGGACGGTGAAGGAGAGGTCCCTGAAGCAGATGGAGGTGATTATGGAGATGCATGACGGGTCCTTTATGTGGTATCATCCGGTCGGAGCTGAGGATGATGATGATGAGGATGATGAGGAGGAGGAGCCCCAGCAGCAGCAGCATGAGGGGTATGAGGCCGGTACAGCTGATTACTACCGGCACATGAGCAGGGGGGACTGGCAGGCTCACCAGGGGACCTGGATGGGCCAGGTTGATACGTGGAGGACCAGGGTGGACGAGAGGTTCGACTGGATGTACGATCACACGGTTCGTCAGATGCAGCATCTTTCTACACGTGATCAGTTGGACCCGCATCTGCAGATTGACCCTTTCCCGGGTCGTGAGCAGGATTACCCACCATATGGGTACTACGGGCACCTTCCTCCTGGCTATGACTATCGCCAAGGTCCCCCACCCCAGTGATGATGTGATTTGATGTTTTGATGTTTGAACAATTTGATATTTGGTTGTATGTGTTGAAACAATATGGTCTGTAATAATTTAGGGAAGGCATCTGTTTGCCTTAAAACATTTGTTACATTGATTTTATTTATCGCATGCTAGCCTTATTTGATTGCTTTATTTTATTTATTTGCTTTGTGTGTTTATTTGTTTGTTTGTTTGATTTTATTTTCCGTATGTGTGTTTAATTTTTATCATTATTGATTCATGTTCAAAAGTAATTTGTGAAAATGCTTTATGTTGTTTTTAACTTCGTCTTAACTACATATAAAGGTATTTTGCAAAAGATAAGTGTAAGGGAAATCTAAATCGGTTTATTAGAACACAAATGAACATGAATCATAATAATACTAAATTAACATACATATTAGTGTTTGTTTGAGTCAAATGCTTGTATCGAGTCATAATGATGTTTTGCAGGATTTCCAGGAAGTAAGGTAAAGATTTTTCCAGAAATTTTCCGGAAACTTAAAATGAAAATTTTTGTCAGGTCATTTCTGACGGCGTCAGGGTTTATAACCTGACGGCGTCATATTTAATTTTCAGAAATTTTTGAAAGTTTTGTTTTTAAAAAGTTTTTATTAAAATCTCCAACTTATAATCTCCAGGAATCTGCAAAGTTATCATTCCACAAGCATTATATCCTTATATATAGATTTTTCCCGCCGATGTTATGCAGGTTTTCGTGTTTGTTTTCTCAGGTTTAACAGGTTATTTTGGACAAGGAGATGTTTATGGAATCAAGCTTATGGCGATGCATTAGTCATGGAGCTTCAACATTACCTTGGAGGAAGATCTAACCGTGTAATTTCATTATCCACCGAGCGAATCAGGGGAGTATTTGATTTCATTCTTTTACTTTTTACTTTTACATCTTGTTATTTGAACATTGGGGACAATGTTCATCTTAAGTGTAAGGGGAGGGTAAAAGTACGATTTTAGAGAATGCCATTGCGCTTGATTTTTGTTTGTTTAATGGTAGATGTGTAATAAAACTGAGAGAAATACTTGTTAGGGCAATTTTAGTGCCAAATTTAAAATTTTTTACAACATATAGGAGTGAAACTTTGATCTTAATGAGCGTCTCATGGATAGGAGTTATATGACTAGCACAAAAACCGTACCACTAAAAAATTTTCCACCCCAAATATGTGAGGTTCGCCCCTAGAATTGGTAGGAAAAGCATTTATGCTATGATGTGTGTACCGGTAGCACTTAGATTCTAGAACTTGCGTTAGGACCATTCCGAAGCCACAAGTGAGACTACATTCGTGTAGTTAGATTTACTACATGATAAGAGGCATTAGGATTAACCCATTGTTTTACACCTGTGTTTTTGTTATAATTACTTTGGCTACATTGGTCAAGTAATTCTCCCACACCCTTTGCGTTGTACTCATTTTTAGTACACGATACCCCTAGTACACCCCTCAGAGCCTATCTTTTCGTTTCAACCTTTAAGCATTTTACTTAAAGGAAGAATTTGTTACACCCCACTTAAATGTACACCCAAATCGCCTTAGCCTACCTTGTATGCACTCATTTTTTGTGCATTATTGTTACAACATTTGTTTAAACCCAAGTTAATTATCTAGTTGATTACATGGTTGCTAAGTCGAGTCATATCCTTGTACATATTGTTTTGGGACGATTGGGACTCATGGGTAAAGTACTAGTGTAATGGAGTAATGGGGAAGAACATCATTTATTACCTCCATATGTGCTAAATATTTTAAAAGTACTCCAAGTTTTTCAATTATCTTAATTCGAGTCATTAGAATAGTTAATTGTAAAGTTATGTAAAAGTTCAAGTGTAAGGGGAATGCAACGCCCCTGTGATGTATTATTTTGGATGGTAGGGCAAAAGTGTATGCAAAAAAAAAAAAAAAAAAAAAAAAAAAAAAAAAAAAAAAAAATCAAGAAAAATACAAAAAAATGAGAAAAAGAAAAGTAAAAAAAAAAAACATACGGACTACCATCCCGTTTTATTTTATGTTTATTTTATGTTTTAGTTATTTTCTTTCATTAGCTTAAGATTGAGTCAAGTCTTGGATTAGCAACATTGTATAGTACATGTAATTGATCAAGATCTTTAACTCGCCACCAGTAAAATATCCTTTATCCAACCAAACCGTGTTTTCCTTTTCCCTACACCTAACGTTATAACCCATTTAAAAGCCCTCTTTGATAGTTTATCTTTGGTGCTTACGCCTAGTGGAGGAGGTTTTCGATCCTTTCCCAAGCCTATGGTAATCTATTTGCTATGACAGGTAGTGAGAGATATTATCCGTTTTCATTTATGAGATTTATTTTGATGACACTTGAGAGATGTGAGTATCTAAACACTACTTGTGAGGTGCTAGTATGTAATCTCCGTGCTTATTATGATTGAAGTGGAACGAATATTTGTTGTAATTACTTTTATGTTTGCATTAAATGACCCCTAACTTGTATTTTAATTAGAATAAAAGCGCATTTGCTTGAGGACAAGCAAATCTCAAGTGTAAGGGTATTTGATGAAGCGAAAAGTGTACCGCTTTTAAGGGGTCATTTAAGCCCTAAATCGTATTTATTTGATCAAATATCGCCCTAAATCGTTCCTTTTGTCATTTTAGGTACTTTTGAGGAGAAATCTGGAAAAGGAGGCATTTTGGACGTTTTTGGAGCATAAAAGTGAAGAAAACGGCAAAGTCTCAAAAATCGGCTAAAAGTTACCTTTGATGGCGTCACAATTTACTCTGGACGGCGTCATGCCTTGGCAAGAAAAAGTGGACGTGAAATTTACTCATGATAAGCCAGTGAAAATAGCATGTGAATCATGACGGCGTCACGCTTTAACCTGATCAAGGGCGTCACGGCTTAAATCAAAAGGGGACGGCGTCACGTTTAAGGTTCGACGGCGTCAAGCCTTGATAAGCCAGAATGGATTTTGAAGAGCTAAAGAGGGACGGCGTCAAGAAGGTCATCCGGGAACCCTAGAAGCGGCGAGGTGACGGCGTCACACTCCATAACGTGACGCCGTCAGATCCAAAAATCTATATATAGTTTTCTAATCTTTTGTCATTAAGGGAGAGCTTAGTTTGTGGAATTTTGGGAGAAAACCCTAAGACGAATTTAGCTCCTTTTTCAAGGCTTTTTGCCTTGAGATCTTCCATGTTACATTGAAGATAAGTTAGCAATTAATCATTCAATATGTCTATGTGTTGTTTGATTTTATCTTATTCTTGTCTTTTGATTAACATGTTAGGCTAAATTTATCTTGTATTTGCTTAGATCTAATGAAACCTAGCTATTGATTATTGGTTATTAGTGTGTTATTAGTTGTATTGGATGATTGTTTATCTATGTTAGGCTTAAGAAAACTGGCTAACTTCCTATTCGGTAACTTGCTTGAACGTCTTAAGAAACATGAACCAAATGCGTACTAAAGGTTTTTATGGTTGTATTTAATGCACAAGCGAATTCTAGTGATCCCATGTTAGGAGCTTCCTAGCCGGCTCGACATAGGAGTGAAGTAGGAGCTTGTAGAGTTGGGGAAGTAAGTACGCCACCCCACGAATGGTATTACGGAATACACCCGTCATCCACGCGACTAATACACACTAATTAACCGGTAAAAGATAGTTAGGGAGTAAGGAAATCTAAGTAAACACATTTCTCTACACATAAGTTTCTCACCACATTTTATTTTCAGTTATTTATTTTATTTGCATTTGTAGTTATTTGGGTTAGTTGATTAGCAACTAATTCCGCCCACTCTTTCAAACCCGAGATTTTACTTGCTTTCATAAAAATATAAAAACATAAAAAAGAATCTTCCTCAACCCTTAGACCTATTAGAGTAGTCTTTCACACCTAACGAACACTATTCCCTGTGGAGAACGATCAATCCCCGTACTTACCACTACACTATACTACATCGGTCAGGTACACTGCCTGGTGGGGTTGTAAGCCTCTTGAGATCCCTCGAGAGGTAAAACCTGTTGTAAGGTTGCAAAACCCACGCATCAACACTATACATATTGGCCTTTCTAGGAATTCTAAGAAGCACTTGATTTTCATCAGGCATCTTAAAATCCTTAGATAGAACAAGACATTCAGTGTCAGTAAAAAGGACATTATTCTTTTTGTCACACATTTGTGAAACACTAAAAAGATTATACTTTAACTCTTGTACATAGTACACATTTTCAAAATCTAAATTTCCGGTTTTAATAGTACCTTTACCAGAAATTTTGCCACGAAAACCACCTCCAAAGGTAACATATCCTCCATTGAATTCTTGAAAATCTGAAAGATAAGACATGTTGCATGTCATGTGATTGGAACATCCACTATCTGAGTATCCTTGATTTTGATGATCAATAGAATGTTCCTGCACACAAATAAGAGTGTTAGTTTTCTTTGGGGATCCAAGCCATTACTGACTTGGATCTGCCTCTTGCATCAATGTAATTTAATCTTTTAAGGACTGTTGATGCAACATTGGATTTTTGAATCCAACATGCTGAGGCCTTAACAGCATTTTCCCTATTACCCTTAGCAATAGGGTGAGTAACATTCTAAGCAG
Organism: Artemisia tridentata subsp. tridentata; assembly: GCA_021014915.2. Classification (NCBI taxonomy): domain Eukaryota; kingdom Viridiplantae; phylum Streptophyta; class Magnoliopsida; order Asterales; family Asteraceae; genus Artemisia; species Artemisia tridentata. Next base: position 17,639,878 of record CP139501.1, on the reverse strand, counting down.
AAGAGACTGCTAACTTTGAAGTCACGCCCTTTGGTCTCCAAATTTGTTTGTGGGCCACTGCTTTTGTTTGAATGGGCCTTAGAACAGTTTTAGATGCATGTATGAAAGTTGTTTTTGCATCCTTAGCTGTTGATTTTGGGTTAACAGTCATCAAAGGTCTAACAGTACCTTTTGTTCTACCCGTACCTTTAATTTGTACTGGCAGTACCTTTTTGTCTGTATTAGCAGGACCTTTTTGTCTATCAGGACCTTTTGGTCCAGACTTGTTTGAGACTGTTCTGGGTTTTGTTCTATGAGTGTTAGAGTGAAAATGAGTTTAAGGAGTTCACCCTATTGTTTTCATACCCAGTTACCCTTTGGTTGCAGAAAGCTGCAAGATGGTCAAAACTACCACATGTATAACAAGCTTTGTTGTAAAATGCAAAGTCATCACCTAATTGGTTAGACTTGAGGTTGTTCCAATTCCTTTGGTTACCTCTGGGCTTGTTTGTAGTTCTATATTGTTCACAATATCTAACTGGTTTCCTAACAGTCTTAACATTTGACTTAGGCCTGTTAGTGTTGTGATTGACTATCTTAGGAATACTTGTTCCTACTTTCTTAACCAATACAGGTTTAGACATAACCTGTTCTTCTTCATTATCACTATCAGTTGTACAATCTTCAACAACTATAGCATCTCCTTTCTTAACAAAGGACACCTTGTCCTGATAAGATAAAGTTTTATCTAAACTTTTACTTACCTTTTCTATCTTTGGACTCTTAGTGACCTTAGAACCATATTCCATGATTGGTTCTTGAAAGTCAGCTAATCCTGTGTGTGCTAAATCAATACCTGGAGGTGAATGAACACCTCTGTATGGTGGAGGTACAGACTTAAATCCAACACCAGAATTAACCTTATCAATAACTTAGGCTTCCCAAAGTTTATTGAATCCTTCTGAGGAATGAGCTAAAACATCCACAGATACCTTTACATTTTCTCTTTCATTTTTGTGTTTAGCTAATGAATCATTCAACTCAACAATACACTCATCTCTGATCTTAATGTCATTTTTTAGTATATTGATGTCATTAGTAAAATGAGATTCATTATCTTTAAAATGTAAGACTTGTTTTTCTAAAACACCTAGACCTCTTTTGTGATTAGCCAAATTAAAAAGAGAATCAATTAGCTCTTGTTTATGAGCCTCAAATCTCTTATTAAGGTCTTTATAAGCTTTAAGATTAGGACATGATTCAGTACAATTTTGAATAGAATTTACCTCTGAATCTGAATGGGCCATTAGAGCAAATTCATTAGCCACAAGAGCATCATTTGGTGGTGCTTCCTCTTCAATAGCCATAAAGCTCCAGTCATAACCAATACCATCAATAGCCAACATAGCCTTTGGCTCTTCAACAGTAACTTCCTTTCTCCTATCTTGCTTATACCATGTGTTTCTATTCTCCTGCTTTCTTGGGCTTCTACACTCCTTAGCATAGTGTCCTAACCTATGACAGTTGAAACACTCCACTTTCTTCTTATCAAACCCAGCAGTATCATTACCATTTATGGTAATTTGCTTCCCAGTTCTCTGCCAATGCTTATTGGCCCTCATGCTGAGCAAAGCAACCTGCCATTTGATGTCCATCTCTTCCAAATCATCTCCATCAACCTGCTCAAGGTCTTCATGATTTAGAGGAGAACCACTAGACTGACTAGATATGAATACATAGAATGCTGGATCACCAAGTCCTGCAACAGTCTTTTGTGAACTAGTAGAAGGACCACCATGTGTAGCAATAGAAACACCTTCAACTTCTTCTACCTCTTCAGACTTACCAATACTAGGAGATGACAAAACTGCCACGTTCCCAGAACTAGTACCATAAATTCCAGACATTCTAAGACTTTGTTCAACAATTTTGAAGTTGTTGTACAAATCATTGAGCTTCATTGTTTCAATGTCTGGTTTGTTCATCCAAACAATAACATGAGTATGGAACTCATCAGGTAGACTTCTCAAAAACTTCATGTTGAGATCTTCCTTCTCTGTCTCAACACCTAACACAGCTAACTGGCTGACAAGCTTGTGTAATCTTGAGAATAGCTTATCAAGAGACTCATTACTAAAAGCAGTAAAGTTTTCAAATTATTTCTTTAGTAGTGTTTTCTGTGTCTTTTTGGTTGTTTCATTACCACCAAAATATGCACAAATCTTTTCAAAAAGAGTTTTTACATCAAGATACTTGTTAAATGATAGCATCTGCTCACCAGGAATGGTCATAAGCAGCAAATTTCTTGCTTTCTGATCATTTCTCTTCAGTATCTTTTCTTCATTTGACACTGGTCCAGTATTTCTTTTCCTTATTGATTTACCTTCTAGGACAACCTCTGAATAGCTTGGTGAAAAAGAATCACCATATATAATGATATCCCAAAGAGTGTAATCTTGGACCATGAAATATTGCTCAATTCTCATCCTCCATAACTCAAACTCATTAGGTTTGATCATGGGCAACTTTGCAGCAACATTTGTTTGAGCATCATGTGCATCCATTTCTGTTTCTTCTAATTCAATTATATCAACTCTAGCTCTGATACCAACTGAGAGGACCTGTGACACACGGTTAAGGTGGTTAAACCTTGTATACTTTGTGTGTAAGATATATTGAGTTTATATGATTAAGCACGCGGAATTTACTTAACCACACTTAGAAGGTTATCTATGTTATGGAAATGGAAGAATTATGTTATGTTACTTAACAATGAAAAAAGAAAGTTTTTCACTAAACGATTCAATATTATTCAGAATAATACGAGTGATCTTGTGTTTATCACTAGGGTTACAAAGACCTTGAATCTTATATTTCTATATTTGTAATATGTAATTTTGTTTGTTCTATGTCTTAACAGATATTCACACACACAATCACTAGTCTAAGATCTCTTTTATAGTCCGAGAGATCTTTACATTTTGCTTAAAGTCTTGGCCGACTTACTTGGTTAACTTATGCTTATTGTGTGTCAGTACATAAGATACAACATGTATCTATGTATACAACTTGTTAACTAAGCACATGGAGTAAGATATTATCTACCGTATATGTTTGACCAAAATACAATAAATATCTTTTCGATCTTATCCTATGACTCACTGATCAGCAGTACCATTCTCTACCAGCAGTACCTTCTACTTGAACTAGCAGTACCTTCTTGCTCTAGCAGTACCTTGATGTACTAGCAGTACCTTGATCATGAACTAGCAGTACCTTTGACTTAGAGTAAATTCTAATACTCTAACTTCAGAATATTTAATTCCCAACACATTGTGCTTATGCTCTGTGCCGAAGGGATTGTCATCTATCTTAAGAATCTTGGGGACCCCTATCATGTCTGAGTACGTCCATGCCAAGACGTCCTTGTTGGCTTTGAGTAGCTTCTCCAGATCTGCCTTAAAGTTGGCAGGGAGTTTCTTTCCAATTACCACCGTTTGCTCTGGATAGAGCTCATTCACCACAATGTGTTCTTCGGCATCTGTAAAACTTAGAATGGCCTTCGAAGGCTCCTCTGGACTTTCTTTGATCTTTTTGCCAGCGTCTCCTGCCTTTCCCTGGTTGTAACTAGAAAATACGGTTCCTATCCCATAAGGTGTATGGAATTTTACCGCTGCGTGTATGGTGGAGACTACAATACCCATCTTTTGCATGGTGGTCCTTCCTATCAATAGATTGTAGTGAGAGCCGGACCTTACAATAGCGAATGTGAGGGTTTCTGTCCTTGCGAGCTTGCCTTCTCCAATTGTTATTTCCAATGGTACTTCTCCCAAAGGCCATGAATGCTCACCGGAGAATCCTACCAAAGGTATATTCGAATCAACCCGTTGTGACCTGATCGAAGGCTTGAGCTTAAGGAAACAATGCTCATATATGATTTCGCAGGAGCTTCCGCAGTCCATGTAAGCTCTGTTCACTTCTCGGTTGAAAATTAAGACTTTGATGACCACTAGGTCGTTCGAAGGGACTTGGCCTGTAATAGGAGGAACTGTTACCTCCCCTACTTCGTTTATCTCCTGCTCCTTCACCTTTCTTTTTAAGCTTGTTTCGCCCCAACGAACCATGAGTATTGGGGCTTCGTGAGGAGTAGTGTCTTTAGCCAATTGAGTGTCGGACATTTTTTCCTTACCCTTCTTTATACCCTTCACCAAATGTGCTAACTGCCCGGACTTTACAGCTTCTTCTATCTGCTTCTTTAGCACCCTGCAACTGTTCGTATCATGGCCATAATCTTCATGGAAATGACAATACTTGCTCGTATCCCTATTTTTACCCTTGCTTGTCATGCGAGGGGGTGCTTCGAAAGCTTTAGCAGCCCTCTCCGTTGCAAGTATTTCCTTTGGAGACTTAATTAGGCTTCCTAGCAAACCGTGGTTAGGACCTTTGTTGTACGGAGAAAACCTGTCTCTGTTTTTGTTCTTGTTCTTTGACCCTTCCCACGTAGAATGCTTCAAAAACTTTTCTTTATCGATCGGAGCACCATTAGTAGATACTTACTTTACTTCAATCCAAGTATATGTCTTTTCCATTAACCCCTTGCAAGTTGTCGGAAGGTCAGTGGACAAGAATTCCACCAGGCTTCGGTTTCGTAGGCCATGTACAAAGCCAGAGATTCGCTGATCTTCATGTTGACCCAAAATCTACAGAGTTTCATCGGTGTACCTAGTGACGAAAGCCCTTGTGCTCTCGTTCTCCTTTTGCTTAATGTTGTGCACCGTCAGATGGGTCCTTGTGAACTTCTTTTGTTGACTGAAGTGTGATTGAAACTTAGCCTTGAGATCATCGATGTTGACAATGTTGCCAGGCTTTTGCCTATTCCACCAAATGCGGGCAGAATCCCGTAGGGTATATGTAAACATGTGACAGGCTACAGGCATGACCCACTTTTGCATCTTAATGGTCCCTTCGAACAAATGTAAGAAATTTTCTGGATCCCTTTTTCCATCATAAGTCCCAATGTAGGAAGGCATTTTCAACCCATCAGGCATTGGGTAGTCTTCTATTCACCTAACGAAGGTTGTAGCCGAACCCATGGGGTCCGAATATAGGCAATTATAGGGTGGTGCGTACATGGGAACAACATTATATGGATTATGGTTTGGGGGTACTCCCATAGGAGTTTGGCTAGGGTAGGACTGATAAGATGTGTTCATGCCGAACGGATAACCGTTTCCTATGGCATATGGAGGGTATACCGTAGGATGTCCAAAGGGTATGCTCCCATAAGGTTGAGGGAGACTTGGGTTTGGAACGAGGGGTACATACCATTGGGAGGAAGATTTCCTCCCATATTAATTGTAGGTGGATTGCCTTCTACGCCTGATGAGTGAGAAGGCTGCAACGGAACCCCTGCTTCAGTTCTCCCAAGATGAGCTGCTAACAATGGAGGTAGATTCGCCCCCGTTTCATCCCTTCGTTAGCTCCTCCCGTTGGAACCTTCGGCAACCGCTCCTTCTCTCCTAGTCGGAGCCCTCTACGGGACTCCTTTGAACCCAACGGACCTTCTACTTGGCCTTCGACCAACTGGTGACCATATCCTTAGGGCCGAGAGTGTTGCTCCTTGCGTCGGAGGCCTAGGCTCCATTTCCATCTCTTCCTCGTAGTCATCACTTGAGTATTCCAACTCCCTCCGCATTTCAGTATTCCGAACCTGCCTTCTGCGAGCCCTTAAGAGGGATTCCAACGCTTCGTGGTTGGCTTCGACAAAGGCTGGGCTAATAACAGGCTCCGGATTGGCTGATGTTGAAGCATGATGGTTGGGTGTTATTTCTGGGTGAGAATGTGTTGTGAACGTGGAAGCGGTTATTGGGAGAAGGTTGTTGGAGTCGTTAATTGGTGTTGGCGCCAAGGTCGAGAAACCCGGAGGGGGAGTATCTTCTCTCCCTTGATCCATGCCGGATATATAGTAAAAGTAGTTGGTTGGTTATAAGCTTAGAAATAACGAGACCAATTGTAGCGGTCCCACGGATGGCGCCACTGATTGTACAATAAATTGCATGACCAAGCCTTCGATGGTGATCAAAGGATATATGGGGTGTTGAGGTTGCGCCAAGCTTGTTCTTAACCAGAAATAAGAAATACTAAAACACTACGTTAAGTGATTGCGCAGGGGTTGGGCCCTGCAAACCACCTCCAGTTTGCGAATAAGTATGTGTTATGATAAATTGGTAGTAAATTGAGAGTGTCGAGTTAGCATACCATTGTTCTTGCCCATCTAAGCTATTTATAGGGGACGAAATAGGCCTTAGAGAGCTCTTGCACATAAATCAGAGATCATGGGGGTGTCCCATGATTTGTGGTAACCGCTAGGGCTTTGTGACCCACGATCTCATCCTTGGCAGAAAAGCCTAATGGAAGAGGGAACGTGGGTGTGACCAGGTCAAGATGGTTCTCCGTTCTAGTTCCTTCGAAGGAGATACCCCGAAGGGCTTAGGGCTTCGATTGGCGGATTCCCACTTGGTAACCACTTCATAGATGAAGGGTTTTACGCCAATGAAATGTTTTAGGAGATTGACCTGGGCCTTCGAAGAGAAGGCTTCGTACAGGCTCGAAGGGGAGTCCTTCGACCCGTTCGAAGGTTACATCATCACCTGGTGTAACAGATGTCATAGGTGGTGTAGCGACAACTTCACCCTCCTCGAAGGGCTCCGTTTCATCAGAAGTGGTGTTCGACACTGTAGCGGCCGAAGTGCTGGGAATTATAGGTGAGGTGATAGATGATAAGGTGTCCTCGGATTCCATATCCGATAATGAGGTACTAAGGTGTGATACTGTAGATATGGTACTGCAGTAACCCGAAAATAGTAAATATAAGTAATCAATATAATCAAGTGTGTGAAAATTAATATGAAATAATCAGGTGTGTGAAGATTAGTGTAAAATAATCTTAATAGGTAATATATTGAGCACGGTGTTATGCAGGCACAAAGGGTGTAAAGTGCTATGGTGTAAAAATCATTCATTTTGAAAGTGCAGTTATAGTCCAATGTTTGAAAACATTTGGTTCTCTATAAATATGGCTCTGATGCCAATCTGTAACACCCCCTAAATTATAAGTTAACAGCGGAAGACTAATCGGGGTATTACGGGGAGGATCTTTCTCATAATCATAGAAAATAGCTCAAAAGAGGCGTTTTGAAAGTTATTTTCATTCAAATAATATTTGAGATACAAAAAGTGAAAATATCATAGTTGAGACATCCCATAAAAAGGGTGTAGTAGTTTGAAAATGAATGACATAAATTATTTTACACCACATAAAAACCGTGAGTTTAAGTGCCCACTCCGTGCCTTGTCTGCTCCGCTAATTACCTGAGATAAACATGCTAAAAGTCAACAAAATTGTTGAGTGAAATCATAGAGTTTGTAATAATAATGAGTTTGGAACACAAGTAGTGATTGCCTGTGTATTACAATCATGTTTGAAATGGTGATATTGCAGTTGTATATATTGCCCTAAGTCTCATGTAATAGGTGATTTGCCATTTCATATTTCCTTCAAATATAGTGCATTGTGACTAATCCGACTAGCAACTAAGGCTATCCGTCAGGCATTAGTGGAATAGGCAGTCAGCCTCCAATAGATCTATTCACTAAATTCGTGTTCACTCGCAAGTGATTAATGATTCATGATGTAAGGGGCTATTGGCAATAGCGTAACTTAGGCAATATCAATCAGGTGAAGCATACAAAAATACTTGAAAATACTTTTGTTCTAGTTTGTAGCATGTATCTCCCCATAGAGTGTAAACTTGTTAAATAAATAAAAGTGGGGCTATGACTCACCTTGTGTGTAACTGGCAAGGTGAAATGTGAAATCAAGTGAATTACGGGAACGGCTCCAACACACGACCTGAATAATGGTGAAGTCTGAGATTTTGATGGTTTTGAATTAATACGAATAATGAGTGTGAATATGAGTAACGGATAACGATTTGGTTTGTGATGTGAGTATGTGATATGCTTAAAATGCTTAAAGTTCAAAAATAATATTATATATAATATTATCTTGTTTTTATGTCATTGAATCCATAATTATCGTTTCCTCGAAAGTGTTTGAACGAAACGTTAAGTTTATTCGTTAAATACTCGTTATATAAATATAAACGTTACGTGTTTAAATATATTGAACGAAACGTAAAAATGCACGTGAGTGAATGAGAAAGTGAAAAACATGAAATGTAATATGCATGAGTTAAGGTTACATTTTGGTCCTTTTACTTATACAAATTTTACACTTTTTACCCTAACGGAGTTAGTTTTGCACCGTTAGTCATTGGTTAACTATTTATTACATTTTTAGTCCAAAAAGTTCTAAAATGGCATATTTAGCTTCCTGTTTACTGTTTTCACAATTTCCACCCTCAAGTTAATAAATTAACCGTTTACAACGTAATTATATAAACTTTACACTTTTAACCCGATTTGATATATATTTTGCAAAACAAGTCCAAAAATCACAAAAAGGGTGTGATAAGTTTTCCGAGAGTTTTATTATCTTTATAAAGCTTATTAGAGTTTAAATAAACTGCTTATTTTATACTTATTGGGCTTTAACGTGTTAAGATAAAGCCCAATAACAAATATCGATTCGGTGGGTTTTAAAACATGTTGGCCCTGAGTTTGGGCTTATTTAATGGTCTTAGAAACATAAACAAAAAGCTTGTATCAACTGCTTATTCCAAGTGCTTATTTTTGGCTTGTTGGGCTTAAAAGCCCAATCGATAAAAATGGTGAGTTTTCAATCAATCCGAGTAGCAATCACTTTATGGTTTTTAAGGGACTTTTAAGAGCTTATTAATGGAAGCTTATAACAACAACTTATTAGGTGGTCTTGCTAAGAAACAGGTCGAGTAATAAAAACCATATGTTGTGTGTATAAATCCGATTTTATATGGCCATTTCTTATCGACTATAAAACATGGTCCAAAGTAGAAAATAAAACAAATGAATGTGATAATACATACGATTCAACATATGATAGAATTGGGTCTCGATATGCATTATAATGATTATGTAAGTGTCGAATAGATGTAATACATGATTTTCTAGCCATCCATGAAGGAGGTCATTGAGTATATACAAAAAATAAATACAAGGAATCGAAAAAATGCATAAAAAGTGAATAGACGTTCGAGTAGAAATGTATAACGATGCATGGTGTGATGAAATCAACAATAATGAGATTAAGAGGACTTACAACACCAAAAAGGTGGTGTTTTATAAGTCAAAGAGGATTAGAACTCGAGAAATTCGTGTATAGCACGTTTGTATGATCACCAACGCTTCGAATGGAATGGTTTCGACTAGGAAATGGCTCGAATGGCTTATAGAACTCACTCCTGCTCTTGAGGGTCTTGGCAAAGGGAGAATACTTAGAGAGAAATTTGTATAAAAGCTTGTGTGTGAATAGGAGTTAATGTAAGCTATATGCATGTATTTGTATCGATATATAGTATAAAATACACACAACTTGTGTGATTTGATGTTTAACAGGGATAAGGGAATATACTTGAGTACTTAGGACTTAGGAGGGGAGGGGAGGGTTTGTGTGTGGTTTGGTTTATAACACAACTTGGGTAATATATATGTATACGTTCGACATGATAAAGGGTCCAACAACTTATTTTAACGTGTCAACTTGTGTAAGAAGGTAGGAAATAACCTTATTGTTAGACCCATTTCCCGGGTACTTGGATCCCACCCTAGATGAAAATGGATTAAGGACTTTACGTGATTGGCCAGTTAACGAATGTTGCATTGTGGTCAAACCCGATAGACAAACTAATAGTCAAAGTATGACTAATGTAGTTATATAAAATATGATGCATAAACTAAAGGGACCTAGGTTGCCAAGTGTTAAATATGTTATAAAGTGTGTTGTGGCCAAAGAAGAAAGAATAGGACTTGAGGGACCATATGTGTCATTTGGCCAAAGATACACCAACATATGTCTAGAGGTTTCCCTGGACTTCTACAGATCTTCATTTGGATAAGTGTTTATATGTGTATGTGTCGTGAGTTTAGAGAGGGAAAAGAGAGAAGACCTATTTGATGATCAAATTGAAGAAGGATTAGTGTGTAGACTCAAGTAATGAACCCCCAACAATGATCCTTGCAAGTAAGTAACCTCTAATTAGTGTTTAATTGATTAATTCAAGAGTTAGGGTTTATGTACCCAATTTGGGGAAACTGGGTAAATGGTGTTTTGAAGCTAAATTAAGAGGTTATGATGAATATGGGTTAAGTATTATTGAAGTTAAGTTAATAAGTTAATGTGATTGATTATCATATAATCATCACATGATTATGTGATAATTAGTAATGGTTAGAAAGGGTTATGGTTATGGTAGCCATGACATAATTGATTAATTATATGTTTATGATTGTAAGACCCCAACCCAATAAGGGTAAAGATATCGCAAAAATGGTTTCATATCAGATTAAAACAAAGCATACATCAACAGTAATACAAGGTACAAAAGATAATACCGAATATACGAGGTTACAATTGAGAATTTCAATAACTACCAATTCTAAACGTAACAACTTCTAGTCAACTCTAATCCCGAAATAGCTATCGAAGCCTTCTAAGTCCAAGGATCTCTCCACTCATAACCCAGCTTCCAACTAAAAACCTGCCGCGGGAAAAGAAACGCGGCTGAGCTTAAAAAGCCCGGTGAACAGATATATAGAAACGAAAATGAAAGTAAAAGAAAATGAACATGTATAGTTTAGTGCATTGGAATAAATAAGTCATAAGCAAAGAAGATGAATAAGAACGAAATGAAAAGAAAAGAAATAAAAAGTAATAAGAGTCAGTAATCCTCCACGAGCCCGAACAAATCAAATATATTAACCCTGTAGCAATCTAGAGGGGATGCCTCTCAAGTAACTAGATAATATGAGGGGTGACCTCATGTATCAAATTGGAATGATCAGTTCCCGAACTTTGTGAGAGACGTGCATTGCACACAACATCAATCACCGAACAATATAACATAATATCCATTAATACAAACACTAACCTAGGATGCATCCATAGGCCCCTCGAACAATAATATAATAAATATAATGTGCACGTTACGAACAATATAGGGACGGTGTGTAACATCACTCGAACACACTGGAGTCATGCCATTGGTGCATCAATGACACGGCCATGTTACCTTCATGGCTAGGAAACGAACTTGGCTCGGGTATCAAACTGGAAGGTCAAAGTCAAAGGTCTATATCACAGCAAAGGTCCAAATAGTCTAAGTCCAAATATCAATGGTTCATGGCAAAGGGTTCACGTCAAGATATTTCAGAAATGAATGACAAAGATTCAAAATCCTTTAAAACATTTTCTTATAAAAATAACCTTGCAAAATGGTCTTCATAAAAATGGTCTTTTCAAAACAATTTTTCATAGAGACAGTCTTAAAAATAGTTTTCTTAAAACGTTTTCATAAATAATCAAAAAGGTTTTCTCATCCCCTTTACAATGTCCAACATATTTGGGTTCCAGTCAAAGTTCCTATCAGAGTTCACAGCAGGGTTCAAGACAAGATTCAAGACAAAAGATCAAGGCAAAGGTTCAACTCTAAGGTTCACAATACAAGGGAACATAGCAATGGCTTTGGGAATCCTAAATGAATCCAGATAAGAAATCAAGAGAACGAAGGCACCTTACAGAAAAGGGCAGAATATCTGTACCTTATTAGCAGAACACAAGGATAGCAATTGACAAGGATCAAATTACTCCTTCCTCGAACCTAAGGGTGTAGAAGACAGAATGACAAGTGGTTTTTAGTTATCTTTTCATTTTAAGTAACTTTCCTTGTTAGGTAACTTTCCTTATTAGCAGGTTTCCCGAATTAGCAAGTTTCCATAATTAGCAAGATTATAATATCACCAATTTAGGTTAAGTCATTAATCAAGCCTTATTACGGGATTAAGGTATATTTTAGCAAGTTACAAAAGTCTAGGTTTATTTATGACAAGTTTTCATAGTTTAGGGTTTTAATTGTAACTTCACCAAATTCAAAGGTCTAATCATCAAAATGCTTTAAGTTACTGATTTAAGTACCCATGTTATTTAGAATGACATCTTAAGCCCTTTAGTTTCATAATTTACAAGTTACACCCCTCTAGTTTCATAAGTTTCAAAATAAACCTTATAGTTACATAATTTACACTCTAACCCTTACTACGTTCATAATTACATCACAAGCCCTTATTTTTACTAAATTACAAAATATACCCTCACTTTTATCACATGGTACGAATTAGACCCCATGTTTTACATATTTACATAATTAGTCCCTTTAGTTTATAAAACTTGTAATTTAAATCATAATTCCATAATAATTACACATTGAACCCATAAATACCCAAAATTTCATATTATCTCCCTAATAATATTATTTACACAAAATAATCACAAGTTTCCTGAATTTACACTTTTAGTCCCTCTAATTAATTAATTTCCAATTCGTACCTTAAATTAACAAATAAATCATGATCTTGCAAATTTTACACATAAGGACCTCATCTTATAATTTTTACACATTTGTATTGACCTAATTAATATTATAAAAATAACCCTTATGTTTCAAAGTTGGCAAAACAAACCCTTCTTATTTTATTTCAAATCGTATGACACTTTTAATATGCAAAACAAACCCTAGCTCCTCTAATCATCCAACAATCATGACCACATCATTAATTATCATTAAATGACCAGATCCAAGCACAAAAACCCTAACTCTAAAATCGTTACCTAGGGTTTCTTTATTTTTCTTTTATTTTTCTTTAAATCCGAATATAACCTAAATTAACCACGACAAATCTAGGGCCCTATAATTCGAACTATTATTTTTGCCAAGTCATATGCTTCGTATAGAGTTCAGATAAAATAGGTTTCAAACCCAGAAAAATCGTATAGCTTATTTTGGATTTTATGTACGTTTTTGCTCTCTAAAATTATTACGGTTAATCTAGCTTGCATGATTCATGTTATACATTTTATTTAGGACCTATATGATGGTAAGAACGTAAGAAAAATACAACATGCAAGATCGAATGTGTCAAAGGGATAAATGGGATTTATACCTCTCGCTAAACCTCAATCGACAAAATAAATCACCAGCGAACACACGAATGAATCCCACGACCTCAAAACAATTTTCTAAGCTTCCTCCAATGTTGTAGATCACCAGAAAAATAGGCTACGAATTTTCCCTAGTTGATTTGATGCTGATCGAATTTTTGTAAAGGTTTAAAGGTTTCGGTATATATTTTCTATATATAATAAAATACAAAAACGTGTATAGGTGATAAGGATCAATGAATTTTGGCCCAGGAAAGTTTATTTAAGCTCAAATACTGATTGTGATAATTTCCTAAATTTATTTGCATTTATCTTGTATTTTATTTAATTTATCTTGAATTAATAATATTAATAATATACGAATTAAATAGAAACCGGCCATAAATAATTATTTTGTGTATTTTGTACTTTTCAAAATGTTGAATTGTAATCACAAAAATTATTTGGCTTCATATCTAGTTCATTCCCGAAGGTTTGGAATTTATTTGGTGATTCATAGGCTTTTAAATCAATTTTTTTAAAATTGTAGGGGCATTTTGGTCATTTTTCACATTTTAGATATTTAGGTATTACAATGATAATAGTGATTTGGCCTAGATGTCAAGAATGGAGGTGATGATATGCTTGGTTTCTTTAACTTGGGATCAAGGTAAGTAAACCGGTTATGATTTGATATTATAATGATTTCTTACATTTTGAGTTATATGATTGTTATGATGAGATGATTGATAGTGTTTGAATGATGATGTGATGAAGAAGTAGATGTAAGGCTAGTTTGGTATAACTAGCAAAAGAGATTGAGAGTTTAGTTGGACTAGTGTAAGTGTGTAGGAAAGATTGAGATGTAATGATAAGGCTTGAAGTGGCCAAGGTAAGTGTTATGTTAGTCTTGCGATGAAATAAGTGGATTATGATGCTTAATGTGTGAATGAGTTATGATGTTTTATTATGATCGTTTTACTTACTAAGCCTTTGTGCTTACGGTTTAGTTGTCTAACCGTTTTGTAGGTTGGCATGTTTTTATGGATGGCTTGGATATATGGATTAAGGATTTGGATATGCAAGAATAAAGGTAGTATGCGTTTAGGAGCTTAGGTAGAATACCAAGCTCAAGTGTAAAGTATTTACCCCCGTTGGTCTTTTATTGGTTGGTAAAGTGTAACCGTGTGGAAAATTGTATGTTAAGGTTGTCCTAATGTTTTGGTGGTCAACCGTTGTGTCAAAGTATGTTCAAAGTGTTTACGGTCTAAGTTAAAAGGGTGTTTGGCATAAGCGTGTTTCTACCCATTTTGGGATGTAAACGGGTCATGTGTCTATGGAACAAGTTTAGTATGTTAAATTAAGGATGTTGGTTAAGTTTGGTGGGAAATGAAGTGGTTTAAGTGGTTTGTGGTGAAAATGGGTCAAAAGTGCATAAAAGGGTTATGCAGAAAAAAGAGTGTTTGGGACAAGGTCCATTTTAACCCGTTTTGGGTCAAACGGGTTAAGAATTTTGGGAAACAATGTATATGGTATATTTTAGATCAATGTGTATTAAATGTGTTTAAATATAGGTCTAAAGTGTCGATTTTTGTGTTTAAAGGCGTACGGGTCATTTTGAGAAAGTAGTGCATAAAAGGGGTTATAGTGCACTTTAGGGGTCCTTAGTGCACCGGAGGTTTTATAGTGCACTTTAGGGGTCCTTAGTGCACCGGAGGTGTTATAGTACACTTTATGGGTCCTTAGTGCACAATAGGGGTTATAGTGCACTTTAGGGGTCCTTAGTGCACAGGACAGGTCACAGTGCACTTTAGGGTGCCACTAATCGTTTTAAAAGTATTTGAGTCTAGATTCATTTAAAAATGGATTAAAGGTCTATATGTCTGAGGATTTTGCTAATGGTCAAAAGAGTTTTGGAATAAAGGTCAAAGTTGGGTCGTTTCCGCGTAAAAGTCAGAATTTTTGGTCAAAGTGTTCACGGGGTGTAACACTTATAAACTCATATGTGACTAGAGAAAATCAAAAGACCTAGGGGGGGATTGGTTTAGATCGATTTTGGAAAAAGTGGATAAATTCTGTGTGAGTTTGTTCATGTCTCGAGCGTGATCTACTTTGCTTCTCGTTTGGTGTTCAAATGTTCGAATTGGAAAATGGGATTCGACATACTAATTCTTGGGTGTATAGATATTTGAGATGTGTAAAATGTTGCATATGTCGTGTTTCAAATTCAAAAGAAATCGAGCCTAAGTTAAGTGTGTTCAGTCGAGTGAAAATAAGAGATTTAATAGAGTTGGGTTGGGCTGTGAATAGTAACAGGCCAAAACTTGGGCCGAAAATAGTAAATGTGATCTGTTTGGTTTATAATGAGTGTGTTGGATTCGTTGTGGTCCGTGTGTGAGCTCATTCCAATGTGTTTGTGTTATTGTAATGTAATAAACAAAATTTTCAAATTTTGCCCATAAAAATGGTTAACTGAACAGTATTAGTAAATTAATACTTGATTAGCATGTACAAATTATTGGGGAATTTTACAAATTGCTACAAAATATGTGCATTAAAGACATATTCGTAGGAGTAAAGGGGAAACACTGTCGAAATTTTCACAAATAGTAAATCAATTATATGCATTCATATCCTAAATGAGACAAAACATTCAAAAAGCAGTCCCAAACAGGGGACTTTCCAAAATTAATTTCTAATAAATTAATTTCGGACGGGTTTTCTATGGGATGATTAACTTCGGATGGGGACTTTCCGAAATTAATCACTAAAGTCCTAAAATCATTGAAAATAGTCTAACACAATTAGATAAAAAAATTATAAGCACATAACATATTCGCATAATCATTTTCATATATTCACCAATGCATACCAAATTGTTGTTCCCGTTACACAAATAGAAATAACATACAAAGTTAATCTAATTGTGTTCCATGACTGAATTAATGTATTGATTAATGTAAACAAATAAGTAGAACGTAAAGATAAAAACACAAGTTTTTCAACGTTTAAATTCTTATTAGAAATTAATCAAAAGAATCTATACCCAAGTGTTAGCGGAAATAACACTTGGGATTGAAACGACAAGGTATGGTGTTCTCCTCTCTAAACTCAAGCTATGCTTGAGTGGCAACAATGAATGAACCACTGAGCTATCTCAGGGACTAGGTTGCTCTTTGGGGGAGAAAAGTGGTTTTGTGAAAGTCTAAGCTTTTAATGCACAAAACTTGTCCACTTTTTCTCCCTTATGATCCTATTTATACACATGTATAAAAGAGCACCCGTGACTAAAAGTACAAAAAGAATGACCTAGCTAGTCTGTCAAAATACAACAGTATTTTGACAGTTACAAGAATCTATTTTGGGATAAGGTTGAAACTGCTTTCTGAGCGTCAGTGATAACACTGTTCTTGTTCTCACGCCATTCAGGGAAAGTTTGACTTTGCCTTGATAAGGACATCTCCTTATCTTATCAAACTCTTCCCGCCTTGTCCCGCCTTTCTTTTAGACTTCAGATTCTTCAGGCTTGGTCTTCAGTCTTCAGTCTTCAATTACATTTGTTGTTGAGGAGACTGGGTTCAGTGAGTTCTTGTCATCACTCACTGAACCCATTACCTTCTTCTTCGGCTTAAGTGACACTCAGGGAGTTCCGCCTCACTGAATGGTGAATCTTTCTCTTTAGACTCGTCCTAAGCATCCTGAAGGTAACTCACTGAGTGACTGTTCACTCAGTGACTTGAGAGTGTTTAAGGTTGATTAACACTTGGGCTAATTTGTATTCAAATGATGTTTTCAGGACACTTGGGTACTGACGGACCCAACAATCTCCCCCTATTTGGATATAAATTATGCCTAAGTGTTTTGATCAGTTATGAGTGAGCAAATGGGCTCCTTCTCACACTGAATATACAAGAAAGCTATTAAAGGACACTGATATAACAAAACATGGGCCATCATTTTATTAATATCATTACATTTGTCCTAACATCTAAACATAATACTCAGGGACCTTGTACTCAGCCTTCCAAGATTCCCATGAGTTCTAACTTAGCCTTCTTAGACACTAACACTTCTTTGTCAGGTCTCTCATTCATCATCTTATCCATCAGCTTGACAAACTCTTCATTCTCAGGGTTCTTCACGTGAAGTGCCATTAGCTTGTATGCCAGAAGAGTTTTCGTTTCCATAAGGTTTATATCACTGACTCATTGAAAGGCCTCTTGGCTAAACTCATCAACAAATAAAATACCATACTCAGGTTGCTTGATGACTAGGTTGGGAACAAACTTGACTCCTTGAGGAGGAATCCTGTTGCAATTAAGAGCTGCTATGAACTGTTCAGGATCCTGTCCCACAACTTTTCTCTTATTCCCAGTCTTCTGAGTAGGTTCAGGAATTGCAAGTCCATGAGAACCAAGTGCCTTCTCATGATCTATTCCCAGGCTCTTGGCTACCTTTTCTAGTTCGTCATATTTGCTGTTCAGGGTAGCCAGAAGATTAGGAATGATTCTGTTTTGCTTCTTCCTCAGGATGGGCCCCATCATGTCCCATTCCCTTAGCCCGTAATCTGAGAATTTTAAGGGTTTGTTCATCTCAGTCCTCCTTGGTCCTCTGTGAACCGTTATGCTTATGGACTTGGTCATGTGAATGGTCATGTCAGTTATGGTGCCTTCACCCTTAGTCTTTGTCATGTACCACATATACTTCTCATAAATTTTCTTCCTCTTTTCTTCCTTAAGCTTGACATGCTGATTGTGTTCCTTGATGCGGTCAGCCTGAAGCTTGAGGAATTCATCCCCCTTGATGACCTGGTTAGTCTCCTTGATTACCTCCTTGGCCACTTCAACAATTACAGGCCTACTGAGTTGCTCAGCCTTTTTCTCAGCCTTTAGTCTATCCTGTTCATCCAGGACTGCGGCCACTTCCTGCGAAGTTCCAAAGAATTTCCTCCCATTATCTATGGTGACTTCAAAAGGCTCATCTAGGTCAGGATACCTTTCTGTTGATGCCTTTACCAACTGTAATTGAGTCGGAAAATCTTCAGTCACCATGATTCCCTTCCCTTTGTCAGTGGGAAGGGGTTGCCTAGAGGAGGATTCAGGAACTTCAGTTGCTATTGCTTCAGGTTGGACAGGGATTGTAGCAACAACAAGTGCAGAGGAAGTTATAGGTTCAGGGATAGGTTCATCAAGTTTCTCCCCCGCAACAGATGTTGGTGCTTCAGTATACGCATCTGTTGACTTAGGAGGTGGGACAACCGGAGAAGCCTGAAGAATAGACAGGATTGTGGAGACCATGCTCTTAATGTCAGTGGTCTCATTCTTCAGTACGGAGATGTGTTCCGCCATGGTACTTTGAGTTTCATGGAGTTCAGTGACCTTGTTGGTGTAGTGGTTGATCAGCTCATTATGCTTATTGGAGAGCTGATGAAAAGCTGATGATATTTTTGTCAGGCACGCCTGGGTATCAGCGACCGACTGTTGAATTGCATCTTGCTGAGACCTTAGTGGTTTTAGATCCATCTCCTGAAGAAGCTTGAGCAACTCAGTAATGTTGGTGGAGGTGGTCTGCTGAGTATCCATGAACTCAGTCAGCTTGGTGATCAGGGCGGGATCATCTCTGAATTCTTCCTGAATAGAATCAAGAGTCTGCAATATGTTGCCGAACTGCATGTCTTGTGCAGTACCCAGACTGTCAAGAGATATCCTCAGGTAACCGAATTGTTTGTCAGTGAGTTTAGCGACCTGATGTAACTTACCCTGAGATTCTTCAACAGCAGCCCTGAAGTCAGCATAGGAGACTGATGCTTCAGTGTGCTGAGCCCATTGTTCTTCAGTGATCTCATGAAAGAGAGAGGTGTTGGCTTTGCGAATGAACTTCACCAGCTGCCTTTCAGTGAGTGGAAGAACATTATCATACTTCTGCAAATAAGGAGGAGTAGCAGGAGTAGATTCTTTAGGAGTGCCTGATGATGATGATGTTGTTGGGTTTGTTTGGGCCTCTTGTTGATCCTCAGGAGGAGGAGATGATGGTCGTTGTTCAGGGTGCTGAGGAGAGTTATAAGTGTCAGTCTCCATTTTGTCCCCAGCACCAAAAACATCATCTTCTCCAAAATCGACCATTTCCTCCTCTGACTCGTCATTTAGCAGTCTTTCTAGATCCGCTAGAGTAGGAAACTGTTGGGAATCCGGATCCCCCTCAAAAGAGGGCTCACCTTTGTTGTGGCCAGGTTCTGACCCCTCCAGGAGAACAGAGTGTATTTTCTCTGCCTTGTCCATGGAGTCAGTTGCTGAGTGATTGGATCCGCCATGGGGGGTTTTAGGTTCCGTATCAGCGGGTGGTCGTACACCCCCTGAGTCTTTGTCCCCTTGAGAGCCTTCAAGGACTGGTGGGTTTTCTCCAATACTATCAAGAGGCAATGATTTGTTGAGGTCCCCCTTCTCACCAGGGTTGTACTGCCCTGAAGAGGATATAGGGACTGTTTCTCCCTAAGACCTAGAGTGTGATTGCTCAGGACCGTAAACGGGAAGTTGTATGTTAAGGCCCCCCTTTCCATCAAGGTTGTGATGCCCTGATGAAGATTTAGGGGTCAGTCCTCCCTGAGACTCTGACTGTGATTGGTCAAAGCCGTAAGCGGGATGTGAAAGGGTGTGGGTCCCCTTCTCAGCAGAGTGGTGCTGCTCTACTGAGGGTATAGGACCCTGTACTCCTTTAGGAAAAGGACCCTGTATATGTCAGCAGAGCCATGTGGAACGGTTTTGCCCGAGGACCCTGAGGGCGATTTCTCATATCCCTCCGTTGGCATTTGTTTTGTGGCCAAGAGGGTCTCAGTTGTGGGTGTCTCAGTGGTCTTGGCCTTTGGTTGCCTTTCTTGAGGCTTTGAGGCAAAAGTCTCAGTGGTGAGTGGTTTGGGTTGAACCACCTTCCTGGACCCTGCCTTCTTTTTCTTCTTCTCCTTCTTTGAGGGAGAAGGCACAGGAGATATAGTGTCTTGTCCCTGAATGACCATCAACATATATGTGGTCAGGGGAACTGGTGTGACCTCGGTGAGGTCACTCGAATAGTTGGCCTTGTGTAAGACATCAGGGTTGGATCCCTGGACATTTGGCCTAACATATTCGGAGCCTAGTAAGTCCTGAAGCACACAGGAAATGAACCTAGGGTAAGACATGTGTCTTTGCCTAGATTTCCCTGATAGCTTGGCTATGAGGTCTCTGAAGATTATCTCTCCAATATCTATTTTTCTGCCCTCCAGGAGGCTGAACACAATCATTTGTTGTGATGCGTTCAATTGCTCTATCGAGGACTTATTGCCACCAAGGACCTGAATGACAAAGGTCATCTGGATCCTCCAGACAGCAGGAAACCAGGTTTTGATTATTGGGGCTTTGGCCAATAAGCTTCTTAGGGCCACTTCAGGATGTTTTTCATCATGTGACCCTAGTAAAAGCAATTCGGATTTTACTTCTGCTTTAGTGGGCTGAGGGTCGAAGTTCTCAGCGAAATCACGACCTGTGGCCTTGATAAAGGTTTAGTAATTCAGGGAGAGGGTCTTTCTCCCGTTCATCACTGAGAATGTTATAAGGGTGTCCTTGATGTTATCAGGGCTGGTAGCCACTGCTGTACACCAGAACTCCCTTAGCTAGTCATGGTATATGACTGGGGGTGTTTTGGTAATTGCCGTAGAAAGAAAGCAGTTTTGAAGATATTTTACTACATTCTTATACGCCTAAATTTTTTTGGGGTAGGCAGAATTCCCGATGACATTGTTTTTAGTCGTATCTACGCCCTCCATTGTGAATTCCACATTTGGGGCGCAGGTTATAGCTTTAGAAGTAGCCAATTAAAGTCTTGGTTTTTCAAGAAAAATGGTCTGAGTCTAAAGATGAAGAACACACACACTAGCTTTTGAGAAAAAAGAGTTTGATTAAAATTTTCTAAAACGTGTGTGTGTTAATTTGTTTGGGGGTATTTATAGGGAAGTGGAGGAGGTGAGGTGGTTTTGGCACTAAGCGAGTTTTTCTCACAATTTGAAAACCATTTTGAATAAACGTTTGGAGTCTGCATTAAATGCCACCACTCCACTTTCCCAGGTCTTGCGCAACAGTCGAGGTGAACAGTTGTACCGTCTGCAAAAAGTGTTATTTGCAAAGAGACATCACCACATATAATATAAAAGGATATTATTTGTGAGTATTGGCATTAAATGCCAAATGGAATGTGTGGTGATGAAGTGGGGGCCCAAGATGTGGATGCCAGAAGGTAAAAGAACATGTATTCCTATATTAAATAGGTATTTAGTTACCAACCTAGGACATTTACTAACTAGATAGTTAGAGCATTTAAGTTAGCATTGAATGTCATCTTGAGGCCCCTGAATGACTTTTCATTCAGTTTGAGGGGTTCAGGGAAGGTTATTTAGTGATCTTTTTCACTGAGAGACACATTGAGTCAGTGACCTGAGGTTTTCAGAATTTACACTTAGTTGGATGGATTCAATCAGTGGACTGATTCTCAATATCCAACATTCCCAATTCAGCTTTCAGTCTTGTGAAAGTTGGTTCATCCAATGGTTTGGTGAAGATATCAGCTAGCTAATATTCAGTGGGAATGAAGTGTAATTCAATGTCACCATTCATGACATGGTCCCTGATGAAGTGATATCTGATATCAATGTGTTTGGTTCTCTGATGAAGAACAGGGTTGTTTGAGATTGCAATTGCACTTGTGTTATCACAAAAGATGGGAACCATCTTATAATGGATTCCATAGTCACTGAGTTGACTTTTCATCCATAGTACATTTGCACAACAACTTGCTGTTGCAACATATTCAGTTTCTGCTGAGGACATGGCAACTGATTGTTGCTTCTTAGCACTCCAACAGACTAATTTTCCACCAAGGAATTGGCAGGAGCCTGAGGTGCTTTTTCTATCCATGTTGCATCTAGCATAGTCAGAGTCTGAGTATCCTTTGATATCAAAGCCTGAGCATTTTGGATAGTACAATCCAAGCCTTGGAGTACCTTTCAGGTACCTGAGGATCCTTTTTATAGCTGTGAAATGTGATTCTCTTGGGTCAGATTGATATTTGGCACACAAACAGACTGAGAATTAGATGTCAGGCCTTGATGCAAGTAGATACATCAGTGACTCAATCATTCCTCTAAATAGAGTTTGATTGACTGGTTTACCAACTAGGTCAGGACCAAGGTTGTTTGGAGGAACCATGGGAGTTTTGACTGAGGCACAGTCACTGAGCTCATACTTTTTAGTAGGCTTCTGGTATACTTCTCTTGACTGATAGAGGTTGCTTTATCAGTCTTCTTAATTTGCAGTCCAAGGAAGTAAGTCAGTTCTCCTATCATGCTCATTTCAAATTTCTTTGCCATCAGTTTTTCAAACTGTTTGCAAAGTTTATAACTTGTTGAGCCAAATATGATATCATCCACATATACTTGTACAAGGATGACATCACCATTTGTCCTATAGATAAACAATGTGTTGTCTATCTTGCCTCTAAAAAATTTGTTTTGGATGAGGAAAGCTGAAAGAGTTTCATACCATGCCCTAGGAGCTTGTTTCAGTCCATAAAGGGCTTTATCAAGCTTGCAGACATAGTCAGGAAACTCACTGCTTTCAAATCCAAGAGGTTGTTGAACATAAACTTCTTCTTTCAGTGACCCATTTAAGAATGCACATTTTACATCTATTTGGTACACTTTGAAGTTCATGTAGGTTGCAAATGCAAGGAAGATCTTGATGGCTTCCATCCTTGCCACTGGTGCAAATGTCTCTTCATAGTCAATGCCTTCTTGTTGATTATAGCCTTTGGCTACAAGTCTGGCTTTGTTTTTAATGAGTATGCCATTTTCATCAGTTTTGTTTTTGAACACCCATTTCATGCCAATGACTGAAACATTCTGAGGACACTTGACCAAGGTCATTACCTTGTTTTCGTCAAACTGTTCCAGTTCATCATGCATAGCCTGAACCCAACTTGGATGTGTCAGTGCTTCTTTGACACTTTTAGGTTCAATGGTGGAAATGAAATCCACAAATAGGCATTCATTGGCTGAGGCTGCTCTTAGTTTAGCAGCCATGCTTCTAGTGAGCATGCCTTCTGTAGGCTCTCCAATTATATTGACAAGTTCTATATCTTTAGACCTAGTCCAACTATCCTGAGGTCTTGGATACTGATTGGAACTTGTGGAGGCCTGATTGGGTGGAGGTGTGGGTTCTGGTGCAGACACTTGATGATCTTCACGATCTTGAGTGTCTAACTGGGTTGGCTGATCACTGAGATTGATTGGTTCCTGAGCACTTTGTTCAGATTGATTGATTGCATCAGTACTTGTCTGTGCTTCAACAAACACAGTGATGGTTGGGTAAGGAAGGTTGTGAGGGACAATGTAGTAGGAGATGTCAGCATTTGCTTGATACTGAGTGGAAGGATTGCTGTCAGGGTGATATTCATCAGAAGGATATCTTGATGAATCATCAATACCTATCTCTTCCACTGAGGTGTTTGAGAATCTGATTGCTTCAGTGCTCTCATCAAAGGTAACATGAAATGTTTCCTCAGTTTATTGTCTCCTTGTATTTAACACCCTGAAGGCTTTAGAGACAAGAGAGTATCCTAGGAGGTATCCATCATCAGCCTTGGCATCAAATTTCCCTAAGTGATCCTTGTGATTATGAATAAACACAGGACACCCAAAGACATGAAAGTAGCTGATGTCAGGGATTCTTCCCTTGAATAACTCATATGGGGTTTTGCTATATCTCTTGACAATGATGGATCTGTTTTGTGTATAACAGGCAGTTTTGACTGCTTCAGTCCAAAAGTGTTTGGAAAAGACTGATCCATTTAACATTGTCCTAGCAGCTTCAGTGAGTGTTCTATTTTTCCTTTCAGCAACACCATTTTGTTCAGGTATGTAAGGAGAGGAAATTTTTTGGTAAATTCCTTTGTCATCACAGAAACATTCAAGTTCATGGTTTCTGAATTCAGTCCCATTGTCAGTCCTAATCTGTTTGACTTTTATGTCATTCTGATTTTCAATGTTCATGACAAAGGACATTATTTTTTTAGCTGCTTGACTCTTTTTGGTCAGAAAGTAAACCCAAGTGTATCTTAAGTATTCATCCACAATGACTAGAGTATACTTCTCATGGTTAATGGACCTAGGACTGATGGGCCCAAAGAGATCCATATGGAGAAGATGAAGGCAGTTCTTGATGGAAAAGTTTTGCTTGGTTTTAAAGGATGCTCTATGATGTTTACCTTTTTCACAGGCAGAGCAGAGTTTATCATTTGAAAACACAAGTGATGGTAAGCCAAGGACCTTGTTTTGTTTGGCAAGATAGTTTATGTTTTTGAAGTTCAGATGGGAAAGTCTCTTATGCCAAAGCCAGTTGAGAGTTTTAGTGGCTTTAGCAAAGAGACAAGTTCCATTCTGAGTTAGAGTATTCATGTCTAACACATAAACATCTTGTCTTCTTGGTGCAATCAGGACAACTTCCTTATTTGCATTGAAGATGGTACATTGCTTATCATCACACTAAACTATGTATTTTGCATCACATAGTTGACTGACACTGATTAAATTGTACTTAAGACCATTGACATAAGCTATCCTAGTAAAGACTATACCACTACATTTTACTAAACCATAACCTTCAGTGAGACATGATAAGTTATCAGTAAATACCACCTGAGGTCCTGGTTCTTTTACATATTTGTGCAGATACTCTTTCACACCAGTCATGCTCCTTGAACATCCACTATCTAGATGCCAAACTGGCTCCCTGGCATGTCTCTGCACAAATGGTAAACTGAGTTAGTTCTTTCTAGGACCCATCTTCTTGGAGGGCTTGGCTTTAATAGCCTTTTTAAAAGTAACAATTGATTCATGGTCAGTGGTTGAATGGACTGAGCTACCACAGATTTTGCATTTGATTGCAGAGGTAGACTCAGTAGACTAAGAGGATGATTTGGTGATTCCTCTTCTTGTCTGAATGACCTTCTCATGTCCTGAGGTGTCATGAGTGGGATCTCCACATATGTCACAACTAGTGTCCATAAGGCAATCCTCAGGAAGGTGGTCATTAAAGCCACAGTGTGGGCAAGGTGCAAAAGGCTTGGCCTTTTGTTTCTGCTTCTGCTTAGAGTCAGAAGGATACTTAAAAGCTTGTGCTTTAAAGTTTGCAGCTTTGGATGTGGTTGTGTATGACAAGTGATCAGAAGTTATGTGATCTTCCTTTTTGCATACCATGCAAAAGAGGATTCTATAGCAATCATCAGCATAATGATTGGTATAGTGACACAGCTCACATCTCTACTGAGGTTTGGAGGTTTTTGGTTTGGTAGTGCTTGAGAAAGCTGATTTGGGTTCCTTCATCTTAGATTGAGAAGGTTTCTCAGAAGATTCAATCTTCTCACTTAGCTTCCTGACAAGCTCAGCCAACTGATCAATTTTTGAATTAGGGCTTTCTGTTTTTACTTCAGAAGGGACTGAAGTTGTTGAGTCATCAGTAGGAACTGAGACTTCAGGTGTTTGCCTTTTCAGGATGGTTTTTCCCATTCCTGGCTTCTCCTTTGGAGAATGCTGAGAGTAGACTAATGGTGTGAGTTCTGAGCTTGGTGCAGCTCCCTGAAGGACTTTCAGAGGTGGGAGTGGTGCAAGTGATTCTGATTCAGACTCATTGACTGACTCAGTACTACTAGGTTTGTCAGTGAGTCCAAGCATATCTTTCAAAGCCTGACTTTTAGGAAGCAAGATTTTCCCAGTCTCAAAGTTTGGTAACTTACTGACTGGGTTATCTCTGACAATCCATTTATTTGACTTGGGTTTCATTTCCTGCTCAAAGGATATGCTAGCTGGAATAAAAGCCTTTTCACTGTGACTCTCACTGGGGGTTTTAGTGAGTTGGTTTTCACTAGGAATAAGACTCACAGTTTCATAGAATTTAGGATTCTTTTTAGTCCAGCTTTCTATGACAGCTTTTTCTTTGTTAAGCTCAGCTTGGAGAGCTTGATTTTGTTTCAAAATTTCAGTGTTTTGAATTTGAAGTGTAACAGCTTCTAGTTTGGCTTGTTTTAAAACAAGTAATTCATCTCTACACTTATTTAATTCTAATACAAGATTATTATATTTTGACAACAAATTGAGTCTCTGCTCTTCAACAAACTTAAGATCAACATTAATGTAATTCATATAATACTGCCAATCAGAATCATCATTCATAGAAAGTAAAATATTTACCTTTTTCATGGTGATGTTAACCCGTTCTCCATTTCTTGCATGGCTTTTTCCAACAGTCAGCTGATCACCATCTGAAAGTGCCATTAGTGCACTCACTCTAACTTCATCATCATCTGATGAGACCTCTTCTTCATCTCAGTCATAGGCTTCAGCTACAAGAACCTTGTTCTTTGCTTGAACAGGTTTGGAAGGTTGAGCAGCCTGAGACATTGAGGGATTGGGCTAAAGGAGAGCAAGTTTAGCCTTAGCTTTTCTGTATTTTGCCTCAAAATCTTTTTGACCCTTTTGAACATTATTGTTTTGAAAATGTTGGGTAGACTGAAGCATTTTAGGTTAAAACTTGCTAGTTCCTGAAGATGAACTATTTCCAAAAAATTTGTAAGAGGGATCTGAGATGGTTTTTGAATAACAGTCTTTAGCAAAATGACCCTTTTTACCACATTTGAAACATTCAGTGGTTTCATTTTCTTTAGCTTTTGAAAAGTTTGACTGATTTCTTTTGATAAAACATTTTGAAATATCGAGGAGTACCCTTTCTTGGAATTCCAAGTGCAAATCATTTAGGTACTCCTCACTAGTTCTTTCGTCAACCTTATCATCAGAATCCTCTTGAAAATCCTGCACAACACCATTATAATAAAAGCAGTTGATATGGGTGAGGAAGTCAGTGCCTTTTTGGTCTCAAGAGCTTTCTTTGAGTCTGGGTATCTCTTAGAGATTAAGTTGTCTTCATAGAAAAACTTCCCATAGATCTCAGGGAGCTCAAGGGTCTGAATGTGATTAGCATTCCTGAGGCCCTGAGAGAAGTTTAGCCACTTCTCAGGGAGACTGTTGACAAATCCAACATTGATCTCATGCTCAGACAATACTACACCATCATTTGATAATTCATTTATCAGGGTCGTGTATCTGGTATATGTCTGAGAGAGACTTTCAGAGTCCATTGCCCTGAAAGTGTTATACTCAAGTTTCAGGTCCATGATCCTGTTTTCCTTGGTATCTGAGGGACCTTCAAAGCTATGAACCAAGTCAAGCCAAGTTTGTTTGGCTGTTGTACAGTTAATGACTGATTCCATTGTATCGTCAGGAAGACAAGATACAATTATGCTTTTCAAGCGCTGGTCTTGATTGACCACCCTTCTCTCATCTATAGTCCACTGAGCTTCAGGTTTAATTAACCCCTCAACAGTCTTAAGGACATTAGGACCTCCATTGATACAAGTGATGTAGTATGGTTCCATACCAATCAAATAGCAAAGCATTCGCTTTTTCCACTTGCTAAATTTTCCAGCTTCGAGTCTGGGAGCAACAGCTGAATAGCTTCCTCCCTTTTTATCGACGAGCTGGGGCACATTAATACCAGCCATAGTAGGATCTTGGTTTTAAAAACCTTTTGAGCACTCTTTCGTTTTTAAAAGATTTTACAAACAAGAGGCTCTGATACCACTTGTAGTTCCCGTTACACAAATAGAAATAACTACAAAGTTAATCTAATTGTGTTCCATGACTGAATTAATGTATTGATTAATTTAAACAAATAAGTGGAACGTAAAGATAAAAACACAAGTTTTTCAACGTTTAAATTCTTATTATAAATTAATCAAAAGAATCTATACCCAAGTGTTAGCGGAAATAACACTTGGGATTGAAACGACAAGGTATGGTGTTCTCCTCTCTAAACTCAAGCTATGCTTGAGTGGCAACAATGAATGAACCATTGAGCTATCTCAGGGACTAGGTTGCTCTTTAGGGAGAAAAGTGGTTTTGTGAAATTCTAAGCTTTTAATGCACAAAACTTGTCCACTTTTTCTCCCTTATGATCCTATTTATACACATGTATAAAAGAGCACCCGTGACTAAAAGTACAAAAAGAATGACCTAGCTAGTCTGTCAAAATACAACAGTATTTTGGCAGTTACAAGAATCTATTTTGGGATAAGGTTGAAACTGCTTTCTGAGCGTCAGTGATAACACTGTTCTTGTTCTCACGCCATTCAGGGAAATTTTGACTTTGCCCTAATAAGGACATCTCCTTATCTTTTCAAACTCTTCCCGCCTTGTCCCGCCTTTCTTTCAGACTTCAGATTCTCCAGGCTTGGTCTTCAGTCTTCAGTCTTCAATTACATTTTTTGTTGAGGAGACTGGGGTTCAGTGAGTTCTTATCATCACTCACTGAACCCATTACCTTCTTCTTCGGCTTAAGTGACACTCAGGGAGTTCCGCCTCACTGAATGGTGAATCTTTCTCTTTAGACTCGTCCTAAGCATCCTGAAGGTAACTCACTGAGTGACTGTTCACTCAGTGACTTGAGAGTGTTTAAGGTTGATTAACACTTGGGCTAATTTGTATTCAAATCATGTTTTCAGGACACTTGGGTACTGACGGACCCAACACAAATACATTATCAAACGTATACCAAATACATTACCAATCTGAGTTTTTCGATTCATGCTATTTAAACTCATTATATAAGTGAATACAAGTAATCTGAGTTTTATCTAATATACTCTAAATGTTTTATTGTCAAGGTTGTGGTTAAGGCTGTGGTTAACCAAATGCACCCTTTCGGGGCTGCTGTAAACCAAACGCACCCTAATCGGGGCTGCTGTTAACGAAATTCACCCTTGTGGGCTGCTGTTAACCAAACGCACCCTTTCAGGGCTGCTGTTAACCAAATGAACCCTAATCAGGGTTGCTGTTAACCAAATGCACCCTTGTGGGCTGCTGTTAACCAAACGCACCCTTTCGGGGCTGTTGTTAACCAAACGCACGCTAATCGGGGCTGCTGTTAACCAAATGCACCCTTGTGGGCTACTGTTAACTCGTTAAGCACGATGTTGTCTTTACTGAATGCCAACGCCATAAGGTGACCAGCATACTAATTTGCATGTTAACACGAGCCAGATAGCTATGTACATAATTAGTTTGATCATCTCTTGACTTTAAATTTCTTTGTTTATGTCCATTATGTAGGTAGAATTGCCATTTATAACAGAAAGGTCTCATGGTTTGTAACTAGACATTGAGACCATAACGACTCTTTTCTATTGTTAGCTCTAGTACTTTTAAGTGGTTGGTCCCGAGCTGGGCTATAACTAGCCTTTCTCTTAATTACTTATGTAGACGACCAGTCGTTGGTCCAACTGGTCCTGGTCTCTACTGATTATGGTATATAAGCTAGAGGAATTGATGTTATATCGTTGGTCATAAGTCATAACTAAATGCTAGTTGTACTAAATTGGTCCAATGGAATACTCGACGACCAATTCATTAGCCCCGATCTAATCATTCGTATAACCTTGTTAGCCATAATCTTTGATTCTTTTATAATAACTGATATAATTCATTCACAACCTTAAGGTCAAACATAAGACATGTTTAAGTAGATATCTCTTTGTACAATCTTAATGTAATAATTCTCTTTCGCATCGCTTCTGAAACCTGGCAATCTGTTTGAGTTTCAGTATATTACTTTTTGAATTAGAACCTATTTATATTAGAAAGCACAATGTAGTTGTATAGCAAGTAACAAAAAAAATCTATTCATCAGTTACGCTACTTATTTGTTGTAGGACCAATCCTTATTCGGTTACCACACTAATACCCGAAACCTGAGCCAGTTCGATTTACCCAAACCCAACTAACCTGATGGGCTATGCCTGTGAGTTTTCACTTCCATAACGACAGATGTTAATAATAACATTAGAGATTTTTTGGCCAAAACATACATGTAAGGCATCATACCAATTCGAAACTGATAATAGAGATTAGAAAACAGAAGTACTTTTATTTTCGGATTCATAACCAACAAATCTAATGCATAAGTTTATGACTATTTATACGTGCAAAGTAAAAAACTAGTCTACGTTGCCACAAATATATTTTTCTTTTCTTTTTTTTGGGTAAACATGGTTTCCGACCTTATGGCCGACTAATCCACAGGGTTTCAACCCACCGTCACGCAGACTCAAACCATGTCGTTCCCATGGAAACCTATTCTATCAGGTACATGGCACCACAAATCTTCTTATTCTGTTGGTTTTTACCTAAAATACTTTTAAGCAAAAGTTGCTATGTTTTTGTCTTGTTATTTATGATTCAACAATTGCCATATTGACGACAGTGACAAACCTGCTGCGATTCATGCATTTATAAGGCAATTATGTCAAGTAACCATAGTCATCTTCTACTTGTTTCCTTGACTATAAAATTACATTGCAGCCACAGGTTATACAGAGTACTATCTTAGCAAAGAATCAGGAAAAGTATGCAGGTAATGTAGTCGATAACATATATATTCATTCAGAAGCATCAGACAATTATTTTGAGCGCCACTTATTATAACACAAATTGGATAAAAAAAACATACTTTTGTCACGGCTGTGGTCAAGGCTGTGGTACACGGTTGGAGTCGGCTCGGTCTCGGTGGTCAAGGCTGTGTTGTGGTCTCGGTTTGAACAGGTGGTCTCGATCTCAACAAATAGCTAAAAAAACCATAAACAAAAATTAATGACCATAAAGTTTTGGCGGCGACATGTCCCCGGTACAAACATAAACACAAAAAAAAAATAAACACAAATTAATCACTATAAACCTGTGGTCTCGGCTTCGGTTCTCGGCTTTGATTCTCGGCTTCGGGTCTAGGCTTTGGTTCTCAGCAGCAACTGTACCAAAATAAATTAACAAAAATATTAAAAAAATAACAAAAAACATAATACACATATATCAAAAATTAATTAAATTTTTTCTAAATCATCTTTTAAATTTAATTAAAATCTTTTAAATTTAATTAAATTTTTTCTAAATCATCTTTAATTAATTTAAAACTTTTTAAAATTATTTACATCACTTTTACCTAATAAAGTTAAATCATTTATACTTAATTTAAATCATTTAAAATTATTTTTAAAACATTTTAATTAAGTTAAATCACTATTAAATCATTAAAATTTAATTTAAACGAGTCGGGCAGCCGCGCGTTGCGCCGGGGTGATTGGCATCAGTTTTTTGCAACTATGTTTTTGTTCATTATATGAAAAAAAAAAACTCTTTTATTTTGTACGTAAGGACTCTTTTTGCAAAGAGTTGTCGACCTCAGGGGTACTTTGTGTCTTTTTCCAAAACTTTCGAAATAGAATTTTTGGGAAAAGGACTCCTTTTGCAAAGGGTCGTCTACTTCAGGGGTATTTTCTGCCATTTTTCCAAACTTTTTTTTCACTGTTCATGGTGAACAGTAGTTGTGGTGAACAGGACACGCTAAATGTATATATTGTATAATATTTTGTAAATCATCTTTAATTGATTTAAAACTTTTTAAAATTATTTACATCATTTTTAACTAAGTTAAGTCATCCATACTTAATGAGCCGAGATGATATGATTGTACACAAGATGTTAAACGAATGAGCCGAGATGATATGGTTGTACATGAGATGTTAAACGAATGAGTCGAGATGATATGGTTGTACACGAGATGTTAAATGAATGAGCCGAGATGATATGGTTATACACGAGATGTGTAACGAATGAACCGAGATGATATGGTTATACATGAGATGTTAAACGAATGAGTCGAGATGATATGGTTGTACACGAGATGTTAAATGAATGAGCCGAGATGATATGGTTGTACATGAGATGTTAAACGAATGAGCCGAGATGATATGGTTGTACATGAGATGTTAAACGAATGAGCCGAGATTATATGATTGTACATGAGATGTTAAACGAATGAGCCGAGATGATATGGTTGTACATGAGATGTTAAACGAATGAGTCAAGATGATATGGTTCTACACGAGATGTGTAACGAATGAGCCAAGATTATATGGTTATACATGAGATGTTAAATGAATGAGTCGAGATGATATGGTTGTACATAAGATGTTAAACGAATGAGCCGAGATGATATGTGTAACACCCCCAAATTACCGCAGCGGAACAGTAGAGTCATGGGGGTATTACTTCATAATATGGATCAAGGTATAGAAAACGACTTCTAAATGAGACGTTTTAAAATGTTACCTTTCGAATTATTTAAATTAGAGTTAAACATGAAATCCAAAGTATAAAGTTACATAGGTATTTCGAATGGTAAAAGATAAAGATATGAGTCTCCAAGTATGCAATTGACTCTAGAATCCATGCATCCACTATCGCTTTAATAACCTGAGATAAACATGCTAAAAAGTGTCAGCCAAAGGTTGGTGAGTTCATAGAGTTTAGTTTGACTGTAAAGCATTGAATAAAGATTTCACAGCAAAGGCCTTGCAAATCCACTCAGTCCCATGTCCCGCCCATACAAGACTTGCAACCTGTGTGTTTACAATCCACTGCTAAAGTATAAGTATATGGATTCTGGATTATATTCACCCAAGGTCGCGTCATTTTGGACCCAAGGGCGGGGAACCACCTTCCCAAATAGTACATGTCTCCCAAGGTCACGTGTCCTGGACACGAGGGTGGGGGTATCATCCCATAATAGTACTATCAATACCTTTCTAATGACTATGGATAGTATGCATAAGAATAGATTAACACGTAAAAGCATATAACGTAATACGACTACACATCATATATAGACGGTATAAAAGAGTAATCGTATCATAAATGTTGAATATTTGAGTAATTGCATCACAAAGCAAATCATGTATTTGATAAATGAGTAAAGTATTTCTAAGCATGTATCTCCCCCAAGTAGTTTAAAATGAATAGAAGAGTAAAAGTAGGGCTATGACTCACCTTAGCTGTAAGGTCAAAGAAATATTATGTCAAAAGTATCACGGGAACGGCTCCAACACACTACCTGAATAATAGGGAAGTCTGAGATTTCGATGGTTTAAGTTTGACTAGATGTGAATAATGATTGTGGAAAAGTGTCAGATAACGAATTGGACTGTGATGTGAATGCATTGTTAGGAACACGTTTTAAATATTGCAAGTCTTGTTCATTTAGTTAAATATGTTGCACGATAAGGACATTATATTTGTATTCAAGGTCCGGTCCATTAGATGTCCATGGGCCGGTCTTCTTATCTTTTTCCTTCTAGAAGAAATCTTGTAATGATGCTGTAGGATCGAGTGCTTCTAGCTTGATTGAGCTTGGTTAAACGAGAATCTCTAGGTGTAAGACTTGTGTTTATGCGGAAACTAAACAACAAGAATGTAAAGAAGAAAATAATAGAAGACAATGATACTCTATGGATCAGTTATGAACTAACAATGATGTTTATTGAATATTGTGAATCGATACAAAACTCATAGACGGGTGTTTCTTTTATACTAACAATAAACCTTAACCCTAACCCGTCATACAAGAAAACGTGTGAAGAGATAAACATGATCTATTATAAAAATAAATCTAACAAACATTCTAAACTTACGGGATAACAATTACTAAAACCCGCAGTAATGACTACGATCAGCAGAAACAAAAATAAACTATCGGTAGTAATGAACTTCAGCAGGAACCATAAACTATCGGCAGGAACCAGCAAACATTACCAGCAGCAATGAGAAAACTTTATTTCTCAGAGATCCTAACAATCCTCCCCTAATCTTGAAGTTGACTAGTGTGGAAAACTAGAAGGAGGGTTGAATAGTTTTATGTCCTTTTAAAATTTATTGTGAAAACTTTATTTACTTTTTAAAACTTAGATTTGAATTTATGTGATCTCAACTCCTTGAACAATATGAACAATATGTATATAAGTAAATATAAATAAGTAATGCAAGTAAGGTAATAAAATGAAATAAAAGCTAGAGATGGAAAGATCTAACCGAGAGACAAGAGATTTATAGTGGTTCGGCTACAAGGACACCTTCCTTGCCCTACTCCACTCCCCGAGCACCTAAATCGAGAGTTTCTTCACTATGTCAACAAGCTCCCTTATGGAGGAGAAAACCTTTACACAACTTTAGCTTACACCGGCTTAACGACACAAAGCTAGATGTCGAGTTCTAATCGTAGCTAGAACCAATCTCACAACTTAAACACGACTTAATCACACCTTCTTATTCACGACTACTTCACGACTTCTTCACGACTTCTTCACAACTTCTTCACGACTTCTTCACGACTTCTTCACTACTTCTTCACTACTTCTTCACGACACTTCACAACTAAGCACAACTTATGTACACTTATACTTCTTCACACCTTCACTACTTACACACCTTAACAACACAACTTCTCTACTTACACACTAACCTATCCCAAACAATTATACACACAACTATCTAACAACAATACATAACTTATAAATAAATGTATGATGACACAAACAACTTAGGTATCTAAGTTGCAATACTTCTTCTCTAGTTGTTGAAGGAGTATTCTTCTTTTGCACTTGAATGGAGGAAGCTTGGATCACTTAGAAACCAAAGCTTAAGATTATATGATCAAAGGGTTTTTGAAGATATGAAATGTGATTTAAAACAGAAAGTTTCAGTGTGCAAAAGGTGAGTAAAAATCGAGGAGAAGGCTGGTATTTATAGGAGAAAAACTGGACAGCTGGAGGCCTACTGGAGCGGGGGCGGTCCCCTTAATTATTAAGGGGGCCGCCTAGCAAAATTAAGGGGGCCTCCCCTACTGAACGTTGGCCAATTTTGTTCTTTTGTGGGGAAGGTTTTTCTGGAACATTTTAACTAATTTTGGTTAAAAATTTGAATTCATATTTTTGTAAAAGATTAAACATTTTTATTTAATACCAAAAATGTTTTTCAAAAATATATAAAATGTTTTTTGATGTTTTATAAAAAATCTAGTTATTAAGAAAATGTTCCTTTGATCATATAATGCATTAAGCACTTGTTTATTTATACCTTAAGTGATTAAGTTGTAGAAATGAATATTTACAACTAAATACTTGTTTATTTGATAAGTTTATGTTTTAATGAATTTATATTTTGTGATCATTAAAACATAGAGATATGAATAATGTTTTTAGGCATTATTTATGTCAACAATCTCCCCCTTTTTGATGATTACAAAACTTAAACTTATTAAATCCAAAAATTTATTTTTGGACAAGTATTTAGTGAGTTTACATTCACTTCTCCCCCTTTTTGTAGAATCAAAAAGGTTATGCCGACAAGTTTTAGAAACTAAATTTGTCGGGACGAGAACTCCCCCTTGATGTTTACTCCCCCTCGTTCGAGGGCACCAAGGAGACGAGCTATGGAAATCTTGGCTGCAAAAACAAGTTAGGAGACACAAGATACATATACATAGCAAAAATATTTAGAACAACCAACTAATACATTCAAGATGATCATATAATATATGAATCATCATTACATTACATAAAATACTTGAAACATAATGATTACAACAAAGCTAGAAATACTAATGGTCCTCATATTGCCAAAGAGAGTGATTGGACTTGCTTGCGACACAAAAGGGTGAGGGAGTTTATTTTGAGGCAGAAAGCATGTGGATGGGTTTTAGTTATGTGATGGTAAGGGAAATGGAGCGGATCCATTGAGGTTATATCATTGTAGTGGAGGAATGGGATGAGGACGAGTGAGTAGATATTCGATCCAAGAAATATCTTCACTTAAGTGGAGGATTTGTTTTTGAAGGAAGATGCAACAAGGGCAATAGTGGGTGTGGTTTGTAACTTGATCCAAGTTAAGAGAGTGTGGTAGGCAATTTTAGTAAGGTGAGGATGGAGGTTGTCCCTTGTTGCGTTGTGTGAGGTGCATAGCAAGGAGATCATTAAGATCATGGATTTGGTTAATCTCTTCATGAAGCTTTTGCCTTTCATGAATGGGGATTTGGTTATTTGGTGGAAATGGATGGTATTGGGGTGAAAGGTTTGATGTTTGACCAAGGTGATGATGGTTTTCAAGTATTCCATTGAAGTTGGTTTGAGGTTTAGGGGAGTAGTTTGGAATGAATGTGGATGTTTGGCCAAAATGGTAGGGTTTGTAAAATGGTTCAATGGAATGAGGTTGTGATCTTGGAGAGTAGTTGGGATGAATGATGATGGAGGTGTTGGTTGTCTAGTTGTGATAGGCTTGTGGTGAGGGTTAGTTTTTCTTTTCCACCCGGGTTTTAAGGTCATCCTTGCTAGCTTAGAGGTTTTTGGTTTTGGGTTGATTGGAGAAGACATGATGGGATGATTGAATGTGGTGAGATACGGGGTTATTTATAGTGGAGAATTTGTGTTGTTTAGGAATGAATAGGCTTGTTGGGTGATTAGGACAAAATGTGTTTGTGAATTTGGGGAAGTATAGGATCAAATGGGCTAAAAAGCAGAAAAAGATTCTCTGAACCCGTCCAGCAGATGGCCGGTCCCCTTAATTATGGGCGGTCCCCTTAATAATTAAGGGGGCCGCCTTATGAATTAAGGGGGCCGCCCATCTGATACCTTTCTGGGTTCCAGAAATGGGTTTTTCTGCAGAAATAGGTGAGGATGGCTATGTTTTGAGCTTTTGGTTTTAGACAAGTCCCACTCTTTGAGGCAATAGAGAAACATAGTAAGCATGCATGGCATATAAGACAAATAAATAAGCAAGCAATAATTATTATCTAGCAATTAAGAGAATTAAGGAACCTAATCATCTAAGGCAAGGGTAATGAAGCAAAGGCACTAGAAACTAATGGGGAATAGGTGATGGAACAATTGTGAGGATGTGATTTATAAGCTTGTTCTAGTGTGTGCCTATATGCAACAAATGTGGAGATGTGATTGTTTCGACTCCTAAATGCAAAAATTTCCTAAGAAACAATCCAAGGTCTCCTTGATTTGATTTTGCCCAATATATGAATATCAAAGATGTATATATTAGACTATATACTTTGACAATTCATGTGAGATCTTTATGCATGAAAAAAAATGTTTTTAGCATTATTCAACAATGTAAGAAAAATAGTTTTCATGTGTTTTCCTAGATGGGAGAATGATTTGTAGAAAATAGATTGGGTTTTGTTTGTAAATATGTTTATGCAAAGAAATATCACAATCTTTTATTTTGTGCAAAACAGATTCCTAGACTCAGATGGGAGGAAACAGAAAAAAAATGTTATAGTCAAATGGCCGGTCCCCTTAATGACAAGCCGGTCCCCTTAATAATTAAGGGGACCGCCTTTATGACATTAAGGGGTCCGCCCATCTGGAAAAAAAAATTACTAAAAATGCAGAAAATTCAGTCAATTTGTTCCATCATTCCTAGGCCTAAACGTAAGTGATTAAAGAGTTCACGCTTAAGGGGCTTAGTGAATATGTATGCTAAGTTATCTTCCGATGCAACCTTTTCTATAGATATGTTTCCTTTTTGAACGTTATCGCGAAGGAAGTGGTGGCGTATTTCTATATGTTTAGTCCTAGAGTGTTGAATGGGATTCTTACTTAAATCTATAGCACCTTTATTATCACACATAATTGGGATGTCATCTAACCTAATGCCATAATCTACGAGAGCTTGTTTCATCCATAGTGCTTGTTGACATGCCTTTCCAGCGCTTACATATTCGGCTTCTGTGGTAGAAATAGCAAGAGTGGTTTGCTTCTTCGAGAACCAAGATGTTAGACAACATCCCATTAACGTGCAAATTCCGCTAGTACTTTTTCTATCCACGTAGTCTCCCGCATGATCCGAATCTGCATAGACGATGGTTTCTATGCCCGATCCCTTAGGATACCATAATCCTAAGTGTATAGTGCCTTTAATGTATCGGAAGATACACTTAACCGCTTCTAGGTGAGAGGTTTTGGGATCCTCTTGAAAGCGAGCACAAAGGCAGACACTAAACATGATATCCGGTCTACTTGCCGTTAAGTATAGTAAACTACCTATCATTCCTCTATACTTAGTGTTTTCTATGGACTCACCCTCTTCATCTCTTGTGAGTTTTACTTCCGTAGACATTGGTGTCTTCATGGGCTTAGCGTCTTCTAATCCAAATTTCTTAAGCATTTCCTTAATGTACTTAGATTGATTAAAAAATATTCTATCTTCTAATTGTTTTATTTGTAATCCTAGGAAGAAATTTAGTTCACCCATCATACTCATCTCAAACTCGTCATGCATGATTTTGGCGAATTCATCACACATATCCAGACAAGTCGATCCGAATATAATGTCGTCGACATATATTTGGACAATGATGAGATTTGGGTTTTTCTTTTTCGTGAAAAGAGTGTTATCTACCATTCCCATGGAATAATCATGTTTAATAAGAAATGCCTTTAATCGATCATACCTAGCCTTGGGAGCTTGTTTGAGTCCATATAAAGCTTTCCTGAGTTTATAAACATAATCAGGTTTTGCAAAGTCAATGAATCCTGGAGGTTGTGCCACGTATACCTCCTCATTGATAAAACCGTTAAGGAATGCACTTTTCACGTCTATTTGAAATAACTTAAAATCTAGGGCGCATGCATAGGCAAGAAGTATTCTTATAGATTCTAATCTAGCTATGGGGGCATAAGTTTCATCATAATCTATTCCTTCTTGTTGATTATATCCTTGGGCAACTAACCTAGCCTTGTTCCTAGTAACTATTCCATTTTCATCTAACTTATTTCTATAAACCCACTTAGTTCCTATGATGGTCATGTTCATGGGATTTGGGACTAGTTCCCAAACGTCATTAGTCTTAAATTGATTTAGTTCTTCTTGCATAGCCATAACCCAACTTTCATCTTTTAATGCCTCGTTTATATTTTTAGGTTCTATAGTTGATAGGAAACAAAAGAAGTTATTTTTATCTTGAGCTTGTGATCTAAGGGTTCTTTGATTTAAGTTTCCTATTATATTATCTAACGGGTGTGATTTAGATTCCTTAACATTTACTATTTCGTTTTCACCTAATATTATATCTTCATTATCATCACCTAAGGGTTTAATTTTACTAACCTCAATAGCTTCTTCTTCAACTAGGTCATCATCTTCTAGGGGCAATGTCTTAGGTGGTGGTGGAGTTTTATCAAATGTTACATTTAAGGACTCTTCTACTTTCATAGTGTGTTTATTAAATATTATGTATGCTTTACTATTTTGTGAATACCCTAGAAAGATTCCTTCGTACGACTTAGGATCAAACTTAGTAAGGTAATCTTTTGTATTAAGAACAAAACATTTGCTCCCGAATACCCTAAAGTAATTTAGATTAGGTTTTCTACCTCTTAATAACTCATATGGGGTTTTTCCTAATATTCTCCTAATTGAGACTCTATTTATTATATATGTTGATGTATCTACGGCATGGCACCAAAATTTTTGTGGGATAGATTGTTCATTTAGCATTGTTCTACTCATTTCTTGTAAGGTTCGATTCTTTCTTTCTACTACCCCATTTGATTGTGGAGTGCGAGGAGCGGAGAAATTGTGAGATATCCCATTTAAATCACAATATTTTCCGAATTGCACTTCGTTATCAAATTCCCGACCATGGTCCGTCCTAATTGATACTATAGAACATCCTAATTTATTTTGAATCATTTTACTAAATATTTCAAATTTATTAAAGGCTTCGGTTTTATCACTAAGGTATAACGATTACCTCCGTAACTCCGCACAGCGGTTGGACCAAAAAGGTCCATGTGTAATAATTCTAGGCATCTAGTAGTGGAGACTATATTCTTAGCTTTGTGACTAGCATGTGCTTGTTTTCCTATTTTACATGCATCGCAAAAGTGTTGGTCATATCTTAGGTTAGGCAAGTTTCTAACTAATTCTTTAGAGGCTAGGGATTGTATTTGTTGCATATTTGCGTGACCTAATCTTCTATGCCACAATGTAGAGTTTTCATCTAAGGTTGCTAGACATATTTTATCTTCCGGTTTATTTCCTAGTTTCATAACATATACGCCACCTTTCCTAACTCCTCTACCTATGACCTTTCCGTCCTTAACTATTTCGCTATCTTTACTTGTAAAAGTAACCCTACACTTATTATCGCATATTTGTCCTATACTAAGCAAGTTATATGTTAAGTTATCTACATGCTCAACATTTTCAATAGTTAGGGAGTCTTGAGAGATCGTACCTTTGCCAATGATTTTTCCACGAAAATCACTACCGAAAATAACGTTACCTCCGTTGTATGCCTTGTAGGAGGAGAATAGCTTCCGGTTTCCCGTCATGTGCTTCGAGCATCCGCTATCCTTAATCCATTCGTCGGGCTCCAAATTTATTCCTAGACATATTTCATCGGTGGCTTGAGCTACAAGGCACTTTTCGTCTTTTGCTTTGTCCGCTTCATCTTTGTCGCTATCGCTCCATGTTCCACTAACAAATGCGCTTTCCACATCTAAAGCACTTTCTTTTCCCGTAGTTATCATTTCTATTTCTTTGTAGTGATCTTCTTTCATCTCGCGGTTGTCTCGTGAATCTTCCTCGTCTCTTGAAGAATTTCTTGAATTCTCTAACGGCCATTGCATATTCTTCGTCTTCACTCTCGTCACTTGAATCATCGTCATCACTAAGTTCCTTTTTGGCTTTTAGCGCGAGAGACTTGATTTGATCTTTCTTGCTCTTGACCGTTTCCGAGTCCCTTTTTATAATTTCTTCATGAACCTTTAAGTTGCCAATAAGCTCATCAAGTGATAACGTCATCAAGTTCTTTGATTCTTCAATCGCCGTGACCTTCACGCGCCATTTTGGATGTAATTCCCTAAGAAATTTCCTTACACAATTTTTGCTAGAAAAATTCTCATCAAGTGCTTTTAAACTTGTGATGATTGTGTTAAATTTAGCAAATGCATTATCAATAGATTCCTCTTCAGGAATTGTAAATTGTTCATATTGTTGCACAAGAAGATCTATTTTGTTATCTTTGACTTGACTATTACCTTGGTGAGTGATTAGTAAAGAATCCCAAATCTCTTTTGCGGTTTGACACATAAAAATTCTTTCATATTCTTTGCGTGGTAACGCATTATAAATAACCATTTTAGCTTCATTATTTTTTGCTAGTTTCTTTTTTAAATCATCATTTTGTTTTTCAAAAGGTACAATTTCATCTATTTTAGTTAGGATATTATATTGAATAGGGGGAAAATCACCATAGGTAATAACATGCCAAAGATCAAGATCCTTTGATTTCACATAAGTTTCGAATCTATTTTTCCAATAAAGAAAACCATCACTTTCAAATAGTGGTGGTCTTTGCATAGATTGCCCTTCTAAATATTTTAAAGATTCCATACATCGTTTCAAGTTTTAAAATACAGTTAATTTTAAAAATCTTGTTTGACGTGGCTCTTGATACCAATTGTGGAAAACTAGAAGGGGGGTTGAATAGTTTTATGTCCTTTTAAAATTTATTGTGAAAACTTTATTTACTTTTTAAAACTTAGATTCGAATTTATGTGATCTCAACTCCTTGAACAATATGAACAATATGTATATAAGTAAATATAAATAAGTAATGCAAGTAAGGTAATAAAATGAAATAAAAGCTAGAGATGGAAAGATCTAACCGAGAGACAAGAGATTTATAGTGGTTCGGCTACAAGGACACCTTCCTTGCCCTACTCCACTCCCCGAGCACCTAACTCGAGAGTTTTCTTCACTATGTCAACAAGCTCCCTTATGGCGGAGAAAACCTTTACACAACTTTAGCTTACACCGGCTTAACGACACAAAGCTAGATGTCGAGTTCTAATCGTAGCTAGAACCAATCTCACAACTTAAACACGACTTAATCACACCTTCTTCTTCACGACTTCTTCACGACTTCTTCACAACTTCTTCACGACTTCTTCACGACTTCTTCACTACTTCTTCACTACTTCTTCACGACACTTCACAACTAAGCACAACTTATGTACACTTCTACTTCTTCACACCTTAACAACACAACTTCTCTACTTACACACTAACCTATCCCAAACAATTATACACACAACTATCTAACAACAATACACAACTTATAAACAAATTTATGATGACACAAACAACTTAGGTATCTAAGTTGCAATACTTCTTCTCTAGTTGTTGAAGGAGTATTCTTCTTTTGCACTTGAATGGAGGAAGCTTGGATCACTTAGAAACCAAAGCTTAAGATTATATGATCAAAGGGTTTTTGAAGATATGAAATGTGATTTAAAACAGAAAGTTT
Organism: Artemisia tridentata subsp. tridentata; assembly: GCA_021014915.2. Lineage (NCBI taxonomy): Eukaryota > Viridiplantae > Streptophyta > Magnoliopsida > Asterales > Asteraceae > Artemisia > Artemisia tridentata. The sequence continues at coordinate 17,597,428 of CP139501.1, read as the reverse complement.
CAGTGTGCAAAAGGTGAGTAAAAATCCAGGAGAAGGCTGGTATTTATAGGAGAAAAACTGGACAGCTGGAGGCCTACTGGAGCGGGGGCGGTCCCCTTAATTATTAAGGGGGCCGCCTAGCAAAATTAAGGGGGCCGCCCCTACTGAACGTTGGCCAATTTTGTCCTTTTGTGGGGAAGGTTTTTCTGGAACATTTTAACTGATTTTGGTTAAAAATTTGAATTCATATTTTTGTAAAAGATTAAACATTTTTATTTAATACCAAAAATGTTTTTCAAAAATATATAAAATGTTTTTTGATGTTTTATAAAAAATCTAGTTATTAAGAAAATGTTCCTTTGATCATATAATGCATTAAGCACTTGTTTATTCATACCTTAAGTGATTAAGTTGTAGAAATGAATATTTACAACTAAATACTTGTTTATTTGATAAGTTTATGTTTTAATGAGTTTATATTTTGTGATCATTAAAACATAGAGATATGAATAATGTTTTTAGGCATTATTTATGTCAGCAACTAGGTTAACTTGCAAGATTCCACTTGATAGAGCTTTAACTTCTCAGGCTTGAGGATTACATATGAGCAGCAGCAATAGTAAGTAACCAGCAGCAACACTTATAACTTCCAGCAGCAACTTCTATAGTTCAGCAACAATAGGAAATCATCTTCAAAAGAATATTTAAGCTGGTCACCATGTCATTCACTTGAGCTTGACTGCTACTATGACAATATGTACATCAAATCACTTTAAGTTTCATACTATTCTCATCACTTCCAGGTATGTTAACTCCTGTGAGAGGTGAATCATTGAAAATTAATGGATTTGATGTCTCTTTACCAATAGCCATCACTACTGGAGTAGCCAATGTTTATGTATGTTAGACCATGGTACATTGATAACCATCTGATTGTTAGTAAATCAGCAACTATAAACGGATTTGACTTGTCTTTACCTGTAGCCGTTTGCTCAGGACTAGCCAATTCTTAGGTTGAAGATAACCTTGGTGAATTGAATACCAAATATGGATACCAATTGTCTTTCCCACAAACCATACTTTTGTGGACTAGCCAATTCTTTGGATCCCTTAAAGGGTTACATTCATGGCAAATTGAATACCATTTCAACTCTCAGGAATGAACCATGGGTGAGTTGAAGTACCCAATAGCTTTGAGCAAGCTATTACAGCTATCAACAGATTTGACAATCACACCAGAGTTGTACCCTCATGGTGAGTCAACTCTTTCTTGTTTATAAGACATGGTGAGTTGAATACCATTTGTTGTGAAGGTGTAAACACCAACACTGTACCTGCAAAGATGTTGCTCAAAACCATACAAGTTAGCACACAAAATATACAGAATTTTTTTTTGTTTGAATTAACAAAATATACAACAGAAAAGCCTCCCCTTAGGCCAAAAAGCCTCCCCTCAAACTTAGTGCTTAAGGATTTATCATCCCAATATGGACCACCAAATGGTTAAACCTTGGTCCATCAAAGGCCTTGGTCAGCAGATCAGCCACATTGTCATCAGTATGAATCTTAATCACCTGAATAAGATGCTTCTCATAAGCATCTCGTATGAAATGGTGTCTTATCTCAATATACTTTGTTCTTTGATGATAAACAGGATTTTTAACAATGCACATAGTACTTTGATTATCAATGAAGATCTTAGTGTTCATGAAGTTGAACCCATAATCTAACAGCTGATTTTGCATCCAAAGAACCTGTCCACAGCAGCTAGCAGCAGCAACATACTCTGCCTCAGTAGAAGATGTAGCCACTATAGTCTGCTTCTAGCACTGCCAAGAAACCAACCTTCTACCCAGAAACTGACAACCCCCAGTAGTTGACTTTCTATCAAAGTTAGCACCAGCATAATCACTGTCACTATAAGCTTCCAACACAAAAGGAGAATCTTTTGGGTACCAAAGTCCCAACTTAGGCTGTCCTTTCAAATACTTGAAGATTCTCTTGACTGCATTTAAGTTAGAAGTCAAGGGTGTAACCTGATGTCTAGAACATGCACTGACAGCAAACATGATATCAGGTCTAGAAGCTGTCAAATACATGAGTGATCCAATCATGGACCTGTATAGATGAACATTAACAGTAGCATCAGGTTCATTATTGGATTTAGGCTTTGGAGGTTCAAATGGGGTTGTTGCAGTTTTCACATTTTCCATATCAAACTTCTTAAGTATGTCATAAACATACTTCTTAAGTATCCCATCTGGTTTCTGCTTAACCTGAAGACCCAAGAAGAAAGTCATTTCACCCATAGCACTCATCTCAAATTCACACTTCATCAATTCTTCAAATTCCCTGCACCAGGCTTCATTAGTAGAACCAAAGATGATATCATCTACATAAACTTGTACCAGAATAATATCTTTGAAGTTCTTCCTGATGAAAAGTGTTTTATCCATAGCTGTTAAGATCTCGATCTAGCTCTTAAGATCTTCCGATCTTACGATCCCGTTAAGAAGAAACGAGTCGATCCTTCGTAGGATCTTAAAAAGCATAGGATCTTAAGTGTGATCTCGATCTTACAATAGGATCGTAAGATCTCAATCCGATTCGATCCTACTTCCCTTAATTTAACTAACTAATAAACCATAAATGAATGAATTTTGTTAAATTAAAACAATATAGCAAGCATTGATTACTGTAAATGTTTAATAAGAGCAAGATATATAGATTTTTTTATTAAAAGATTCAGCGTTCTTAATTACCAATTAGATATTTTTGTATTTTAGAGCATTACACGTAACATTCTCATATTACTATAATTTTCTGAACTCTTTTTTCTTCTCTAATTTGTTATACAATTATATTTGAATACGAATTACTAGAAAAATAAGATTTTTATACATTTAAGTAGGATCTTCCGATCTTACGATTCCGATCTTGCAAAGAAAAAAATGATCTATAGTAGGATCTCGATCTTAACAGCCTTGGTTTTATCTATTGCCCCTCTTCTGTAACCATGTTTTAGCAAAAAGGCAGATAGCCTTGCATACCAAGCCCTTGGTGCTTGATGAAGACCATAAAGTGCTTTGACCACTTTGTAAACCAAATCAGGATTCTGAGGATCCACAAATCCCTTTGGTTGAGTAACATAAACCTCTTCTTCAATCCTACCATACAAAAAGGCACTCTTCACATCCATCTGATATACTACAAACCCCATAAATATCGCAAAAGCCAAGAACAGTCTGATGGCTTCAACTCTTGCCACTAGAGCAAACACTTCATCATAATCAATCCCCTCTTCTTGTCTATGTCCTTGAGCCACCAACCTGGCTTTATTCCTAACCACAATTCCCCTAGCATCCCTTTTATTCTTGAGAATCCATTTAGTTCCAATAGCATGCTTTCCTGCAGGCAATGGTACCAACATCCATACTTTCTGATTCTAGAACTGCTGCATTTCCTCTTGCATAGCCTCAACCCAATCAAAATTATTAAGAGCTTGGGCTATACTACTTGGTTCAATTTGAGATAAGAAACAAGCATAGAGACAATTTAGGTAATCAATATGATTGCTTCTTAACTGATCCTGGATATAACTGAGGAAAGCAGATTCTCCAAACATGGGTTGATGAATTTTGCTTCTTGTCTGAACAGGGGAATTTAGATCTCCAAGAATCAAGGACTGAGGATGAACTGTATTAATCCTCTTGGTAACAATGGGATTGACATCAATTGTGGATTCCTGATTAGTAATGGAGGGGTTGAAGTAATCATCATATGAGGAAGAAGTGAAAATGCCTGTTCTGGATTGATGATGAGGATCTTCCAGCTTATCTCTTGAAGAGACTGAATTTCCAAGATCAGAAGGGATTGGAAATCTTTCAGGGGAGTTATCAATACCCAGAGAGTCAACAGGTGGAGTAGACACAGGAACACCAGCAGGAATGGAGACATCAGCAGAACCATTAGAAGGATCAGCTGAAACAGATGCACTACCCGCAGAATTGGTAGCACTACTAGCAGAATTGATAGCATCAGGAAAAGGAAGGCCACCAGTAGAATTCAGTTGCTTTCAAACTTCAGCTTCAGCATTTCTCATAATCTCCTGTGTCTCTTTAGAAAACTCATAACCAAGCATTTCAGCAGCCTTCTTGGCATTATACTCTTGTCTTTGAAGCCTAGCAAGATCTTCTGCAAAACTTGAATCACTTCCTGCCATATCAGAAGAATCTTTGAACTTTGAACCTGAAATGTTGTTAGAGGGAAAAGAAGGAACAACTATAGGTCGTTCATCACTTTCTGCATCAGAATCATCATCTGAGGTACCTGTATTGTTAGATTGAGAAACATATGTATGAACAGATTGATTTGATTTGAATCTATTATAACCTAAGGTGTCTGTCAGATAATCTAGGTCAAAGTACCACTCTGGACCTGCACCCTGCAAATTAGGTTTATCCTCAAGATATCTTAAGTTGAGAGTCTCTTCTATTCTCTTAGAAGACAGATTATATACCCTATAGGCTTTACTATGAGCAGAATACCCAACAATAAAACCTTCATCAGCCTTCCCATCAAACTTGCCTAGATGATCACTAGTATTCAATATAGTGACATGACATCCAAAAAGTTTAAGGTAACTAATGTTTGGAACTTTCCCAGACAAAAGCTCATAAGGTGTTTTATTATGAGGACTAGTAATAGATACCCTATTCAGTACATAACAAGCAGTGCAGACTGCTTCAGTCCAAAACATAGTAGGCATTTTAGAGTCAGCTAACATAGACCTAGCTACTTCTATAAGGGCCCTATTTTTCCTTTCTGCAACCCTATTTTGTTGAGGGGTTCTAGCATTACTATAGTCCCTTTTTAACCCCTTACTTCCACAGAGTTCAATTAGATTAGAATTCTTAAACTCTGTTCCATTATCACACCTTATTGACTTAACCTTTTTATTTAGCTGATTTTCTATTAAGGTAATAAAATCTCTAATAACTGGATAAGTTTCATCCTTAGTACCCAAAAAGAAAGTCCAAGAAAACCTGCTAAAATCATCTGTAATCACCAGACAGTAGTACTAGTGGTCAATACTTCTGATAGAAGTGGGACCAAAGAGATCCATATGAAGAAGCTGCAGAGGCTCAGTGATGGTGCTCACAGCAGTGATTGCCTTGTATGAAGCTTTGTGTTGCTTTCCTTTGTTGCATGCAACACAATGGTGTTCATTGGAGAAGGTCTTGAGAGGGAGCCCTTAGACCAAACCATTCTTAGCCAGCCTGTTAATGGTCTTGAAATTCACATGAGCCGTTTCTGTGCCATTTATTAGATTCATCCACAGAAGCTTTTGCCATCAAACAAGCAAGTGAACCCTCAGGCTGAACATCACTTAGATTGAAACTGTAAAGGTTGTAAGTCCATGGAACTTTGAGTTCAACCTGACTTTCATCAGGCAACTTGAAGTCTTTGAACAACACAAAGCAATCAGTTTCAGTGAAGAGAACACTGTTCTTCTTGTCACAAATTTGTGAGACAGAGAACAAATTAAAGTTTTAGAGTTCCTTCACATAAAGCACATCTTCAAAGTCTAGCTTGGTTGTTTTGATAGTTCCCTTCCCAGTAATTATGCCATCCCCTCCTCCAAATGTCACAGTGCCTCCATTTAAGGGCACAAAGTCATGTAGTCTCTCTAAATTTCCTGTCATACTCCTAGAACATCCACTGTCAACAATGCCAATATCTTTACTTCTAAAAAGAAAATCCTGATACAAAGAATACATTTACAACATTAGATACAAGGGAGACCCAAGCCATTGCTGACTTGAGCCTGCCTAGTGGATCAATAAGTATTAAACCATGGAGATTGATGAGATCCACCATTGTTCTTGGACCTCATTCTCAAATATTGGTTATTGTTTCTCCAAGAACAACCTGCTGAGGACTTAACAGCAGTTTCCCATCTTGCCCCTCCCATGTGCATGGTGTCAAAATATACAGGCCTCATATCATTTTGAAAGTAAATGCTAGTAGGTCTGTAGTAAGGTCTAGCAGCATTGCTTCTCCAACCAGCAGGATTGATCCTACCAGCTGGAACTGGATTACCAGCAGCAACAGGCTTATCAACATAAATGGACTTGCCAGCAACAACAGGCTTACCAGCAGGAACTGGCTTGCCAGCAGCAACATGCTTACCAGCTGGAACTGGCTTACCAGCAGCAACAGAAGCTCTACAAGAGTTTATTCTTGCTGCTTGTGGAATATATGGGGGAATATCATTGACATCGATCCACACAGACCTATTTTGACAAGCATATATACCCATCTGTTTTTCATAATAGTCACAGTCTTTGATAAGATGATCATAACTACGACACACAAAGCAAGATTTCTTTCTAGGGGACTTTTTCTTAACATTATTTTTCTCATTACAACCATAATTATTCAAACCAACACAAGAAACAAAATCATTCTTAACAAAATTAAAACCATAACCAAAATTGTTTGAAACAGAACCACAACTAGAAACATTATTGTTTTTAACATTATCAAAAGAAATATCTTCAAATGTAGCTGTCTTTGATTGAGATTCATCAGTAGCTACTTCTGAGGAGAGATCTTCTGATTTTATTGAAGCTGACTTGTCACTTGATCCACATGTGGCATAGTCATTAGTCTTGATTTCTGAAGATTTGTCACTGTAATAACAATTGACAAATTCATTAGAGTCACAATCAAGATCAGGCAAGTTCTTTGCCTTTTTGCCATAAGACATTTGTGAATCATCAGAGTCAACATAGGGGTTAGCAGGTTTAAATATTCCAGTTATGGGTGGAGGAACAGCATTCATTCCACCTTCCTTTACATACTTTACAGGTTTTCTATAATCTACAGGTTTAGGGTTAAAAACACTATACTCATTAGGGTCATAAAATTGATTTGGCCCTATCAGATCACCATACCCTAATCCTCTTTTAGTTTTTGTAGACGTAGAACTATTGATTAGCTTGTGTAGGTTTTTAGATGACTCTTTCCATTTATCAAACCTAGCCAAGGAATTGTCTAGCTTAGACTGCAAATACTGTTTTTCTAACACCACCTTAGCTTTTTCTCTTTTAGAATGTTTAAACTCATTAGTGGCGTTTTTTAAATCTCTTTCCAAAACCTTTATTTTTTCTTCATATGCTAACTGTTGTTTTTGATACCAGACTTTTTGTTGTTCTAATGTTTTAACAGCATTTTTATGAGCCTTAAGTTGTATAAAGTTATCCTTATATTCACTCTCTTTATCATCAAATTCCTGTTTCAGTTTAGCATATATAGGTTCACAACCAAATGGACAGTTTTGTACCTGAGATGGATGACCCATCATTCCAAATTGACCAGCCACTTGTTTCTTCTCACCATATCCAGCTATCATCCCACAGACGTTCTCTGCTCCACTTGCAACATCTTTCTCATGATGTTCCCAGTCCACCATCGAATCCACAGATACCAAGGCCTTGGGGTCCTCTGATTCCAACTCCTGAATTTTGAAAGCAGAATACCTGACTTTATCATCCACCTTCTTATCTGTACATTCCCTGGCAAAATGTCCTGGTTGAGAACATTTGTAGCACCTCACCTTCCTTCTATCAAACCTTGCAGCCTCCTATCCATCAAAGTTAACCCTCCTTCCTGCCTTCTTTTCAAACCTATCCATTTTCAATGACAGCATAGCCATCTGCCATTTAATGTCCATCTCTTCCAGATCCAATTGGTCCACCTGATTAAAATCTTCATAAATAATATGCTGCTGTGGTGTACTCTCAGCAACAAATGAATGAAGCACATCCTCTAGAACATTATCAGATCTGGTATGAGCTTTTGGTGTGGCAGGTGAGTAGGAAATTGATGAAGATGATGGTGTCGGACTGTTTCCATATGATGTTTTATTAGCACCAGAGGTACTAACAAATGCAGTATGGGTTGGAGTTTGAGGTGAATAGGTGGAATACCCTTTGATATCAATTTCAAGGGTTTTCAGCTTGTTGTACAGATCATCAAAACTCATATAGTCCAGTCCACCTTTGGCCTTAAGTGTAATGGAAACCTAAGAACAGGATGGAGGCAAGGCCCTCAGAAACTTGGTGTTGCAGTCTTCATCGTCCGACCTAGCTTTCAACTGGCTGAGCTGGCTCAGGATCTTGTGAAACCTATCATACCCTTTGTGAATCCCCTCAGCCTCAGAGATCTTAAATTCCTGGAACTCTTGCTTGAGCATAGACTTTGTCATTTTTCTGGATTCATTATTCCCTCCAAATCTGGCTTTTACAGCATGCCAGATCTTTCTAGCATCATCCAGTTGATGGAAATCACTCATATGATCCTCTGGAATAGCTTGAAGCAAAAGGGTTCTTGCCTTTGTTTCCCTTTTTACAGCAAGGTGTTCTTCTGCTGTAACAGGTGGCTCTATATAGATGTTGCCATCATTATCCCTTCCAGTATTCTTCTTGCTGTTTCCCTTAAGAATCACATTCCACAGGTTGTAATCACTGTTCGTGATCCAGTATTCCATTCTCATGGCCCAGACTTCATACACATCTTTCTTTAGGTATGGGAATTTAGCATTGTTGATGGACACAGTGGTGACAATTTGTGTTTGGACTTGTGAGGTTTCAGGTTTTGGTTGAGTTTCCTCCTGGTTCATGACAATGTTTTCAGGGTTGTCGCCTTCCATTGAGAGAGATTTAAGAGATTAGATAGAGAACTTTTTCTTCTTTATCAGAGATCCTCACTAGGCTCTGATACCACTTGTAGGATCGAGTGCTTCTAGCTTGATTGAGCTTGGTTAAACGAGAATCTATAGGTGTAAGACTTGTGTTTATGCGGAAACTAAACAACAAGAATGTAAAGAAGAAAATAATAGAAGAAAATGATCCTCTATGGATCAGTTATGAACTAACAATGATGTTTATTGAATATTGTGAATCGATACAAAACTCATAGACGGGTGTTTCTTTTATACTAACAATAAACCCTAACCCTAACCCATCATACAAGAAAACGTGTGAAGAGATAAACTTGATCTCTTCTAAAAATAAATCTAACAAACATTCTAAACTTACGGGATAACAATTACTAAAACCCGCAGTAATGACTACTATCAGCAAAAACGAAAATAAACTATCGGCAGTAATGAACTTCAGCAAGAACCAAAAACTATCGGCAGGAACCAGCAAACACTACCAGCAGCAATGAGAAAACTTTATTTCTCAGAGATCCTAACAGATGCCCTAATCATGTGCCTATAAATAGAAGGTTTGGGGCATCTCATTTTGTGTGGGGTTTTTATGTAAGACGCGTAAGCTTTGCTCCTTTGTTATTCGAATAGTGAAAACCTTCCATTCTTCTCATTCTCTCCTTATTCTCTTCTCTAGTTAGCTTATTATCTTATTTCTCTATGTTCGTAGCTTAATATAGATAGTAGTACGTGTTCTTATTAGTCATATCGTGTGTGTGTTTGAGATATCAACGACCTTCAAGTGGTATCAATCGCCAAGGGATAGTTAGGATCGTGTTTTTGAGTCATTAGTATCGTTAACTACGTTGGTTTTATAGATTTCGAAAGGTTTTAGTTCAAATCTTAACGTTAAACTCTTGTTCGTGTTGAAAAGTAGCTTTGATCTCGTTGAAATTTCACAACTCTTCATTGAATTTCATTTTCTATACGTTAACGAACTTAATCTTCATCAAATCTTGTGATTACTAATCGTTTAAAGCAAAAAACAATCGGGTTTATTGGTTATTTGGACGATTTGGTGTAATCCGTGTTATTCGCGATTTGGAAAAGTTGATGAAAAGTGATATTTTTGGTTTCTGAGTGACCTTCGACAATTAAGGGTTTATCGCATTTTGAATCCAGATAAGTTAGGGTTTCATCGCAGTTCGAATCAAGATAAGTTAGGGTTTCATCGCATTTGGCAGATCTTCAGTTATCGGCATTGGGACTCAGTATTGTACTTTCTTGTATAAGAAAGTGAAAATACTTCGACTTGGTTGCTTCTCTTATCTTGTACAAGAGTTGAGAATTATCGAACTTGGAATTGAGATAAAACTATCGCAATTGCCATAAATCATCGCAGTTTGCTATCTTATCTTATCGCTGTTTGATATTTTATCGCATTTCGCTATAACTTATCGCACTTTAAGATAACATATCCAAATTGTCATTGTTTATCGCACTTTCTAGTTTTATCGCATTTTCTACTATCGTTATCGCTATTGAAGCTTATCGCACTTGGTGAACTGTACTTATCGCACTTGGTGAACTGTACTTATCGCACTTGGTGAACTGTACTTATCGCACTTCAATGAACAACACTTATCGCAATTGGACAAAATCTTCTGATTTCCAAACCAACTTAACATAACTCATCAACACATATCTTAATTATCTTTAAGATCTAGATATGTCTCAACCACCTCACTTCAATTACTACTATCAGCTACAGCAACATCCTCAACAACAGCAGTTTCATCCTCAGTATCAACAACAACAAGCATTCGTACAACAACATCAATTTCTCTCTCCATCACAAGTATCCCCACAACAAATCATGCAACAGAATCAAATGCAGAACAATCCATCCTACTCCAGAGAACCACATTGGTTTAACAAGATGTGTGAGGCAATCAACAGTCAGCAATCCCGTCATGAGGCTGGAAATCAGGATACTCCACCTATGCTGATACCTGGTAACTAGGTGCAATGGGCTAGTAGATTCCTCAGATTCATTGAACTCCGAAAACCCCATGGGAAATATCTTAAGCAAGCCATTGAAGAAGGACACTTTCCACTTCTAGTAAATGTTGTTCCAGGAACTACAGAAAGAGAAGAAACATCAACTCCCATTGCTGTCGCTAACTACACAACTGAACAAACAATGCAACAAGAGGCAAATCAGTTGGCAATGTCTTACATACTTCAGGGGATTCCCAATCCTATTTATCGAAGTACTGATGCTCAAAAGACTGCTAAAGACATGTGGGAACATGTACATCTTCTAATGGAAGGGACTGAGTTAAATCAAGAAGACCTTGAGTCAAAGCTTTACATGGAATACAATAATTTCATCATGGAACCAGGGGAGACAATTGAATCATACTACCACCATTTCACAAATGTTGTAAATGACCTCGATCGTCATGACATCAAGTTACCTAAGATTGCTATCAATTCAAAATTTCTGGGTTGCCTTGGACCAGAATGGCAGAAATATGCAACATTTGTCAGGCAAAATAAGAAGATTGGTGAAGTCAAGTATGGACTAATGTATGACTTTCTGAAACAACATCAATCTGAGGTAGATAAGGAAATTGCATCACGAGGCGGGTTCATATCAGCACCATCACCTAACTCGCTTGCTCTTGTTGCTCAATCCAACTTTCCACTACCAAACCAGGAATTTGGTCAATCATCTTTCCAACCAAGTTTTCAACCACAACCTTCTAACCAAATCATCCCATATGAAGCACCATCACAATACTCTGACAACCAAATGGTTCCATATAACAACTCAGATTCCATGTTGTACTCAAACGCCGATTATGATGAAGAAGAGGATGCATTCAACTCTCTTAATGAAGCATTTGGATTAATTGCTAAGGCATTTGGCAAGTTCACCAAATCCAACAATCGTCTTCGTTCATCTTCCAATACCAGGAATCAAACTGTTATTAACGATGGCAGAGTGGAAATTCAGAATCGGTCTTCGGGCAGATATGGTTCAGGAAACAGTGGAAACTATGGGTCTCAGAGGTTTCAGTCAGGAGGGAACAGGTTCAATTCTGCAGGGGGTAACAGGAACAGTATGGGAACTACACAGAGCAGAAATCAAATGGCTGGGAATGCACAGAAAGGCATTGCAAATACTTCAATCACGTGCTGCAACTGTGGTGGGAATGGTCACATGGCAAATGCGTGTCCAAAGCCTCGTACTATGGGCAGTGCATATCACAAGGAAGCTCTTCTGATGGCTCTCAAAGATGAAAAAGCTGCACGAATGGTGACTCAGAATGAGCAAAGCTTCATGGCCAATGTTGCATCAGATGATGAGATGGAAGATCTTGAAGCAAATGCTGCAGTAATGCTCATGGCAAATATGCAGGAGATGAACATGTCCGAGACAGGCCCGGTTTATGATACCGATGGTCTATCTCAGGTACCTGATTCATAATGTCTTATACATGAAATTGCTTCACCATCTGCATCTTCATCTACAAATGACAATTCTATTCAACATGATTCATCATTCTCATCTCCATCTGATTATCAAATAAACACTGTTGTATCATTTGATGATGATAAAACCGTCGTTTCATTTTATGATTCTATTGACGATGAAAGTTATGATCATCTTGAACAAAATGATCCTTTGCCTGATCAAGATTCAGAGCTTCAGGCCTTGTTAATGACCACCCAATCACAAATTGAAAAATGCAATGAAATCAAGAAAAATCTGAAAGAAAAAATTGCATTGTTAACGAAGGACAATGAGTGCTACAAACTATAGCTTTCAGGATATCAAAAACAAGAAAAACGTGAAAAAGGTTTTGAGATTGCTTTCCAAAAAGAGTACGTCAAAGTTCAAAATTTAGAACATCAAGTTCGTAAGTTAACCGTTTCTAAGGCTGAGCTCCTCTCTCAAAAAGAAAATGATCAATTTGAATTCAAAAAACAAATTAATACTTTAAATTATGAGCTGTTAAAAACTCAATATGAGCTTTCGACATCTCAAAATAATCTTCTTGAAGAAAAGCAAGCCTCAAGTAAACGCGTCAACTCATATCTTGAAGAAATTGTCACTTTGGAATCCAAACTTAAAGAGTTTCAAACTATTGTATACAAAAATGGTGAATCCATAACTCAAATTCAAAGGCTATCGGTAAAACCAGTTCCGAAAGGAGTTGGATTTGATATTGGTAGTGACCAACCACGTTTTCTTTCTAAAACACTCAGCAAAAATCCCAAGTTGTACAATGCAGATTTATTACTTGATGATACCTTTCAAAGAGTTGTTGTGCTTGGTAATGATGAAGAACTTGAAATTCTTGAACGTAAAAAAGAACTTGAGAGTCGACCAAAAACTGACAAAGATTTTTCCAGAATTCAACATGATTATAATGCAAGACGTCAAATCAAATTTGTCCCCTCAAAGGATGAATCAGAACAAACATTTGTTAACACAACCATAAATGCTTCTTCTACAATACTTCCTGTTTCCAAAAATGTTGCACAAATCAAGGATTCTTTGACTAAGGATGATGTTGATCCAAAATTACCAGAAAGTAAATTATTTCGATATTTTGATACAATTATGGAAGACATATTTCTTTTAGAAAATGAAATTGAGTTTAATTCTCAAATTGAAGTCTCTACTTTTCTTTCCCCAGTCGCGAAAGAAAAGCGAGATATTCTTCAAAAGAAAATTATGCCTCATGTCAAACGTCTAAAGAAATATGCAACACAATGGGAACAAGAATTATTCACGGAAGTTGCATCTATGAAAGGCATTTTCAAAGAACAAGACGACAAACTTCAAAGACAAAAACACCAAAAGAAAACTTTGAAAAACGAGAATGATCGACTCTTAGAAAAAGTTCTCTGTTATGACGTTGTTTCTGTGATTATGAATTTGCTTTATGAATCATGCAATGAATTACTTGTGAATGATCATGTTGTAAATGTTGAGATGTTGCAAATGGAGATAGAAAATTTGGTTAAAGAGAATGAGGCTCTTCGACAAATCAACAATGATGTGGAAAACAAAGTTTTTAATCTTCTAAAAACGCTTGATTGGTGTCAAAATCAAAGTGCTGAATTTGAACTAAAATTTCAAAATCTCATAGAATCTTTATCATTTCAAAACAGTCATGTTTCTGAAAATCATATGGAAACAAAGGCTTTCTTAAGACTTAAACTGTTTGAAAATGAAAAGGAACTGGATGAAATTCTTCAAAACAGAAATGACACAGTCCGCCTCAACAGAAAATTAGATTCACAAAATCAAGAATTCCAACACATCATTGTTGATCTGAAGAAGAAACTTCGAGTTTTAGACAAAGGCAACGCAAAAGTTCATAAGATTGCCCCAGGGATGTATGTAGTAGACAAAGCAATTACCCAAGCATCAGACTCAACCACTAATGCAAACACTTCTACTTCCATAGGACTAGATACTATCTCTAAGGCTAGCAGTTCCAAGACTCCCAAGAAACAACAGAAGCGTAGAGTCAGGAAGTCTAGGAATGGATCATCTAAGTCTTCAGAAGTTAAAGCAAGTAGTTTGAATAACACAGATGTAATGTCAGGAATAGAATCGACCTTATCTAAGTCCAATTCTAGGAATGATGTAACAGATGTTGAATCTATGAATGTTAATGTTGATGCTAGTTGTATTGTTTGTCGTGCTAGTATATTATCTGGTGATCATCAAAACTGCATTGCTAAAACTCTGTTAAAACGAAAAAAGAAACGAACTAGTGGCTCTTCCTCTAGGCTCAAAACTGTTGCCAAGTCCATTTTAGGGAAACCACCACTAGTTGTTTCTGAGCAAACCGTTGAAACACCCATAGCCAAACCCAAGACAACTAAATCACCTAGTGCATTCATTAGGAAAAAGGCTGAGACTAGTTGGACATGGCAACGTTGGTTACAAAACACTGCAAGCTTTAAATGGGTTCCTAAAATAATTAAATCTTGTGTTTCTAACCCAACGGGTCCAACCGTTATCAATTCTCCACCTGTTTCCAATATTTATGATGCAGGTGATTCAAATTGTACTCTAGATTGTTGATAGCGGGTGCTCCCGACACATGACCGGAAACCTCAAGCTTCTCACAAAATTATCGCAAAGTTCATTGGAACGGTCAGATTCGGGAATGATCACTTCGCAGCAATAATGGGCTATGGAGATTATGTTAATGGGAACATCGAGATCAGTCGTGTATAGTATGTTGAAGGCCTTGGTCACAATTTATTTTCAGTGGGACAATTCTGTGATGGAGACTTAGAAGTAGCATTTAGGGAGAAGACTTGCTTCATTCGTGATCTTGAAGGAAATGATTTGATGAAAGGAAAACGGGGAACCAGTCTATACACCATATCCTTTGAAGGCATGACAGCATCATCTCCTATTTGTTTACTCTCCAAAGCTAATCCCACAAAGGCTTGGTTATGGCATAAAAGATTGTCTCATCTCAATTTCAAAACCATGACTGACCTTGCAAGGAATAAATTGGTTGACGGATTACCCAAATTCAGATATGCCAAAGATCATCTGTGTTCTGCATGTGAACAAGGGAAAAGTCATCGTGCTCACTTTCCTCCCAAAACAGAACACAGCACAGATCATGTCCTCCAGTTGCTACATATGGATTTGTATGGTCCAATGCGGGTTCAAACTACTAACGGGAAAAGGTATATTTTGGTAATAGTGGATGATTACTCACGATGGACATGGGTCTACTTTCTTCGGACAAAAGATCAAGTTCCGTCAATGGTCATCACGTTTCTCACAAAGATTCAAGTTCAAGTCCGTAACACCGTCAGGATTCTTCGAACAGACAATGGCACTGAATTTAAGAATCAAACCCTTCGAGAATACACTGAGAAGCATGGGATTGTTCATTAATATTCAATTGCTCGCACTCCCGAACATAATGGTGTAGTTGAAAGACGAAACCGTACGCTTGTGGAAGCAGCTAGAACAATGTTGATCAATGCTCAATTACCAGATTACCTTTGGGCTGAAGCTGTTAATACTGCATGTTATACCCAGAACCGCGGCATGATCAACAAATGACACAACAAAACTCCATATGAGCTTATTCAAGGCAGAAAACCAAACATCAACTACTTTCATGTTTTTGGAGCACTGTCTTACCCGAAAAATGATAGAGATGATCTTGGTAAATTAAAGGCTAAAGCAGACATCGGGATATTCGTTGGCTACTGTGAGAATTCTAAGGGATATAGAATTTGGAATCGTCAGACCAGGGAAATTCAAGAGACTATACGCGCAAATTTTGATGAACTCACAGAAATGGCTTCTGAGCAAGACCACTTAGAACCCGAACATAACCGTCTAAACTTCCCTGAATCTTTGGCTGCACCTTTACCTTTTAACAGGAAAGATCTGGAAGATTTGTTTGCACCAATGTTTGATGAAGTTCGAGTTAATAGTGCATCAGATGCTTCCACCAGTTCCGCTGCTCAACAAGTCCTAAATCAAGCACCTGATCAATCTGCAACTACTTCTACAGCAGTTGATAACGATGCACCTCAACCTGAACCCTCATCACCCATGGTTCAAACACCTCCACCTGCGGTTGAAGATTCTTCCCCCACTTCTAACCAAGTTCCCACACCTTCAGATTATGACAGGAATGCATTCTTCAATCCATTTGCTCCACCACCAACCATTCCAGAACCAGGAGAATCATCCTCGAGCAATATGGACCCGTCATATCACCAAAACAACATTCAACATTTTCCATCCACCCACAAATGGACAAGAGATCATCCCTTGGTAAATATAATTGGAAATCCTAACAATCCAGTCATCACAAGAAAAAAACTTCACTCAGATAGTGAACACTGCATGTATGCACTCACTGTCTGTCAATCTGAACCTAAAAACATCAAAGAATCCCTTACATATGACAACTGGATTGAATCCATACAAGAAGAGCTGGAACAATTCAAACGTTTGGAAGTTTGGGAATTAGTTAAAACACCAGATGGAGTTTATGTTGTTGGATTGAAATGGATTTGGAAGAACAAGCTGGATGCAGATGGTACAGTGATTCGTAACAAGTCCCGACTGGTAGCAAAAGGGTATAGCCAAGAAGAGGGTATTGACTTCGAGGAATCGTTTGCTCCAGTGGCTCGGATTGAGGCAGTTTGAATGTTTCTGGCATATGCAGCCCACAAGAACATCACAGTCTATCAGATGGATGTGAAGACGGCATTTCTCAATGGACAACTCCGAGAAGAGGTGTACGTGTCACAACCAGAAGGCTTCGTGGACCCAGATCATCCAAACCGTGTATATCGGCTTAAGAAAGCCCTATACGGCCTTAAACAAGCCCCGAGGGCGTGGTACGATAAACTGTCTGCATTTCTCCTTGCTAATCATTTTACCATTGGAACTGTTCACCCCACTTTATTTATACAAATACACGGGGAAGACATTCTCATTGTTCAAATTTATGTGGATTGTTGATATAAATAATGCCTAAACACGTTATTAATATTTTTCGATATCTCTACGTTTTGATAATCACAAAATGTAAAATCATTAATCGGAAAATTATGACGTAAACAAGTATTTAGTTGTAAATATCTATTTCTACAACTCAAATCACTTAAGGTATGAATGAACTAATGCTTAATGCATTATATGATCAAAGGAACATTTTCTTAATAACTAGATTTTTTATAAAACATCAAAAACATTTTATATATTTTTGAAAAACATTTTTGGCATTAAATAAAAATGTTTAATCTTTTATAAAAATATGAATTCAAATTTTTAACCAAAATCAGTTAAAATGTTCCAGAAAAACCTTCCCCACAAAAGGACAAAATTGGCCAACGGACAGAAGGGGCGGCCCCCTTAATTTTACTAGGCGGCCCCCTTAATTATTAAGGGGACCGCCCCCTATTTAAGGGGACCGCCCCCGCTCCAGTAGACTTCCAGCTGTCCAATTTTTCTCCTATAAATACCAGCCTTCTCCTGGACTTTTACTCACCTTTTGCACCCCAAACTTTCTGATCTAAATCTTGTAAATACTTTCTAATAATCCTTTGATCATATAATCTTAAGCTTTGGTTTCCATGTGATCCAAGCTTCCCTCATTCAAGTGCAAAAGAAGAATACTTCTATCAATCAAGATTAGAAGTATTACAACTTAGTATCTTCTTGTTACTTAAGTTGTTAGTTCAACAAAGTTTGTAAATCATTCATTCATTTGTGTAAGGTGTGTATAGTAGATTTGTGTTGTATGTAAGTAGTGAAGAAATTGTATAAGTAGTTGTGGTATAGAAGTTGTGAAGACATAGTGTAGAAGGTGTGAAGCCGCGGAGTAGAAGTAGTGAAGCCGTAGCGTTGAAGTCGTGAAGTCTTAGTGTTGAAGTCGTGAAGCAGTAGCATAAAGGTTGTGTAGCGGTCATGTTGAAGCCTTGAAGTCTTAGTCATGAAGTCCTAGTGTTGAAGTCGTGAAGCCGTAGCATAGAGGTTGTGTAGCGGTCGTGTTGAAGTCGTGAAGTCTTAGTCGTGAAGACATAGTGTTGAAGTCGTGAAGCCGTAGCAAAGAGGTTGTGTAGCGGTCGTGTTGAAGTCGTGAAGCAGTCGTGAAGCCGTTGTGAAGTAGTCGTGAATAAGTTGTGAAGAAGTTGTGTTGTGAAGTCGTGAGATTGGTTCTAGCTACGATTAGAACTCGACATTTAGCTTTGTGTCGTTAAGCCGGTGTAAGCCAAAGTCGTGTAAGGTTTTCTCCACCATAAGGGAGCTTATTGAAGTTGTGAAGAAAACTCTCGAGCTCGGTGCTCGGGGAGTGGAGTAGGGCAAGGAAGGTGTCCTTGTAGCCGAACCACTATAAATCTCTCGTGTCTCAGTTAGATCTTTCCATACCTTATTTACTTCTTTATTTATATCGTCATTACATTCATACACATAGAATTATATAACTGCTAGTATTTATTAGAGATCGACTTCACATAAAGATCAATTTGAAAATCCATTCAAGAAACCAAAACATTTACAATCAATTTAAAAGAATACATATATAACTAACAAAAAGATTTAAGTTTTAACAAACTTGAATCTAAGTTTTTAAAAAGTAAACAAAGTTTTTATAATAAATTAAAAAGACATAAAACTATTCAACCCCCCCTTCTAGTTTTCCACATGGATGATATTATTTTTGGTTCAACCAATAAAAAATATTCAAACGCTTTTTCTAAACTGATGAAACAAAAATTTGAGATGTCTATGATGGATGAACTTAAATTCTTTCTAGGATTGCAAGTTCATCAGTCACCCCGTGGTATATTTCTAAGTCAGTCAAAATATGCTCAGGAAATCCTGAAAAAGCATGGTATGACCAGCTGTGACACCTATAATACCCCAATGTCCTCCTCATCCCCAAAGCTAGATGCTGACATACATGGGACACCCATTGATCTTACGAAGTATCGTAGTATGATTAGCTCCATCATGTATCTCACGGCTAGCAGTCCGGATGTTGTATTTGCCACATATCTTTGCTCCTGATATCAGTCTAGACCGACTGAACGGCATTTTTCAGCCGTTAAAAGAATCCTTAGATACATAAAGGGAACCATTAATTTGGGGATCTGGTATCCAAAGCATTCTGGGTTTGAACTTGTTGCATTTTCAGACGTTGACCATGCAAGATGCTTAGACACACGCAAAAGTAAATCAGGGGGAGTTCAATTCTTGGGTGACAAGCTCGTCTCTTGGCAATCAAAGAAACAAGACTGCACCTCACTATCATCAACAGAATCTGAATATGTAGTCATGTCTGCCTGCTGTGCTCAAGTCATCTGGATGAGATCACAACTGATGGACTACGGATACATATTCAACAAGATTCCTATGTACTGTGATTCCAAGAGTACCATCGCTATTTCATGCAACACCGTGCAGCATTCCAAGTCAAAGCATATTGATCTCCGGTACCATTTCATCAAGGAACACGTGGAAAAGGGTACTGTTGAATTGTATTTTGTGGGAACTGAACACCAATTGGCGGATCTGTTCACAAAAGCCTTGCCTCATGCAAGATTTGTGGATCTGGTTCACCGGATTGGTATGAGATTTTTGACGCCAAATGATTTGGAAAATTTTCTTAAAAACAATTAACCAAGTCAAACATCTAAACTATCTTTGTAAATATATATTTCAAAAAAAATGCAAGTACAAACCCTTATCCAACACGTTGTTTATTTTAAAATGTCACAAATTATTTTTGAACACGTGTTGAGGGGGAGACATAATTTTTACCACTTGTACTTGCATACTTTCAGAAATTGTTGCTTCACAAAGTTTTGGTGATAAGATCTCAAGATGGAAAAAGTTGTGTGCTTTAAATGTAAAATATAAGACTTAGAGTTAGTATGATGGTGGTTTAGGACTTAAAGTTCAAAGTTGTTAAGGTTAGGGGACTATATGTGTCAATCGTACAAAGTGAATAGATATTAAATGTCAAAAACATTCACCGCAGTTAATACGCTGACAAAATTCGCCTACCGTATTCAATACTACCACCCACCATCATCAACGGCCATCATTCATTCTGCATATCCGATCAAGATCTTTGAATTTTGTGAGTGTTCTTGTGCTTAACGTGTCATTATTAAAGATGGTTTTGAACAGAATCATGATCCAACGGCTAGAACGATCAGAATTGTGATGTTTAGTTCTAGGGTTTTGTGTAAATTGGGGATTTATGATTAAGAGTGTTTGTGTTGTAAATAATTGTACGATAATGCTTATATATTGTTTATGAACCTATATTGCATGCTTAATTACTCCCAGTAACTACAAATTGTTCTAATTGGATTTTAGGGTTTAAGCGTCAATTTAGGGAAAACATTGTTTATGCGTTATTGTATAATTTGTTTATTGGAATGTTGTTATCTGATGTTTAATTGAACGATGGCATGCTTGGATTGTACCCAGAAACACGTTAAGTGAATTTATTAAGTTTAAGGGTTTATGAAGAACACGAACACCAGCAGTTTGATTCTTGCGTTTTTTTGTGGTTCATTTTTGTTATAACTTAGCCAGAATGCTCAAAATAGTCATAAAAGTTGTTTATGATAATCTGTGGTTACATATCATAAGTTATAATGAATCAAGATAAGATCAGAGTGGTTGTTCATCGTCATTATTATCGTAAACTCTTGTACAAGAGTTTATCGAAGTTGCCCAAATTATCGCAGTTGGGATGATTATCGCAGTTGGGATAATTATCGCAGTTGGGATACTTATCTTGATTGGGATACTTATCTTGATTGGTTTAATTATCTTGATTGACATAATTATCGCAGTTGACATAATTATCGCAGTTGACATAATTATCGCAGTTGTGATCTGATATAGAATTTGATCAATTTCCTTAGTTATATCCTTTTATACTTATTGAAATGGATCAAATTTTATAGAATTTGGCTAACTCTTGATAAATTCTTTGACCAAGCATGAAACAACCAATCATAATTGCAATAGGGTGCCATGTGTTGCTTTTAAAGCTAACAATTTCTAACAAACATGTATTCTGTATATTCGTATATGATTGTTGATTCAGAAACACATCAATGGCGACTTCACAACAACAACCTCTTCCTACTCTCACCAAAAATGAAGTCTTTCCTCACGGGTATTCTCTGGAAATTGGAAAGAACAATTCACGTGTTGAACTAGACAAGATCAAGTGCTCTGACTCAAGTTGCCAGATTGCAGTGGAGATTCTCAAAGTTCATAAGTGCAGGGATCTTCTTGATAGCTCGGACACCGTTCCAGAACTATACATTCATCAACTCTGGGATACCTTCACAATAAGCAATGATGACAAGTATTTCACTTGTACACTGGATCGTAAAAAAATCAGAGTCACACCTGCCACACTCCGTAAAGCCTTAAAACTTCCAGATGCACCTAAAACTTCCAACCAATTCTACCCGACACCATCAAAATCTGAAATCATGCAATTCCTTGTAGACATTGGTTATGGTGTTCAACCAGATACACCATTAACCACAATCTCCAAAGTCAATGCAAGAAACATTCCTCAACCCTGGAGAACTATCTTCTTTATTATAACCCATTCCATATCTGGAAGAGATAGTGGGTTTGAGCACCCAAGACTTTCTCATCTTCAAGTCTTATGGGGATTTGTGAACCAGGAACCAATTGACTTTGTTGCTCTCATTTGGGAAGACATTCTGTACCTAATGCGGAAAACCTTCAAGAAAATTCCATTTGTACGATACACCAAGGTTCTCATTAGCCATCTACTCGATCAACATCAATACATTGATAAGCGTCCTACTGATCGAGAGACTCATGAATACATAATGGATAAAACCTTAAGCAAAGTCTACTTTCCAAAAGAAAGCACGTGCAAACAAGGTGCACGATTGCCAGAATTTCTTATGACTGATGAGGTAAAAGAAACTAAAGTATATCTTGATTACGACAAGGCATTCCGTGAACGTTGTGTGGGTCTTGCTAAGTTGGTTAAAGGATCAGGATCTTCTAAGACTCGTTCTCGAAGCAAGTCTAAGACGGGTAGTGCATCAAGTGTCTCCGAACCAAAGAAACCACATCCTCGAACTACTGTCATCACGAGGAAAGTACCAAGCAAACCCCAACCAAAACCTGAACCGATTGGAATCATTGATTAAGATACTGATTCTGATAAATCTGAATCTGAAGAAGAACCTGTCTTTATGATTGTTGAAGAGGCAGAACTTCATAATAAGATCACTGAGAAAAATGCACAAAAGCAGAGTCTCAAGTCATTAAAGGAAGATGAAGGGCGAAGAGCAAGGAAAACATTGGTGCAACAGATGGCGTATGAGAGAACATATGGAGTTGGAGGATCCGGAACATTTCATGAAGCTGCTTCGACCCAAGTTAATCCGGTTAATCAACCCGGAGGATCTGGAGCTGCAACAACCAAGGTTCAGCCCGATACGATTAATCAACTCGATAAGGCTGAATCGGTCTCTTCTCAGCAACCAAGCTCGGTTAATCAGCCCGACTTGGGAGCACAGACTCAGGAGGAGAAGGAAAAGGATCTGGAAAGCAATATTGTTTTATCTAACAAGGAAATCTCTGATTCTATGTTTGACGACAATCAAGGGGAACAACCACGTAACGATGATACAGAAGATTGGAACATGGAAGAAGAAAGGGACATTCTGGGAGATAAAACAACTAAAGCTGCCATGGATCTTGAGGAACAGGCAAGACAAGAGGAACAAGAGCGAATAAGGAAGGAAAACGAAGAAGCTGATAACTATATTCATACCCCTCCTCAGACTGCACTTGTAGTCTACAAACCTCTTCCAACACCTCAACCTCAACAGTCCCCTCCACTTCCTCCACCAGTTTCATCACCAAAGTATGCCACACCACCTGAGTCACCACAACACACCCCAACACCTCCATCGTCTCCATAAGATTCTTTTGCTAAATCTGAGGATTCAATTCCTTCACTAACTCCATCATCTTCAAGATCTTCATCACCCAAAGCAAAAGCAACTATTTCTGAGAGAATTCAAAAGGCTTACAAAGGAAAGAGTAAAAGAAGAATTGTCCATGTCACAAAAGTTGAAGTTGTGTCTCCTGCCGCAAAGAAACTTAAACAAACAGTAAAGAGAGCACAAGCACAAAGAGACAAACAAGCAACAACAAAATTGGCTGAAATGGAAAGTTTAGTCAAGAACTTGTCTCAACAAGGGGAGGAGATGCAGGAAAGTAAGAAGAAGATAGATGAATTCCTTGGTTTTAATATCAAAAATCATGTCACACGTAAGACAAGGCATTTTGTCAAGTAATATTTTCCTGATCTTCAGAAAAATATAAATGAGCACATTGATTCACAACTTGAAGACAAAATCAAATAAGTCGTCGCGTCTTCTTCCCAAACCAAACCGATTCAAGATCTCACCACTGAAGAAATCGAGCTTACGCTTCTCGACAGACTCTTTGTTATCACCTCTCCTTCTCAAGAAGAAATCAACCTGATCGCGGCTCTTCAAGCACACATTGAGAAGAAACCGTGCAAGGTAGCTGCTAACAAAGGGAAATGTATTCGAGAGGACGACGAGGAAGATCAAGACCCGAACCCCGAACATAAGAAACACAAAGAGGGTCTGGGATTCATATTCAGGAGCCAACTGGAAAAACAACATCATCTCTACCTCCAAAACATCAATCATCTGGTCCTACTGCAACCGAACATCAATATGAGCATTTCACGGCTGAAGATGTGGAATTTTAGCCGCAAGACGATCAACCGCATTCACCACCGTCACCACCAAAACCAAAGCCCTCCAAATCCAAGTCATCACGCAGTAAGAAGTCATCTAAAGAACCAGCTGTTGTCACCTGGCTTGATAATGATAAGGATGAGCTAGGGAATGAATGGTTTGATCATCTGGCAAGTGCTCAGGTTCCGACTTAAGAAGCTTCCCGAGTTGAAGATAGCACGTTTGCTGTTACTCAAGAGATCAAAAGAAGTCTTAACGTAAAGAAGATGACCAAACGGGAACTTCGACGGATCAAGAACGATGCCTTCATTCTTCTGAAAGATAAATCCAACAGTGCAGCCGAACTTGAATATCATCTTGAAAACATTGCACGCGCAATGTCAAGTGACTTCGACTGGGCTAATCCAGACGTAGTCAGGGGAGTTGGCAAGAACCGTCCTTACATCACTGATTGGACTAAGCCGCTTCCCGTGATACGAAGATCTCACCACTCAGAAATTCCCTTCCAATTTTTCTTCAACAGCGA
This sequence comes from Artemisia tridentata subsp. tridentata, assembly GCA_021014915.2. NCBI lineage: Eukaryota > Viridiplantae > Streptophyta > Magnoliopsida > Asterales > Asteraceae > Artemisia > Artemisia tridentata. Next base: position 17,572,856 of record CP139501.1, on the reverse strand, counting down.
TCTGGAACTTCTCAACAACGGAGCACAAGGGGAGACAAAGTATGCTACGTCAATTACTTTCACACCAGCTGCTCACTATACACAGTCAGCTATTGAAGAAGAAGCTATTAACAGACATCTGTTTGTTAAAGAGCTCATGAAATATGATCGTGATGCAGAGTTGGGGATTCATCACTGGTATTCGAAACGACAAAGCTGGTACAGGTACAAACTTGTTCTCCAGAAATCACGGGAACCAGTTTACAGTGATCTCAAAATAGTGGCCGTTATCAGTGTGAGCGGATCCAGAAGGTGTGATTATATATTTCTCGAAGAGATCACGGTAAAAAGAATTGACAACAATCTCTACACATTCTCTGAGGTTGATCTTCCTGATTTGAACCTGAATGATATCGAAGACATGTACCTGATGAAAGTCCAAGGCAAACTGCAACATTTGACAAACGAGCTTCGATATGCACTCAGTACCTCTCTATGTCACTTTATTAGGAGAACAATCATCAGAGAACGAGTAGAGGATCTCCAGCTAGGTGTCGAAAGTTATCAGACGAAGCTAAACCTTGTTGAACCGCAATTCCTACTCAACAACAACAAAGACCCTCAATACACCATACTACACAGTCCGGTCTTTGGGTTCGTTTACAGAAGTACAACGGATTTCCACCGTTTCATGCCGTTCAATGAAATTCATAAGTTCTGTGACGATACCTTAAAGAGTGTTCATGATGGGTTAGCTAATCGGGTTCGAGATTCAGCGTTAGGAAAATCAAGAAGATGGAATTCTAAGGAGGTGCGACAAGTTAAGGAGTTTATTCTGAAGATTGAAGAAAGGTTATATCATCGTGATCAGATAAGGAGGTTAGAAAGTTATGTTGGGGGTCGTCCACCCTTCGCTATCAGACTATTTCAGAGGACAGACCCATTATTCTCAACTTTTGGCAGAGGCGGTTGATGTAAGAATCTATTCTCATATTACATAATTCTTATTTCATTATTCTTATATCATTATTCTTTCCATATTGGCCTGTGCATTACGGCTTGTGCACACATAACAGTGTACAACCCGGACCTCAAAGAAAGGACCCTGAGGTACGCTTCAGTGCCTCAATCCTGAAAAAGGAGCAAAAGCTTCTTACTTATGAGCAGAATTAAAACCAGAATGTTTTCTAAAGTTTTTCAAACATTCTGCTCATAAGGACAAGTATTCCCTTGTTAAGGGGGAGTATTTGAAAATATAATCTTTGTTCAGAGAAATATAAATGTTCTTGAAATTCTTCCCTAAAACTAAAAAACAGCATATTTTAATCATAAACGTTTTCCAAAAACATCATGAGTATGCTATTTTTTAGGGGAAGAAGTAAAAGATGATTAAAATATGATGTCTCATTTGCTGGAATCTCTTGTGCTCAAACTCAGAATTGACCCTCGAATTGACGATAGGAAAAATCAGTAGTCGAAAGGACATGTCCCGGACGGGTAATAATTTCAAGCCAGTTTATCTGGTGATGTAAGCGTGTCTCGCAAAGGACGTGTCTGAGTAGAATGTACCAATTTCGAGCGATAATCTTTGAATCTGATCTGGACGGGTAATAATTTCAGGCCAGTTTAACTGGTGATGTAAGCGTGTCTCGCAACGATCAGGTTCATTGAAAGTCAATCAATTCAAAAGTGTCAACTCTTTCCGGCATGTGCAAAATTCAAATTTATTACTTATGCGCACATGTTACGGGGGAGTATTTATGAAAATCATCAAACTCTCAAGGTGTCAACAAAATGTCTTTACAATTATCGACACTTTGAGAGATTTTCATTCGTTTGGTTTATGGCATCATTAGGATAGTCATGGAGTTATAAGGTGACTAAGGTTACGAAAAACCGTCCTATGATCCGCCAGAGCCGGAGGGATCTACCCAAGGACAATACCAATAGTTTAGAACTAGAAAGTCCTAGGTATGATATTAAAAAGGAGAAAATGAATGAAAGGAGAAAGAAGGGGTTGAAGAATTAAAAAGAAAAGCAAAGAAAAGGGTGAAAAGAAATAGCCCTCCATTTGTTCAACCTTAGGGTAGACACCGGGTTCAATTCATAATCTACTGGTTGATGAGCATCACCGGTATTGAAGACTAAAGACGTCATGGACCCAATGACGCACTGCACTAAACCTTCTAAGCCACTCAAGTGTCTCTCAAAAGACATTTGTTTCATTCACACGGAGAACCCTTCATAATCTATCGACCTCTCATTACGAGAATGTTGATATTGAAAAGGAGGCAATCTGCTCCACGCCTCCGACGACCAAACAAATGTGCACTAATTGAGTCTAGAGCCATGAGATTCATAAAAGATCTCTTAGGTACACTTAGTATTACTCTGCTGTTCTACATCATGGGCAGCAGATGTAAATTTAAGAAAGTGATCTTCGCAGATCTTAGCAATCTGCCGAGAACATTCATGAGAGAAGTCACAATTGTGATTATCAATGATTGAATGGAAATCCTGCCAGAGCAACATCAAACAACTCTGACAGCAGGTCACTTCGGTACCTCCTTGTGGGTTACGCTTAGTTTTTGCTTCAAACGGTCTACATTCGTGGGGTGATCTCCAGCGACTCACTGAATCGTGGGTGCACTTCGGTGTGTCCGTGTTATCCCTTTCGGGGGAATCCGGTTCAGAACGGTCTGGGTTAGGATTTGAGAAAGTCTTCACACTATGCTGTTGACGATCTCAAGTCTGAGCCTGTAAGTACCGGTTGGTTCGTGCTGATGCTGCTGTTGCTGCTGCTGCTGCTGAGGAGCTGGAGTTCGATCATCAAGACTGCATCATGTTCATATCTTGAAGAAATGTTCTCTCAAAGACTCAGTAACATCAAAAGTTCAACATATGATACAGTAAAGTCAAAAGTTCAAGCACTTCAACCTTTCTCAAGTTTTAAGAATGAAAAGTGAGAACATGTTGCAGAAAACAAGTCAAAGACATATGAGCATGATGGAGAAGATGAGAAGACGTTGGAGATTGGCAGATCGAGACAACATCATATCATCCTAAAAACAAGAACAAAGAAACAAAGATTATAAAGACGTCGGAAGCCAAAGAAGCAAAGAAGACGTCAAGCAACATTGATGATCAAGACTTGGGGGAAATTGTTAGGAACACGTTTTAAATATTGCAAGTCTTGTTCATTTAGTTAAATATGTTGCACGATAAGGACACTATATTTATATTCAAGGTCCGGTCCATTAGATGTCCATGGGCCGGCCTTCTTATCTTTTTCCTTCTAGAAGAAATCTTGTAATGATGCCCTAATCATGTGCCTATAAATAGAAGGCTTGGGGCATCTCATTTTGTGTAGGTTTTTCATGTAAGACGCGTAAGCTTTGCTCCTTTGTTATTCGAATGGTGAAAACCTTCCATTCTTGTCATTCTCTCCTTATTCTCTTCTCTAGTTAGCTTATTATCTTATTTCTCTTTTTTCGTAGCTTAATATAGATAGTAGTAGGTGTTCTTATTAGTCATATCGTGTGTGTGTTTGAGATATCAACGACCTTCATGCATGATATGCTTAAAAATGCTTAAAGTTCAAAAATAATATCATGCATTCACATCACAGTCCAATCCATTAAATCCAATAATATCGTTTTCTCGAAAGTGGTGAAACGAAACATTAAGTTAAATCGTTAAAGTTTGTTATATGAATATAACCGTAACGAAAAATAAATATACTGAAACGAATGACAAAATGCATATGAAATGAGTAAAACATGAACTAGAATTGATTATAAATAATGTTACTGTTCAGCCCTTGGTCTTTTACAGAATTTACACTTTTTACCCTAACGGATTAACTTTTGCACCGTTAGTCCCCAGTTAGTATATGTTACATATTTAGTCCCCAAAGGTTCAATTATTATATTTTCAGCCTCCAGTTTACTGTTTTAACAATATCTACCCTTTATTTACTGTTTTAATAGTTTAGAACTCAATTTTCTAAAAGTTTCACTTTTGCCCCCTAATAGTAAAATGCGTTGCATTTTTAGTCCAAAATGTACAAAACTTGTATAATAAATTTTTTGAAAATTACAATAACTTTATAAAGCTTATTTGAACTTATAGAAACTGCTTGTTTTATGAAATAGCTTATTTTTACATTATTGGGCTTTTAGCGAGATTAGTAAAAGCCCATTAAGAGATTTAGAGCCGAGGACATTCAAAAGAGTTTGGGCATGAATTTGGGCTATTTTTATAGTCCTAAAAATGTATTCCAATTGCTTATTTGACAGCTTATACGCATGTGCTTATTGGGCTTTTTAAACCCAATCGAAAAAATAAAAAGGTTTGCGACTGGTTTTAGTAGCGATAGGTTTGAGCTTTTTAATGAGCTTATATGAGCTTATGAGAGGAAACTTAAAGCATCAACTTGTTAAATGAGCTTGTAAAGAATTGAGATAAACAATAAAAATGATATGGTGTGTGTTTCATTTCGATTTAACGTGGCCATTTCTAGTCGAGTTTAACATGTTCCATAAATATGAGATATGACATATATATTGAGATAAATGACATATGCGATATGCTATAAATAAAATGAGTTGCGATAAGTAAAGATACGAGTATGTAAGTGTCGAGTAGAGATAAAACACAAGTTCTTATCCATCCATGAAGGAGGTCATTGATTATGTACGTAAAAGAAATAAATAGAAAACGTATAAATGTATAAAAGTAAATATACGTTCGAATAAAATAATATACGATGCATGATATATTGAGATTGATATATAAGAGTAGGAAATGAATTTGAAAGACTTACAACACCTTAAATGGTGGTGAGTAACGTGTATATAGAACTAGAACTCGAGAAATATTGTTTTGGCTCGTAAAGGTGATCACCAATGATCGAATAAGACTTGAACGAGTTGAAATGAGGCTCGAATGGCTATGGACTTGCCTCTTTTCCTTGGACGATTTTGGCAGTGAACAAAATAAAGGAAATGGATGGTATTTGCTAAGTGTGAATAAGGGAATAAGAGTGTGTGGGTGTTATACGGTTATAAATACACACGTACAAATCATATATGTGTAAAATAATGCATACATGTAACTCGTATATATAGTAAGATAAGAGCAAGTTGGGGAGACAATATATTCGATGGCATCAGAAGTGGTTATGAGGGGATCATGTATCGAACATAATGGTTTTAAAATTATCCACTTGGGGTTGCCTTGATGTTGAGTGTTTATATGAATGTATATGTGTATATACTGTTTTTTAAAAAGACAAGTGGGTTCTTTATACTCGATTTGGCAGAGAAGTGAGGAGACAAGGAGAATATGTGATAAGTGATCAAGTGTATATGCAAGAATAAAAGGGAAATGGTACTCGTACATACATATACATGCATGCACTCGTATAATATAATATATAGGCAAGTTGTGTTATTCATATTATTCGATGTTGTTGTTAGTAGAAGATAAAGTTATAGAGAATTATTTGGCCACTTGGTTATATATAAATGATTAAAAGAATGAGGGTACTCGGCTAGGTGTATATATATATATATATATATATATATATATATATATATATATATATATATATATATATATATGTCGACTAGCAAAAGCTCCAAGTGAACATTTAAACGTGACCAATACATAAGAAAGGTGTGTAATGAGTTGAAAAAACCATTTACGCTAAGAACAAGATGAAACACATAGGAAAAATATATTTCTAGTCGATTTGATTAAGGTTTGAATGAGTTGTAAAGTAGGCCGAAGGGGATAAGCTTTGTTTCTCGTTCATTGATCAAACGCTCAAAATAAAATGTGAGATTTATCATTCCTGATTCTTTGTAGTATAGAGTTTCGAGACATGTAATATAAAGTGTAGCTTGTATGTCTAAATTTTGAATAAATGAGGCCAAGTGAATGAGTCTTGGTCGAATTGTATGAAAGAAAGAAAATGCAATTGGGCTGAAATTGTGTTGGGCCATGAATAGTAACAGGCCAAGCATAGTATTAAGAGTCCGTTTGGTGTTTAATCGTGTTTTAAATTGTCGTGGTCCGCGTGTGAGCTCGTTCCATAGTATCATGAATAACGTAACAACGTTTCTAGATAGATTTGTAATAAACAAAATTTCAAATTTGCTCGTAAAAATGGCTAAGTGAATAGTAACGATGTGTTAATACTAGATTAACGTTTACTAATGACTAGGAAATTTTACGGGTTGCTACAATATGGTTATACACGAGATGTGTAACGAATGAGCCGAGATGATATGATTATACATGAGATGTTAAACGAATGAGTCGAGATGATATGGTTGTACACGAGATGTTAAACGAATGAGCCGAGATGATATGGTTATACATGAGATGTTAAACGAATGAGTCGAGATGATATGGTTGTACATGAGATGTTAAACGAATGAGCCGAGATGATATGGTTGTACACGAGGGCTATGTTTGGCGCACGAGCTTATCAGAGCTTATCGTAGCATGAACTTATTTTTTTTGAAAAATAAGCTACAATTGAAAATAAGTCTCGTTTGGCTGACACGGCTTGAAGGAGCTTGTTAAAAAAATAAGCTACTAAATGAAATGCTAGTTGTACTAGCATGTAAAAAAAAGCTCCAGCCACATGCTCCAGCAACCAGCTCCAGCAACCCGCTCCAGCGATCCGCTCCAGCTCCTACTTGTGCCAAACATACCCGAGATGTTAAACGAATGATCCAAAATGCTATATAAATGCTATAAATGCAATTGACTCTAAATTTGAATGGAGATGTTCTTCGGTTGACTTCTTCATAAGGTATTATTTTTGATTTGATAGAGGTATTAATTATTCTTATTAAATCATATCAACTCATAATTAATTTCTTACTCTGCATGCTTACTTGCCCACTTTCCCCTAATTAATTGTTTCCATTACTCCTACCCGATTAAAGTCTTGTTGTATGTTACCTAAAAGTCTAAAATTATAGATTTATGTCTGAAACAAACACTTCCCACCAAAATATTGTCTTCTTTCTTCTACTGCACAAACATATTGGTGCCAACACTTCCCACCAAAATATTGGCGCCAACACTTCCCACCAAAATATTGGCGCCAAAACTTCCTACCAAAAGCTAGCAGATCTGCTTTATCCTCACAAACACATTATATACACTCTTATCCTCAAAACACTCAACCTCACAACCTCTTATCTTCACACCAATTTCAAAACCTGAGATGCAGCGATATAATCCTTTTATGTGTTCTTGTGGAACAGGAAATATAAAACTAAGAAAATCACATAAAAAATATACATTTGGATGGGAATATTATGCATGTCCTCTTTCAAAGGTGAACAATCATACATTTCTTATTTATGTAAATATACAAACAATCATAACATTTCCTTATTTATGAAACAGCCAAGAGAAAAAGATTATGGATGTGGATATTTTATGTGGAAGAGTGAATTTGATGACCGGTTACGAGTAATCTCTTCTGCTTCAACATCTCAAAGTGATGGATCTGCACCAACAGAGTGCTCAAACTGTAATGCCAAAGATCTTAGGATAAACATGCTAGAATCACAAAAACAGGTGCTAGAGACAAGAATAAACATGCTGGAATCACAAAAACAGGTGCTAGAGACAAGAGTAAGGATGCTGGAGGCAAGATGATGAGTGTCTAAATACTCATCATTTTTGTCTTATCTGAACTGCCAAAACATTCAAAAACACTCAGAAATGCATCAAAATACTGAAAATATCCCATGGATTGTGTTTTATATGTTTCAAATGCAAAATGTTTAAAAAGAGTTGAAAAACGAACAAAGTTTGCAAAATTGGCAGTTTCAGTCCCTCAAGTTTCAAAACTTGTCAAAATTAGTCCCTAAGCATTTGTTTTGTCAGAAAAATCACCAAAGGTCCTTTTTAAATCATAAATTATCATATTTAGTCCTTTGGTGAAAAGTTTGAATAAATTACAAGTTTGGTCCCTGCAATTTCAGAATTTGCAAAAATGATTCCTGGGAAATATTATTTTTTGGAAACATCATTTATGGTCCCTGGATTATTGAAACATGGCAGGATTTTACCTTGGTGTATTTTGGAAGATGAGCAAGATTGGTCCTCAAAATTTCAGGAATTACAAGAATGGTCCTTGTGATTTAACTTTAACCAACCGGACCCTTAATACCCAAAATAAATAAACAAACCAAACCCATCCAATTAACCCATCCCATCCTTATTTTGCCCAGCCCAATTTCTCAACCCAAGCCCAACCAAATCCTTACCCAACCCGGCCCCTTCTTTTTATTAGCTAAACCGAAGGTTTGACTTCGGTCAAACCTTCCCTTTCCCTTCCCTCCCACAAATTAAATAAAACACTTTCACCTTCCCCCACTCACCTCTGCAAACCCAGACCACCCCCTCACCTCCAGCTCACTAATCTTGTCCTTGTTATCTAATCCCTCCACCAAACTCCAAAATGCATTAAATGCTTCTTCTAGGTTTTCAAGCTATCAGAAAAGTGGTTTATCAGTTTTGGCGCCAAAAAGGGATTCGATGGCTAAGATCATTTTGACTCATCCAATGGTCAAGATTGTTGATGGGATTTATTCAGAAGCACGTGGGGAGTACAAAGAGTCTATAAAGAAAGAGATTGAGGCAGTCTTAGAGGGTATCTAGTGTAATTTAGTTAATCTTAGTTCGAATTAGTTAATCTTTCAATTTCAGTGTAAACTTTAGCTTTCAAGTACTTTTTCAAGCAATCTCATTGTAATATTAAGCTTTTTCAATCATCAATTTCAAGTTTTAATATCATTCTCAGTTTATGCCATTTTTAAGCTCAAATTCTCAAATTTGCTTGTATGTTGTTTGTAGTTGTTATGGACTCTTAGAATCACATAAGCTCCCAGAAAGCTTTTAAAAGCTTTTAGTAACTTTAAAATCCAGTATAGCATCATCATTCAAAAATATCAAAAAAATCACATATTAGATAAAGAAATTCAAAAATGGTAAAGAAGATGATGATCATGGCTGGAGCAGGGTGAATTCTGGATGGCCTTGGGTTAGTGGTTCTGTGGAGAACCTATAGGAGTGTTCTTGGATCCTTGTTCTTGGTTTTTAGCTGGAATGCATGTTGTAAGCTTAATCTCTTCAATCTTGCATTTTACTGTATCAATAGTTTGTTGATTGAACCTTTGTGTTTTCTAGTCTCTGTGGTGTTATTAAGTTATAATATAGCTTAATATAGGTAGCTTGTTCATTGATTTTGGTAGTTGATAAAATCTCTTCATAACAATCAAATTTGCATAAGTAGCACCTCAGTGTTTCATGCTTGTATTGTTGGTTATTTATGCTCATTTGATCTTAGGACATGATAATATAAAGGTTGAAATCAGTGTTTTGGTCTAAATCCACTAGTTGCTTTGAAATTCTTGTTTAACTGTCCTGATCAGGGGTGTTTGGATTTGCTGATCTCTGTGGCATACAGGTTGTTTCTGTTGTTGTTTGTTGTTTAGACATGTCACACTAGGTTCATCTAGCTCAGTCAAACCATAAAACCAGTAGGTCCTTTTATAAAAAAGTCAAAATCATTTTTAAAACTCTCATTCTCAATCACTGTTGAGATTTTGAGTTCCATCATCATCCATATTAGTTCAATAGTTGTTAGCATAGCTTATTTTCATCATTTAGTAGCTTATAATCATGTTTTCAGTCAATTAGAAGCAATCAAAGTTCACCAAAGTCAATCTTTTTGTTTTACTGCAAAAGTCAAAACTAAGGTTTAAACCCATTTCTGAGTTGCTGATCTAGGGCAAAATTGGACATCAATTAGGAAGATTGTGATGGGGCTTTTAGGTTTTTAGAGTACTCAGTAGTATAGAGAAGCTTTTGCCCCCTTAAGATTGCATCTCAGTAGCTTATTAGACTGCTTAATTTGCCTTGAAAGTTTGCCTTTTTCTGCATTTTCTGTTTCAACTTTGCAACTGATTAAGTGTCCATTTGCTTAATCTGTGGAATAATCTATTTGTATTAAATTGATTTGTGCTTATTTAAGTTAGTTTAACCTGTTCTGAGCATTTGGTGAATTTGTGTGCTTATTTGCTTATTTTTGGGCTTATTCCAAACTGCTTATCTGCCCAAATCTGCTTATTTGGCTTAGTCAACTTTTCATTTTATTTTTCCTAGCTTTTTAATAATATTTTAGATTTATCTGTAAATTTTCATAATTTTCTGAATAGTTTTAATATTTTTAATCTTTTTTATTAGTTTAAAATAGTAATTAAATCATAATAACTAGAAAAATAATCAGAAAAATATAAATCCAATTTTCATAATTTTATTTTGTCATTTTTAATCTAGGAAAAATATAATTTCATTTTTAGTCCTTAAGAAAATCAAAAATAGAAATATAGTGATAGCTTCTATTTAATAGAATTTATTTTTTTAAATTTTAATTAAGTAAATTTCAATTTTATAATTTTCTTATCTTCTATTTACTTAATAATATTTTTAGAAAAAGTTTTAGATTTTTCTTTGCTCATTTAGTATTTTTTTATAAATTAAATTAATTTAATTAGTTATTAAATAATTAATAATTAGAAATAATTAAATAAAAAGTGTAAAAAAATATAATTTAAGTTTTAAAATAAGTTTTTAGTTATTTTACATTTTTAGGTTTTAAATTTCATAAATTTTACTTTTTTGTCCCATTTTAGATTTTTCGTTGCGCGTTTTTAAGTTAATTAATTCGCGTTTGACTTTATTGTGCATATCTGTTTTAATTTGTTATTTAGAATTGTTAAAAAGAAAAATCAAAAGCAATCTAAATCATCAATCACTCTAATCCAAAGCTTCCCACAATAGCCCATTCACATCTCGTTGAGACACGACCCGGGTGATCACTTGCCCGGTATCACACACATCACATTCACGGGTTTTGCAAGTTTGACTTTTCCTAAGGTTTGACTTGTCATTTACCAAAGTATCACGTGTGCACGATACTATATTTATTTATATATACTCACACACGGATCAAATTTTGGCGCCGCTGCCGGGGAGGTGTGCTGCAACAATTGTGTTAAGTTCAAGCGATTAGTGATTCGAGATCCTTCTTTCAATAAGTTCTTATTTCTCAAAAACAATATAAAAAAAAAACAAAAATATTTTTCTTTTCTTTTATATATATATTATCATATAAAAAACAAAAACCCAAAAACATTTTCCGTTTTCTTTGTTAATAATAAATAACAATAATAAAAAAAAAAATAATAAAAAAAAAATAAATAAATAACAATAAATAAAAAATTACCATCGAGAACCAAGACAGAGTACTACCTAACTGGGGGTACGACCATAATAAGTTCCCAAACCAAAGATTTAAAACTTGCCTTTGTATCACTTGCGAATATCGGCTCACCTTTAATTTATAAACAAACTATAAAGGAGGTTTAAGGATAGTCTGACATTAAATTGTCGGACTGAAAGAAGCGGGTTTTTAAGGAGCATTAAATGCCCACCTTTGCTTCTCCGCCACCCTGTGCGTTTATCTTTTAGAGAGCTACCGTACGCTTGTTGATTATTGGTTTAAGTTCACTTGTGTTTTCTCTCGATCTTGTTTTAATTGGATTTATTTTCATCTTCACTTTTCAAAAAAAAAATAAAAAGAATCTTCCTTCCTTTTTCATAATTCTCTCGACTCTGAGGCTTCTTAGAGTTGTGTTCTAGTGCATGCGCACGCGTTCTTCTAGGTCTACGAGCCCGTTACGTGAGCTTGGCAACATTCCTCGAAGACGAGGTCGTAGACGTAGACGTTCTTCTTCAATAGTCGAACCCGAGATTCGTGCTATTCCCGTTCTCATGGCGGCTGAGCCGACTATGAATGAGCTTCTCCAAGCACCCATCGAGGGTTACGGAGATGCTATCGTTGTTCCGGCTATCGTGGCCGAGAATTTTGAACTCAAGACGGGGTTAATAAATCTTGTAACCTCGCGTCAATTCTACGGTTTTGAAAGGGATGATCCTCAAGATCACATTCGATGGTTTAACAAAATCACGTCTACCATCAAATGCAAAAATGTCCCTGAAGAGGCAATCAAACTTCTTCTTTTCCCATTTTCCATCGATGGGGCTACCCGGATTTGGCTTGATAAACAACCCCCTCGATCGATTGTAACATGGGAAGATTTGGTTAAGAAGTTCGTGAATGAATTTTTCCCACCTTCCAAAACCACGAGTCTTAAAAACGAAATCATGAAATTTACACAAAAATTCGATGAATCATTTAGTGAGGCATGGGATCGTTATAAAGAAATGCTTCGCAAATGTCCGCATCATGGTTTCTCTGAGTTGATGCAACTCGACACTATCTACAATGGTGTGAGCTCAGCTGATCAAGAATCTCTTAATTCCTCCGCTGGAGGAAATTTCTTGAATCGAACCACAAGGGATGCTTTAGCAATCATTGAGAACAAGTCTAAGGTCCGCACTCCACGAAGCAAACCGGTTGTTTCCCAAATGAGTGTTGGTCCTTCTACCTCATCATCCGTGGGTCAGTCTAGCACCGATGCTAGACTTGACGAAATCACAAAGGTTATAAAATCCTTGGTTCTCACCACGCAGAAAGTTTCCTCTCCCTCTTCTCCGCAAACTTCTCAACCTGCCGAAATCAAAAAGGTAGAAGTTTGTGTCACTTGTGGTGGCCCACATGCATATTATAATTGTACTGCCACCGATGGTACATTTGAAATTAATGCAATAGTCGGTAGTTCCAACCAAGGAGGTAACCAATACCGTCCTCAAGTGGATCCAAACTACCGTCCTCAAAATGGACCACCCGGATTTCCTCAACCCAACAATCCAAATAGGTTTAATCCTAATCAGCAAAGAGGGCAAAACATGCAAAATCAATTTCATGCCCCGATCAATCAATACCCACCCCCAAGGGGTAATCAAGGGTATTCAGCTCCTCATTACCAAGAACCGCCTTCAAGTGAACTCAATAACTATATCAAGGTTAATGATTCCAAACTAAAGGCAATGCAAAATCAAATCTTCACTTTGAGGAATGATTTACAATCTTCAATAACCAAGCAAGGTAATGAGCTGAAGAGTGAGCTTATGGCTACAAACAACAAAATGGAACATTCTCAAAACAACATCGAGAATATGCTTTCTAGTATCATAAGCCATCTCACTCCACCTTCTACCTCGGGAGGTCTCCCTGGTAATACTGTGGTCAACCCAAAGGGTGAACTTAAAGCTATCACCACACGCAGTGGCAAAGCTTATGATGGACCCGAGATTCCCACTACCGCTTCTTCTCTTCCCAAGGTAGTGGAACGTGAACCTGAGGTGACCAAGGACAATGTACTTCCTACTAATAACGGAGGTACCAAAAACGTCCAACCTCAGGATATCCCAAAAACCAAACTCAAACCTGGAGTTGTCTTTGAAGCTGTTGAAACTCCCGTTGAGATCCCTAAATCCAAACCTTCAATACCTTATCCATCACGACTCAATGAGCAAAAGCTCCGTGAAAAGGCTAGTCACCAAATGGACAAGTTCTATCAAATCTTTCAAGATTTGCACTTTGACATAAGCCTTGCGGATGCTATCATCATGATGCCCAAATTTGCATCAATGATCAAGAACTTGTTAAGCAACAAGGAAAAATTGTACGAAATGGCAAAAACTCCTTTAAACGAGAATTGCTCTGCAGCAATTTTAAAGAAGCTTCCCGAGAAGCTTGGAGATCCTGGAAAATTTCTTATCCCGTGTGTTTTTCCAGGAATAGGTGAATGCTTCGCCTTGGCCGATCTTGGCGCTAGCATTAACCTGATGCCTAATTCAGTATGGAAGAAACTTTCTCTTCCTGGACTTACTCCTACCTGCATGACTCTTGAGCTTGCAGATCGTTCTATCACTCGTCCACTCGGCATTGCCGAAGATGTATTCGTGAAAGTAGGAAAGTTCCATTTTCCGGCTGACTTCGTTGTTGTTGAATTTGATGCTGATCCAAGGGTTCCTCTCATTCTTGGAAGAGGATTCCTAAGGACGGGCCGTGCTCTAATTGATGTTTTCGAAGAGAAAATAACTCTTCGTGTGGATAATGAAGCAGTCACTTTTAACCATGATCAAACTTCGAGGTACTCCTCAAATTATGACTCTGAATCGGTTAACCGGATAGATGTCATTGATGTTGCTTCAGAGGAGTACTCTCAAGAAGTTCTTGGTTATGTTCATAATTCTTCGAGTGGTGACCCCACTCCATCTTCTGAACCTATAATCGCCAATTCTTCTCCTTCTCTCACTCCGTTTGAGGGAAGTGACTTCATCTTAGAGGAAATCGAGGCCTTTCTCAAAAGTGATTCGGTTCCCGATGGAATTGATAACCAAGAGATTGACCTGGAGGGGGATATCCTTCTCATTGAGAAGATGTTAAATGAAGATCCCTCTCTTCCTCCTGTTCTTCCACAAAAACTTCATAATGAGGAAATCAAATCGGTAGAGAAAAATGATGAATTTCCTGAGGTCGAACTCAAAGACTTACCGCCTCATCTCGAGTATGCATTTTTGGAGGGTGATGATAAATTACCCGTCATAATTGCTAAAGATTTGAGTGAGGATGAAAAGACTGCTCTCATAAAAGTTTTGAAGTCACACAAGCAAGCAATTGCTTGGAAGCTCTCCGACATCAAGGGTATTAACCCTGAATTTTGTACTCACAAGATTTTAATGGAGGATGATTTTAAACCGGCAGTTCAACATCAAAGAAGGGTGAATCCTAAAATTCATGAGGTTATCAAACAAGAGGTTCTTAAACTTCTTGATGCCGGATTGATCTACCCTATCTCGGATAGTCCTTGGGTTAGTCCCATTCATTGCGTTCCTAAAAAGGGTGGCATTACTGTTGTCACAAATGAAGAAAATGAGTTGATTCCAACTCGATTGGTTATGGGGTGGCGTGTCTGCATTGACTATCGCAAGTTAAATGATGCCACCCGTAAAGACCATTTTCCTCTACCCTTCATGGACCAGATGCTTGAGAGATTAGCGGGAAACGAGTACTATTGTTTCCTTGATGGTTTCTCGGGTTACTTTCAAATTCCCATTGATCCGCAAGATCAAGAAAAGACTACCTTTACATGCCCTTATGGAACTTTTGCCTATAAACGTATGCCTTTTGGCTTATGTAATGCTCCGGGCACGTTCCAAAGGTGCATGATGGCCATATTCACAGACATGATCGGTAAAACAATGGAGGTCTTTATGGATGACTTCTCGGTCATTGGGGATTCGTTCCAAGCATGTCTCTACAATTTAGAAAACATGTTGAAAAGGTGTAAAGACACCAATCTTTGTCTAAATTGGGAGAAGAGTCACTTTATGGTTAAAGAGGGCATTGTCCTCGGCCATAAGATTTCCAAGAGTGGGATTGAGGTTGACAGATCTAAAGTCGATGTCATCAGTAAATTACCTCATCCCACTACCGTCAAAGGTATTCGGAGTTTTTTGGGTCATGCCGGTTTCTATCGTAGATTCATACAAGATTTTTCTAAAATCGCCCGGCCTATGACTCATCTCCTTGAAAAGGATGCTCCTTTTATCTTCTCTCCTGAGTGCGTTGAAGCTTTTCAAACTCTAAAGAAAAAGCTTACTGAAGCACCCATTTTAGTTGCCCCCGACTGGGACTTGCCATTTGAACTCATGTACGATGCAAGTGATTTTGCTATCGGTGCAGTCCTGGGGCAACGTAAAGCCAAGTATTTTCAGCCTATCCACTACGCAAGTAAAACTATGACTGAAGCTCAAACTCATTACACCACTACAGAAAAAGAATTGTTGGCTGTGGTGTATGCCTTTGAGAAGTTTCGGCCATATTTAATCTTAACCAAATGCATAGTGTATACGGATCACTCGGCTCTCAAATATCTCTTTGCAAAACAAGATGCAAAGCCGAGATTGCTCCGTTGGGTTCTCCTCCTACAAGAATTTGATATCACCATACGTGATAAAAAAGGAGCAGAGAACCTAGCTGCTGATCATCTATCCCGATTAGAGAACCCTCACCAAGATGTGTTCGAGAAAAAGGAAATCAATGAAACATTTCCTCTCGAAACACTCAGTGCGGTTGCTTTTCGTGGAGATTCTACTACCCCATGGTTTGCCGACTTTGCAAACTACCATGCGGGTAACTTTGTTGTGAAAGGGATGTCGTCCCAACAGAAGAATAAATTCTTCAAGGATGTCAAACATTATTTCTGGGACGACCCCTTCTTGTTTAAAATCTGTGCGGATCAAGTCATCCGGCGGTGTGTTTATGGTCAGGAAGCCATCGATATTCTCAAGGCTTGCCATTCTGGACCTACTGGGGGACATCATAATCCCAACTACACCGCCAAAAAGGTGTTTGATTCCGGTTTCTATTGGCCCACAATTTACAAGGATGCCCAGGAAATAGTCAAAGCTTGTGACGATTGTCAACGTTACGGAAATATTTCACAAAGAAATGAAATGCCACAAAATGTCATTCAAGTTTGTGAAATCTTTGACATATGGGGCATTGACTTTATGGGGCCATTTCCATCATCTCGAGGAAACAAATACATACTTGTGGCTGTTGACTATTTGTCAAAATGGGTTGAAGCAAAAGCTTTACCCACAAATGATGCCCGAGTTGTTGTGAAATTTTTGAAATCTCTTTTTGCTCGTTTTGGAACTCCACGTGCTATTATCAGTGATCGTGGTACGCATTTCTGCAATGACAAGTTTGATAAAGTCATGCAAAAGTATGGTGTTACACACCGTCTTTCTACCGCGTATCACCCCCAAACAAGTGGGCAAGTGGAAGTTACCAATCGAGGAATTAAAAGAATCTTAGAAAGGACCGTAGGAGAAAATCGTGCCTCTTGGTCGGATAAGCTAGATGACGCACTCTGGGCCTTTCGTACAGCTTACAAAACACCCATCGGGTGTACTCCATACAAGCTTGTGTACGGAAAGGCGTGTCATCTACCGATTGAGCTTGAGCACAAAGCCTACTGGGCCCTCAAGCATGCAAACTTTGACCTTCAGACAGCGGGTGATCACCGGAAAATTCAAATAAATGAATTGAATGAACTTCGTGATCAAGCATATGAGAACTCTTTGATCTACAAAGAAAAGACAAAGAAGATTCATGACTCTAAAATCAAGAACCGCGTTTTCAACGTTGGTGATCGAGTCCTTCTTTTCAATTCAAGATTGAAGATCTTCTCGGGAAAACTCAAATCCCGTTGGTCTGGACCATTCACTATCACAAAAGTTTATCCATATGGTACCGTTGAGTTATCTCAAGCTGACGGACCTAACTTTAAAGTGAATGGCCATCGGTTGAAACATTACTTTGGAGAGGACATACCACCCATGGTTGTCCCGGATCTTCAAACTTTCCCCAAGAACCAATGAATGCGGGGATCGAGTCAAGCTAGTGACTCGGTGATCAAAAACTCAAGCACCATATGGGTTTTCACCTATATTTCTGACTTCTTTCTATTTTCTACCACCCAAGTGTGGGGGAAATGCCCCACATGTTGTATATATGGAAATTTAAAAAAAAATAAAAATAAAAAAATGTGTATATCAAATAAATGGCTATTAATATTTCCTTTTTTACGTTCTAAGTGTTGGTTTAACAACCGGTACTTTGAATATTGAGGGCAATATTCAGTTCTAAGTGTGGGGGGGAATTCTAGCGAATTTAATCAAACGTACCATCTAGTACCCCCATTTTAGCCAAAATTTTAAAATTTTTTCTCACTTAGAACGCAATAAATGGTTATCAGTCCGCCATGTCTAACCCACAAAAGGATTGGCTAATCCAAGAGAAAATGGCTCTTGGTAAAGATATCTCAAATCCGTTGATGGCTTGCAATTTGCCAAAAATTGTATGGTTTTCGACTCGCCATATCTTTAAAAGTGAAGAGTTGGCTAGCCCGCAAGGTTGTGGCTTGTGGTAAAGGCAATGAAAATCCATAATTGGTATTCAGCTCACCAAAGATAATATTGATAATTTATCTAAGAGTTGGCTAGTCCAGAAGCAAACGGCTTCTGGTAAAGACAAATCAAAACCGTTGACAGCTGATGGTTTGCTCAAAATCATTTGGTTATCATTGTACCAAGGTTCTTACTTGAACTAAAACAATTGGCTACTCCAGAAGTGATGGCTTTTGGTAAAGAGAAAAATCCATTAAAACTTTATAAAAGATTGCTAGGGACTAGCAATAGTTTAGTGTGGGGGATTGATGAGTGTCTAAATACTCATCATTTTTGTCTTATCCGAACTGCCAAAACATTCAAAAACACTCAGAAATGCATCAAAATACTGAAAATATCCCAGGGATTGTGTTTTATATGTTTCAAATGCAAAATGTTTAAAAACAGTTGAAAAATGAACAAAGTTTGCAAAATTGGCAGTTTCAGTCCCTCAAGTTTCAAAACTTGTCAAAATTAGTCCCTAAGCATTTGTTTTGTCAGAAAAATCACCAAAGGTCCTTTTTAAATCATAAATTATCATATTTAGTCCTTTGGTGAAAAGTTTGAATAAATTACAAGTTTGGTCCCTGCAATTTCAGAATTTGCAAAAATGATTCCTGGGAAATATTATTTTTTGGAAACATCATTTATGGTCCCTGGATTATTGAAACATGGCAGGATTTTACCTTGGTGTATTTTGGAAGATGAGCAAGATTGGTCCTCAAAATTTCAGGAATTACAAGAATGGTCCTTGTGATTTAACTTTAACCAACCGGACCCTTAATACCCAAAATAAATAAACAAACCAAACCCATCTCATTAACCCATCCCATCCTTATTTTGCCCAATCCAATTTCTCAACCCAAGCCCAACCAAATCCTTACCCAACCCGGCCCCTTCTTTTTATTAGCTAAACCGAAGGTTTGACTTCGGTCAAACCTTTCCTTTCCCTTCCCTCCCACAAATTAAATAAAACACTTTCACCTTCCCCCACTCACCTCTGCAAACCCAGACCACCCCTTCACCTTCAGCTCACTAATCTTTTCCTTGTTATCTAATCCCTCCACCAAACTCCAAAATGCATTAAATGCTTCTTCTAGGTTTTCAAGCTATCAGAAAAGTGGTTTATCAGTTTTGGCGCCAAAAAGGGATTCGATGGCTAAGATCATTTTGACTCATCCAATGGTCAAGATTGTTGATGGGATTTATTCAGAAGCACGTGGGGAGTACAAAGAGTCTATAAAGAAAGAGATTGAGGCAGTCTTAGAGGGTATCTAGTGTAATTTAGTTAATCTTAGTTCGAATTAGTTAATCTTTCAATTTCAGTGTAAACTTTAGCTTTCAAGTACTTTTTCAAGCAATCTCATTGTAATATTAAGCTTTTTCAATCATCAATTTCAAGTTTTAATATCATTCTCAGTTTATGCCATTTTTAAGCTCAAATTCTCAAATTTGCTTGTATGTTGTTTGTAGTTGTTATGGACTCTTAGAATCACATAAGCTCCCAGAAAGCTTTTAAAAGCTTTTAGTAACTTTAAAATCCAGTATAGCATCATCATTCAAAAATATCAAAAAAATCACATATTAGATAAAGAAATTCAAAAATGGTAAAGAAGATGATGATCATGGCTGGAGCAGGGTGAATTCTAGATGGCCTTGGGTTAGTGGTTTCTGTGGAAACCTATAGGAGTGTTCTTGGATCCTTGTTCTTGGTTTTTAGCTGGAATGCATGTTGTAAGCTTAATCTCTTCAATCTTGCATTTTACTGTATCAATAGTTTGTTGATTGAACCTTTGTGTTTTCTAGTCTCTGTGGTGTTATTAAGTTATAATATAGCTTAATATAGGTAGCTTGTTCATTGATTTTGGTAGTTGATAAAATCTCTTCATAACAGTCAAATTTGCATAAGTAGCACCTCAGTGTTTCATGCTTGTATTGTTGGTTATTTATGCTCATTTGATCTTAGGACATGATAATATAAAGGTTGAAATCAGTGTTTTGGTCTAAATCCACTAGTTGCTTTGAAATTCTTGTTTAACTGTCCTGATCAGGGGTGTTTGGATTTGCTGATCTCTGTGGCATACAGGTTGTTTCTGTTGTTGTTTGTTGTTTAGACATGTCACACTAGGTTCATCTAGCTCAGTCAAACCATAAAACCAGTAGGTCCTTTTATAAAAAAGTCAAAATCATTTTTAAAACTCTCATTCTCAATCACTGTTGAGATTTTGAGTTCCATCATCATCCATATTAGTTCAATAGTTGTTAGCATAGCTTATTTTCATCATTTAGTAGCTTATAATCATGTTTTCAGTCAATTAGAAGCAATCAAAGTTCACCAAAGTCAATCTTTTTGTTTTACTGCAAAAGTCAAAACTAAGGTTTAAACCCATTTCTGAGTTGCTGATCTAGGGCAAAATTGGACATCAATTGGGAAGATTGTGATGGGGCTTTTAGGTTTTTAGAGTACTCAGTAGTATAGAGAAGCTTTTGCCCCCTTAAGATTGCATCTCAGTAGCTTATTAGACTGCTTAATTTGCCTTGAAAGTTTGCCTTTTTCTGCATTTTCTGTTTCAACTTTTCAACTGATTAAGTGTCCATTTGCTTAATCTGTGGAATAATCTGTTT
Source organism: Artemisia tridentata subsp. tridentata (assembly GCA_021014915.2). Classification (NCBI taxonomy): domain Eukaryota; kingdom Viridiplantae; phylum Streptophyta; class Magnoliopsida; order Asterales; family Asteraceae; genus Artemisia; species Artemisia tridentata. The sequence continues at coordinate 17,552,225 of CP139501.1, read as the reverse complement.
GTATTAAGTTGATTTGTGCTTATTTAATTTGGTTTAACCTGTTCTGAGCATTTGGTGAATTTGTGTGCTTATTTGCTTATTTTTGGGCTTATTCCAAACTGCTTATCTGCCCAAATCTGCTTATTTGGCTTAGTCAACTTTTCATTTTATTTTTCCTAGCTTTTTAATAATATTTTAGATTTATCTGTAAATTTTCATAATTTTCTGAATAGTTTTAATATTTTTAATCTTTTTTATTAGTTTAAAATAGTAATTAAATCATAATAAATAGAAAAATAATCAGAAAAATATAAATCCAATTTTCATAATTTTCTTTTGTCATTTTTAATCTAGGAAAAATATAATTTCATTTTTAGTCCTTAAGAAAATCAAAAATAGAAATATAGTGATAGCTTCTATTTAATAGAATTTATTTTTTTAAATTTTAATTAAGTAAATTTCAATTTTATAATTTTATTATCTTCTATTTACTTAATAATATTTTTAGAAAAATTTTTAGATTTTTCTTTGCTCATTTAGTATTTTTTATAAATTAAATTAGTTTAATTAGTTATTAAATAATTAATAATTAGAAATAATTAAATAAAAAGTGTAAAAAAATATAATTTAAGTTTTAAAATAATTTTTTAGTTATTTTACATTTTTAGGTTTTAAATTTCATAAATTTTACTTTTTAGTCCCATTTTAGATTTTTCGTTGCGCGTTTTTAAGTTAATTAATTCGCGTTTGACTTTATTGTGCATATCTGTTTTAATTTGTTATTTAGAATTGTTAAAAATCAAAATCAAAAGCAATCTAAATCATCAATCACTATAATCCAAAGCTTCCCACAATAGCCCATTCACATCTCGTTGGGACACGACCCGGGTGATCACTTGCCCGGTATCACACACATCACATTCACGGGTTTTGCAAGTTTGACTTTTCCAAAGGTTTGACTTGTCATTTCCCAAAGTATCATGTGTGCACGATACTATATTTATTTATATATACTCACACACGGATCACAAGACTTGAAATGGCAACGAATCCCAACGACCACGACCACGCATGTCAGTCGGCTGCAATACTCCGTGAGCTGTTAGGTGACTTGGACAATCTTCATATGTAATGTTGTTGTTGTTGTTGTTGTTGTTGTTGTTGTTGTTGTTGTTGTTGTTGTTGTTGTTGTTGTTGTTGTTGTTGTTTGTGTTATTTTTGTTGTTTAATAAAATGTTGTTGTTGTTGTGAAAACTTAAGTATTTCACGAGGCTTCTTTAACAGCCGTCGTGCACCTTCGTTAGCGGCGGTGATCTACCTATGCAACTCATCATTGACTCATAACCCTATACCACCCTTAAACCTCATTTCACTCTCACTTCAGTACTTGCCATCACTCCATCACCATCACACACACAAATTCACAGTTTCACTAGACCAACGTCAACTAAATCCTTTTGCACCACCTTTCTATCCATCAAGATTCAACCATAATCATCATGCAACCATAACCATAAAGAATGGAACTGAAGGAACAATATCACAATTAACAAACACGAAGGCAAACCTTTTATTTAGAACACGCAAGAGTTCTCAACCACATACATTTCGTACAGACTCAAATGAAACAACTTGACAAGCAAACGAAACAGATCAAACGAAAGAACTCGACAAGCAAACAAAACAACACAAACGAAACAACTCGACAAGCAAACGAAATACACGACATAGACCATAACAAACATCGCCCATTTTTATTTTTTTTGCTGCTACTTCCCACTTTGCTAGAACCTGCACCATCTTTTCCCTTCCTTGCTTTCCTTTGCTTGATGAAATGTTCAAACATAGATTCAAGATTTGTTATCCTATTTCCTAGATCATCAATTTTGGTTTCCAACGTGCTTTCTCCTCCAACATCATCAGCTTGAGCGTCCAACATCTCCCTGTAGTACGGCTTTTTCCTCAACCATTCCAGAATCTGGTCTCTCATCCACAGGCTAATGTTCTTATAAGAACCATATTTACCATAAATTTCGTAGCCATATGTATTAAGAACTTCATTAAAGAGACCCTCCAACAATAAAACATTTGACCACTCCTCTTCCAGCGTGTAACCAGCCATTTTTATGTGTGTTTTGTGAGAATTAACGATTTGGTTATTTGTGTTTTGCCGATTTGAGGGTGATCGGTTAGGTTATATATAAGTAAAACTTTGGCGGGATAAATTGGCGCCAACACTTTTGGCGGGGACATGTCCCCGCCAACACGTTTGGTGGAGACATTTCCCCGCCAAAAGATAATATAGTAGCAGAAAATATTGGCGGGATAAAGTAATTTTTAGGGGGAAAACTGGATAACATTTTCCCCGCCCAAAAAAATGGTACTGTGCATCTTAACTTTTGGCAGGGACGTGTCCCCGCTAAAAGTGAGGGCGGGAAAAAAACCCGGGAACAATTAAGAGTTCCAAGTTTGGTCAAATTTTGGAAAATATGAAAAACACTTTCGGCGGGGACATGTCCCCGCCAAAAGGTTGGGTTGAAAATTTAGTAAATGGTCAGCGAGACTGTGTGCCACCTCAGCGTCATTTTTGTCATCTAGCGACTTTCGACGGGGACATGGGCGTCCCCGCCAAAAACGTCCTCGCCCTTCCTCTCTTTTGTTGTACTGTCACTTGCAATCTATATTCCTCACATTTACAATTGGATGCAGTTGTGTGTTTATTGTTGTGACTGTGCTTTTTTTTTCTCATATTGATTTCTGATTTACTAATTTTGTCTATTGGACAGAAGATTAGCGGATAGTCAAGCGATTTCAATCAGTTTGATTAGAAAGACGTACAGAAGAGATGGCAGAAAGAAAGGTGCTGAACAAGTACTATCCGCTGGATTCTGATCCGGCAAAAATCCCAATGCGGTATATGCCAAAGAGTCAACAAATAAAAGTTAGAATGATGCTTCCGATGAGCATACGGTGTAGCACATGTGGAAATTATATCTACAAGGGTACCAAGTTTAATTCACGTAAAGAAGATGTTATTGGAGAAGTATGCCATTGATGATCAAACACACATGCATGCATAGATACATTTGCATTTATAGTGTATATCACATACTTGTATCTCTAATTATTTGTTACATAGATTGGCTAACGTAGACTGGGAACTTTTTAGTTTCTATCAGTGTGTTGTAGGACGTGTTAATTAACAGCACATTGAGCTTGCTTGCATATATCTTCATTTAGTTTGTCTAAGACTCGGTACTTTCATTATGGTCATATGATAGACTTTTAGGCTTACATTTATACTTGACTAGTTAACTGACATTTGTTTCTTACATGAGCAGACTTATCTTAGGATTCATATATACAGGTTTTACTTTAAATGCACCAAGTGCTCAGCTGAGATTACAATGAAGACCGACCCTCAAAATTCTGATTATACTGTTGAGTCTGGATCTGCAAGAAATTTTGAGCCTTGGGGTGCAGAAGATGAGGTATAATTTTTATAGAGAGTAAATTACATAAATGGTCCATGTGGTTTGTCAAAATTTTCACCTATCGTCCCTCAAACTTAAAAGTTGCATATATCGTCCCTATCGCCTCCAAAGAATAACACTCGTGATCCTTTTACTAACAAATGTTAAGTGCATTCTGTTATAATTTACACGTTAGCCCCTGTTGGTTAACGATTGTTGCATCGTTTATCCTTTATAATAACAGTCGATTATAATTTAAAGTTTTTCAACTTTAGATACGTTTTTATCCATTTTCGTCCTTTATTATACGTTTTCATCCTTTTTTATACGTTTTCTTATGTTTTTATCCGTTTTTGTTTGTTTTTATATGTTTTCGTCCTTTTTATACGTTTTCTTCCATTATTATTTGTTTTCTTACGTTTTAATCCATTTTCGTCCGTTTTTATATGTTTTTTTACGTTTTTGTATGTTTTTATCCGTTTTCATTCGTTTTTATCCATTTTTTATATTTTTATTCGTTTTTATACATTTTCGTCCATTTTTTTAACATTTTCAGAGCTTTTTATCAGTTTTCATATGTATTCAACCGTTTTCATTCGTTTTTATAATTTTTTTTACGTTTTTGTCTGTTTTATACGCTTTTTGTCTATTTTCTTACGTTTTTGTCTATTTTTATACGTTTTTATCTGTTTTTGTACGCTTTTTTTAAGTTTTCATGGGATTTTATCTACTTTTATATGCTTTTATGCGTTTTCATCCGTTTTTATATGTTTTCTTACATTTTATCCATAAGAATACGGATGAAACGCATAAAAGCATATAAAAGTAGATAAAACCATGAAAACGTATAAAAACGTATAAAAACGGATGAAAACGTATAAAAACAGACAGAAACGTAAGAAAAATGGAAAAAGATGTATAAAAATGGATGAAACAGATAAAAATGTAAGAAAACGTATAAAAACGGATAAAAACATATGAAAACGGCTAAAAACCTATGAAAACGTAAAAAAAAACGTATAAAAACGGATGAAAAAGGTTGAAAGCATATGAAAACTGGTAAAAACCTATGGAAACGTTAAAAAAACATATAAAAACGGACAAAACGTAAGAAAAATGGATGAAAACAGATGAAAACGGATAAAAACGTAAAAAACGTATAAAAACAGATGAAAACAGGTAAAAACATATCAAAACGTAAAAAAACACAAGGATATATAAAAACGGACGAAAATGGATTAAAACGTAAGAAAACATATAAAAATGGATGTAAATGGATAAAAACCTAAGAAAACGTATAAACCGAATGAAAACGTATAAAAACGGACGAAAATAAATAAAAACGTAAGAAAACATATAAAAAATGATGAAAACGCATAAAAACAGATGAAAACGGATAAAAACGTATCTAGAGTCGAAAAACTTTAAATTATAAACGGCTGTTATTATAAAGGATAAATGATGCAACAATCGTTAACCAACAGGGGCTAACGTGTAAATTATAACGGAATTCACTTAACACTCATTAAAAAAAGGACCACGAGTGTTATTCTTTGGAGGCGATAGGGATGATATATGCAACTTTTAAGTTTGAGGGATGATAGGTGAAATTTTGGTCAAATAACAAGGACCATTTATGTAATTTACTATTTTTATAGATGAATGTTTTTTTTAATCTTTTGATGCTTTGGGTCGTGGTCAGCTTATATGGTATCAAACTTTTTACTTTCTTATAGATTTCGAGTAAAGCAAAAAAGACATTATTTCAATTGGATTGAATGGTTCATGGCTAATTATAATCTCTTGTTAAATACACATTGTTTCTTAATGAACGGAGGATTGTTTAAACCCTGTGTTTTGATTCAAGATATATACGCATTTAAGAGTCTGGAATTCACTTTGTAAGTCTCCTGTTTGAACTGTTTTGGACAAGATTTGATATCACACGAAACTTAATTAAAGGTAGCAAAATGTGCAGGTTTTTTTAAGAAAACCCTAAAATCTGAAAACGTGTAAAATGACCAAATTACCCCTGTAAGTTTAAAAATTTAATTAAAAGCTTATAAAGTACCGAATCGATTCCAAACTTCTAGCAATGCACAAGTTATGATCCCAAATAATTTGAAGAACTTCATTTAACATTTATACAAGTTGTGAAATTACCAAAATACCCTATGAAGGCCGAATGATATTTAAATAAGTTTATATGTATTTTAAAGGTTATAAATATGGTTTAAATATGGGAAAATAATTAGGAAATCAATCCCATTAAATTCCAGCCCATATTGCCGAAATAATTGGTCAAATAACTCCCCTAAAACTCGGCTCCATCATTTTAAATTGATCACACATTTTCTTTTGTCAAACCCTAGTTGCCGCCCCAAAAATAACACACAAACAAATCATCATTTTAAAAATCCGGCCACCAAAACCTTCTCCAACAATTTTCGGTGATTGTTCATCATCAAAAGAAGCCAATAAAATTCCCTTTCGAATTGTGGAGTCCCCGATCAAGAGTTCTTGAATTTATTTCGTTTTATGCACTCGCAAGGTAATAATTCGCCCATAATTCGTTAATCCTCTATAAAATTCGGTTCTCATTTTTTTGATGTTCTTCATATTGATTATGATCTGGGAAAAATAGCTACAAGGTCGTGAGATCGTTCTTGAGGTCGTGGAGGATTATTGGTGTCGAATGCCAAAACCGAGAAAACCCTAAATCACCATAAATAATCCGATCGTTCTAAATTGATCCTGGTATTTTTCTAGCCTTTTTATCAGTCCATATAACGTGTATAAAATGTTGGATTCGAACCATGCAAGCTATGGTGGTCGTATAAAATTTTATGAGATCGAAACCCTAAAAATGGAATAAATTGCTATATAATTCATGCGAATTTTCTGGGTGTTAAAATTAATTTATTTGGACCTTATACAATATATATGACCTGGGAAAAATGATAAAATGATTTGTGGAAGCCTAAAAATGTCGAGTGGATTTTTGGTATCAAATCGGGTGTAAAAATATAAGAAAATACTATATGAATTTTCTGGGCATGTTTTATAATTTTCATGAGTTCTTTATTCAGTATGGGACCTGAGAAAAATATGGATTCGAATTATAGAAGCTTATTCAAGTCATGGTGAATTTGGTGAAAATCGGCTAATATGGAAATAAAAGAAAGAAATAAAATAAAAGGGAAAGAAAGTAGGATTAGGGTTCTTGGCATTGAATCTGGTCTTTTATGATGTTTTGGAGTTATATAAATGATTGATTAATGATTGGCTAATTTTGTTAGGGTTTTAAGTTAATTTTTGTAACTAGCGAATTGGAAAATAAAGGTTAAGGGTATGTTTTGTAATTTTTTTAAAAGTCATGGACCATTTTTGTAATACTCTATAAATCAAGGACAATATGAATAAAATATAACTTGAGGGTATTATTTGTAAAATATGGAAGTTTTGGAATTAAAATGTAATTTGTTAATTATGTAGATTCGAATTGGAAAATAAATAAAACGAGGGACTGAAACTGTAATTTCTGGAAACTTGAAGTGGTTTTGTGTAAATAATAATGCTAAGAGTGTTTTGTGTAATTTGGAGTATTTATGGGGCTAATGTGTAATTATGGCTAATTATATAATTCGATTTGTATTTAAAAAAAAAGTATAAGGACCAAATATGTAAATTACCTAAACCTTGAGGGCTGTTTGTAACATATTTATATTGAAGGGTATTTTCTGTACATTGAAGAAATAAAAGGACTTGAGGTGTAATGTAAATATGATAAAGGTTAAAGTGTAAGTTATATAATTATAAAGTTTAATTTGTAATTAATAAAGTAAAGGGGTGTAACTTGTAAATTATGGAACTTGAAGGCTAAACATGTAATTCTGGAAAGTATAAGTGTTTGAAAGGTAAAATGATAAGATTTCAAATGTGGACCTTTAACTTTGGTAAATTTGCATTAATAACCCTAAACTATGAAAGATTATCATATTTGATCTTAAATTTGTATAATGAGTTAAAATGAACGTTCCTTCCATAATAAGCTAATTGAAGACTAACTTGGTTTGTATCATTTGTATATTACTAAATATGGGAACTTGCTAATTCGGGAAACCTGCTAAAAATAGAAAGTTGCTAAATATGGAAAGTTCTTAAAATGAAAAGATAATCAAAGATGGTAATCTGAACTTGAACCCCCCTTAGTAATTTGTCTTCTACTTTCTCTAGGTGTAAAGAGGGAGAGGTCTTGATCTTTCTCAGTGCTGTCTGCTTTTGTTCTTTGTGCTTGCATTTGAATAAGGTACAGATACTCTGCCCTTTTTCAGTAAGGGTGTCTTATTTCTCTAACATGATATGATTTCTGATTTGCATCTTCTGATCTGTTAAAATCTGATTTGGATCTTGATACTTCTGAAAAGATTTGATTTGAACCTTTTGTTATGAGCCATCTGTTTTGACCTATCTGTTTTGAACCTTTGGATATGACCTTCTGATATGATATGATTTGTGACTCTTAGTTTGATACCCGAGCCAAAATTTGTGACCCTAGCCATGAAGGTAACATGGCCGTGTTTGTGATGCACCACTGGCATGACTAGTGTGTAGCCCTAGTGATTTGGTTACACCGTCCCTTTGATTTGGTCTGCATGTGATTGGGTAGGGGTGTATGGATGCATCCTAGATCTGTTTCTGTTTAGTGGATTTGACTGTATATGATATGATATGATTTGTCTGGTGATTGGTACTGTGTGCAATACATGCCCTTCACATTTCTGAGAGGTCGCTCCTCTATGGTTACTGTATATGATATGATCTGATATGTTTCTGGGCTCGTGGTGGATTACTATCCTATATTATTCTTTCCCTTTCATTGATTGTACCTTATGATACTTTCCTTTGCACCATATATTATATCTGTTTCGTTATCATTTAATCTTTGCCATGATTCGTTCTTCGTTATTTCTGCTTATTATATGTATCTGTTCACTGAGCTTTTTAAGCTCAGCCGCACGTCTTTTCTTTTCGTGTGCGGCAGGTATCTAAGCTAGGAGCTGGGGACTTCTGCTTTGGGATTGAGAGATTAGAGCTTTTGGTTGGAGCTTTTACCTTAGATGACCACCCTTATATTATGACATTTGTTTCGGGATTCTGTTTCCTTTGTTTACTCCATTGGTTTATCTTTATCTTTTGAATTCATGTAAATTGTTTTAAGCCGTGTTGGCTTGACTTTCTTATTGATTATGGTTTATGGCTTCCGCTGTGTATTATGTATGCTCTGATATGTCACCGTGATGTGATACCTTTACCCTTGTCGGGTTGGGGTGTTACAATTATGGTATCAGAGCCAGGCTGCGACCTGTAGTACATAAGCCATGACCTGTGGATCATGTGGACCTTAGGATTTGACCCTTAAGATTTGAGTCTTGACTGGTGAGGATTTGGGTAGACATAGGTTTCGGTTTCGTCTTTCCTTTCAAGCTTATTCTTCCTATGTTTTGCTAATCATTTTCGTGATCGTTCAGATGGTGAATACACGCTTTACTCAGTACACTGATGGGAATGGTGGAGGGGAAGCCCCTGATTTTCAGGCTATGATAGCCGCTGCGATGGCTGCCGCTATTCCTCAAGTGGTGACTCAGGTCACCAATAACATCAGGAACGCTGCAAGTTCTTCTGGTGGTGGTGGTGGTGGTGCTCAACCCGAGACTCCACCCACTGCTCCTCCCGCTGCTCCACCCGTTGGCATTCATGTGTGGATCGAGAGGTTCAACAAGCTTAAGCCTCTCTCTTTCAGGTCCGCTGCTACTCCTCATGAAGCGGAGGACTGGATCACACATATCGAGAAGTTGTTTCGTGTTCTGGGATGTGCTGACGAGTTTAAGACTCGGTTGGCCACATTCAAATTTGAAGGTGATGCTCAAAATTGGTGGGTTGCTCTTGTTCAGGCGAAAGGGGATGATTTTGCTGAGACTTGTTCGTGGGCGGAGTTCATCGAGGTGTTTTATAAGCAGTATATTCCTATGTCGGAGCAGCTAAGGTATGAAAGGGAATACGGGTCGATTCGTCAGGGTGATCAGGAGTCGTCAGGAGAGTTTATGCAACGGTTTCTGCGTCTGGCCAGTTTCGTTGGGCCAGAGGTCACTGGTAATGCTATGCGGCAGGCTCGTCATTTCAAATGGGCTTTAAAGGGGTGGGTGTTAGACCGGATTGTTAACACTCCGTTCGAAGATGTGGCTGGAGTTCAGGACGCCGCGCGTAACATCGAGTTGTTACATGCAGACAGGGATTCTAATAAGCGGGATAGGGACGGTAATCGGGTAAACTCCAGGGAGCAGGGCCGTCAGGGCCAGAGTCGGGAATATAAGAGTTATGAGGAACGAGATCGGGCGGACCGTGGTCGTGATCAGCGAGGTCGAGAGTCGAGGTCAGTTTCTAGGCGGGATGGTGATCGTCATGAGCAGAGGAGGACTACTGAGGCCTTACCTCCTCCACCTCTGTGTGCTACTTGCGGGAAGGCGCATCCGGGTACTTGCTTTAGGATTACCGGCGGTTGTTTCTCATGCGGCTCTACTCATCATCGGGTGAAGGACTGTCCCAGGAAGAACCATACTGTACCGACGGAACCGGCTAAGCCAGCACCCACTTTGGGACGAGTTTATGCTTACACTCGTGATCATGCGGAGGACTCATCAGGTACTATTACCGGCTTTCTTTTCATTTGAGATCGTTTTGTCTTTGCATCATTTCGTCATATCTGATCCGTTTGCCAAGAAGCTTAATCTGAAACCAACATCATTAACTAATCGTATCCTTATCTCTGCGTCTATGAAATCATAACCGAAGCTATTTTAGTTATCCGCATTTTCGTGTTCTGATCTGGTATGCCTTTGTGTCGTTTTCCGTTCTGTTTCGTTTCCGGTTCTTCGCAAATTTCGAGGACGAAATTTTTTTTAGGGGGAAGAAGTTGTAAAACCCTAAAATCTGAAAACGTGTAAAATGACCAAATTACCCCTGTAAGTTTAAAAATTTAATTAAAAGCTTATAAAGTACCGAATCGATTCCAAACTTCTAGCAATGCACAAGTTATGATCCCAAATAATTTGAAGAACTTCATTTAAAATTTATACAAGTTGTGAAATTACCAAAATACCCCTATGAAGGCCGAATGATATTTAAATAAGTTTATATGTATTTTAAAGGTTATAAATATGGTTTAAATATGGGAAAATAATTAGGAAATCAATCCCATTAAATTCCAGCCCATATTGCCGAAATAATTGGTCAATTAACTCCCCTAAAACTCGGCTCCATCATTTTAAATTGATCACACATTTTCTTTTGTCAAACCCTAGTTGCCGCCCCAAAAATAACACACAAACAAATCATCATTTTAAAAATCCGGCCACCAAAACCTTATCCAACAATTTTCGGTGATTGTTCATCATCAAAAGAAGCCAAGAAAATTCCCTTTCGAATTGTGGAGTCCCCGATCAAGAGTTCTTGAATTTATTTCGTTTTATGCACTCGCAAGGTAATAATTCGCCCATAATTCGTTAATCCTCTATAAAATTTGCTAAATAATTCGCCCATAAGTTTATAAGTTTATATTGAATTTATTTCGTTTTATGCACTCGCAAAGTTGCTAAATCTGGAAAGTTCTTAAAATGAAAAGATAATCAAAGATGGTAATCTGAACTTGAACCCCCCTTAGTAATTTGTCTTCTACTTTCTCTAGGTGTAAAGAGGGAGAGGTCTTGATCTTTCTCAGTGCTGTCTGCTTTTGTTCTTTGTGCTTGCATTTGAATAAGGTACAGATACTCTGCCCTTTTTCAGTAAGGGTGTCTTATTTCTCTGACATGATATGATTTCTGATTTGCATCTTCTGATCTGTTAAAATCTGATTTGGATCTTGATACTTCTGAAAAGATTTGATTTGAACCTTTTGTTATGAGCCATCTGTTTTGACCTATCTGTTTTGAACCTTTGGATATGACCTTCTGATATGATATGATTTGTGACTCTTAGTTTGATACCCGAGCCAAAATTTGTGACCCTAGCCATGAAGGTAACATGGCCGTGTCTGTGATGCACCACTGGCATGACTAGTGTGTAGCCCTAGTGATTTGGTTACACCGTCCCTTTGATTTGGTCTGCATGTGATTGGGTAGGGGCGTATGGATGCATCCTAGATCTGTTTCTGTTTAGTGGATTTGACTGTATATGATATGATATGATTTGTCTGGTGATTGGTACTGTGTGCAATACATGCCCTTCACATTTCTGAGAGGTCGCTCCTCTATGGTTACTGTATATGATATGATCTGATATGTTTCTAGGCTCGTGGTGGATTACTATCCTATATTATTCTTTCCCTTTCATTGATTGTACCTTATGATACTTTCCTTTGCACCATATATTATATCTGTTTTGTTATCATTTAATCTTTGCCATGATTCGTTCTTCGTTATTTCTGCTTATTATATGTATCTGTTCACTGAGCTTTTTAAGCTCAGCCGCACGTCTTTTCTTTTCGTGTGCGGCAGGTATCTAAGCTAGGAGCTGGGGACTTCTGCTTTGGGATTGAGAGATTAGAGCTTTTGGTTGGAGCTTTTACCTTAGATGACCACCCTTATATTATGACATTTGTTTCGGGATTCTGTTTCCTTTGTTTACTCCATTGGTTTATCTTTATCTTTTGAATTCATGTAAATTGTTTTAAGCCGTGTTGGCTTGACTTTCTTATTGATTATGGTTTATGGCTTCCGCTGTGTATTATGTATGCTCTGATATGTCACCGTGATGTGATACCTTTACCCTTGTCGGGTTGGGGTGTTACACTTAATTAAAGGTAGCAAAATGTGCAGGTTTTTTTAAGAAAATATATAGATGTGTCGTACCAGATTGGATTGCCTATCAAAACATTTGTGTTCAATTATATTTAGTTTGGTTGAAAAAAATACAGTATAACTGTTTTGAATATAACAATTAGGTGCTTACTGTTGGACTATAATCTTCGATATCAAACAGTTAAATGCAGCATGTTATAGATAGTTTAATATGCAGATATGACAGTATGTATAGTTAAATAAGTCACATAAGTATTAGTATAAGTTAGTATGTTTATCAATAAGCATTTAGGCAGTAAGTTACAGGAAATATAAGTTAGTTATTTTATGGTTATATCTGAACCATCATGTCGGTTCAGTCAAGGGGTCACAACCCTTCAATATGTATAAATAGGGCTTACATTCTGTCAATAAAATACAATCGATTTTACTGCCATTTTATATCTTCTTTTCTTCTATCAATTCGACACATAAAGAACTGGTTATTATTGTTGATGTTCATGCCAAAACTCAACATGGCATCAGAGCCAAAAGATTCGAAGACCTGTATGAAGTACCGATTAATATGGTTAAGTAAGAGACGCCTTAAATGAAAAGAAGTGGAAGATGTTCAGGAAGATTACAAGGCCAGAAGATGTGAGGAATCATCAGTGCTCCAAGATAATTCTCAAAGGCAGAAAGGCATGGAGAAGATTGTTTATGATCAGAGTGATCATCAGAGGAACCATGGCAGAAAGATTTGTAATCAAAACACCTATCCGACCAAAGGCAGTGTGTTTCAAAGGAAACCAGATAGTATGATGGCAGGCAACAACAAGTATGGTATGGAGGAAATCGATTGGAAGTATCCCAAAGGTATGTGTTGTTCCTTTTGCAAACAACCATTCCACTATAGAAAAAATTGTCCTGAAAGGATAGGAAAAATTGAATTCATGATCAAAGGGACAGATAATAAAACGTGGAATGAAATATGGTTTGCAAGTGTGAATAGGCAACAACATGCCACGGGTTATAAAAATCTCTTCAAGAACTTAGAAGAGTCATTTGGAATAGAAGGCAATTATGAAGGTTTTAAAAGGGATTTGTACAAGGGCAAGGGAATCATTGAGATATTCAGTTCAGGATAGATCCACACTATTGATGAAGTTTATTATATTCCTACTCTCAAGAGGAATATACTTAGTGTGGAGAAATTGAGGAATCAAGGATTCAAAATAATATTTGAGGGTGATGTATGCCACATCACAAAGGATTCCTTATGGAAAGGAAAGGAGAACCAAGCAAGTTATGATCCCGTTTATGAACGAATAGTCCACTGTTGGACTTGCAATGATCATCACCCCGGTTATATGTGTCCTTTAAAGGAGGACTCAACTGATGGTCAAAGTCCTTACACCCCAACAATAAAAGGGATGAAAGAAGGAAGTTCCAAGAGGAAAAGTAAGGCACAAAGTGAAGAAATGCAGGCTGATCTCATTAAGGAAGCAGTCAAGAAACATGAGGAAGAGAAAACATGTATATGGAAGCAGTTTGGGAAAATCAAAACCGAACCTGATCAGGCCAGTAGCAGTCAAGAAGGACCAGTTGTATATCCAGTTCACGAATCTGCTTTGGACAATTGTGTGACATTCATGGACTTGCTCTACATTGCCACACAAATAGAAGTTCATAAGATCAAGTTCAAGGCCGAGTTTGAAAGAACAGTTTCTTGGTTCTTAAATGACTTCCTCAATTTCAGTATATACATGCATATAACACCACTAGACCATTTGGGAAGGAAAGTAGACTTATTTGATCTCTACACGATTGTGGAGAATTTCGGTGGAATAGAGACAGTGAACGAATATGGCTTATGGGTTTCAGTAGCATTGAAGATGGGATATGGATATGGACTGCCAAAATTAGACTTAGAAGATAAAATAGTGAAGACTTTAAAAGCAATCTACGGCAAGTATTTGCAAATGCTGAATTGGTACCACTTAAAGCACAAAGGAAGAGAAATGTGGAGATCGTTTGCTCGAGGCTTGTTAGACCTCATATCTAGGATTAACACAATAATAATGAACAAGAACAATATGCAGCGGAATATAAGCTTCATTATTATCAATCAAGGTTTGTCGAACGATTACAAACCCTAACCCTAAGCGTCTACACTAAGACTCGGCGCCTAGGTTACACACACACACTTTTCTGGACTACATTGAGGAAGATCTGTGTAAAACATATTCCCTGTATCTCTTTATATAATAGAGATACTAGGGTTACAAATACAATTAAATAATACATAATAAGTCCCTTATCTTTGTCTTCAATAGTTTCCTCCATCTTTCATATTTTTTCAATATCAACTCTAAATATAATTCCTAACAATCTTCCCCTAGTTGATATGACAAAACCAACGATATGAAAGATGATCTTCAAGCTGCAAATAATAAACCTTCTTCCCCTTTTTGTCATCATCAAATAGGGGTCTTCAATGCAACTTGAATCAAACGCTTCCCCTTGCATATAGATGGTTAAACAATAAGCTTCCCCTGAAATGAAGCGTGTTTACCATCTCTTGAATCACAAACTCCATAAGCTCTACGAACTGATTACTGATGAAGAAAACTGAGTATAACAAACTTGATGAAGAAGTTGAATTTCAAAAACTTGCGTCTTATATCTTGCACTATCCACGTGACTCCAAACTTATATGGTTCAAGAAATATAAGTAGGCTACCAGGACCTCTTGATAAACTCTAGCAAATGTGAGCATTAAGCGCATGGGAAGAGAGATCACACACTTTTGCTAGTTTCATCAAGTCTTTGTCACCACCGTATAAAACAAGCAAGTTATCTTCAAATGTGTCAAGCCATTTGAGATATGATAAGAACACGCACCTGTGAAACTCAACTACAACATCAAATAAACCATATTCACTTTTCTTCTTCAAATAATCACCAGAACAAGCCATAAAAATAAAGAATAAATCGCGATCCAACAATCCTCCTGTGTGTGTGTTTCTTCCCCTGTGTGTGTGCGTTGGAACCAACCTGTTCCAAATATAATATACTTCCCCTCACTTTCAGAATACCATGCGTTAGCAGTACAAACCAGCAGTACAAAGTTTATAACCAGCAGTATAAACTTTTCATCCTCCAAAGTTAGCAGTACTAACTGTTGTCTAGCAGTACTAACGCGAAAACCAAGCAGTACTAACTGTTGATCACAGCAGTACCAACTGCTACGTATAAACCAAAGAGCAGTACCAATTATAAAGTGAGCAGGAGAAACTGTTAGACAAATAACCATCAGACCAATAAATATTAAATCAGTACAAGATAAACCTTTTCATGGACCAATCAAAATTAGTACTCCTTCCACATGACAACCTTCACTGTTTGCTTCAATATTAAAAAGAAAATACTGATTCATGTGAGCTATAGCAAGCGACAAATCGACTTGACCAATCAGCAGTCGCTTTATTCAAAAGCAGGCAATACAATTTATGCAAGGGTACTACTATGGGTACACCCCCTATGGGATGGGGCCCGCCTACTTTTGGAGAATGTACAATCCGACAAAGCAGGCAGTACAAGCGGCGGCAGCATGGTCAAAGTCAACACACCCCTACAGGGGTGTTTGACTATAATCACCCTTTATGCAATAGTTGCTGGCCCACAATCAACCAATCTCAATCAACCCCTTGTACGAATTCAAAACTGTACAAAAACCTGCTATCCATGTGCTGCTACTGACCTACTCATGTTGACCAAATTAAGCACATCTTCAATTTATTAATCGATGACATCAGTGAGTAATATGAGGCAACAAAAACCTTTATTGACTGGCCAATTAAATAAGCAGTACGAGGTTTTAATTGTGTAGCGACAAACTGATGCAATCTCAGAATATTGATTAGCCCCACTACCTCAATTGATCAATTAATACACCAATGATTGTCGTCACTTTGTTTTAATGATGCGCAAGATGACAGATATAATAAGAACCTCCGTCCCATATTAAGTGTCCATAATGGAATTTTGGGATGTCCCAAATTAAGTGTCCAGGGAATATTTTCAACCAATGAGAAGAGACTTTAGTGGGTAGTAGTGATATTTGATTGGTGGAGAGTGTAGTTAGTGGAATTTCCTAAAACTTTGTGCATTTGGAAAGTGGACACTTAATATGGGACGGAGGGAGACAGATATAATAAGAACATGTTTCACCAGTAATTTAATAAAGATCGATACCTTAAAACCTTTTAGTGAATCTGCTTCTGATGACAAAAACCTTGTAACATCCTAGATATCAAGAGCAACCTGTCTCTGATACCACTTGACCGGATCTAAACACACACTTTGTGTTGGAGATACTTTGAGTATATACTTGATAGCACGCGAAATTTACTACCAAGTACTTAGAAGAATATAAGTTTTTGTTTAGTGATTGATTAAGTAAAAACAATAAGAACAACGATATCAACCAAACTTATCACTTCACTATATTGAACGATTAAAATAGATCTGAATGATATGTGTTCGTGTATGTATGACCTGTATATGAAACCCTAATCTAAGGATCTCCTTTTATAATGTAAAGAGTCCTTTACATGTTAAACATCTAACCGAATCATTCTATATCAATAAGATATATACTATATCTTTTCTATAATTATCTTCACACGGTTTCATCTTGATCTCTTAAGCAGTCCAAACTTTTCTTTCTTCAGTAGTCCTAACTGCTCTTCCATCAGCAGTCTTAACTGTCCTTGTATCAACAGTCTTAACTGTTCTTGTATACTTCAACCGTACTAACTGCTTAAGTTTAATTCCCAACAATCCTCCCCTAAACGTATGATTTCGATGCAAATCAATAAGTTTCTTAAATTAAACTTTTGATTTCGTTGATGGGGTGGATTCTTTCAAACACTTGACTTGAATCACGAAACACTTTGGGAATTATCTTCATCTATCACACTCTTTTGACCAACCCTTCAAAAATTACCAAAAATTAATTTAATTCCATCAAGGAATTAATTCCTTATACCAACCCAAAGTTAATTCTGCATATCAACCACGCATTGAATGCCATTAAACCCTCATTAACTCTATAAAACTCACATATCCACACAAATCTTCTTCAACACAAATCTTTTAACTTCTTTAATCACAATGTCTTCTTCACCAATCATCATAAAAATTTCATCTGATTCTTCTTCTGATTCCGAAGATTCATGATGGAACAACTATTTTCCACCAAATTATTCTTCAACTTCAAGAGTTAATCCTTCAAAGAAAAAGACTAAAATATCCTTATCTGAAGAAACTTCCTCCGATGAACTTCCTCCTTATGTTGATGATTCATCCTCCTCTTCGTCTGATGCTTCTGACTCTTCTGACTCTGAAGATGATGAACTTCAAAAACTATCAAACTTACTCACAAAAGAATTTGAGAAAGTAGCATCATCAGTAAAGATCCCTGTTCCAAAGAAGAAGCCTGAGAAGCAACAATTTTCGTCTCCAAGATCAGTAATACTTTCACTTCCCTGCAAAAAGGTTTCTGAACTCATGGGTAGCAGAGGAGCCCGCAGCAAAATCATGCCGGATATCACTGGAAAAGAAAAAGGAAAGCTTGAGTAGTTGTGTTGTCTTTTGTGTTGTGTAGGATGTTTTGTTGGTAGTTGGTAGTTTTTGTTGGTTTTTCCTTGTATCCATATGAAGCTTTGTAATGAAACCACCTAAATAAAATTTAAGCACTTCTTTATAATTCATCTCTGACTTCTTAATTCCTCCCCTGAATTTCATAATCAGTAATCATCTTTAACATCTTTAACAGCAACTAGAACAAACTTTAATTTCTCCCCTGTTTGGAAGAATCCGCACCATCAGATGAACTAGAACATAAATTATCCAAGCTCAGCATCCAATAAGACCATTTGTACAAGTTACCATCAATTCAGTTGTTTAAGTTTCAAACTGCTCTCAACACTTCCAGATGTATTACCTTCTGAGAGAGGTGTATCACAGAGCATAAACTCAGTAGGAACTAAGTTTTTAACACTCAGTACAAACTGATGAAACTAGCAGTTCAGACTATTTACACCAGCAGTTCAGACTATTTAACAAAAAGTTTTCAGAGATAAAATCAAATTTTTGAATTTTAAATTTGTGGATTCGAAAACAGTTTTGTCCACCTATAGTTTTTAGCAAACTATCAGCTATGAACGGATTTGACTTGTCTTTACCAATAGCCGTTTGCTATGGACTAGCCAACTCTTCACACTTAGATTTAGTGAGTTGATAACCAACCAGTTTTTGGTAAACTGTCAACCATAAACGGATTTGAGTAGTCTTTACCAGAAACCGTTTGATCTGGACTAGTTGATTCTTATGTTGATTAGACATGGTGAATCAATTACCATTTGTTGTGTGATAAGCATTCACACTGGACAAACCAAACCACCATTCTTTTCAACACACAATCCAAAGCAAAAACCTTTTCTTAACCTGAAATGTTAGTCCAAAACCAAAGAAAACTCAATACATAATATTATCTTTTAACAATTTTTCCATTTGACTAACAAATTCACAAGCAGTCGTAACACCATTCAAGCAGTCTCAATTATACAAATAGCACAATTAACAGTACACAATCCAAAAACATTTACACATTAATCTTTTGAAGGATTAAGCATTCCAATACCTGTTACCAAGTACTGAAATCTGCTTACATCAAAACCTTTTGTTAAGAGATCAGCAAAGTTGTTATCAGTGTGTATTTTAACAACTTGTATTAACTTCTTTTTAGCACAGTCTCTTATAAAATGATGTCTAATTTCAATATGTTTAGTTTTTGAATGTTGAACTGGATTCTTAATGATACACACTGTACTGTTATTGTCTATATGTATAATTTTGTTTAAGAAATTGTACCCATAATCAAGCATTTGCCTCTGAATCCATAAAACTTGAGCACAACAACTTGCAGCAGCCACATATTCTGCTTCAGTAGTAGATATAGCCACCATAGTCTGCTTCTTACACTGCCAAGAAATTAATCTTCGACCTAAGAATTGACAACCACCTGTTGTAGACTTTCTATCCATGCTAGCACCAGCATAATCAGAATCAGAGAATGCAACAAGATCAAATGCAGACTCTTTAGGATACCACAGCCCCAAGTTAGGTTGTCCTTTAAGGTATCTGAAGATCCTTTTAACTACTGTGAGATGAGACACCTTAGGATTGACTTGGAATCTTGCACAGGCATATACAGCAAACATAATATCAGGCCTTGATGATGTGAAATACATCAGGGACCCAATCATAGATCTATACATGTGCACATCCACATCTTCACCACTGTGATCCTTTAATAACAAATGTGTCTCCTTGTCAATTGGTGTGCTAGCAACCTTGGCATCTGTGAATTGAAATTTCCTTAAAATTTCACCAACATATTTATCCTGAGAGATAAATATACCATCTGACTTTTGCTGTACTTGAAGACCTAGAAAGAAGGTAAGCTCTCCCATAGAACTCATCTGAAATTGGTCTTTCATCAGCTTTTCAAACTCCTTACACATCTATTTCTTTGTAGAACCAAAAATGATGTCATCTACATAAACTTGAACTAGTAGAATATCACCCTTGTCCTTCTTAATAAAAAGAGTTTGATCAATTTTCCCTCTATGAAACCCATTCTTCAGAAGATATTTAGCAAGAGTTTCATACCAAGCTCTTCGAGCCTGATGCAATCCATATAGAGCTTTCACCACCTTATAAACCTTGTCAGGATGCTCTGGGTCTATAAAACCTGGAGGTTGTGTAACATAAACCTCTTCATCATTAGTGCCATACAGAAATGCACTTTTCACATCCATTTGATAGACCATAAACCCCATAAATGAAGCATAAGCAAGAAATAATCTTATTGCTTCAATCCTGGCAACTGGAGCAAAAACTTCCTCATAATCTATACCTTCTTCCTGAGTATAGCCTTGAGCAACTAATCTTGCTTTGTTCTTTATAACAATGCCCCTTTCATCCTTCTTATTCCTGAATACCCACTTTGTACCAATCACTCTCATTCCTTTTGGTAAATCAACCAGAACCCAAACATTTTGAATCTTGAATTAAAGTAGCTCTTCTTGCATAGCTTTAACCCAACTTTCTGATTCTAAAGCCTTTAACACATTCTTGGGTTCAACCTGAGATAGAAAACATACAAACATACACTCATTCTCATCTTCATGATATTTCTCTTCATAAACCACTCTGAGAAAACCATGATGATCTGGATCTTGAATTTGCCTTCTGGTCTTGACTCCAGATTGTACATCTCCTATGACATTGGTAAGTGGATGATTCCTATGCACAATAGTATGGGGAGTAGAAGGAACTGCATAGCTAGTAGGCATGTTTTGCAGACCATCTCCAAAGAAATCAAACTCAGCAGTATCAACTGGTAAATGAGGTTTACTTGGTCCAGCAGTCTCAGTATTTTGCTCAGCAGTTGAAACTTGAGTTTGAGCAGTGCTAACTCCATTGGAACTGCTCGTTGGAATTTCAGCTTCTTTACCATTCTGACCACTTGTTTCAGCAGCATCCTTCTCTTTGTCTACACCACTTGATGAAGGAATATCATCTTTCTTTGTAGAATACACATTCACAGAACTTTCTTCCATGACAGGTATGAAAATGCAATCATCATCTTCCTCTTCTGAACCTGCATCATTGTTAGTATTTGTACCTGTAACAGGCATATAATTCATGGAATCTGAAAGTCTGTCTATATCAAAGATCCAATCTGGACCTATACCTGCAACATTTGGTTTATTCTCCAAAAATTCTATTTGCAGATTTTCTTCTACATGCTTGGTGCTTGTATTGTACACCCTAAAAGCCTTACTGTGCAGAGAATAACCAACAAAGAAACCTTCCTCAGATTTCCCATCAAACTTTCCTAGTTGGTCTTTGGTATTAAGGATAGTAACATGACAACCAAAAGGTCTCATGAAGCTTAAAGCAGGGGTTCTACCTCTCAGAAGCTCATAAGGAGTCTTATTGTGAGGTTGTACAACTAAAACCCTATTCAACACATAACAAGCAGTGCTAACTGCTTCAGCTCAAAACCAAGTTGGTAGCTTAGAGTCAGCTAACATTGTCCTAGCAGCCTCAATAAGAGTCCTATTCTTCCTTTCAGCTACACCATTTTGCTGTGGGGTTCTAGCTACACTAAACTCCCTCTTAATACCTCTTTCTCTGCAAAAGTCATCCATCACTCTATTCTTAAATTGAGTCCCATTGTCACATCTGATTACTTTAACCTTCTTATCAACTAGATTTTCTACTTCAACAATAAGGGTCTTAAGTATTTCACTTGTCTCATCCTTAGTTTTCATAAAGAATACCCAAGAAAACCTACTATAATCATCAATGACAACAAGGCAGTATCTCTTAAAGTTCAATCTATTCACAGAGGTAGGACCAAACAAGTCCATATGCAACATATATAAAGCTTGAGAAATAGAGTTCTAGGTCTTTGGCTTACATGAGGCTCTGTGTTGCTTACCCTTAAGGCAAGAAACACAAGTTTGGTCATTGAGAAAAGTTTTGTTTGGTAAACCTCGTACTAATCCCTGTTTAGCAATTTTGTTAATGGTTTTAAAATTAACATGACCAAGCCTCCTGTGCCATAACATTGATTCTTCCAATGTGGCTTTTGCAACAAGACAAGTAAGTCCAACCTTAGGAACTACTTTATTCATCTCAACACTGTATGTATTATCCTTTCTGGGGATTTTAAGCAATACTTGACTTTCATCAGGTAGCTTGAAATCAGGAGAAAGTATAAGACAATCAGTATCAGTAAATAAAACTTTGTTCTGTTTATCACAAATTTGTGATACACTGAAAAGATTGTACTTAAGTTCTGGTACATAATACACATTCTCAAAATCAAGGTTACCAGTTTTAATTACCCCTTTGCCAGTAATTCTTCCTCCAACACCACCACCAAAGACAACTGGTCCTCCATCCAGAGCAATAAAGTCTGAAAGATATGACATGTTGCCTGTCATGTGCCTTGAACATCCACTGTCTGAAAATCCCCTATCTTCTTTGTCATTAGAGGGATGTTCCTGCACACAAAATAAAGGTGTTAGTTTCTTTTGGGGATCCAAACCATCACTGGTTTGAATCTGCCTTGTGCATCAAGATGAGAAAACTTGTTTAAGGTCTTTGATGCACCATTGGGTTTGGCAAAATGTTTGTCCCAATGTGCTGAGGCCTTGACAGCATTGCCCCAATATCCCTTAGCATTTAAGTGCCTAGCAGTCGGATTTGCTGGTCTAGCAGTTGGAACTGCTGACCTAGCAGTTGGAACTGCTTGTTTAACCTTAGGCACCCATTTCTGATTTGCCATTGCTGTTTTCTGATAAAAATGACTTTTAACTGTTTGTGCATGATTTGAAAATTGTTTTGCACTAGAAACAGTTTGCTTGTTATTAAACCACTGATTTCGACTAACAGTTGAAACTGTTTTGATGCCAGTCTTTAACATAACAGCTTTAGGTGACATTTTATGATTTGCATTAGGGTTTGTTAATCTAGTTGAACCATTTTGAGTTACCCTAGCATTGTTATTCCTGTTCACCCTTACATTCCCAGTAACCCTCTTTTTCCATGGGTTAGAATCACAATAAGCAGCCATATGCTCAAAACTTCCACAAACAAAACATACTTTTCTAATCATAGCAAACCTATCATCCATTTTCTTAGATTTTGAATGATTCCAATTCCTATGACTACTCTCAGAACATGATGATCTGTTCCTATACATCTCAGCATATCTAACATTTTTCCTAACTGGTTTTATGTTTTCAGTCTTAACCACTTTAGGAGCATGTTTAACTTCTACTTTAACAACATTAGGTTCTTCTGTAACCTTTACTTTCTCATCATCAGATGTCCACTCCTCAATAATTAAAGCATCTAAGTTCCTATCAGAGGACATCTTTTCCTCAGAGAGAGATTTATCACTAGCACTTACAAAAGCATCTTCTACCTTAACAAATTTAACAGGATTCTCACTAATCTTAACACCATATCCAGGAAATTCCATATCCTTAAACTCTTCTAAACCTGTATGAGCTAAATTAATTCCTGGTGGAGCAAACATTCCTCTAAAAGGGGGTGCAACAGACTTATAACCTAAACCAGATTTAGCTTTGTTAAGTATTTGACTCTCTACAATCTTCTTAACTCCATCTGAAGTATATTCAAGAGTGTCTACACTTAACTGAATGTTATCTTTCTCCTTTTTAAGCTTTTCTAGTTCATATACAAGTCCACTCATTTTATTTTCTTTTATTTCCAATTCCCTCTTTAAAAGACCTATCTCATCAGTAAAGTTTGACTCATTCTGTTTATAAAACACAATTTGTTCTTCCAAAACAGCTAAGCCTCGTTTATGATTTGACAGACTAAAACTTATTTGAGTATATTCAACTCTAAGATCATCATACTGTTTCTTAATATTTTCATAATCTTTTAAAGCATGACAAGAGTTTGAACATTTTTCAGGTTTATATACCTCAGAGTCTGAGAAAGCCATCAAACCCAAGTTAGTTGGTTCCTCTTCTTCCTCCATGAAGCTCCAATCAAATCCAGCTCCATCTACAGCTACCATAGCCTTGGAAGAAGGTTCTTCAACATTAACTGTCCTCCTTGACCCTTGTTGATTCTGAAACCCTTGACCCTGGTTACTTTGTTGTCTTGGACCTCTGCACTCCCTGGCAAAGTGCCCCAACTTGTGACAATTAAAGCATTCCACCTTAGACTTATCATACCCAGCAACATCTCTTCCATTGAAGGTAATCTTATTCCCAGTCCTTTGGTAATACTTCTTAGCCCTGATGCTTATCAAAGCCAACTGCCACTTTAAATCCATAGCTTCCAAATCATCTTCAGCAATTTGAAGAAGATCTTCATTAAAGATCTTTGACCCACCAGACTGTTCTGATACAAATGCATATATGGTCTCATCGGTCAAGCCAGCAGTGCTAGTTTTTACACCAGCAGTGCTAACTGTTGGTATAGCAGTACCAACTGCTTCTTCAACTTCATGGTTAGAACTGTTTGAAGAAGATACAAAATCCATATTCCCTGAACTGGAACTGGTGCTACCACTCTTCTTGACCTTTTGCTCAACAATCTTGAGATTATTGTAAAGCTCATTCATTGTCATATTCTCCAGCTCTGGTTTATTGCTCCAAACCACAACATAAGTGTTCCATTCAGCAGGTAAACTGTTTAGAAACTTCATGTTGAGGTCTTCTTGAGGTATCACAATCTTAAACACAGTAAGTTGACTGATGATCTTCTGAAGCCTATTAAAGATTTGATCCAAAGTTTCATTGCTTGATGCAGTGAAGTTCTCATAACTTTGCTTGAGTAGGGTTTTCTGTGCTTTCTTGGTAGCTTCATTGCCACCAAATCTTTCCACCACTGCTTCAAAGAGAGTTTTAGCTGACTCATAATGGCTAATGTTCAGCACTTGATCATTAGGAATTGCCATTAGTAACAGATTCCTAGCCTTCTGATCATTCTTCTTTTTGATTCTCTCCTCATTTGTAACTGGCTCAGTGTTAAGCTTTGTAACCTTGGAACCATCAGCACGTGTTTCTTCAACAGCAACTGGTTTGAAGGAATCACCATTGATAATAATGTCCCATAATGCATAGTCTTGCACCATGAAGTATTGCTCTATCCTGAGCCGCCATAGGTCATATTCATTCTGTTTCAGCATGGGGAGTTTAGCAAGGATTGAGGTTTGAGGTGTCTCCATGTCCATCTTCTTAGATTGCTAGTGAGTAAATACTTTCGTTTCTTCTAAACTCAACGTATCAAAAACCTGTCTCTGATACCACTTGACCGGATCTAAACACACACTTTGTGTTGGAGATACTTTGAGTATATACTTGATAGCACACGGAATTTACTACCAAGTACTTAGAAGAATATAAGTTTTTGTTTGGTGATTGATTAAGTAAAAACAATAAGAACAACGATATCAACCAAACTTATCACTTCACTATATTGAACGGTTACAATAGATCTGAATGATATGTGTTCGTGTATGTATGACCTGTATATGAAACCCTAATCTAAGGATCTCCTTTTATAATGTAAAGAGTCCTTTACACGTTAAACATCTAACCGAATCATTCTATATCAATAAGATATATACTATATGTTTTCTATAATTATCTTCACACGGTTTCATCTTGATCTCTTAAGCAGTCCAAACTTTTCTTTCTTCAGCAGTCCTAACTGCTCTTCCGTCAGCAGTCTTAACTGTCCTTGTATCAACAGTCTTAACTGTTCTTGTATACTTCAACCGTACTAACTGCTTAAGTTTAATTCCCAACAAAATCGATTGTATTTTATTGACAGAATGTAAGCCCTATTTATACATATTGAAGGGTTGTGACCCCTTGACTGAACCGACATGATGGTTCAGATATAACCATAAAATAACCAACTTATATTTCCTGTAACTTATTGCCTAACTGCTTATTGATAAACATACTAACCTATACTAATACATATGTGACTTATTTAACTATACATACTGTCACATCTGCATATTAAACTATCTATAACATGCTGCATTTAACTGTCTGATATCGAAGATTATAGTCCAACATTCCCCCTCCCTAATCTTTGAATTATCAAATGTATACTTCTTCACACTCCACTGCTGCTGCTGCTGGTTTTTTATTGTTTCTTGGGTGGTAGGATATTAGTCTGCTCTTTCTTTTGGTTCATCGTTAATTCACTTCTGTCTGCATTTGCTTTAACTTGGATTTCTTGTTAGGAATTATATTTAGAGTTGATATTGACAAAATATGAAAGATGGAGGAAACTATTGAAGACAAAGATAAGGGACTTATTATGTATTATTTAATTGTCTTTGTAACCCTAGTATCTCTATTATATAAAGAGATACAGGGAATATGTTTTACACAGGTCTTCCTCAATGTAGTCCAGAAAAGTGTGTGTGTGTAACCTAGGCGCCAAGTCTTAGTGTAGACGCTTAGGGTTAGGGTTTGTAATCGTTCGACAAACCTTGATTGATAAGAATGAAGCTTATATTCCGCTGCATATTGTTCTTGTTCATTATTATTGTGTTAATCCTCGATATGAGGTCTAACAAACCTCGAGCAAACGATCTCCACAGATTTTACTGCCATTTTATCTGTTCTTTTCTTCTGTCAATTGGACACATAAAGAAATGGTTATTATTGTTGTTGTTCATGCCAAAACTCAACACTTACAAGAATTTAAATACATTTTCGGTGAATAAAACCAAGTTGACTTGTCTTTGTTAAACTTTTTAGGAGCTACCCATATGTGATCTGTTAATAGTAAAAATACAATATAAATCTACCTATCTGCAAGTAAACGAGTTGAATATGGCCCATTTTAACATAACTGATCTCTCTGCTGTTGCATCAGTTTTTTCTCTCTCTATCGATAATGGAAAAAAGTCATCCCCTTTAGCTTTTAAATCTTTAGCTTTCCAGTCTTTAATTTGACTTTGCATCATTAATATCAGTGATTCTGCACCTCTATGTTTGATAAACTGGGGCAACTTAACCAGTGGTAAGATATAACTTGCTCGGTATGCATGAAATATCCTCACAACGCTATACTTTTGCTATGTTCTTCGCATGATAAGGGTTGTCGCCCATACATGTGTGGAACTAGCTCTCGCGCTATTCCAACTGCCTAGACCAATAAAAAAAACCTACACCAAAGTTACAATTTCGTCCCCACATGATACACCACCTTTGACAGTGATGCGCGTGTATGTCGTTGCGGTTTAGCAGTATTAATGCCTACTCAAGTTTTAAATTTATATTTAGCCGACTTATCAATAACACACACACTTAACGAACAGTGTACCCGGTCAGTATGAATATAATGGTAAGTAGAGTGTCGATCACTAAGAGTGGAACGTATTATCTAGTTATTCTAATCAGTATTTTAATATATTAAGTTAGCTATACAACCTAATCTAACGCAAGGGGGTTCAGCCTGATAGACTGGCACGATTTGGTTGCAATTAAATAATAAACTAAACCAATAGGCACGAATCAGCGAATAGCACACACGTACACAGATAAATACTTGAGACAATAAGAGGGCTGTCCTGATAGATAAGTAGTTTGTCACTTGTTTTATTGCTAGTTTTATATGAAGTGTATAGTTCGATGCAACGCACCGAGATTAAGTCCTTTCTCGTTGGTTCTAATCTTATCGGCGAGTAAACCCTTAATGATTACTTATGACTATCCTATTTATTTTTCTTCCTACTTTTCTACAGACCATAGAATGCGTAGGCGATCTAATAAATAGGCGAGGGCAGAGGCATGGCGACCCGATCAACGCTCAGCTAGACACAGAGGTTATCAATGCACTAATAAAAGTCACCAAAGACATCAACATATAAACTTTAATTAATGAGAAAGCAGTTTTAAGGGAGTGCAATCTTTCCGTTGTCACATTACACAAGCCACCAATCTTGATGAATTAAAGTTTACTAACACAATAAAACAAAACTACTTAATGAATTAAACACATGCAGCACCTTCTTACAGCTCTTGTATCTTCGTTTGGGTGTGTCTTGTGCTGCCTTAATCGACTGAATTCGTCCTAGGTTTCTGTACTTCGGCCTTCTGTGTGTTGACTAAAAGCTTCGGAACGGAACCCTTAATTCGTCAGGTCTGTGGGGTATTTATAGTTTCTGTCTGAGGGTAAGATGCGGCGCATCTAGTAAGTAGATGCGGCGCATTGACTTAACTTCGCGTGGGGTCCAAGATTATAATATTCATGAATATTCGTACACCGCCAGAAGATGCGGCGTAACTCCATTTATAGATGCGGCGCATGTCCTCTTGTATCTTGGATCGTATCTGGTGAAATATTGATAGTGATGCGCCGTATGTGATAAGCAAGATGCGGCGCATCTGGAGCAGATTCGTCTTGATCTTGTCCATTTCAGTAGACTCTTAACTTCTTGCATGTTTTGCTCCATAATTAGTCCAAAATCGCCAAGTTTCACCAAATGCTTGTTTTTGCCTGAGAATTACAAAAGTAAACGATTAAGTATCAATCCTCATACATAATATAATAAAACAAGTCAAATTAATAGGATAAATGATAGTAATAAAATGTACTTATTTGAGTTCATCAAATATCCCCCCACTTGAACTTTACTTGTCCCCAAGTAAAGCTTAGAATTAATCTTATGAAAATGTATCCTAAAAGATATTAGGATTTATTTTTATATTTAAGCATGTATTTATTTTTGTCATAATCACACAACTAAACACTTAACGAATTAGAAGTAAAATAAAATAATTTGATAAAAGCAAATCTAATCGTTTAACTGTCCAGTCGTGACGAATATTCTATCATAAGCTTGGCAAGTATACACATATCCCCCACTAAAGCTAAGGAATAACAAGTCTAAAGCGGTAAAAAGGGTTTTTAGGCTTATGGGTTAATTATTCTTAATCTCTATCGATCTCAAATTCCAGAAAAGGCGACAAAATCACAAATACATGATCGAATCCACGAACACGATACTTGCAATTGCTCAAATCTTTAACTCGAATAGGCTAAAGATAGGTCCAAACTTCACCAATAATATTATATCAAAAAGGGCGACAAAATCATAAATACATAGCCGAATCCACGACTACGATACTTAAGATTGCTCAAATCCCTAATCTCAATAAATCAAAGGTTTGGTTGGATAAAGAATAACACAGGGTATGGATAATATTTGGGATATAAACTAGTGTAAAAATGAAAAATAAACAAAACAAATAAATTAAAATCCTAAGTGTGGTTAATCATTATCCCAACCATCCCATGAATAAGACTCATATCATTGAATAACTCACGCTTTAACACTTGAAACACACGCTTTAGGTAGACACGAATTATACTCAACAAGATCTTAATCAAAGAATAAACCTTAGTTGGCGTTCCCATAACTGCCAACTCCCATTCAATCCATAGATATAGTACAACAATTAGTGGTGATATCGACCACTTAATACAAAACTTTACATAAGTTGGTTAAATCAAACATCCAACTCTTCTTTTTTTCTTTTTCTTTTCTTTTTTTTTCTTTTTTTTTTTTTTTTTTTTTTTTTGACATCTACATATATATATATGTGTAAAATTTCACCACATCACTATAATGATAATTCTGGATAATTTTTCCATACTTTTCATGACTTCAGAAATAACGGTAATAGTGAAAGTAGTAAACACACGAAAAATAAACTCAAAGATACAATATTTACTTTCACTCCAATTGCATTGTGCAATTTCCCGACCTAACCATAGATAATGAATTACGTACGCGAACACAGGTAATGTAAGGAAACACACTTTGCCTATAGCAATTAACCAACCACGGATTTTAATCTACAGGGTAGGCTAAGGTGTAAGGTGTAACGAAACATTTTAAACATAGGTGTAAGAAACGAAAGGAATGGCTCTGAGTGTTTTTCTAGGGGTATCTTACTCTAAAAGTGAGAGTAACAAAAGGGTTCATACGGGGGTTAACTAACCAGTGTAGTTAGTTAATAACACATAACATATAAGGCTTTTTGGGTGTAATCCTAGAAATTTACCAATTTAGACAAGTCATTCCAATTATATAAATAATACTTATTATGGTGGTCTCGAATAGTATACAAGCCAAGTTCTAAAGTTTACAAGTCACTGGCACACTCATAGATTTGTGAATTTTGAAAAATCACAATTTTTGAAAATAACGTCATGTGTGCAGCTATGCAACTTAGACTTTAAACAAAAACATGCTAAAAAATTTAAAATTTTTATATATTAAGCACATTTTAAGCATATTTTGAAAAGTTTAGGACAAGTAAGTGTTAAGTGTTCTAATTCTCCAATCCCCCCACTTAAGTTAAACAACGTCCTCGTTGTTTGTATGAAAGGTAAAAAACTGGAAAATAAAAGAATTAGAACAGAAAAACTCCCCTGAGATTTGCTCGGTATGATCCTCCATTAGTATAAGAGCAAAAATCATCTTTCTTGTGGATTAGAACGTTTAAGCTTCATATTCGATGTATCCACAGGAAATGCAGGAATCTATAATACCACCAAGGCTTCAAAACACACCTAATATTAAGAAAGGTTCAAACTTGCATAATACATTAGTAGTTAGATAAAAATAAAACATAAAAATTAAAAATGAAAATCATCAGGTCAGTCGATGCGCCGTATCTTATGGAAGAAGATACGCCGTATCGAGCCTGGAATAAATACGAATCAGAATAGAAGATGCGCCGCATCCTTAACCAGGGATGCGCCGCATTAAGATAAACTGATAAAAAGT
The DNA here is from genome assembly GCA_021014915.2 of Artemisia tridentata subsp. tridentata. NCBI lineage: Eukaryota > Viridiplantae > Streptophyta > Magnoliopsida > Asterales > Asteraceae > Artemisia > Artemisia tridentata. Next base: position 17,521,485 of record CP139501.1, on the reverse strand, counting down.
TTTAAAGTCGAAAATAAAAATGCAGAAAAAGTAAAGATATGACCATTGCAGGAGATGCGTCGCATCTCAGGATGGAGATGCGCCGTATCCTCTGCGGCCTGAAACAAAAATAAAATAAAACAAAATAAAGGATAGGATGCGTCGCATCTGTTCCCCAGATGCGGCGCATGTGTTCACCAGCCAGACTGCTAACAGTCTGTTGTAAAATGGCACGTTCCATGGTTTTCTCTCACGTCCTCTCGTACTCTCATGCTGAACTTAATGCCAGTCTTTGTCAAGCATGTTAAGAAATATAAACTGAAACATCAAATGCATAAATGAGAATATAGATTAGTACAATCCAAAAAGAATAATAATAATGTGCATGGAACAATGTCAATAAACACGTGGAATCAAAAGATCAAGGGTCAGTGTGGTCGTGTGGGTGGGTCCCTGAAGTGCTGGCATCGTCAGTCCTAGGCCGGACTCTGCGAGCGTATGCATGTGTCACTCCCGCAACATGAGTACCATCTGGACGGGTGTGGGTAATACCCTGCTGCTCCAAAAGTCTGCTCACACTCGTAACCAGCCACTCTGAGTCCCTCCTCATGCCATCTACAATGCCTCTCAAGGCTCTCAACTCTCCCTCGACTGCCTCGACTCTCTGACTCACTGTGCGTGCATGTACTGGTGGGGGTACTGGTGCCTGTGGCTCCTCCTGATGGGCTGGAGCAGCAGCCGGAGCTCCCTGGGGACCTCCCTGCCCCGCCGCTGGTCCTGCAGCTCTAGCAGGCCCCAATGCTACCCAAACATAATCTCCCATAGCCAACTGACAGATCCCAAGTCTAACCAAGTAATCCCTGTCAATAACCGGGAGATGGGTCACCACAACCTCCAGCCCCGCTGGAATCTCCTCTCCAATCACTCCAAAATGGCGGGCCAGCCTAGAAACAAAATGCCCGCCAGTCATATGGCTCCTCCGATCTCTCCCTGCAGCGGATCGGTGGAGGTAGTGTGCCAAAAAGTGGGGGATGTTCACCGACAATCCCTCATCCATGCTCCTCAAGAGGAAGAGGTCCAGAGTGGTCACCTTCTCAGGTGACTGACCCCTTCCAGCAATGGTAAGTGCTATCAGACGGTGGCACAGCCTCCTCATCGGCTCCCTGATCAAAGTGTAAGAGGGGGTGGAAGTAGTGATATCACCCCCGAAGAAATCCTGTCCCAGTAATCACTGAACAATCCTCTGTCAGGGACCGCTCTCAAACTATCATCCCAATATCTGGCAAACCCATCTGACTCAAGCTCCTCAACTGTATGCAAACCCATGGCTAAAATGAACTGTCTCATAGACATCTGCCTCGGCACACCACCCAGTCTAAACACAAGGGTGTCGGCAATATCTAAACCAGTATCCGTCTCTCTGTAGTAGACTGTACTGAAAAACTCCATCATGAGCTCCCGTACCAAGGGCTCGTCAATCCTGAACAATCTCTCCCAAGCACTAGATCTGAATACCACCTCCTCATCATCTCCAGTAACTACCATCTCCATCCTATGCTGTAAACTCTCAGCAGCATGTCCTGCCCCAATCAATCCCACATCAGCGAAATCCAAAACCTGTACCCTGAATATCCTCTTAAAGTAAATCGACTCAAGTCTCCGTAAGTAATCCTCCAAGGTGCCAGGGGTTAGTCCCATATTCTCGAAGCGTAACCACTGATGTCTTTGTTCAACTTCTGGTAATGCCATCTGAAATAAATTTTCAAAGTTAGTAAGCAGTCTGTAAGTGAGATAGATACGGCGCATCTGATTTAATCAGTGCGGCGTATCTGCACAAAGTATAAGGGATGCGGAGCAAGAAATGAGATACGGCGTATGAAGATGCGCCGTATCTATATTAAGTAATACGACGTATCTAAAGTTTTATCAATTTGGAAATAGGTCGTTACGCCGCATCAATTAACCTAGATGCGCCGCATCTAAAAGCATATCAGTATAAATAAAGGGGATCAGGCATGCTTTTCAAGAATCCGTATCCGTGACGTAAACTCCCACTTAATATCACAGTACCATATACTCATTATAACAGTTCTAAAGGCTCATTACATTCTACTAATCCATCTTCCCGCTAAATATTCAAAATCGAATTCAAAACCCAAAATTTTTGGTCAAATCAAACTAGGTCAGAAATTCGATGATTTACGCAAGTTAAACACGGGGAAGATCATCTATTACAAGTCCTAATCACATCTCTATATCATTTAAGCACAAATCAAATTAATCACATAAACCCTAATTTTCGTATCAACCAAGATTAAATCGAAATGGAAGAATTACCTTAATTTGATGATTAGGTGATGGATTATAGATCGGATTAGAGGCGGATTTTAGAAAAATGATCGGAATTAGAGTATAGCTTTTACTGCGTGTATAGTTCTTAACTGTGTGAGGATTATGCGGTAAAAAGTTTAGATCCGGCGCATTCCCGTCGTATTTATAGGGCAAAACGATGCGCCGTATTGAAAAATTGGGATGCGCCGTATCTATTTAATCTCGTTGACTAGTCAATGAGTCCTAGCTGGTCAGAGATACGGCGCTTTGGATATTTAGATCCGCCGTATCGCTATGTTAGTGAACGAAATTTAAATAAGGAACGTACCTTGGCCTCCGCAACACAATTCTTTATACATCCAATTGGGGTTAAACGGTCATACCATATGATGTAATTGAATTCAAAATAAGAGCAATAGGCATAAACGTTTTATTAATAATTGTAATCTTATAGTTTAGAGGATAAGGATTTATTCCGAGGTTAGGAACAAATATCGTTTTTAAGCATACAAAATTAAGATTACAATTTTAATCAGATGTATTATATGGATAATAAAATAAAGATTGTATTGTAGAGAACTTTCCTTTGGACTGGTTGAATTATCGTAGAGGTTACCTGGAATTCTATTTCAAGAATTTAAGACGTTCAATGTTACCAGTACCGAGTTTTCCTCCACTCTCTTAGTCATATGTTCGATCATTCCAGCTAGCGTCTCTCGGTTTTGTTCAGAACGTAATCTTTCATGGTGATGCTTGAGTCATCATTTATCCTGAAAATAAACAACTTGCAAACGAGAGTAGCGGACCAATCAAAGTAAATATCAAAAATCAACTATATTTATCAAATTATATTCGTCGTATTAACAAAGGTTAATTCGCCGTATCTTCGTTACGTTTCAAAATATAAGATTTTTGATTCAGAAGATGCGCCGTATCGATAAAAATCGATACGCCGTATCTGTTTAATAATTCAAAAACTGTTTTTAATTAAAATAATAGATACGCCGTATCTGCTGAAGCAGATGCGTCGTATGGCGTTAACGTTTAGAAAATTTTTTTTATTAAAAACAGATACGCCGTATCTTGAGGAAAAGATGCGTCGTATCGAATTAATTAAACGCGTTGTATTTTATAAAAATTAAACGCAATACGCCGTATTTGAGAAATCAGATGCGCCGTATTGTTCGATTTAGCTCAGTACAACGATAGCAGTATGCAGAAAATACGAAAAATTAAAAACAAATAAAACACACAAAAATAAACACAAAGAAAACAAACAAATAGCACACAAAAACAGAAAATATGCAAAATAGTACAATGAATGCAAATTAATCTAATACACAACAAAATTAGCGGTTAGATAAAAAAAATAAAAAACCTAATTAAAATACTAATCAAATTAACAGATAATAACAATTCACACCCCGGCAGCGGCGCCAAAAACTTGATGCGCGTGTATGTCGTTGCGGTTTAGCAGTATTAATGCCTACTCAAGTTTTAAATTTATATTTAGCCGACTTATCAATAACACACACACTTAACGAGCAGTGTACCCGGTCAGTATGAATATAATGGTAAGTAGAGTGTCGATCACTAAGAGTGGAACGTATTATCTAGTTATTCTAATCAGTATTTTAATATATTAAGTTAGCTATACAACCTAATCTAACGCAAGGGGGTTCAGCCTGAGAGACTGGCATGATTTGGTTGCAATTAAATAATAAACTAAACCAATAGGCACGAATCAGCGAATAGCACACACGTACACAGATAAATACTTGAGACAATAAGAGGGCTGTCCTGATAGATAAGTAGTTTGTCACTTGTTTTATTGCTAGTTTTATATGAAGTGTATAGTTCGATGCAACGCACCGAGATTAAGTCCTTTCTCGTTGGTTCTAATCTTATCGGCGAGTAAACCCTTAATGATTACTTATGACTATCCTATTTATTTTTCTTCCTACTTTTCTACAGACCATAGAATGCGTAGGCGATCTAATAAATAGGCGAGGGCAGAGGCATGGCGACCCGATCAACGCTCAGCTAGACACAGAGGTTATCAATGCACTAATAAAAGTCACCAAAGACATCAACATATAAACTTTAATTAATGAGAAAGCAGTTTTAAGGGAGTGCAATCTTTCCGTTGTCACATTACACAAGCCACCAATCTTGATGAATTAAAGTTTACTAACACAATAAAACAAAACTACTTAATGAATTAAACACATGCAGCACCTTCTTACAGCTCTTGTATCTTCGTTTGGGTGTGTCTTGTGCTGCCTTAATCGTCTGAATTCGTCCTAGGTTTCTGTACTTCGGCCTTCTGTGTGTTGACTAAAAGCTTCGGAACGGAACCCTTAATTCGTCAGGTCTGTGGGGTATTTATAGTTTCTGTCTGAGGGTAAGATGCGGCGCATCTAGTAAGTAGATGCGGCGCATTGACTTAACTTCGCGTGGGGTCCAAGATTATAATATTCATGAATATTCGTACACCGCCAGAAGATGCGGCGTAACTCCATTTATAGATGCGGCGCATGTCCTCTTGTATCTTGGATCGTATCTGGTGAAATATTGATAGTGATGCGCCGTATGTGATAAGAAAGATGCGCGGCGGCGCATCTGGAGCAGATTCGTCTTGATCTTGTCCATTTCAGTAGACTCTTAACTTCTTGCATGTTTTGCTCCATAATTAGTCCAAAATCGCCAAGTTTCACCAAATGCTTGTTTTTGCCTGAGAATTACAAAAGTAAACGATTAAGTATCAATCCTCATACATAATATAATAAAACAAGTCAAATTAATAGGATAAATGATAGTAATAAAATGTACTTATTTGAGTTCATCAGACAGCCACAGATACCGGTCCAGTTTTGGAGCCATTATCTGGTTGGCCCATTGAGAAGTATGGAGAAGTGGCTGCTCTGGCATGCCCTCTTTGCAGATGTCAAGTCAAAGAGTGGACTATGGTGGAATCAGCTCGGGAGTTTCTCAATTGTAAGAAGAGAACTTGTATGCACGATAAGTGCCTCCCTTATTAGAGCATATAAGGAGCTGAAGAAACATGTTAAGTTAGAACATCATTCTACTAAGCCACATGACGTGCACCCCAATTAGGAACACAAATGGAGGCGGTTAGAGCGTGAAGATGTGAATTAGCACAGTGACTTCATCAATGCCAAGAGTAGTGGTTTATGGTGATTATGTAATCAAAAAGAATACCTATGAGTTTGATTAAGAAGATGAGGAGGGTTTTGATGATGTGGAATTTGAATGGAACACTGTAGGGGAACTGATAATGTGTTTCTTCTGTTTCACGCATTTGGTGCTGGTGCAAATGACGCCCATTTAGGAAGAAATGATATTGATGATAGCAATGCTGATGATGGTGGTGATGGTCGTAGCATGTCTTTGGTGAACCGACTGCACCTTCATGGTAGGGTTTACTGGGAAGGTCTGGCAATAGAAGACAGAGAAGAGAAGTAGACGGGAGTCAAACTCAAACGTAGATACTATACCTACATAAAGAAGGGAATCAGGAACATGTTAAGTTAGTATTTTATAGGGGTGGCAATTCTTGACACGACACGATAAACGACACGAACCCGACACGAAGTAAAACAGGTTTGGGTTGAGGATAAACAGGTTTGGGTCAAAAACAGGTCAACCAGTCTAACCCGTTTAATAAATGAGTCGTGTTTGGGTTGAGTAAATATTAAACGGGTCAACCCGTGAACCCATTTAAGTATATAAGACTCTAAAAATAAAATATATATCATGCCTTTTTGTGTTGGATGTGGACTAAATGTATTGTGCTATGTACTTAATACGATTGAATTACGATTATACCTCATATAGCATAGAAATTGACGCTTATAACTGAGAAAATTGTCGTATAGTTATTTTTCTGTTATTTTTATCATATTTTAGATCCTTATATCATTTTTGCATCTAAACTAGTTAAATCAACAAACCACCGATCTTATTCACTACTTGACCAATTTATTTAAATAGGTTAAACGGGTCAAAAATGGGTTACACGTGTTATGCAGGTGTGGGTTAAGGTTGAGTTTCTTGACACGATTAATAAATGGGCCGTGTTTGGGTAGAGGTTATACTAACCTGCCAACACGCAAACCCGAATAGGTCAACACGAACACGACTCGATTGCCACCCCTAGTATTTTAGGAGGGATAAGGAGAGAAAGGCGATGGAGTTAATCCGTATGCACATACATTTGCCTCTCATGGTGTTATTTCATTGCCATTATTGGCTCCACTTCAAATTGGAAAGAAAGTAAGTGTTTTTTAATTTTTAATTATTTTTATTTTTTTTATTTTTTTGGGTTAAAAATTGATTCCTGACTAAATTTTTTGTAATTCGTAAGTTACTGATTCCCTGCCCAGAGCTTGTTTATGCTTACTAAAAAGTCACTGAATTTGAACATTCTTTAGATTTGAAGTGTAAAGATTTTATCTCCTCTTTATGTTTCACATTTGTATATTTGTATTCTTTTTGTGGCTTTGGTGTATATGTCACAACTGAACAAGACTACAAAAGTGCAGATAGTGATTTCGGTGTATTTATCAATATATTCTAATAAAGCTGAGTATGAAAAAGACCATTCTGCCCCTACTAAAAAGTGATTATGAGTGTCTACTTTTGTCATTTTACCTAATACATTTCAATCCTTACATTATTTTCGAAAATAAATTAATATATTTAAATCCTTACATTATTTTCGGAAATAAATTAAAACAAAAAATAAAAGCTTATATGGGAAGCCACACTTTTTTCTGTGGCAACCCACACACAACCTCACCTGAACCCTAACCCACCATGAGTTAAGATCAATATAAATCTCATATTTGTCATATATCCAAATAACCAATCTCAGCCATCCATTTTTCATCTAAATTAATAAAACCCATTTTTCACCTTTTTTTAAACAACATATCTTGCAAACGGTAAATCTTCAAGCTACAAAAAATACACTATCGCGACGAGAATTAAATTATCTATCTATAGATATGCATTTCTCTATATTTAAGACGACCTTTTTTTTTCAAAATTTCCGCCCTGAAAAATCACATATGATTTGTAAAAATCACATGTGATTTTTACAAATCACGTGTGATTTTCTTGGTGGAAATTTAAAAAAAAGGTTCGTCGAAAGTATATAGAATTGCATATCTATAGAAAGATAATTTAATTTTCGTCGCGATGGTATAATTTTTTTTGCGTAACGATTAATGGTTTGCTAGATATTTAATTTTTTTTAAAAGGGTGAAAGTTTATATTTTTTGTTTTGATAAAAAAAAAATTAGTGGCAAGCATTGGTTCATTGGATCTATGACAAATATGAGATCTATATTGAACTTTTGCCGTCAACATTCACCAACCATTCATCCCTCCCAAACATCTTCATTAGGAAATCAAACGAACCACGTCTATCTCAAGCAACTAGAAACACCACCTATGTTTCAGGAATATATTCAAAGTAAGTTAATACATTTTTTATTTATTTAAATTTATTTGGTTTTATCACAACCGATTCATTTTAGGTAGATATTTTTTTAATTTATTTGAAATATTGTTGAAATCTTATCACAAAAATGCAAGTAATAATATCTCGTCCAGATCCAATGAAGATGGGTTCAAATCACAATTTTTTTTAGGGATAACATGGTTTGAAATCACAAATTTTTCTAGGGTTAACAAGCTTAGAAATCACAATCGTTCGTGTATAAATACGCCCATAATTTACAGTCATTTTCACTATTCTCCATATTCCCAATTATATTTATGGGATAAGTGTTACTAAAATAGCCCAAAACCCAAATGGGATATTTCTACCCCGGTTGCCCTGGGCAATGCCCCCAGTTGCCCAAAAAAGGGCGATTGTTGCCCAAAAAATACACTTGAAATCCTTCGGTTGCCCCAAAAAATGCCGGTTGCCCTGGGCAACACAATTATTTTTGGATTTCGGGTTAGATAGGGAACCGCCCATTTGTGTTTGGGCTATTTTGGTAATTATCCATATTCCCAACTATATTTATTAGCATAAGTGTTACTATGGCTAGCCCTAATTCAATTGTTTTGGTCAAGGACACAAAATATTTGTGTGAAAGTTGATAGGATCCGGAAACAAAATGTTTATGGTAAGCCCATTGGAATTGAGAACCTAGAGTTGATCTTCATTAACAAAGAGGTATTTTTTGAACCTCTAGTTTGTTTTCATAATAATTGTTACACATTTATTTATTTATTTTTTATTTGATGTTATGTTTATTTATTCTTGATAGGGTTCTAGGATCATGGATGTGTGAAAAGTCAGTTTCTCAATACCTGAGAGACTGCTTTTGGAAGGTTCTGCTGTGTACCTGTCGAATTTTGGTGTTGCAGAGTACCAGGGCAAGACCAAATACACAGATCATCGTTACAATATTAACTTCTACCGTAACACAGTGGTTAAGCAGTGTACCAACTTTGATGGTCCTGAGAATGCTTTCAAGTTTGTGGATTTTGAGAAGATATTGAACAACCATGTTATTGACAACTGTTGTATTGGTGAGTGTTTTCTAAAATATAAATACATGTTTAATAAGTTAATATATTTCATTAAGTGTTTTTAGTTACTCACACAAAATGGGAATGCTTTATGCAGACATCATAGGTTACCTCACAGGCTGTGGTGACCTTGAACCGATGGAAATCAATGGGAAGGCAGGACAAAAATTGCAATTCCAGATTCAAGACCTAAAGTATGTCTCATTTAAATTGTTAAAACTTGGTGCGCATACCTTTGACATTTAGTATTATACATAATTCTAAATGTTACTTTCAACAGATCCAATGAATTGCTGTGCACTTTTTGGGGGGATTATGCCAAGTAGATCATTGATTATGTGAGTAATGATGACAACTCGGAAAATCAAAGATTGTCATAGTTATCCAATACTGACGATATAAAGTTTGGAGAGGCAATTCTTATTGGATCTCTGTTGAACTACTTTATAAATACAAGGAAAATTGTTTAATCCAATTCTTATATATTGATTTGGTTTTGATGTAACAGAAAAGAAAAGTGACCATAATGGTTATTTTGGAACGAGGTTATTCATAAACACTTTGTTGCCAGAAATAAAGGAATTGCAACACATGTGTGTAGAACACGTTAATCACATTTGTTTATTGAATCGTATTTCTTAATTTTTTTCATGTTATTAATCACATATGTTCGGTTACATTTGTAGACTGATGCTTGATAGTGTAGAAACAAAGACTGTTTCTAAAATATCCCTGGGCAAGGGAACTTTTAACGCAACTCATGATGAGTTTTTGAACAGATTCCCCATTAGAAACATTGAAGAGATTCGTGATGTGAATGAGGCACGATTTATAAATGGTTAAAAATATTACATTTACTCTGTTTGGTCAACTTTATATTGAACATTTTTTGTCCATTTTTCTGGGGTATTTTTGAAGCGTGGTTATGCTTTTATTTTATCATCCATCTTATGCCTTGAGACTGAACACTCATGGTTTTATATGAGTTTTCGTAAGTGTCACAAGAAGGTTACAACTATGAGTAAAATGGTTATTGATGTTGACGATGATGAGCTGGTTGATGGGGATGTTGCAAGATCAAATCAAACGTGGTGCAAAACCTACAAAACAAACCCACAGTTTGTCATCCCTAGGCATTTTAATTGTCATGTACTTAAACATATCAATGGTTATCAACCATTAGTTAGTAATGTTTAAATTGATTATTGCAGGTTCAAGATTCAAATTAGAGTGATTCATGGCAGTGGTAGTACTTCGTTCATTATGTTTGATAGAGAAGTATCAAAGCTTATAAACAAGAGTGCAAGGGAGTTAGTTGAAATCCAAGAACAGGTTGAACCTTCCTTTCTCCGTCTAACATATTAGTTAGTTTTGGTCTATGAACATTACCTATTATTATAAACTTTTACACATGCAGGGGATGTGGATGTGTTCCCACAAGCGTTAGAAAAGCTTGCGGGAAGGAAGATTGCCTTCAAAATTGAGGTTGCGGATTACAACATTGAAAGGGAATGATGTGTGTATACTGTGGTTAAGATGACTGATGACAATTAAAATACCTAGGGATGACATTCGCCGATTGCCAACAATCACTATGTACCAGAGTCAATCGGCGAATGTCATACCTAGGTATTTTAATTTTCATCAGTCATCTTAACCACAATATACACGTACCATTCCCTTTCAATGTTGTAATCCGCAACCTCAATTTTGAAGGCAAACTTCCTTCCTACAAGCTTTTCTAACGCTTGTGGGACTGCATCTACATCCCCAGCATGTGTAAAAGTTTATAATAATAAGTATTGTTCATAAACCAAAACTAACTAATATGTTAGACAGAGAAAGGAAGGTTCAACCTGTTCTTGGATTTCAACTAACTCCCCTGCATTCTTGTTTATAAGATTTGATACTTCTCTATCAAACGTGATGAATGAAGTACTACCACTGCCATCAATCACTCTAATTTGAACCTTGAACCTGCAATAATCAGTTTAAACATTACTAAATGATGGTTGATAACCATTGATATGTTTAAGGACATGATAATTAAAATACCTATGGATGACAAACTGTAGGTTTGTTTTGCAGGTTTTACACCACGTTTTATCAGATCTTGCAACAACCCCATCAACCGGCTCATCAACATCAATAACCATTTCACTCATAGTTGTAACCTTCTTGTTACACTTACGACAACTCATATAAAATCATGAGTTTTCAGTATCAAGGCATAAGATGGATGCCAAAATAACAACATAACCTGCAAAAATATTATAGAAAAATGGACAAAAAATGTTCAATATAAAGTTGACCAAACAGAGTAAATGTAATATTTTTAACCATTTATAAATTGTACCTCATCTACATCACGAATCTCTTCAATGGGGAATCTGTTCAAAAACTCATCATGAGTTGCGTTAAAAGTTCCCTTGCTCAGGGATATTTTAGAAGCAGTCTTTGTTTCTGCACTATCAAGCATCAGCCTCCAAATGTAACCGAACAAATGTGATTAATAACATGAAAAAATTAACAAATGCGATTCAATAAACTAATGTGAGTAATGTGTTCTACATACTTGTGTTGGAATTCCTTTATTTTTGGCAACAAAGTGTTTATGATGAACCTCGTTCCAAAATAACCATTCTGAACACTTTTCTTTTCTGTTACACCAAAACCTAATCAATATATAAGAATTGGATCAAAACCTAATCAATATATAAGAATTGGATCAAACAACTATTTTGATGATAAGGTTGTGTGTTGTAGTTGCTTTTTGGAAAGGGGCGTTTGGGAATAGTCGTCCTAGGTCTTTGTTGAGTAGTTTTAGCTCTAAATTCATTCTTAGCTAGTCCTACTCTTAAAGTAACAGCTGGTTTTTGTTTGTTTACAGTTGAACTAGTATTAGATTTCCTAGTGACTTTAAGAAACTCTGTACGAGACGAGGTGCAAGCTTTCTGTTCAGCAATAGTTCCCACGGATCCCTTCTCCACTACTGGCGGAACCAAGGATTTGGTTCCGTCTGATCCGTGGGTTTCTGAGACTGTTGGAATAGTTTCTTGTACTTTTACGGCTTGTTTCTTTAGACTACTTAAATCTCCTAATTTCATAAAACCTAGTCCAGTTTTATCATGTGGTAATTTTTGAATTTTCATTATCTCATCTACACAACTAATATTTTTATCAAACCTTTTGAATTTAGAGTTTTGTTTGATAAGTGCAACCTGTTTGATTTTAAGTTTCTCTAATTCAAGCCTAAGCTCTTGACATGATATACATACCTCATCAATAGCTTTACTCTTTTCTAATCATTTCGCTCTTTCTTTTAACTCATAAACTTCATCTTCTAAAAATTCCTTTTCGGTTTTCAGAAACTTATTTTTGTTTATGATTTTTAAGCTAATTTCACAGAGTTTGTTATATTCTATTTGCAAGGTGTCATCATCAATAGAAGAATAAGATGAGTCAGAGTGTACCTCGTTTGATTCATGAGCCATAAGAACAACTTTGTCATTCTTAGGCTCTTCGTCATCATCTTCACTGTCACTCCAAGCACCACTTACAAAAGCTCTTTGATTTTTTTTCTCGAGTAGCTTGGGGCAATCTCCTATTAGATGACTTGTATCTCCACATCTAAAACATTTCCTTTCCCCTTTTCCTTTCTTGTCATCACGATCCTTTCGAAGGGATTTCTTATCTTCTCGAGGTTGTCTTGCGAACTTTCCTCGTCTTCTAAAGAACTTCTTGAAACCTCTTACGGCCATGGCATATTCTTCATCTTTGCTACCCGAACTAGACTATTCATCATCACTTGAATCTACTCTAGCTTTTAAGGCTATGGATTTGACTTTCTTCTTTTTGCCCTTAACTATTTCTGAATCTTTTTCCATTACCATCTCATGAACTTTGAGATTTCCGATTAGCTCGTCAAGTGACATGCTTGAAAGATCCTTGGATTCTTCAATGGTCGTTACCTTTGCTCTCCACTTCGGATGGAGTGCTCTAAGGAATTTTCTGACAAAGTTCTTACTACAAAAAGATTCATCAAGTGCTTTAAGAGAAGTAATGATAGTATTAAACCTAGCAAATGCACTATCAATGGTCTCATCTTCAGGGATAACAAATTGTTCATCTTGTTGAATAAGAAGATCAATTTTGTTATCCTTGACTTGTGAGTTTCCTTGATGAGTGATAATTAAAGATTGTCAAATTTCTTTTGCGGTTTTACACATAAAGACTCTTTCATATTCTTTTCTAGGTAAAGCATTGTAAAGCATCATTTTAGCCTCATTATTTTTGGCAATCAACTTCTTTTGCTCATCACTATGATGAGCAAGTGAAGTATCCTCATCCCGACCACTTGATATATCTTTTATTATAGCTTTATGATCACCTACTATAATAATATACCATATATCTATGCCTTTTGATTCCACATAAGTTTCAAAGCAGTTTTTCCAATATATTAAACCATTTGGTTCAAATAGTGGTGGTCTTTGCATAGATTTCTCTTCTTTGAAGTTTTCAAAATCCATGGATCGTTCCAAGTTTTAAAATACAATATATTTTAAAAATCTTGAGTAACGTAGCTCTTGATGCCAATTGTGAAAAACTAGAAGGGGGGGTTTAATAGTTTTATCGTTTTAGAATTCTATTGCTTTGAATACTTAACGTGATTTCAACTAATGCAAATAATAAACAATATATAACATGCAAGTAAAGAAAGAAACAATCAAACCACAACACGGTTGTTTATAGTGGTTCGGTCTACAAGGACTCTCTTCCTTGCCCTACTCCACTCCTCGAGCCTCTAACTCGAGAGTTTTTATTCACTAAGAAACAAGCTCCCTTCTCGGCGGAGAAAACCTTTACAAACGTCACTTACACTTTTTCCGGTACAAAGCTAAATACCGAGTTCTTTTACAAGGGCAAAACCACTCCCGATACTCTATGTATTTTGAGGACTAAAATACTAACCGATCACTACAGAGGTATATGATTGTTTTGTACAAACAATGATGTGTGAAAACCAACAAATTCACACTATGACTAACTAACAATTCTTGCAACGCTTTGTTGAAGCTTGTGATGCTTTGATCTTCTTGCTACAAAGAAAGATCACTAACAATGAAATATGAAATATGAATGGGTTAGAAATGAATGAAAGAATGTATAATGTTGTTTATGCTTATAAGTGATGAGAAAACATGAATGTGTGACTTGCTATTTATAGGCCAACTGCCTCAACAAGCCACGGATGGGACGGATCAAAAAACAGGGATCCTCCGTGTTGTTGTTTGGTTCCGTGGGAACCTGACAGCAAATCTCCAAAAATCTTCACCAAATCTAACCAAGATATTTCCATATCATATCATTGAGTAAAGATCTAAGCAAGATATACATATGATCTTCAAAATCTCCTAAAGATTTTAAAGTGATGCATGCCATGATGTCATAGTACATTTTCCAAATTTGGAATTAAAATGTATATAAATGTAACTTGTAAATGTATATGGATATGTAACTTCTATATACTAGAGACTATATATGTAACATGTAGATAATGTTATGTGTTTATGAAAATCTTGTGACTATATATGTAAAAGACTTCACTATATTTATGTTTTGCTAAAACTAAAGTTTATAATCGTCATTAACAAAATATAGCAAAAATCGTAAAATATAAATAAAATTTTTAGACGATATTTGTATTAACAAAACGCATATTGGCATGACCTAGTCTCCTATGCCATAGAGTGGAATTATCATCTATGGTTGTTAGTAAAATCTTATCCTGAGGCTTATTTCCTATTTTCATAACAAATAAGCCATTCTTCCTAACTCCTTTGCCTATGGTCTTACCATTCTTAGTGATCTCACTACCCTCTTCGAAAAATATAACTCTACACTTATTGTCTACCATTTGACTAATACTAAGTAAGTTAAATCATAAGTTATCTACATGCTCAACATTTCTAATAGTGAGAGAGTTTTGAGTAATCGTACCTTTGCCTATGATATTGCCCTTAAGTTTGCTACCGAAAGTGACATTACCTCCGTTGTAAACCTTGTATGATGAGAATAGACTTTGGTTACCCGTCATATGATTAGTGCATCCACTATCCTTGACCCATTCATCGGGCTCCAAGTCGATTCCCAAGCATATCTATTGAATAAGACAAATATTCAAAGATTTGGTCCCCAATATCTCATGGGTCCAAAGTTGTTAGTATTGAACATCCCATGCATTAGTTGCATTTGGTTAGGATGTTGGAACAGAGGACAAATTTCCCATGGCAAGTAACTTCGTAGTTGACAGTTATTCCAAGTTACGGGATAGTTACTTGGGTAACTTTGTCTTCTAAAGTTACTTCTCGGTTGAGGAGTTCTTGACCGAGGTTTAGGAACATTTGTTTTTCTAGGTGGAGGAGTCTTTGATCTAGTATCGGGTTTTACAAAGCCAAGCCCGGGGGTTAACAAAGGTTTGTAAAAACTTTTGACTTCCTTTTTACTAGCAATAGGTACTTCGACATTATTAACTACTATGTGACTTGGTTTAGGACTTAAGTTATTTTTTAAAATTGACCCTGTTCTGACTTTAACACCAGATGATACCACGGTACCACTAATTTTAGTGGTGCCGTCTGTACCTTTAATGGTACCGTCCTCTGTTATTTCAGATTCTCCAGTTTTTACAAATTTAACTTGTTTAGTTTCACTTGTAGAAGCTTTATTTGGGTCAAAACCTAAGCCCGCTCTGGCATGTTCACTATACCTAACATTTTCAAGCATGTCATTAAGTGTTTTTGTTCCTTTTTCAAACTTAATGATCCTTAACACATTTTCTTTGAGTTTTTCATTCTCTACTCGAAGACATATGCATGACCTACATCCAATATCTATTTCTTTATTTTTCTCAAGTCTTTTTACTTGTTCTTTTAGTTCTAAAATTTGCACTTTGAGTTCATGCAATGTTGCTTTTAGTGTTTTGTTTCTACTTATGATTTTAGAACTTACTTCACATAGTTTATTATATTCATCATATAGTCTATTATCATCTATTGACGAATTATCATCACTATAATAAGAAGAGTCGGAATGTACCTCATTTGAAGCTTGAGCCATTAGACATGCTTCGTCGTTGGGCTTCTTCTCTTCTTCTTCACCGCTATCACTCCAAGAGCCTCCTACGAAAGCTCTTTGGTTGTTGGTTCTCGGTGGTTTGGGACATTCTCCTATAAGATGATTGGGGTCTCCGCATCTAAAATATTTCCTATCACTCTTTCCTTTCTTCTCATCTCGGTTCTTTTATGATGACTTATTTACATCAGGAGGTTGTCTAACGAACCTACCTCTTCTCCTAAAATTCTTAAAATCTCTAACGGCTAGTGCATATTCTTCATCTTCACTATCGGAATCCAAACTTTCCTCATCACTAGACTCCTTTTTGGCTTTCAATGCTAGAGATCTAACTCTCTCGCTTTTGCCTTTGACTATGTCGGAGTCTTTCTTGATTATCATTTCATGAACCTTCAAATTTCCTATAAGTTCATCAAGTGATAATGTTGCCAAGTCCTTTGACTCTTCAATGGCGGTGACCTTTGCTTTCCATTTGGGATGTAGAGCCCTAAGAAACTTCCTAACATAGTTCTTGCTAGAATAACCTTCATCAAGAGCTTTAAGACTAGTAATAATAGTATTAAATCTAGCAAAGACATTATCAATAGATTCATCTTTCGGAATGGAAAATTGTTCATATTTTTGCACAAGAAAATCTATCTTGTTCTCTTTGACTTGATTATTACCTTGATGAGTGACTAACAAATTTTTTCAAATTTCTTTTGCCGTGTTACACATAAAAATTCTTTCAAATTCCTTTTTGGGCAAAGCATTATAAATCATCATTTTAGCCTCATCATTTTTGGCTAGTTTTCTTTTAAGGTTATCACTTTGTTTATTATAAGAAACGATTTCATCCCTTTTAGTTTCCAGATTCTTTTCAATCGGTTGAAAGTCACCATCGGTAATAATATGACAAAGATCAATGTCTTTTGATTTCACATACGTTTCAAATCTTGTTTTCCAATATATAAAACAATCGGTTTCAAAAAGTGGTGGTCTTTGCATAGATTGCCCTTCTTGATATTTGTCGAAATCCATTGATCGATTCAAGTTTTAAAATACAATTTATTTTAAAATCTTGCCTAACCTGGCTCTGATACCAATTGTTGAAAACTAGAAGGGGGGGCTGAGTAGTTTTACTAGTTTTTAATTAGTTTTAAAGATTTGCTTGTGAAAAACTTTGATTCGATTCTTTTGTGAAATCAATCAACACCAATATGAACACTAAACAATACTATCTAATATAAACAATAAATATAAAGAAATGAGATGGAAAGATCAAACCGGGACAAAGAGATTTATAGTGGTTCGGTCACGAAGCTCTTCTTCGCCCTACTCCACTCCCCGAGTACCAAACTCGATAGTTCTAAGCACTATGTCAACAAAGCTCCCTTCAGGCGGAGAAAACCGTACAACGTCGCTTATCCTTATTTCCGACACTAAGCTAAATGTCGAGTACTAATCTTAGCTAGTACCAATCTACCACGATCCACACGATCCTTACTAATTCACACAATCAACACACTTGACTCGATCTACCCGATCTACCTTTGATCCACTTGATCAACACACAAGCCCACAAGCTACAAGAGATCTCCAAGATCTCAACAAGATCACAATGATCTACTCTTACAAACTACATGAAAGAAAATGAACTTGGTGTATGCTAGGATACAACAAGTATGTAACAAGTGTTACAAGTGCACTAACTATAACTACAACACTTTGTATCTTCTTTGATACTTTGTGTTCTTCCCTTGCACTAGGAGAGAAATAAAGGTGATCACTTGGTTGGATGATTGGATCACTCTTTAAACAAAAGAAAACTAAACTAAATGATCAAAGGAGAGAAGATGTGATAAGAGTTTTAAACTCAGAAAGTTGTGTGTGAAAAAGGATGCCCAAAAACTGTGAAGATGGCTGATATTTATAGGCAGAAGAAATTTGCCCGTTATAGGGACACGGTACCACTAAATACCACACGGTACTACTAAATTTAGTGGTACCGTGGTACCGTGCCAAACAAGGACCCTCCAATTTTTGTTTTTAGCGGTGAAAGTTTATTTGGGGAAGTTTGGAGCTGATTTTTTTGGGGGGGGGGGGGGAAATAGCTGTTATGATTTTTAAACTTATTTTTCCAATAAAACATTTCTTCATAATTCAAAAATAAATTGTAAGGTATATTTTTGAAAAAAATATTTTGTCACATTAAAAATGTAAAGTTTGAAACACAAATTCAATTTTTTAATCATTTGTCAAGTTGTAAATTTGTTTGTTCATACCTAGAGTGATATACGTAGAAACGGGATATTTCGACTAAAAACTTGTTTACGTTAATTTTAACGTAAAGTGTTTTCATATTTTGTTATCATCAAAACGTGAAGTGATCGAAAGATATAAATAACATTTTTAGAACATTATTTGCATCAACGGATTCAAGGACCGTTTTGGATAGAGATTTTAGAGTCACCGTAGTTGTTTAAGCCTTTAAAGTCGATATGATGTAGTTTAGTGAGGGTTGTTGTCGAGCGTCGTGTTTATGATTGTTGTAGTTTGTGAGGGTCGTTGTGATCACTGCTGATCGAGATTTTTGTAATTCCTAGCATCTTGCTAGTCTTAATTTTATAAAAGTTTATTGCCTTTCAAAAAAAAAAAAAAAAAAAAAAAAAAGAGATCTCAAAGACTCATATTTTCTTGCTTACTATTGGGTGAAAAAAAAATAGTTATAGTTTCATGTTTTACATTTTCTACTCCAGTCCGAGCTTTCGCGATTTCGCCGTTTAGACTACGGGAGAGTACTACAGAATAGATTTGGCCCAAGCCCGATCTGTAGGCTTTGGGTTACTTAGAGTTACGTTCATGTTACATTGTAATCTATAAATATGGATTATTAATAAATTTAAACCTACGGGGAATTCAATATTATACAAACGAGAAGTGCGTCGAACCGCCGCGTTGCGGCGGGCTGACGATTTTGTAGCACAAAATAAATAAAATAGAGGTATTTACAAAGTTACATTTAATGTATAAAGTTAATCAATGAATTATTACATTTTGAGATTTGTTAAATATAGCTTGCTTTGATGAAAATTCCATTCCGTGTAGCGCATGAATTTCCTGAGCATTAAAACATATCACATATTATGAAAAGTAATTGCATGTGAAGGATTGATAGTGAAGAAAAAACATATTTGGCTTATTTTTGCTTAGTTATGCCATTACTTGTAGGCTGGTTCATGATGTTGCTACAGCGCCTGTCAATATTAGCAAATGAAGAATATCTGATTTTGTTTATTTATCCGTATTAAAAATTGACGTATTGTATCTACGATGGTAAGTTTCTTTATGCATACTTGTTCATGGAATTTTACAAAAAGTTCTGATCAATAACATGGTTCGATTAAAAAAGGTACATGGGAAGGAGAAGAGGATGGTGCGAAGAAGTGATTTGGCCCAAAGCACTTATCACAGCACTCTCTTGTAATTGCCATCTATCTTTTATAATCGCATCATATTTGTGTTTAGAACATTTTGTGTAGTCATAAGCATAAATATGCAGGAAAAAAAGTAAGTATTGTAGAGACAGTATATCAAATGTTAGTATCAAGAATCAAACAATACCAAATAGTCTTCAATTGCTAATATTGACAGGCGCTGTATAACATGAATGGGTATTGTAGCATCTTAATGCAATTGCTGCAATTGAATGTTTTTCTTACCAACAGTTGACATGATTAATACTACCTGTGCATTGGCGGTTAACACCAGTTTTTTGTGTTCTCACTGCTGGCCTAGAACTCGTTACAGGATTTGTAACTGTTTGAGGAATGGCAGCAGGAGTAGATAACTGTGCATCATTCACTGGTATTAAGAAAAGGAAAATAAGTTAAGTGTCACAGCAGTAATGGTTAGAATGTTTAAGGAGATTATCCATGTGAACAGCAATTGTACTTTAAATTTAGGATAGTGATCTAAGTAATACTTATCTTTTGGTCGTAGGCAATAAAATATACTGAGTTACTAAATATACATTGGATCACGAAATGCTACAAACGCAACATACCTTGGATCAGCAGGTGTAGTTGAGCATGGGGCTATATGTTCTGGTCTCAGTAAGGCTCAGATATGTACATATATAATCAACATTAAATGCACGTTGTGGCTGCAACTCAAAGTGTGGTTGCCCTGCCAACGAACATGCAGCTGGGAAAATGGAGATGTACAAAGTTATCATCATTGCCTAAAGAATGTGGCTGCAAACCATTGAGAAACAGGATTATAGTTAGAAGATGCAGCAGGAGCAGGGTCGGATTCAATCGCGAAAAGAGCAACAAACGTTACCTACAGATAAAAGTCCCATATAGCAATAAAACATAATTAATAGTACCTGTGCGTTGGCGGTTAACACCAGTTCTTTGTGTTCTCACTGCTCGCCTAGTACTCGTTACAGGTTTTGTAACTGTGGGAAATAACCATCTTGATTGTGTGTATGATTCGGGTGGTCTTGATTCATGAAAGATCAAGAATCCCATGGTGAGTTAGTGAGATGTTAGAGAGAGAGAGGGAGACTCTTGAGAGAAAACCTGGATAATTAGATTAACTATGTGAAATGTGACAAGAGTTCCACCCTTCCCTTGTGTGGGAAGGGTTATATATATAGTCCTAATATTTGTGCCCCTAGTGGGCTGTGGAGTGAGCTGACAGTGGGGAAAGCCCCGACCCACTCCACGAATATATATTACTACACTAATAATACTAATACTACTAAACAAATATATATAAGCCTACGAGCTATATAAATGCTAATTAGATGCTCGGGGTGACCGAGCCTTCATCTGAATATTTATATTCCTAACAATCTCCCCCTAAGGGAGGTCACCCCGGAAATAATAATTTGAATTCTAGCATTCTTTCTTCTGAACTTGTCTTTATAGCTCGTAGTCTTTGATTCTTCAAAGTCTTGTATCTTTGTGCTTTCAGCAGTGTACGTTTGATGACTGTTTGATTGTCTTGGATGATCTTTGAGTATTCTTCGACTTTATCATCCAACATTTGTTTCCAAGTCATCTTTCAGTAGTATGTTTCCACGTGATGTGTAAATCTTTGAGCCGACATGCTCACACTATTTGGTGTCATGATCTTTAGCATCAGAGTTTGCAGAAGCCGTGTTAAAGGTCTTTTAGGTTGATCATGACTTTGTTGAGTTACAATTGTAGTGTAAGCATGTGGTATAGGATTGGCATCTTTTCTGCAACCAGCTACAACAGCAACCAGCTACAGCATTCCACAGCTACAATCGCCAGAAGTTCCTGCATACGACAGTTAGCAATAAAACGTCCGGTACTTACAGGTTCGGACTTTGAGATAGTTAACAGCATAGTGTGAAAAACTCTCTCTAATCCTTACCAAGACCGTTCCTAATCGAAAACCCACAGAGGGCTTTTTAAGATCGAACCGTAGCACATCAACGATTAGGTGAGTCGCTGGAGATCACTCCACGACTGTAGACCGTTTGAAACCGCCGCGATCACTAAGCGTAATCCCCAGGGAATTACCGAAGTGACCTGCTTTCAGGGCTGCTTGATGTTGACCCTGGCAGGAATTTCCATTCAATCATTGAGAATTACATTAGTAAATTCTCTCATAAATGTTCTGGCAGATTGCTAAGATCTGCGTAGGACTCTTAGGTTTACAACTGGTGTCCTTAATGTTGAACACCCAGTGTAGAAATAATTCGTGTTCCTATGAGATCTTTTTATGCATCTCGTGGCTCTAGACTCTATTGTGCGTTTTGATTTAGTGAGCGGAGGCTGGAGAGAACTGCCACCTTTTCAATATCATCTAACTCGGAGTGAGATAGACGATAGGAATGTATTGAACTCCGTGACAATTGAAACAAGAATCCTTTAAGGGACCTTGAGTGGCTAGGAAGGGTTGTGCAGCGTATCACTGGGTCCATGATACTTTGTCTTCAATGTCAGCAATCAACCAAGTGACTCTGACAGCATATGAGTTGACCCGGTTTCTGCCTAAGTTGTAAGGAGGGCTATTTCTTTTCACCCTTTATCTTTACAATTCTTTTTCATTCTTCAACCCCTTCAGTGCTTACCGAGACTTCCTTACTAGTACCTTGTTGGGTTTTTTCCAGTACTAGCTCCATATCAGTCGGCACTTTTCCCTTATTCACTTTTCTCCTTTTTAATCATACCTAAGGACTTCTACACTAACTAGTGGATTGTCCCTGGGTAGATCCCTCCGGCTCTGGCGGGATCGTGGGAACTTGAGCCTAACCTAACCATCCTTATAACTCCATGCATTAATTAAAATGGTCGGTCTTTGGTGTACTTCCACGATTGCCAAACCAAATCTTTGAAAAATCTCTCAAAGTGTTCATGATTCTGAAACACATTTTTGCAAACACTTAAGAGTTTTATATTTTTCAAATGCTCCCCCTCAACATGTGCTCGAATGATTGTTTTATAAATTTGCACATGTCAGGTGAAGCTCGCACTTTTGAATTGATTGATTTTCCAAGAACATGATCATCGCGAGACACGCTTACATCACTAGTAAACTAGCTTGAAATTATTACCCGTCCAGATCACATTCAAGGAAGATCGCTCGAAATCGGTACATTCTACTCAGACACGTCCTTTGCGAGACACGCTTACATCACCAGATAAACTGGCTTGAAATTATTACCCGTCCAGGACATGTCCTTTCGACTACTGACTTTAGCTATCGTCAATTCATTGGTGAAGTCTGAGCCTTGCTCACATAAGATGCATGCCAAATCCTTTGCTCCCCCTCAATAAGTGCATTGGTATACAAAAGAGTTTAGCACTTACTGGAGAGCTTACTTTCACATTCAAAACATTTTGCTCCCCCTCAATATGTGCCTTGGTATACAAAAGAGTTTAGCACATATGGGAGAGCTTACACTTAACTCCAAAACATCACATTTTCATCAGGTTTCATATTTAAATCACATTCTCTCCCCCGATCAAAAATTTCAAACCTTTTGAGATTTGTGATCCCAATTGATTTAAATAATTTAGAAAAACATGGGAGAAAATGTGGTCAGGTTTAACATGTTCTGATGATGAAACATACTTTGCTCCCCCTTAATCTAAGAGGGAGATTCACTGCTAATTTTGCACAAATTGATTATTATGACACAAATGATATTGACCTTTTTGCTCAAATGATGTAATCACCCACTTTTCTGAGTGAGTCAGTGGTCAACATCGATTATCCATCCACCAACAAATCTTCTCAAGTATTGTCGATCCCCACTTAGCGAGATCTGAGGAAGTACTTCTTTGTTGAAATGATGGTGGTGGAGGTGAAGGTGTTGTTGTTGTTGTTGCCGATGTTGTTGTCGTGGTGAATTCCGAGCCAATCAATAGAGTTTGATCGTCTGATCAAATGGTTAGAATGGGAACTGGTACATTCATTTTGGCTATGGAATCTGCATAAGAATATCAACACAGATATACATGCATACAGATACACTATTCCTTAATAGCTACCCTTCAGCAGCTTGCCACATTATAATACCAAGTTCATCTTATAATCAAACCACAATCAGGAGCTACGTCAAACCACTATCTAGCATGAAGAGCAAATAGCAATCATGAACATGGCAATTCACACGGATTTCAATATTCAATTCAGGATCTTAGGAACATGATTCTAATCATAATAGCAATCTACCTAAGCGAATCCTGAGAACTGATGCGTGGTTTTGTAACCTTACAACAGGTTTTACCTCTCGAGGGATCTCAAGAGGCTTACAACCCCACCAGGCAGTGTACCTGACCGATGTAGTATAGTGTAGTGGTAAGTACGGGGGATTGATCGTTCTCCACAGGGAATAGTGTTCGTTAGGTGTGAAAGACTACTCTAATTAGGTCTAAGGGTTGAGGAAGATTCTTTTTATGTTTTTATAATTTTTTATGAAAGCAAGTAAAATCTCGGGTTTGAAAGAGTGGCCGGAATTAGTTGCTAGTCAACTAACCCAAATAACTACAAATGCAAATAAAATAAATAACTGAAAATAAAATGTTGTGAGAAACTTATGTGTAGAGAAATGTGTTTACTTAGATTTCCTTACTCCCTAACTATCTTTTACCGGTTAATTAGTGTGTATTAGTCGCGTGGATGACGGGTGTATTCCTTGATACCATTCGTGGGGTGGCGTACTTACTTCCCCAACTCTACAAGCTCCTACTTCACTCCTATGTCAAGCCGGCTAGGAAGCTCCTAACATGGGATCACTAGAATTCGCTTGTGCATTAAATACAACCATAAAAACCTTTAGTACGCATTTGGTTCATGTTTCTTAAGACGTTCAAGCAAGTTACCGAATAGGAAGTTAGCCAGTTTTCTTAAGCCTAACATAGATAAACAATCATCCAATACAACTAATAACACACTAATAACCAATAATCAATAGCTAGGTTTCATTAGATCTAAGCAAACACAAGATAAATCTAGCCTAACATGTTAAACAAAAGACAAGAATAAGATAGAATCAAACAACACATAGACATATTGAATGATTAATTGATAACTTATCTTTCAATGTAACATGGAAGATCTCAAGGCAAAAAGCCTTGAAAAAGAAGCTAAAATTGTCTTAGGGTTTTCTCCCAAAATTCCACACACTAAGTTCTCCACTAATGACAAAAAATTAGAAAACTATATATAGATTTTTGGATCTGACGGCGTCACGTTATGGAGTGTGACGCCGTCACCTCGCCGCTTCTAGGGTTCCCGGATGACCTTCTTGACGCCGTCCCTCTTTAGCTCTTCCAAAATCCATTCTGGCTTATCAAGGCTTGACGCCGTCGAACCTTGAACGTGACGCCGTCCCTCTTTGATTTAAGCTGTGACGCCCTCGATCAAGTTAAAGCGTGACGCCGTCAGAATTCACATGCTATTTTCACTGGCTTATCATGAGTAAATTTCACGTCCAACTTTTCTTGCCAAGGCATGACGCCGTCCAGGGTAAATTGTGACGCCGTCAAAGGTAACTTTTAGCCGATTTTTGAGACTTTGCCGTTTTCTTCACTTTTATGCTCCAAAAACGTCCAAAATGCCTCCTTTTCCAGATTTCTCCTCAAAAGTACCTAAAATGACAAAAGGAACGATTTAGGGCAATATTTGATCAAATAAATACGATTTAAGGCTTAAATGACCCCTTAAAAGCGGTACACTTTTCGCTTCATCAAATACCCTTACACTTGAGATTTGCTTGTCCTCAAGCAAATGCGCTTTTATTCTAATCAAAATACAAGTTAGGGGTCATTTAATGCTAGCATAAAAGTAATTACAACAAATAATCGTTCCACTTCAATCATAATAAGCACGGAGATTACAAACTAGCACCTCACAAGTAGTGTTTAGATACTCACATCTCTCAAGTGTCATCAAAATAAATCTCATAAATGAAAACGGATAATATCTCTCACTACCTGTCATAGCAAATAGATTACCATAGGCTTGGGAAAGGATCGAAAACCTCCTCCACTAGGCGTAAGCACCAAAGATAAACTATCAAAGAGGGCTTTTAAATGGGTTATAACGTTAGGTGTAGGGAAAAGGAAAACACGGTTTTGTTGGATAAGGGATATTTTACTGGTGGCGAGTTAAAGATCTTGATCAATTACATGTACTATACAATGTTGCTAAGCCAAGACTCGACTCAATCTTAAGCTAGAAACAAAATAACAAAATAACAAAAACATAAACATAAAATGAAACGGGATGGTAGTCCGTATGTTTTTTTCTATTTTTCATTTTCTCATTTTTTTGTATTTTTCTTGATTTTTCGAATTTTTTTTTTTTTTTTTTTTTTTTTTTTTTTTTTTTTTGCATACACTTTTGCCCTACCATCCAAAATAATACATCATAGGGGCATTGCATCCCCCTTACACTTGAACTTTTACATAACTTTACAAATAACTATTCTAATGACTCGAATTAAGATAATTGAAAAACTTGGAGTACTTTTAAATATTAACGTACATATGGGGGTAATAAATGATGTTCTTCCCCATTACTCCATTATACTAGTACTTTACCCATGAGTCCCAATCGTCCCAAAACAATATGTACAAGGATATGACTCGACTTAGCAACCATGTAATCAACTAGATAATTAACTTGGGTTTAAACAAATGTTGTAACAATAATGCACTAAAAATGAGTGCATACAAGGTAGGCTAAGGCGATTTGGGTGTACATTTAAGTGGGGTCTAACAAATTCTTCCTTTAAGTAAAATGCTTAAAGGTCGAAACGAAAAGATAGGCTCTGAGGGGTGTACTAGGGGTATCGTGTACTAAAAATGAGTACAATGCAAAGGGTGTGGGAGAATTACTTGACCAATGTAGCCGAAGTAATTATAACAAAAACACAGGTGTAAAACAATGGGTTAATCCTAATGCCTCTTATCATGTAGTAAATCTAACTACACGAATGTAGTCTCACTTGTGGCCTTGGAATGGTCCTAACGCAAGTTCTAGAATCTAAGTGCTACCGGTACACACATCATAGCATAAATGCTTTTCCTACCAATTCTAGGGGCGAACCTCACATATTTGGGGGTGGAAAATTTTTTTAGTGGTACGGTTTTTGTGCTAGTCATATAACTCCTATCCGTGAGACGCTCATTAAGATCAAAGTTTCACTCCTATATGTTGTAAAAAATTTTAAATTTGGCACTAAAATTGCCCTAACAGGTATTTCTCTCAGTTTTATTACACATCTACCATTAAACAAACAAAAATCAAGCGCAATGGCATTCTCTAAAATCGTACTTTTACCCCCCCCCCCCCCTTACACTTAAGATGAACATTGTCCCCAATGTTCAAATAACAAGATGTAAAAGCATAAAGTAAAAGAATGAAATCAAATACTCCCCTGATTCGCTCGGTGGATAATGAAATTACACGGTTAGATCTTCCTCCAAGGTAATGTTGAAGCTCCATGACTAATGCATCGCCATAAGCTTGATTCCATAAACATCTCCTTGTCCAAAATAACCTGTTAAACCTGAGAAAACAAACACGAAAACCTGCATAACATCGGCGGGAAAAATCTATATATAAGGATATAATGCTTGTGGAATGATAATTTTGCAGATTCCTGGAGATTATAAGTTGGAGATTTTAATAAAAACTTTTTATGAAAACAAAACTTTCAAAAATTTCTGAAAATTAAATCTGACGCCGTCAGGTTATAAACCCTGACGCCGTCAGAAATGACCTGACAAAAATTTTCATTTTAAGTTTCCGGAAAATTTCTGGAAAAACCTTTACCTTACTTCCTGGAAATCCTGCAAAACATCATTATGACTTGATACAAGCATTTGACTCAAACAAACACTAATATGTATGTTAATTTAGTATTATTATGATTCATGTTCATTTGTGTTCTAATAAACCGATTTAGATTTCCCTTACACTTAACTTTTGCAAAATACCTTTATATGTAGTTAAGACGAAGTTAAAAACAAAATAAAGCATTTTCACAAATTAGTTTTGAACATGAATCAATAATAATAAAATTTAAACATACATACGGAAACAAATAAAATCAAACAAACAAATAAATAAACACACAAAGCAAATAAATAAAGCTCGGGTTGCCTCCCAAGAAGCGCTTGTTTTTGTTCGAGTCATGAGCCTGACTCTACCCTTATTTAATGGATAAAGGAGAGGTTTTCCCTACACTTAGGATTAAGTGCGGGTGATAGTAGCGATACACACCAGCTCGGTAGGAGTATGCCACGTGAGGAAAGAGTGGTGGATGAATTATATGCTCAAAGGGGTGTGCTCCTTTCATCATAACCTTACCTAGTTCACTTTGGTCAATGGGTGAGTTAAAGTGTTCTCCTAAAAAGGGATCATTTTCTAAAAACTTCGAGAGACTCCTAGTTGGGAATCCATCTTGACCCAATAGACCCGGTTTAAACCCATAATGTTTCTTATGATCAATCATGAATGGGTGATGTAGACATGTAAGGTCATTTTTCACTCCTATATTGTCTTCCTCACTACAAGGCTTAATGTCTACTACCTTAATCTTAACATTACCCGGACTACATGGTTTGATGGGTAGATCGGGACCTAATTCAATTCCTAAGTTCACATCTAAGGATGGAAGATTAGGTAACGGTTTTGGTTTAGGCTCCGGTTCATCAAAACTAGGAACTTCCATAGAACTAAAAGAAAGGTTATGACTACAAGTATTCAAACCTATTTCTTCTAGTTTTGTTTCGTTCAAAGGTTCTACCTCTATTGGGGTTCCTATAGTCTCTTCTACTTCTTTCGGGTAAGTCACGGGCGGTGTATGTGCCTCAAATGATGGTAGGACTTGTGGGGTACTTGGTGGTCTTAGATTTTCTACTCTATCGTCCATCTTATCAAGATCACCTATATCCTCATCATGTGTTTTAGTAGGATCTAACCCTAACATTTTCCCAAGTATCTCAAGTGCTTCTCTAGGCATCTCAACTTCTATGTCCGAATCATAAGGATCATCCTCAATATTCTGACTGCTATATTCAAACTGCCTAAAAGATTCATCATGTGTTTCTTGAGATTCGACGTCATCAATCACAAAACCTAGGTCTTTTTGATCAATGTGATCATGTTCGGCTAAATCCTCCGTCACATCAAGGTCACCTATGTGTTTGTTTTGTACTATGGCATTACATGACAACCACTTAGGTATCTCAACACTAATGTATTCATCCCCAAACAAACTTGTTTCATGATCCAGGAAATTTATATTCAATTGACTTGTACTAACGTTTGTTGGGTTGTCTACCCTATAATAATATTGGGCACAATCTTCTATGGCATCCCATGCTTCTTCAGCACTTAATTCCCTAAAGTCCCCATTGGCAAAATCCTCAATGCGCATTTGGTCATATTGGCCAACACGATAGTAAAAGGTTCGGGTTAGGGATGCTAAAGCAAAACTATGATGAGGGAATTTTCGGAGTAAATTTCTAAAACGAGTCCATGCATCATATATGGGTTCATCTCGATATTGTTTGAAATTCGAGATGTCAATAGGGTAGAATGGCCTTTGTGGTTGGTGGTATGGTGGATTCGCGTACTCCATAATGGTGAACGGAAGAGTCAATGGAAATTACGAACAAACACACAAAGAAAAAGATAGACTAAAGAAAACCTAGAAAAATAAAATAAAAATCTCACTAGAAAGGAATCTAGTGAGTAGACCTATAAAATAAAAAAATCAACCTAAACAATAACTATTCCCCGGCAGCGGCGCCAAAAACTTGATGCGTGGTTTTGTAACCTTACAACAGGTTTTACCTCTCGAGGGATCTCAAGAGGCTTACAACCCCACCAGGCAGTGTACCTGACCGATGTAGTATAGTGTAGTGGTAAGTACGGGGGATTGATCGTTCTCCACAGGGAATAGTGTTCGTTAGGTGTGAAAGACTACTCTAATTAGGTCTAAGGGTTGAGGAAGATTCTTTTTATGTTTTTATAATTTTTTATGAAAGCAAGTAAAATCTCGGGTTTGAAAGAGTGGCCGGAATTAGTTGCTAGTCAACTAACCCAAATAACTACAAATGCAAATAAAATAAATAACTGAAAATAAAATGTTGTGAGAAACTTATGTGTAGAGAAATGTGTTTACTTAGATTTCCTTACTCCCTAACTATCTTTTACCGGTTAATTAGTGTGTATTAGTCGCGTGGATGACGGGTGTATTCCTTGATACCATTCGTGGGGTGGCGTACTTACTTCCCCAACTCTACAAGCTCCTACTTCACTCCTATGTCGAGCCGGCTAGGAAGCTCCTAACATGGGATCACTAGAATTCGCTTGTGCATTAAATACAACCATAAAAACCTTTAGTACGCATTTGGTTCATGTTTCTTAAGACGTTCAAGCAAGTTACCGAATAGGAAGTTAGCCAGTTTTCTTAAGCCTAACATAGATAAACAATCATCCAATACAACTAATAACACACTAATAACCAATAATCAATAGCTAGTTTCATTAGATCTAAGCAAACACAAGATAAATCTAGCCTAACATGTTAAACAAAAGACAAGAATAAGATAGAATCAAACAACACATAGACATATTGAATGATTAATTGATAACTTATCTTTCAATGTAACATGGAAGATCTCAAGGCAAAAAGCCTTGAAAAAGAAGCTAAAATCGTCTTAGGGTTTTCTCCCAAAATTCCACACACTAAGTTCTCCACTAATGACAAAAAATTAGAAAACTATATATAGATTTTTGGATCTGACGGCGTCACGTTATGGAGTGTGACGCCGTCACCTCGCCGCTTCTAGGGTTCCCGGATGACCTTCTTGACGCCGTCCCTCTTTAGCTCTTCCAAAATCCATTCTGGCTTATCAAGGCTTGACGCCGTCGAACCTTGAACGTGACGCCGTCCCTCTTTGATTTAAGCCGTGACGCCCTTGATCAAGTTAAAGCGTGACGCCGTCAGAATTCACATGCTATTTTCACTGGCTTATCATGAGTAAATTTCACGTCCAACTTTTCTTGCCAAGGCATGACGCCGTCCAGGGTAAATTGTGACGCCGTCAAAGGTAACTTTTAGCCGATTTTTGAGACTTTTCCGTTTTCTTCACTTTTATGCTCCAAAAACGTCCAAAATGCCTCCTTTTCCAGATTTCTCCTCAAAAGTACCTAAAATGACAAAAGGAACGATTTAGGGCAATATTTGATCAAATAAAGACGATTTAAGGCTTAAATGACCCCTTAAAAGCGGTACACTTTTCGCCTCATCAGAATCCTGAGAACATATGCACAATATCAACAACAATTAAGCAGCAGAGACAAACAACATTTGAAACTCATTCACTTAGTTCATACAAATGTCAGTGGAGTATTCAAAAACATCAAACACAACTGGTTTTCTAACTTCTTTTAGGTTTTGAGTCTTAAAGCATTTTGGGGATTATACGAGGATTCCAAAGTAACACAAATGAACCTTCTAGATACATAAAGCTAGGAAACTATAAGCAAATTGCACATAATGTCCTAAACTTTCTAGCAACTAACACACTTGGTCATTTGATATATTTAAGCAAGATCCTCTTCAACTAATTCCCCATTAACTACAAAACCATTTCTAACAAGTATGATTTAACCAATAAATCCGTTTGATGATATAAAATTTGAATTCACTCTCCCCCTCAATCAATGACCCGTATTCTAGTTGAACCTCAACTAAAATCACGCTTAATCCTCACAACTCATCAAACAAGAACTGTCGTGAGGTTTTGTAGTCGTTGATTGAGTGACAAATTTTATGCATAATCCAAGTATAAACAAATTTCATACAACACATATTCACCAAGTGTCTCACAAATAATTTTCAGAAGAATCATAGAATGAAAACTATTCGTTATACTAAGAAGATTTCTCTTCTTTTACAAGAAATGATGCACTGAAACGTACATCAAATCAGGGAACATGGATATGAAGTAATCCATGCCCAGGTGAACATCACCCAGTTGGAGGAACAGCCGTCCTTTTGGCGACGTGCTTTCCCCAATATGAAGCGCGGGTTGCTATCTAAAGTAATAGCAAGCCATTTAGACATGTTTTAACAATCCATTTTAACTTCTGCTCGAGCTTCATTTAAAGACCCGTGCCATTATTGAATGACATTTCTAAGTCCGTAAATGTTATCGATAAACAGAAGACATGCCTAGGTGAAACTATTTTTGGTATTTTCTAATTTTTCAATTTTTATGGGTTTTTCTGATTTTAAGTTTCTCTATTTACAATTAGCAAGATTTCTATAAATCTATTTACAAGATGGTATAAAATATGCCTAAGTATATATGTACAAGGATACGAACCAGAAACCATTACTCCTCAGCATTCTGAATCTTCACCGCATTCATCACTTGACTTGCTGAAGAGCAATGTGAGCACTTTCAATCAGGGAATGATTCTGGCTTTTCACTCTTCCCTAATTAGTGCTCTCCCCCAATCTGACAACCTCTGACGATCACCCATAATAGGAAGAAGACTTTGGATGAACGCCCGAAATATGAAGAAGTCTTTTGATAACCAAATGCATGCCGTCTTTAATCTTCTAACACTCCCGTCCTAGAGTGACTCCGTCAAAAACCTTAGGCAACTTTTCGGTAGTTTAAGTTGAGCCTCAACTGAAATCTAGCTTAACCTCACAACTCATCAAACAAGAACTGTCATGAGATTAGGTTAAAATCAAGTTGGACCTAACCTTAAACTACAGAACAACTTGAACCTAACTTAACTCCACAACTCATCAAACAAGAACTGTCATGGGATTAAGTTAAATATCAAGTTGTAAGAAAAGAGCTCAACATTTTTGAATGTAGAGAAGACTGTAGACTCGACCTTCTTCAAGATTGCCCAATGTGGAGGAACAGAATACCAATCATCTTCATCTCACCCAATGCCTTCCAGTAACCTTACATGTAACCCATCAGCCCGCAGCATACACATGAGATGATAACACCCAACAGAGAATGTAGAGTAGACTGACGACTCGACCTTCTTCAGTCTTAAGTATAACACCAAAGTAACAAGTTGAACCACTGATCATCTATAGTATGTATCCATCCTTGGATATTAAGCCCTGATCACGTGAACCTGTTGTGCGTCCTTGATGTACACATTCTCTCTCCCCTGATGGTTACGATTAATCAGCCCATGACGTAACAGTGAAACGTAAATACCAAGGTAACAAGTTGAACCACTGATCATCTCTGCGGTTCTCAACACCGGAATATATGATTAAGCCCAATCACGTGAACCTGTTGTGCGTCCTTGGTGTACACATTTCTCTCCCCCATGATGGTTACGATTAATCGGAATCATCATCATGATGTGTACATGTAGCCTGATGACGTGTACTTGAAGCATTGACTAGAAACCCATTGTTGCTGATTAGACCAACCCGTGAGACGATGTAGATTAGCATTCCATGACCATGTTCTTCAACACCTTGATAGACGGAAGAAGTAGTGTTGGAGAACCATGGTTTGCACGACTCCTGAACTGACGTATTCAGTAGTCGTATGACCATTTCTCAATCATCAACCAACATGTAGATTCATATTCACCCTTTCCCCCCTTCAAAAATTGCATATGCCTTCCAACTGCAATTTTTGATAATTGAACTAGTGAATATGAGTACCATCAACGGTAAGTAGCTCCGCTTGACGGTTCTTGAAGACTGACATGTTGTTTATTCACCCTTTCCCCCCCTCAAAAATTGCATATGCCTGTCAACTGCAATTTTTGGTTGAATACGTGAATAAAAATATACTCCAATATGCGCCGATCCACTTGAAGACTGAATAAGCACGGAAAGAGCATGAAACTTGTTGATGAGAATGGCTATAAATAAGAAGACTCCTCTTCTTTTGAAGATAAAGTGCACTCAAGCGTACACTTTTCTTTTCTTAGATGAACGAGGCCTGAACTGATGTATTCAGACGTCATTTGATGAAGAACGAGGCCTGCACTGAAGTATGCAGACGTCATAATGATGAAGAGCGAGGCCTGCACTGACGTGTACAGACGTCATAATGATGAAGAACGAGGCTTGAACTGCTGTGTTCAAACGTCATTATGATGAAGAGCGAGGCCTGCACTGACTTGTACAGACGTCATTTGATGAAGAACGAGGCCTGCACTGATGTGTACAGACGTCATAATGATGAAGAGCGAGGCCTGCACTGACGTGTACAGACGTCATTACTCTCTCTTTACTTCTTCTCTCATCTAACTCGTTACCAACCCCATTATCATTCTGTCAGCTTGATGTCGTGACCACTGATGGAGAAAACCCAATATGATGAACTTGATACTGAAGTAATATAACCCGAACTTGTGACTTAAACTTGTACTAATGCGTGACAAAGAGCGGTGTAGAGACTTCGTGCAACATCGAATCCCTAAGTACTCTATACTCTTCAACCAACCAACCATCAAGTATAAGACGTACATCACCTCTTGGATATCCACAACTACGTGTGACACTTAGCACTTCAACATGACTCCTTAAAGTGATAGTTATTTTGTAATAGAGAGAAAGACAAAATAACTAGATATCCAAGTCCTCGTCATTGTATTGAAAGCTCGAACAAGGATCTCGAAGAATCTTCATCCAACCTCCCCGATATCTTCAGATACTAAGTACACGCACCCATGAAATTTCACTTCAGCCTCAAATAAATAATAATGAATTAACGCCGTAGTCACGTCTTGTGGTTAATGCCCAAATCTAGCCCTTTATGATGCTTTAACTGAACTTTGATAATGGTTTTAACCCGATCATGGTTAAGAGCGCATAAACCATCATCACGGAATTTTACAAATCTATGATTTAAATCGAGAAATAAGTTCTTTTGCGGGATTTTACAAAACCAAGAAGAAACCGTGAGGCAGTAACAGATTGAATGTGGCATGACTGATTTTGATTTTTGGTGAACATCAGTTTGGGTAAAGAATATCTTGTGAAGAATTACAGATCACATCACAACTTTTTAAAACCTTTGGCCAACTAACCAACCTTGTACATAGATTAGTGACCACTCGATGAAGAAAACCCGATATACCAATACTGAAAACTGAAGTAGAAGTCCCCAAATTTGTTACTTAAGCTTGCACTAATGTTGGAAGAACGGTGTAGAGAATTAATGCTCCAAGCAAATCTCTAAGTGCTCAATACCCAACCAAAGTATGAGACATTAACACCTCTTGCGATTATCGACATCGTCATTGACGTGTGACACTGAGTACTCCAATAACTCTTAAGTGATAGTTACCCCGACTACTGGTAACTAGATAACCCAAGTCTTCAACTTAAATTTTACGCACGAGCAAGTTATCATTGAAGGTCATGCATCCAACCAACCCCGACTTCAAGATAAAATGAGTAGACGCCTTCGTGAAATTCAACTTCAATCACAAATAAAGAATACCAGATTAACTTCGTGATCATCTTGTGCTGTTGACTAGCCAAAAAGAGAAGAAACATGCGCTAATTCTTAGAAGTGCCCATGACTCATAGTCAGTCCAATCAAACAAAGCTGTCTGACCCAGCTACTTGGATGTGGAATAGTTGTCGTACTGTGTACAGGATTTTACAGTTCTTGAGATTTATCTGAGAAATAAATTCAAGAACTAACTGCACAACAGTAAGTATCAAACTGCTGTAGACTGAACCACTGAATCCTGAATCGCTACGATCTGACCCGCTGTAACCGAAACTGCTAAGATTCAAACCGCTGGAGACTGAACCGATATGATCTGACCCGCTGTAACCGGAACCGCTAAAATTCACATCGCTGGAGACGAAACTTCTAGGAAACTTGCGATAATTCTCCCCCTCAAAAAGGACATGAAATGACCTTTTTGCCAAAGCTGAGAGTCCGTGATGTTTGTGAATTTGTCAGGCACAAAACATGGAAAGAGACAAATGAAACTACTGCAACGAAGATGGTGATTAAGACTCTCTTGTAGTAACCCCTTGCTTTCCTCATCATCAATGGTTTAGTAGATTAACAATTCATTGAAGCTCGTAATATGCCAAAACCGCTTGATGAAATGCATATGACTTTAAAGTGAGTAAGAGGTTAAAACATGTCTCCAAACAAATCACCTCTTGTCTTTAAGCCTGACTACCTCTTGAGAAGATCTTGAACAACAATCCCATTAGAAGCTTGAGAAACAACAATCACTCGATGAAGCTTGATAAAGAACAAGTCCGCGACTTAAACTTGCACTAAATTATGATTTAGAACCTATATTGAGCACAACAACGTAACTCCTTTAAATATAGGTAGTGATATATACCCAACCTTCCATCCTTAATTGTATATATCCACTTCGTGAACATCCAAGTCTAATCACCTTAACTTTCAAATTGTGATTTAGAACCTATATTGAGCACAACAACGTAACTCCTTTAAATATAGGTAGTGATATATACCCAACCTTCCATCCTTTATTGTATATACCCACTTCTTGAACATTCAGGTCTAATCACCTTAAATACACTTGAGCAAGGGTCAACAAACATCGTGCATCCATCCACCCCGAGATGTTTGTGACACTAAGTACACCAACCTGTGAATTAACAAACCAACCAAGTTACCATAATTTCTCAATTCCTGCTGATCTTGAAGCACAAACTTATCCCGAAAAAGTAGTCAAACCCCGTAAGTTATATTTTGTCTAAATCCAAGTCCCTCCTACTTGTCCAAAATTAATTTCACGGGATTTTACAGCTCTTGAGATTTAAACCGAGAAATCGAATCTTTCGCGGGATTTTCTAAAATCTACAAGAGAAACCGTGAAATCAACAAGAACGACCAAGAGAGAAGTACAATACTGATCTTCGAAATTCAAGTCACAGAAGTCAAATCATAACTTGATCAAATTGCAACAAGTCAGATTGCAATCAACCAAATTGCAATTAGTCAATTGTAACTCAAATCGCAGAAATCAAATTGCAGGCTCACTCTAATCGTAGGCACCAATAAGACAATGCATCCAAATCCACAATTCTGTAATCACGTTGACATTCATAAACCCAAATAGCCAGCCGTGATAAGTGTATCCTCGTGAGAATACTGACCGAAATATCATTCCTTTAGTCCATCTTGTTCAAGCTCAAAGTTAACCCAAGCCAACGTAAGCCAACTCCACTCTTTTTGTCAAATAAAATACCATAGTGCGCTCAATGTATTAAAATACATTTGGTGTTAGATTTCAGCCCAATACATTTCCAATTATTTTCGGATTCAGTAATCATTTTGAGCCCAGTCCAACCAACTAAACTCGGCCCATCATCCATACTATGAAACCAGCCCATTAACCGCCCAAAAATCACTAACTCCAATTAAAAACTGGTTAAAGCATTTTATTTGGATCTAGTAATATCAAAAGCCCAAAAACACTAATCCAATATCCAAACCCTAATCACACGGGTATATAATGCTTATAACCCTAAACCCCCATTTACCCTAAACACATCTATCTTAAACTAACAGCCCCCATCCTACACCATCTCATGCCAAACCCTAAGAACACAACACCCCGCCCCCATCACTTCTTCTAATCACTCGAATACTGTCACCATCTCATCTCCTAATAGATCTAATAATCGAACTCATCACCATATCATCCTCAATCCGGATCAAAAACAAACACAACCAACAAAGACCCCCTTTTGGTTTACAATTAAATCGGCTTCAAAATCTTTATAGAAGGTCTCGGGTAGGTTATTATCATGTGTTGTATTTGATTCGATTTTTTTTTTTTTTTTTTTTTTTTTGCAAACGAATAAATAGAAGGTGTATAACATTATTGTTATAGATCTTTCTTTATATCATTCGGATATTAAAATGAAGCTAGCTTCAAAATGGATCTATGAAGATGATTCATTCATTTGTGATGAGGTCTTTAACGATCTATGGTTTTTGATGTACCACACGAATGAAAGGAACGACTGAGATCTTGATTTAATTGTTTACGTTTATGTTTTGAGTCTTGTTCTTGTGTAGAGATGGGAATAGATTAGGTACGGTTGTGGTTTTGAGGACGATGAGACTAGTATTGGTTATGGATTTGATTTCGTGTCTTGTTATTAGTTGTTGATCCGAATGAGCTGTTGTTGTAAGCAGTATTTGGATTCTTGGATTGATTGAGGAAAGTGTTGCGAAATGATTCTTTCTCTGTGATTGCTTCTTCCCGTTTTGATATCTCGTTGACCACATTTGACCTGTTGATTATTGTGGGAATAGAATATCACCCAGTTGTTTGTTGTTTAGAAAAGGTACTTTAGCAACCTGTTGTTGACTGGGTTTAGGATTGTGTCTTTGTTGTTTGTTGTTATCGTTTGACCGTTTGACCAAGTGACAAACAAACCGAGTCGATGAAATGGTAGACAAACCGCATCTGTGCAAAACACAAACCGAGTTCGTGATTGTACACAAACCGCGTACACCTTATGTACACAAACCGAGTTCATGAGTAAATGGACAAACCGAGTTCATGATAGTGTGGACAAACCGAGTTCGTGACTGTATGGACAAACCGAGTCCAGGGTTAAACAGACAAACCGAGTCTGTGAGCCAATAGACAAACCGCGTCTGAGACAAATTGCAACTTTGACCGGTCAACGCTGTCACTTTCGTACTTTCCTTAAAAACCGGATCTGGGTTTTTCTCTTTCATAACAAACCGCATTCAAGAATCACCCTTTAACACTAGCAGTAGCCAAGAACAATCCACAAAAAAACCACACTTTTAATCTTAACCGAGCCACAAAGAGAACTGCAAAAATCAATCTTGTGGTGTTGCTTTTTCAAACGTATGAAACGAGAAAAGGAAAAAAAAATGTTTACGGCAAGATCCATTACAATCATTAACAATAAGCCTTTCACAAATCAATGCCACGACTTTCCTAAAATCTTAGACCAGCAATACGTTCGAACAAGAGTAGCAAAAAATTAATGTTCACAAAAGAATGGACAACAAAAATGTACTCAATAACTGGGCTAGATCCAAGAATTATAGCTCATAAAATCAAGTCATTGACCACAAAAAGAATTATAGCAACCGAATATACAGCCATTGACCAAAGTAACATATATAATATGTATATGTAACCCACCGATCTGAGTTAGATGAAACCAACCGAATATACAGCCATTGACCACAGATCTGACCAAGATGTAACCTGGCTCTGATACCAATTGTGGGAAATAACCATCTTGATTGTGTGTATGATTCGGGTGGTCTTGATTCATGAAAGATCAAGAATCCCATGGTGAGTTAGTGAGATGTTAGAGAGAGAGAGGGAGACTCTTGAGAGAAAACCTGGATAATTAGATTAACTATGTGAAATGTTACAAGAGTTCCACCCTTCCCTTGTGTGGGAAGGGTTATATATATAGTCCTAATATTTGTGCCCCTAGTGGGCTGTGAAGTGAGCTGACAGTGGGGAAAGCCCCGACCCACTCCACGAATATATATTACTATACTAATAATACTAATACTACTAAACAAATATATATAAGCCTACGAGCTATATAAATGCTAATTAGATGCTCGGGGTGACCGAGCCTTCATCTGAATATTTATATTCCTAACAGTAACTGTTTGAGAAATGGCAGCAGGAGCAGATAACTGTGCATCATTGACTGGTATTAAAAAAAGGAAAATAAGTTAAGCGTCACAGCAGCAATGATTAGAATGTTTAAGGAGATTATCCATGCGAACAGCAATTGCACTTTAAAGTTAGGATAGTGATCTAAGTAATACTTATCTTTTGTTCGTAGGCAATAAAATATACTGAGAATGTGAGTGTGAATACTTTGACAGGACAAAAATAGTAACAAAATATCAATGATGGATGCAGACACCATGCAAACTCGGCAGCAGTTGTGTTCGGTGTCGGTACATCCATCACTGATATTCCGTCTATTTTTGATATTTAGCTTCTTTTTATGAGCCTGTAACTTGAATAGAAGTAAAAAAGGAATGCAGGTAGCTGGTTTGTGACTCTCTACAGGTCCTTTTGTCGTTTCAAATCTCTTTGCACAATTGGGTGTACCATAGGATCTTAGAATAATCGTCTATGCTGAAATAAATAGACAGTTTTTACAATAGAAGCATATAATTACTAAGTATACATTGGATCACGAAATGCTACAAATGCAACATACCTTGGATCAGCAGGCGTAGTTGAGTGAGGGGCTATATGTTCTGATCTCAGTAAGGCTCAGATATGTACATATATAATCAGCATTAAATGCACATTGTGGCTGCAACTAAAAGTGTGGTTGCCCTGCCAACGAACATGCAGCTGGGAAAATGGAGATGTACAAAGTTATCATCATCGCCTAAAGAATGTGGCTGCAAACCATTGAGAAAAAGGGCTTTTAGAAAGTTAGAAAAAAGAATAAGTTAAAATAGATAAATGTAATAATGAGAGTGGCTATGCGAACCTGAAGAACAGGAATTGAATGCGACTATCATGGGAATATGGGGATGGTTCAGAACTCATCAAGTCCATCGGGTGACAATATTCTCTTATATATAATGGAGCGTTGAGTTTTGCTACAGTTGTTGTAGCAGTGCTGGCCTCGCTTTTGGGTCGTGGGCTCCCGGTTTTTCCCTTTCGTTTGTTCCATCGCTTCTTTTAGCCTTTTCCTGACCGCTAATAATGTGGCCCCTACCTCATTTATTTATTCAAAAATTTAGTTAAACTTTCTAAATCCCTTTACAGTTCCATTTGTTGTTTCACCTTCCTTTGTGCAACCGCTTGCACCAAGCGAGCTGCTAGGTTGTTGAAAGAACAAAAGGAACTGTATGGGAATTTAGAATGAGTAACTATGTTTAAGTTCCAGACATTGTTTTGCCTTATCAACAGACAGTTTAATTGTGAGGCATTTGATAAAAAAAAAAAAGAATTTTACCATAAGAAACAAAGGGTATCTATTACTTTTTTTTTTTTTTGGTGATAGTAAAAGTTGATGTCATGTGCATCCGAAAGTTAACTTGTTGTCATATATTGACAACTGGAGGTGGAGAAAAGATGCTGACCAGCAGTATGGGTCAATCATCGAAGAAAGATGGGAAACAAAAGAGGATAGTGCAAAGAAGTAATTTGCGCCAAACTAAATGGGACACTATCCTCTCCGGTTTCCCACCTTTCTTCAAGAATTGTAAAATATGACATGTATTGTTAGTATCAGCAACAACAAAAAAAGTACCAAATAGCCTTTGTTTCTTATGTTTAGTTTTTTTTTTTTTTTTTTTTTTTTTTTTTTTTTTTTTTTTTTTTTTTTTTTCGACATATAGGTGGAAAATCTGATCTCCACCTCAAACCCCTTTTGTTATTCAAACAGTCTTTAGACAATAGTCTGCACCAGACATATTGATAGACGATTAAAATACCAAAAGGAATTCGAGGTGAAGGTCAGATTAATGATCCTGGCTGTATTCATGTGCTGCACGTAGCGGTGTTGTTGAATATATGACCTGTTACAGATATTGATACATGCAAAAATCTGGGTAAAATGAATATAAACTTACGATTGATGGACAGCAAATGGTTACTTTTAGATAAATCAATCCAATATACCTCAGATTAGGAGTCGCAGTCAAGCGAAGTGCCACATGTTTTGATGTCAGTAAGGCTCAGATATGTACGTTTGTAATCAGCTTGTAATGTGCGCTGTGGCTGCAACCGATAGCGTGGTTGCCCTGCCAACGAACGCACAGCTGGAAAAATGGGAATGCACAAAGTTATCATCATCGCCTAAACACTGTGGCTGCAAACCATTCAGAAAAAGGCATTTCAGAAAGCCACAAAAAGCAATAACTTGTATTGAGGAAAAATTAGTGTTCGAAGCAAGAGATAGGAGGAAACATTTTCTTTACCTGGTAAAGGGTCGATACAAAAGGTTTATGTTATGTGCCAGTAAAAGCTATTTTTTTTTTTTTTTTTTTTGCATAGGCGGAAGTGTAGTGACACAATTGGTTATGGCCAAGAATATGGTTCAAGTCCGAAAGAAAGATGGGAAACGGAAGAGGATGCTGCGAAGAAGAAATTTGGATCAAACTACTTGTCGCAGCATTCTCTTCCGCTTCTCATCCGTCTTTCCGAATTGAAGTATATTTTTGACCAAGACCATTTGTGCCACCACAATTATGAATATGCAAAAAAAAAAATCTATGGTTGCCGTGTAAGTTCAATTGTTAATATCTGCAAATAGAAAAAGACGACATATTAGTAGGTGGTACTATTCCTAGGGCGAAAAGCGGTGCTAAATCATGATGAATATTAACTGTTGCTTTTCTCTTAACTTAATAAAGGATATTAGCAATCGATTGATGGACAGTAAATAGTTACCGTCAGATAAATCAATCCAACATACCTCAGATCAGGAGTCGCAGTTGAGTGAGGACCTAGACATTTTGACGTCAGTAAGGCTCAGATATGCACATTTGTGATCAGCATGAAATGTGCGTTGTGGCTGCAACCAATAGCGTGGTTGCCCTGCCAACGAACGCACAGCTGGAAAAACGGGAATGTACAAAGCTATCATCATCGCCTAAATACCGTGGCTGCAAACCATTGAGAAAAAGGCATTTTAGAAAGACAGAAAAAGCAATAACTTCTATTCAGGAAAAATTACTGTTCGAAGCAAGACATAGGAGGAGACGTACAGTGTTGGAGTCAGTGTTGGGCTGTGGGGTCGTTTTTTTTTTCCCTTACGTGTGTTTTGCGCTTTTTTTTACTCTGTGCGAGATATGCATTCCTCTGATCAAAACTCATGGTCAACAATATGGCTGGATTTTAGAAGATCAGTGAGAAGCGAAATAGCATAGTGTAAAGAAGTGATCCGCACCAAATCATTTCTAAGACTATACTATTTCGCTTCGCATTGATCTCCCAAAATTGCAGTCAATTATCAGTGACCGTGTTTTGTTATATATAACATGTATTAAATAGATGCACACTTTTTTTTGGCACATATCTTTGTTATTAATTCTTCTAGTAAAAAGTGTATATATATATATATATATATATATATATATATATATATATATATATATATATATATATATATATATATATATATATATATATATATATATATATATATATAATGTGTTAGTGTAAACCTTTTAATAGAATAATGAATAACAAAGATATGCACCCAAAAAAAAGTGTGTATGTATTTATGTATTTTACATGTTATACATATATATGTATATATATATATATATATATATAACAAAGATATGCACCCAAAAAAAAGTGTGTATGTATTTATGTATTTTACATGTTATACATATATATATATATATATATATATATATATATATATATATATATATATATATATATATATATATATATATAGTGCATTCTATTAGGAACTGAAACTGGGGCAAAGCAAAGTTTATATCAGCATGTAAACCACAGAGAACAGGCATGTAAATGGAGCAGGTAACCTGAAGAATAGAAAAAGCTGATCAAACTATGTACATGAATACAGTAAATATAAAAACAGGTTGTGAAATTTAACCGGTCCTTAACTTCTGGTCATTGGCATATGCAAGAACACAAACCTGAAGAATAAAAAAATATAAATAAATTATGTATATGAAGACAATCACTATGCAAAGATTTAAAAACTATGAATGGTGA
The DNA here is from genome assembly GCA_021014915.2 of Artemisia tridentata subsp. tridentata. Classification (NCBI taxonomy): domain Eukaryota; kingdom Viridiplantae; phylum Streptophyta; class Magnoliopsida; order Asterales; family Asteraceae; genus Artemisia; species Artemisia tridentata. The sequence continues at coordinate 17,478,222 of CP139501.1, read as the reverse complement.
GTATAAATACCATGTAAATACAGCGGTAGTTGAAAGGAGGCAATTATATGCAGTGACACAGTTCAGTGTAAAAAAATTGCGCAGCACAAAAAACAACAACAAAGTATCAATGATGGATGTATACACCATACGAAATTGGGTATAGCTGCATATATGTAGTAACCGTGACTGGTTGCCATACATCCATCACTGATATTCTGTCTATTTTTTTTACAATCTTTAGTTTTACGTTATCTGACTTGGACCTGTAGATAAATTCAGAATTTGTTATCATTGGATTGATATTAAAAACTGATTGCAAGAAGTAAATACACCTGCCACAGGTGCAAATCTAAAAGATTGGCTTACCAAGAGCCACATATTAACTTCTTTAACCAGAGTGACAGATTCATGACAGGCTATCACAACCAATAAGCAATAAACTTAAACATTTTAGCTCAGATCTGTGAAGAAGTTATGAGTTTTATATCATTGGATTGATATTAATAAGCGATCGCAAGAAGTAAACACACCTGGCACGGTTGCAAATCTAAAAGTTTGCCCTGCCAAGTGCCAGGGATTCACTTCTTAAATCAGACTCACAGACTCATCACAGCCTATTGCGCAAACATCTATGTTTGTTCATTATTTGATATGAAAATCACAACATTTCTACAGCAGTCGCCAAAAGTTTACAACCAATAAGCGACAAACTTAAACATTTTAGCTCTGATCTGTGAAGAAGTTATGAGTTTTATATCATTGGATTGATATTAATAAGCAATCGCAAGAAATAAACACACCTGGCACGGTTGCAAATCTAAAAGTTTGCCCTGCCAAGTGCCAGGGATTCACTTCTTAAATCAGACTCACAGACTCATCACAGCCTATTGCGCAAACATGTATGCATGTTCATTATTTGATATGAAAATCACAACATTTCTACAGCAGCCGTCAAAAGTTTACAAAGAACATCTGCACAGATACCGAGAAAAGCACACGGAGTCAATACTAAAGACACGTCATGGGTGCAACCACAACCCTAGCAACATGCATTAAAAAAATGTAAGCTGAGAAAAGTATCACAGTATCTGTACACAGACAACTGAAAAGAGGTAGTGGCTGCAAAATAAGGCCAGTTACTTAGCTATTGCTTATACTATCCCGTCTGGTGGTTGTCACAGCACAACCTAATTATACAATAGCGAGTCTAAGTTGAGGGCAGGCGCAAAACGGATAAACGGATCCATAATATAAATCTAAACCATAAACCATAAAGAAACAAAATATCGGCAGATTACGACAAAAGAAGCAGGCACATAAGCAAAAGATTAACAAATAAGTGACCACAAAAAGCAGCAAGCACGACAAAGAATAGCTACATAAGCAAAATACAGGTAAAAGAGCGGCGAGCATAAAAGATTGGCAAGTGAGCAATATCGGCGGTCAAGCAGGCAGGCACATAAGCAAAAGATGAATAAATAACCTACCACAAAAAAAGGGAAGCAGCAAAAAAAACGCCTACATACGCAAAATGCATCTAAAAAAGCAACTAATAAGACATCAACATGTAGATCATAAGAAGCAAACACACAAACCACAAACGTATTGCCATCCGGTAAAGTTAAAACAGCTACAGCAACCGATGAAAGTTCATGAAGAAGATCTGCACAACTACCAAGAGAACCACAAGGAAGAGACACGTATAAATCTCCAGTGCATTCTATCATTTGTTAGTGATTGGAAAAAGGCTAAAAGAAGCGATGGAACAAACGAAAGGGGAAAAGCGGGAGCCCACAGGCCAAAAGCGAGCCCAACACTGCCACAACAACTGTAGCAAAACTCGACGGTCCATTATATATAGGAGAATGCAAGAGTAAAGGAGGTAGCTACCGCATTCTCCAGTGCATTCTCTCATTTGCTAGCCATCAAAAAAAGGCTAAAAGAACCGAGCAAACAAACAAAAGGGAAAAAGCGTGAGGCCACAGCTTGAAACTGAGGCGAAGGCTGTTATGGCAAATGCAGCAACAGCAGCCACTCTAAATCGAGGGCAGTTGCAAAACGAATCCAGTTACATAGCCAGTATTCATACCATGATATTTAAGAACTGTATTGGCGAAACCTTTGCAAGGAACACTAAACACACGGCATGGCTGCAACCACAATCTTGGTTACCTTGCCAAGCAACATGAGTTCAGAAAATGTAAGCTGAGAAAATTATCCCAGGCGCTGCACAGAGACAGCTGAAAAGAGGTAGTGGCTGCAAAATAAGACCGGTTGCTTAGCTATTGTTTACACTATGCCGCCCGGTAATTGCCATGCCACCACCTGATTATATAATAGCCGATCTAAGTTGAAGGTGTTTTCGAAACGGATCCAGTTACATAGTTAGTATTCATACTATGACATTCAAGAACTATGCCGCGAATAGCTTTGCAAGGCAGTTGTGGCACCAACACAGAAGAAAAAGGCAAATAAGTAAACTGAACCCCGCCAAAAAAATATGAAACGTTGGTTACACCACTTGATATGGCACTCATATCTGCTATTTCCACTAATAACAGGTATAGGTGACATATCAAGTGAGTTAACAAACGCATCACAATATGAAAGAGTAACTGCATAAACATACATAAAGAAATTATAAACTAAAGTAAATAAAAGAGTAACAGAAACTAATATCAAGCTGATTTTTTTAGCCACAAAAAAAATGTAAAGATCTAAACCATAAACCATAAAAACAGCTATAGATCTAAAATTCCAATATCAGACCTAAAAACAGATGAAGCAGGCACATAAGCAAAAGCCGAACAAATAAGCCACAAAAAAACAAAAACCAAGTACCACAAAAGGCAGCTACATAAGGGAAAGATCAACAAATAACCTACGACAAAGCAAAAGACGCCTAAAAAAGCCCCAATATCAGACCTTAAAACGGATAGACAATATAGATCTAAATCATAAACCATAAAGAAACAAAATATTGGCGATTACGGCAAAAGAAGTAGCCACATAAGTAAAAGATGAACAAATAAGCCACGGCAAAAGATGAACAACTAACGTACCACAAAAAAAAAAGCAGCAACTATAAGAAAAAAAAACAGCTACATAAACCATAAACCATAAAAACAGCTATAGATCTAAAATTCTAATATCAGACCTAAAAACGGATGAAGCAGGCACATGAGCAAAAGCCGAACAAATAAGCCACAAAAAAACAAACACCAAGTACCACAAAAGGCAGCTACATAAGGGAAAGATCAACAAATAACCTACGACAAAGCAAAAGACGCCTAAAAAAGCCCCAATATCAGACCTTAAAACGGATAGACAATATAGATCTAAATCATAAACCATAAAGAAACAGAATATTAGTAGATTACGTCAAAAGAAGTAGCCACATAAGTAAAAGATGAACAAATAAGCCACGGCAAAAGATGAACAACTAACGTACCACAAAAAAAAACCCAGCAACTATAAAAAAAAAAACAGCTACATAAGCAAAAGGCATCTAAAAGAGCAGTTATCATAACCGATCCGTCCGCAAGCACCACAAAAAAACACCGTAACCGATCCGCAAGTACATAACCAAACGATGAACAAATAACTTACCACAAAAAAAAACAGTAACTACCACAAAGAACAGCTACATAAACAAAAGAAATCTAAAAGAGCAGCTACCATAACCGATCCGCAAGCAAACAACGCCGGCAGCCAAGTAGGGTTTCGGTGAATAAATGAGTTAGGTACCACATTATTGCGTTCGGAAAGAGATAAAAGAAGTGAGGGGACAAACGAAAGGGGAAAAGCGGGAGCCCACAGCCCAAAAGCGAGCCCAACACTGCTACAACAACTGTAGCAAAACTCGACGCTCCATTATATATAGAGTAATGTAACACGAATGTAACCTTAATTAACCCTAAGCCCACAGATCGGGCTTGGGCCAAATCTATTCTCTAATAGGATATAGTGATCGGAAACAAGTCAACTCTCTAAAGAACACTCCATCAGCCAACGAAAATGATATGTACCAGCAAAGACTAGTACTTGCAGGACCCTCACGCGATGTTGCGACGGGTACCTTATACTTAAAATTTTTGGCCTGCAAAATTTTCATGTCCAAAAAACAGCATATCAGAATTTTGTAATACAAATTGCCAATTCTAAAAAATTTTATTATTCTAATTGGTGTATACGTTTGGTAAGATTTTTTGTATTTCCATCTGTCAATTCATTTGGATATGTACAAATTGATTTGAAGTATACGTTTGGTAAAAATTTTACAAACAATTCATACATTATATAGCTGTATACGCATTTATTATATGATCTGTTGTTTTTTTTAGATGTTATTTGAAAGCGTATCAATATTAGAGGCCAAAGCCCACTAAATATACACACGAATCAAGTGAAAGATTATATGCAAATAACATACGTGCCTTCACAGAAATGCCGAAGGGTCACACCGGTGCACACTAAACGGAATAAGCAAGCGGAAATAAGTAACAAGTTAGGAAAATGAATTGGAAATGAAGAGGAAATGAAAATATGGTAAGTATTTTCATTGGAAATGTAAATATAATGTTATTTTCATTTAGGAGTTAAACAGTAATTACCCAAAGTATAATATTTATCCAGGATAAATATTAGAGGGTAGTTAATGACAAAAGACAAAACACAAACCCTTTATGGTTGTGTTAGTCGACTGAAATCCAAAGGGGGGGGGGGGGAGGGAGGGTGTTTGACTTCTTGTCAAACTTGAATACTTGTGCAACAAGTATTCTAGAAACCTCCTTAGGAGCTTATAAATACAAAGGCCTCCTAAGGGATTTCATTCACTCCTCCATATCCCTACAAAAATGTATAAAAATGTGTACAAAACGTATAAGAACATACATAAACGAATAAAAACATAAGAAAATGGATGAAAACGTATAAAAACGGATGAAAACGTATAAAATCGGATGAAAACGTATAAAAATAGACGAAAACGTATAAAAATGACTAAAAATGTAAGAAGACTCCAATAATAATAATAAATATATATAGGTGTTTTGGTTCAACTATATTCTAAGACTAGTAATTTATATTCTCTTTTGCTTTAGAAGTTCTATTTTTTATCTACAAATGCACATTTTTGTAGTTAGGTCAAGAAAGAACCTTCCGATTTCGATCTAATACAACAATGCATGCATTAGTGATTCCAATCGTATAAAAACGGATAAAAATTATGAAAACATATAAAACGGACGAAAACGTATAAAAATGGATGAAAACTTATAAATCGGTTAATATACTATAAATTCGAACAAAAAAAGGTTAACTAAAATTTATTTTGGTATAATTACACCAATGGACGCTTAGTCCAGTGGTTGGGGCATTGATTTTTGGGCGACTAGACCCAAGTTCGAGCCTACTATGACCCCTTTTAATTGGTGTTAGTTATGAGGACTAATTATGCAAATATTTTCTCTTGCGTAAGGAGATAACAGAGAAATAATTTGCACTGCTGGTCCTCATTGACTGATTTTACTAACGGAGGGATGTATGGTGGCTAACTTCACTAACGGAGAGATGTTTGTGTGCAAAAAAAAAAAAAAAAAAAAAAAAAAAAAAAAAAAAAAAAAAAAAAGGGATGTAAAGCGGGACATATAGACAAACCACAATGATGTATTTTGGACTTTACTCTAAAAAGAATTACATGCTATATAAATTGAAGTCAACTTTAGTTTGTCTATAGGAATTGGTAAATCACCTATGCAGACTTGATTTTACTAACCAACGGAACAACAGGTCTTCCTAGCTTCTCAGCTAGCATGACTTCAATACAACATGAGTGATTCCAGCCTAACTTGCATTTTCTAGCAAGTGTTTAGCTAATGTTTTAAGATTACTGAAACTACACAGATGGTAACATACTGTAATGCTTTTGTGATACTAGCAACATTTTTTTTAAGGAAAATAAATATATTAAAACTCAAACCACAGATACAACCCGGTACATAGATATTGCATGCTCCTTTCTATAAGATATAGATACAAGGGTCGGAGACAAACCACCAAAATTAGTGAGCAATCTCACGAACATGCAAACACAAACCAAAGAGAATTATCAGGGATAACTAAATTATGAGCGAACCCTAAGAAAGAAACAAAAAACAAAAGTACATAAACAGAACAACTCCAGCAGCCAATTAAACACGATTGATCGGACCACCGAACCACTCTTCAGGCTTCACCTCATCCTTCTTCAACCGGGCTGAAATCCATTCAAAAGATCGCAATTGGACTTCTTTAAACAAATCAGGAATCATGGAACCATTCCTTTTAAATATCATCTGGTTCCTATTGCTCCATATAATGTATAACGTGGACCAAATTACTGCTTTCCATCTTTCTCTATTAGTATCGTTAAAAGAATTAGAGCATCCACAGTCATGTTCTATTATAAGTTCAATGAGTATTGAGTCATCACTTAATCCATTGTAAGACTTCCATGTCATTCATAGATTGAATGTTGGTGTCTCTCTTAACACACTTTCAATATACCCTCCCACTAGTTTTTTTTATGACTATTTAATTCATTTACTTCTTTCATCTATCCATATAATATAAGTAGGCTTTGGATCAAATAGAAAGTGTTTTAGGATAGAAAGGATAAAAAGTTTATGTGTCAATAATATTGTATTCATAACTGACAATTGTGTGTCAATTACAAGAAGTTATGTGCAAGTGTGTCAACATATTTAGCTAAAAAAATTCGTGTGTTTGTCAATAATACGTCAATTACATGAAGTTATGTGCAAGTGTGTCAAAACATATTTAGTTATGTGTCAAATGTGTCATTATTACCTCAATTTAATATCATTAATACTCTAATTTAATCTCATAATCCTATGGCTACAAATCCTTCCTATACTTTTTACCATTAATGACATTCTACAATAACCATACTCATATAAGTATAATGTTTGGTTCAATGCATTGTGTAGATTGTGTAAGTTTATATAAAATAATGAGATGCTGATGTGGCGGTGATGTGGCAGTGTACTGAACTCTGTATTGCACATTACATTGGAGATGCTCTTAATACCAGGTAAATTAAGAACATCCTGAACTGAGAACACGTCAATATTTTCTAAGCCCCACCATTCGAATACCCGCTTCCAAACTAAATTAACCTTTGGGAATTAAACAAAACAATGGTCCAAAGATTCAATGAGGTCATTACAACAGGGAGACAAGAGAGTATGAAGATCTATACAAATGTCATCGAGAATAGTGTGAACTGGAAACCTCCCATGATACAACTACCATATAAAAACACAGACCTTTTTGAGGATGCTCTTGCACCATGGAGTAACGAATTGTCTCCTGGTCCACCCGAGAGTCTTTTCATCTATCAAGTCTCTAAGATCTTTGACTGACAACTTGCCGTCTTCACTCAACTTTTTTTGAATGTGTTACTTGGATGACTTTCTTTCTTTAACATCAATATACCTCCATCACTCGTCATTTTTACTTCGTTGGCATAAGTACACAACATATGTGGCACGAGTTAAATATGTAATACAATAGGTATATTAAGATACATTGAGATATAGTCAAGGTTGTAAAAATCAGTCGACGGTACCGTGTCGGTCGACCCCCTTCAAGCGCCATATCGGTCTTGGCTGCGATATATCGGTTTCTCGGCGGTGACTATAAATTATAAAGGAATTTATTTAAAAAATAAATAAATATTAGCAATATTAATTTTTTTATTATTTTTAATTATATATCTTTTGTATATTTTGCAAAATTTACGTGGTTTTGATTAAGTTTTGATCTACTTTTGTTAAAACGCAGTTATTTGTTGGGCCAATTGTACAAGATTTTTAATTGGCCAAGAAAACGCATATACTATTAAAGGTTACACAAAATAAAACACAGCTTCCACTTAACACCTTCACCTTCTTCTTTCTTCTTCAACTTTTTCACTTCAACAAAACAACCACTACCTCAACAAAAAAGAATGTTGACCGGAGTTGACCGACGCGCCTGCCTAGGCAGATATGACCGATTTGTCCCGCCTAGGCTGTTCGTTGACCGCCTTTTGACCAAAACGCCAAATTTGGCCAATTTGATGCAAATTGTGGCGGTGGACCACCGCCAACCGCCATGGCGCCAATATATCGGCCGCCATGACCGATATTTACAACACTGGATATAGTGGCCCGACGATTTGAACAATCTAATTTGCAGAATGTTGGTTCCAAAGTATGCAACCTGACTTTACCAGCACCAAAAATTTGAGAATAGCATTACCAATTAAGTAGTTGTTTGTGCTAGCTTATTTAAGGCTTACGAGTGTATCGAGTTAATCGTATGGCTTAAGATAATCAATAGTTCAACTAATAAGCTACATGCTGTAGATATGCGCCAAAATCTCGACCAACATATACCTTCTACATTTCAGCACGATTTACTTTGTTTGCATTTTTTTAGAGACAGTGACGGACCCATGACTAAAACTCATATGATGAATTTTATTAAAGCTAATGAAGACTCATAACAAAAAAACTTCAAATCAGACGCATTTTTGTAAAAATCGATATATTTGACATAATGTTACTCCGCATGAAAAAAAAGGGGATGAAAAGGGAAAAAGCTAAACAAAAGGAGCGGGAGGGAGGACTATTTGACCAAAGGGTTTTCACTTCCAGCAGCAACAACACTCTCTTCTACTAATTACCATTTTTTTTTTTTTTTTTGTTACAGAATCTCATCTTTAGGTTCCTCCAGAGTGTAAGTTTTTTTTTTTATTTTTTTTATTATTATTTTTTTTTTCAACTATATAATTTTCTTATTTAATTGATATTTTGTGATTTTACAGAAAGCACGGATTCAGATTTGGCTATTTGAGCAGAAGGACTTGCGTAACGATGGCCGTATTATTGTATGTTTTCTTATCTTACTATATTATTATTATTGATACAATATATCTTTTTTGGTGCCCCTAATTGTTACATTAAAGTGTTTATGCACTGCAGATTGACTAGCTTTTTTAAGCGTTTGGTTTGTAATTCTCAGTTAGTCTTAGAATCCCAATAATAAACGGTATTTGCTTCTTCCATTCCTCTCGTAATTCCATTTATGTGTAGTCATCTCCTCTGCTTGCTTGTAAAGTATGTTTTGTTTGTCTTCTGTTCTGTTCGGGGTGTTTGTTTCGGCTTATGGCTTATTTGTTTTCGGGCTTATGTTTCATAAGCTTACTTTTTATGGCATAGTTTGAAACTTTTCGGCTTATATACGTTTATTATGTCATAATAAGCTTATATAAGCTGAAAAGTTTAAAAATAAGCCACAAAAAGTAAGCTTATAAAACATAAGCCTAAAACCAAATAAGCCATAAGCCAGCTATATAAGCTGAAACAAACACCCCCTTAATATTTGAGGCTTGTATGTCTAACTACTTTTAGACAATTGTATCCTGAAAAGTACATTGATGGATCCTTATGGTTTGGGGTACTTTAATGGTCGATCAACTTATTTCTCTTATCTTGCTATATTCCTCTACATTCATATGTCTGATGCATCTAGATATTCGTATTTCGGACTGCCTAACCCAAAACACTTTAGTTGTCATCCTTCCTGCCAATTCATTGTTGCATTTATAAACATATTCACAATTGCCTGCAATCTAGCATGTAAGCGCACATAAATAACAACAATCCAACAATGCAAAATAGGCATATTTACGCATTGCTGCTGCCAGTAATACTACAGTCATTGATAGAAACTCAAAAACAAAACTTTAAGCCAACTCGGTCCTTGTGAATATAATGATAGAAAGTTAGAAACTCAATAACAAAACAAGCAATTTGATTGAACGAAATTACTAGGCCCAATTCGAGAGGGGCAAGATCTCCAATACAAAAGAACAATGTTTGAAATTTACCGACTAAAAAATAAAAGAAACATAGCATGTTACTAATAACATCTATTGCTAATAACTGCTTCTGAAAACTAGGTGTAAACTGCTCCCACCACTCCACAATTTCATTATTTTGTTGACCCAGTGGATCCAACCAAATCCCGAAAATGGCATTAAGTTGATCCGGTTCATTTGAGTCCGGGTCATATGTTTTGACCCGTTTCTGTTTCCTGGTATACACCTCTAGCTGAGTTGTATCATATACTTTCTAATAATACTAGTCATGGAATAAAATAAGATATCACCTTATTTCATTGTTCTCTTACAGCCTACTAGTACCACAGGTCATATATCATTATTCTTCAACCATTTATTCTTTGTTAGTCAAATATCCAATCTCTCTCTAACAATCTCAAAGGCTAATCATCTTTCCACAGTGTCTTACAAGCTGAACCATTTGCTCAACCTCCCGAGCAAAAGCTGTTTAATACAAGTAAGTGGAGGGCCGGAGGCCACATATGTTCTTCATGAGCATTGCAAAGCTCTGTCACTGACATAGTTTTCCCTAGAAAGTGTTTAATGCATCCTTCTCCATTGTTGAGTTAATTTATGTCACCATACTCAAAAAAAAAATTACGCCTTTCTTCCGCAGTTGAGAGTGAAAGAAGAATACACTATTTTAGGGGTCAAACACGTACGTTTTGTTGTAATTAGGTAAAGCATAATTATTTTTGACAAGCATTATACATTCGAACTGGGTAGACATGTAGCCTTATATGCTTAATAGATGCGGAAAAGGACTGTGAACAGTGCAGAATGTGTTGTTTAAACAGAATAACGTGATTATGTGTCTATTGTAGCAGTGACCTGTATCATACTGTTGATTGTTAGTGATCAGGAAACTTATGAGTGTTATTTGTTTGATGATGTAGGGTTTTGATGAGTACATGAATTTGGTTCTTGACGAAGCTGAGGAGGTCAGCATCAAGAAGAAGACCAGAAAGCCACTAGGTTTGTCATATTTTTATTATGACCTTGCATATGTTTTTAGATTCTAGTATTTGTTTATGTAACTTGCTACTTTTTGGATATTTGTAGGGAGGATTTTGCTGAAGGGTGACAACATTACCCTCATGATGAATTCGTATGTCACTTCTTCTCTGTATCTCTCTGTCACACACACACGTACACACTCTATGCACCTCGTTTTGGTGGAGATATGGGTTGACATTTTAGTTTGTGATGTGCTTGACATCCTTTTGTTTCTCATTGTTTTCAGGGGAAAGTGAGAAGGAGCTTGGATGAGGATAGGTGCTGAAACGAATTGCAGTTTATGTTGGACATTGTTTGATGAATATTAATTAGGGATTTGTATGAGAATTAATCCGTTGTATGTTGATGTTTTATGTTCTTATTTTGTAAAACCCGACTGCAGGATATGTAAGGGTGTTGGTCAATCTCAGCTAACTTTTTGCATATATTCATCTGAATTAAAGCATTGGAAACATGTGTTGGTGCTTTGCTTAAGCTATTGAAGATAAATTATCCTTTTTGAAATTCTTGGTGGTGGATTTACTGATGTATGCTAATTGCTCTGTAAATTTGTAGTTATGATACGATACGAATACAAAAAAAAGGCAACTGAATTAAAGATTCAGCTTATGTCTTCATCATATCCTTTTATGTGGCAATTTAATTTACATATATTTGAAGTTGCAAACAGGATATGATTATATAATGTACCAGACAAACACGATTATGGGAATAGTTTGTTTGTCACTTCACCTTTTGCGTTGAGGTTTATTGACAAGTAATAACCAGTTTACATTGTGCTCCCCAATCACACTTCCAACCGCCCCTGCCATGCCCTTAAATATCCACAGACAGCAAATGTACCCACTGTGTCAAGTTCAACTTGCAAAAATCTTGATGCTAAATTTCTTATCTGCACCTGTATTGTGTTTACAAACACTCAGCCCTTGGATATTCTAACTCATTTTGTTTAGAAACAAAATAGACACTAACAAGGTTTTACAATGTCTTTTATTATCATTAGCCTAGTGAAACTACACAGATGTTAACATGCTGCAATGGCTTACTCTTACGTAGAACCTGAGGTCTTGTTTAGTGTCATTTGTGAATGGAGAGTGTGTGTTTTGGAGAATTAACAGAAGTTGCAGAAAGTTCACCTTGTAAGTTTACAACTTGATTCGACAATACACACTTGTGAACCACCTATACAGAATTTAATTCCACTAACTGAACAGCAAGTCTTCCTAGTTTCTAAGCTAGCATGACTCCGATACAGCCTGATAGATCAGGTTGATACCAACAAACAACATTCATCTTAGTGATTCGAAGCCTAACTTCTGTTTTCCAGCAAGTGAAAACAAATGTTTTTGAATTACTGAAACTATATGAGTGTGTGTTTTGGGGATTTTACAGTAGTTGCAGAAAGTTCATCTTGTGAGGTTAGAACTAGAGCCTCTACTAGTACTATATCTACAGCTATATCTTCCTGACATAACATTACAGCTAAGAAACAGTGAGTTAACGATTCTAAAGGAAAACCTAAAAAGTGCATTCAAGACACTCAAATTTCTCCTATGAATTGTACTTGTGCTAGCTTAAGATGAGGTGTGGTAGGGTGCTGTACTAAGTTGCTTGACTGTTACGTAGTCTGCAACATAGATAACAGATTCCGACACACACTAAATGTGCTCAAGTAAACATGATATACATCGACTGTAAAAAACATTGAAGAAACTTTTGTATTGGATCGTGCACTCTGTCATGACCATCTAAGCATCATCATTAGCGTTAGTAGATTATATAGCAAATTGACTACTTCCAGGACAGAACACCTACATTGCTTCATGTATGATCGTAAATCTTTATTCAAACTTATAGACATCTCATTGGACTCCACAGTTTCTGATTGGGTCATTAATAGAAATCATATACTGTATGCCATAATGAACCTTTCATTATTTTAAAGACATACCTGTGCAACAACCTTACCATGGAAGGCCGTTAGAAGTTAGAAGGCATCTTCAATAGTAACTATGCTTGAATCCAATGCTCTATCATTCAAAATCTTGTATCAAGCGACGATGGAGAAAAATCCGCATTTGAAAAACATCTTGTATCATGTGCAAGGGGGTATAGTAACATGCATGCCAAGGCCTTTTACATATCTAGCAACCTTTACAGATCCTATTATACCCAATGTCTTCCTCATTGTCATTTACCTTTTGAGAACATCAAATCTCACTCAACCACCATGATTTAGGGATCACAAGTCACACCATCCGATACTCAGTAATATGGATGCTTCTCAATTTTTATTATTCTACTATTTCTTCATGACCAAGTTCATCAAACAAGATGGACATACAATACAGCAAGAATCATGAGATCCTAAGCAGTAACAAGCTCCAATTAACACAGACAGGCATTTTGTATCGTAAACACTAATCAGACACTCTCAGATTAGCAAAATGGAAAGAAAGATGGTCTGATCTGCCATATATGGCTTCAAAGAAAGCTGTACCATATATATTGGGCATGAGCATAGGCTAAAACGACAAGAAGCAGAAATGAATAAACCAATGTAACAGCTTCGATATATGTCTTAGCCTGTGCAACATTGCTACTTACTAGCCCATGACAGTGAACAGGGCAATACAATCGCGGCACATAAAACTTTGACTTACCAATGTCAGTAACTAAATTCTCATTTCCAACAACATGCATATAAAACTTTGAACTATCAACAACGAGGCCAAAATGCTATTACAACAGAAGAATGGATGAATACAAACAAGTCGTAATATTCACAGCATGAACAAATCAAGAAGAACTTGCCTTTTGCATTCTCTCTATCAAAATCTTCAAACCCATGTGCCTGCAAAACAAACAAGGATCAGTCAATCAGTCAAACTCAGACTCAGACAATGCTTAAAAATAAACATAAGTTTACCTTCCAAGCATCAAAACAGTCGCCTGTGGATTGGTTCCAGGTGAAATAGAGAACACAGAACCATCAATCACTCGAAGAGAACCAACTCCCAACACCCTCAGTTCCGAATCCACCACCCTCCCCACTAAACATCCCCCATGATAATGCCATATAGTGTTCACTGTCCGCCTGCAAAATGCACCCATCTCCTCATCACTTGATTGATTCTCCGGCAATACTGGACCCACAAATCTAAACACTGGACCAGACCATCCCCAAAACCTGTAATCAGCCATAGCTCGGGTCCTAAACAACTCACCAATCTTACGCGTTCCATTCACACACCTCTGCAAATCCACAGCATTACTAAAGTAGTTAAACCGCACAATTGGATTCGTGATGATTTCAGGGGACGCCAACCGCAATGACCCTGCAGATAACGGCCCAATAATCTTCTCCATAATACTAACAATACTATAAATACAACGGTGAAGACTGTGGCCTCATGAAATCATTATGGGGATATGGAAGAACATTAGACGACGCTTCTAGATAAGCACCAGAATTCGTAATCCCAACAACCTGTATCAAAGACTGCTGCAGTAACATTGGTGACAAAAACGATATCCCATTTCTTGGATTATCATACAAAAACTGACCAACGTAAGGCGAATGAGTAACAACCGGTATCCCCCAAGAAGACAAATACCCCCTAGGTCCAATACCACTCAACAACAACAAATGAGGACTACCTATCGCACCAGCAGACAAGATCACCTCACCATCCTCCCTCAACATTGCGTGATGTAAACGCCCAACGTTATCCCTAAACAAAACACCTATCGCATCACCTAAACCATCAAACAAGATCCTCTCAACAGTAGCATAAACCGCAACTTTTATATTACTACCCTTAGCCAAATTCAACAAATCCGCAGCACTATGCCTATGACCAGAGCTATTAAAAGTCGACCCACCTACTTTGGTACCAACAACATGTCTCAAACTAAATCCATTAAACGGCCTAACACCAGACTCCAACAAACCATCCCTTAACGACGATTGCCACGTCATCAACTCCGGCTGAAACACAATCGCCTTCTCAACCCACTGATAACTCCTCTCAATCAAGCCATAATCAAAACTAATCCCAGACCTCTCGTAAAACTCATCATCCGCACGGCTATAAAACCCCGCGTTTATCGCACTACTCCCCCCTAATATCCTCCCACGTGCATTCGGCACACCTTCTTCAGACGTAAACGCCTCTGCCGCCGAAACAAACTCGTCCATCTGGCGTAAAGTACTAATAAACCCTTCCTGCCTCATCACATTCGGATTACCAAACGGCACACCGCCTCGCTCCAAAACCAAGACGCGGTGGTTAAACGACAATGTAGCGGCTAACGGACAACCAGCCGTACCACCGCCGATGACGATGTAATCGTACCAATCTTCCGGCGGTAAATCAGTCGCATTCAAAACAAACGACATATACGGTGGACCTGCAATACATATCATCATAAATTAGGTCAAATTATATTAAAAAAAAAAAAAAAAAATAGGGTTTGATGAACTTACTTTGAGATAAGGAAGATGAAATAAGAGTAAAGAAGATGACGAATGGAAGCATGATGGATGACGTCATCAATGGTGTAACTGAATTATTTAGGGCTTGGGGATGACAAAGATGAAAGGGGTTTTTTTTGTTGAGGGAAATTCAGTTAGAGAGAGTGTGTGTGTATTTTTTGTTAATTATTTATTTTTGTAACTAATGAAGAAAATGCATCGCTTTCATCTCTATATATCAACCTGATTATATTATAATAAGGGGATTAATATTTACAGTGTTACACTAATTTGTTTTTAATAAAAGCTTATTACTTTCTCCGTCCTAAATATAAGTCGTGTTTTGACTTTTGAAGTATTTTTTGTTTAACTTTAACCTTAAATATTTTTTTCGTGTTATATAATATTTGATATGAAATATATAAAATGATTGAGTTTTAAATGTATTTTCATTAGTATAATTTTCATCAAATATTATATAATATAAACAAAAATATTTAATATCAAAGTGAGGAAGAAAAAAAACTTTAAAAAGTCAATTTGAACTTATATTTTAAGACAGGGGAGTATTTACTCATTTCGTCTTTTATATTATCACTTTTGGGTCTTTGGATATATACAGATCCAATAAGCTTTTGCGTATAACAAAATCCTTGCTTCTAGGGACATTGATCCGAAGCTCAAGTACGGCCCGTGTGCCGTTTTTCTTCTCTAGCAAACTTGTATAACTTATCTAGTGCTTAGTTGTTGTGGGTTTACATGTTTTAGAGCTTATTAGTGCTTATTTGATTGATAAGAAAATGATTTTGAACGGTTAAATTTGGCTAAAAAGTGTATTTTTATGGTTTAATTTCATTAAAAATGTGTTTGAAGGTTGTACGCTAGATTTAGTGTTTTGCACGATGCCTAGTTCACTATTGAATGTATGTTGGTATATCTTGTACGCGTATATTTTTTACGCTCGTATATCTTGAATTTACGCTGCTTTTGGGATAAAAGTGAAAGTACGCTGATGGGATAAAAAACAATACGCTGCTTGGTTGTGTGTAAATTTGGTACGCCCATTATCACTACAACATTTACCCTATTCCCCATCGAAATTTCGGCACTTTCCCAAGCGACATGTCGCTGGGGATTCTTTTCCCAAGCGACATGTCGCTGGGGAATCTTCGCTGGGGAAGCCTCGACAGGGATTGTATCCCCAGCGATAATCCCCGGCGACGATGTGGGTCCCACTCATTTTTCAGTCAAAGAATTAGTGCCACGGTGGCATTTGTATCCCCAGCGACATGTCGCTGGGGAATATTCGGGTTATGCTAAAGTAATTAGCACTAAACGTTGACAAGTCAACGAAAAACATAGTATCCCCGGCGACAAGTCGCTGGGGAAACTGTGTTTTTCGTTGAATTGTCAACGTTTAGTGGAGGTATCCCCGGCGACAAGTCGCTGGGGAAAATCTGCAAAAAAAAATTTTGTGCAGCCTGCACAGCAGGCATTTCCCAGGTTTTTTCCGGAAAAAATCTGCCAAATATCAAACCTGTACCAAAACCTGTATAGACTCACCACAACTTGTACCAAAACACAAATACTATATAACGGATCAACGCAATACAAATACATCACAACTTTTACCAAAACCGAAAAATAATAAAGCTAAATCGTCCAAAATCCGAATAAGTCTACAAAACGTTGCTTCCTAGTCATAAACATGGCTTACAAGTATATATTCTAACATGATAGATAGGGAAACAAGTGTTTAAATGTCGCCAAGATGAACCTAAAGTACCGATGTAGCATACTAATAATATATAACACAACTACCTCTCGTCGTCGTCGTCGTCATTCTGATCCTCGCCATCCTCATGATCGCCACTCTCCTCGTCATCACCACACCCGCCACTCCCGCTAGCACCACCCGACTCAAACTCCTTAAACATATCCGAGTATTTGTCGTCGCTTCTGAAAATACTCATCATAAAGTTTACCTTTCTCTGCATGCTCTTGAATGACTTGTCGGGGGCGGGCATACTTGGCCTGGATGTGGCCCGTGATGACACTACCCGACCCACACCAGGAATGTGCCCACGAAGCTTACCCCCTCTTGCCAACGCATTGATCTCATCCTCCGTGTACTCACCCGTAGCCTCAAGCCTTTTCATCTCCTCCTATGTAGTGACAAAAACACAAGATATTAAATATATTAGTCGGGTTGCTACATTATTTCTCGATAATTCATTAAAGTGTGTTTTGAAACAAAACTTACATATAT
Organism: Artemisia tridentata subsp. tridentata; assembly: GCA_021014915.2. Taxonomy (NCBI): domain Eukaryota; kingdom Viridiplantae; phylum Streptophyta; class Magnoliopsida; order Asterales; family Asteraceae; genus Artemisia; species Artemisia tridentata. Next base: position 17,460,528 of record CP139501.1, on the reverse strand, counting down.
GCGGCGGTCCTCATCGTTAGGGAATACCCCGTCAACAGTATGTGTTCGCCAGAAGGTGTCAATGAGTGAAGGGTACTCCTTCGTGTCTGAGGCCTGCCTCTGTACATACACACGCATATAAGATGAAACTAATTAAAAACGACAAATCACAACACACCAAAGCGTATAATCAGATATATATGTATATATGCATGTAAAATAATTATAATGTTTATTACCATCTCATCTCGAAGGCGAGCCAGCGACCGGGATCCCTGTCGAGATATGACCAGGCTCTTTTGCCGGTTTAGCCGATTTTGAGCAGCTCGAGCAAGGTTCTTGGGATTATTCCAAAACTGAATGTACTTATCCCACTCAGCCGCTGTAATCTCCTTAGGACGTGCCCGCCTAATCGCCTCCACATCGTAAGTCCCGGTGGTGGGGTCTGCCTTCCAATGCTTGGCCTTGAAAGAAGCCTTATTGGTATTGTAGGCTTTTTGCAAATGATTATTAATGCCTTCATAGATCTCTGTCCACCGGGAGGATTCCATGTGCGGCCGCAGGTTAAACATGGTCTGCAATCATATACAACAAAACGAAAACAGAGTTAGAGATATAATTTATATATTTATTTAAATTTGTTTATTTATTTATATGATATAAATAAATAAAAGAATTTAGATAAATATACACAATTAAATAAATGAACACGATAATGAAATAAACATAAAAGGATAACTGACCCCAATATCTGAAATGATTGCCGCCTTCCGCTCCTTCGGGACCTTCTCCCAAGAAGGGTAGTACAACGGCACACTCCTAACGACCTCCCCGATGTAGTTTCCCCAGTGAGCCGCATGGTTACCGAGAGGGTTTAGGGTTTGTTTGTCACCCACATCAAACTGGATCGAGACGGGGCCATCCACATCTACGATTTCCTTTAGCAAAAGGTTTCGGGTCTTGTCGCGGGTATTCAGCCTGCCCGCTCCCCTGCCGCCCAAATTGGGCTTTCGTTTACCTTTGCCTGCAAAATCAAGTTAGTGATAAAGTCATAAAAATTCAAGGCAAGCAAGTTCAATATATGTATCAAATTTATGCTTGTATTACAATAATCCAGAAATTCTTACCTCGATTAATGAAGCAACCCCCGCAACCGGTGGGTACGCGGTCTGGAGGGGGACGATCCTCACCGCCACCGTCACCGCCGTGGGACCGTGCAACATCTGCTGACGACATCTGTACAAGTACAATTAGCATAACATATAGAAATTCATGAACAAAATAATATAAGCATGCACACATCCAAATACATACACATCCAAATAAATATACACATTTAAACAATCCATAACAATTTCATTCATTCATTCAAATATATAAGTGTATTTTGCAAGTTACAACTCAAGATCAATCTTCTTTTTCACTAGAATAAACTTTCTCAACACCATCATCATCAACATTGATGAGGTCTTCAACATCAGAATCTGCTAAATCATGAGGAAGGGCGTCTTCATCATCAATAATATCATCGTCTTCGTCAGGAACATCAATGATATCTAGCGGTGCATCAACCACCGTTGATTGACCATCTATATGCAAGGTCGCATTATCCAAGTCATTCAAACTAGTAGAAAGTGGGAGATCAGATGAGTTGTCGAAATGTATAATATCAGGATCGTCCTCTACCACGATGACACCCCCGTCGGAAAACTTTTTATGATTAACATGTTCGACGACCTTCCGGTGGGGTTTGGTCGTATCTTCAAGGTAGAAGACTTGTTTGACTTGTGTTACGAGAATGTATTGGTCATCTTTAAATGCCTCACGACTGCAGTCGACGATTTGTGTCATGTTGTTTCTAAAGACAAGTTTTTTGACTTTATGTCCTTTGTTGCTAGTGTCGAACCACTTAACTCGGAACAACGCAACTTTGAACAACAAATACTTAAACTCGAGGATTTCTTGAAGCTGACCATAATACATTTCTCCGTCAGGGCCAGGCGAACAAATGCCGCTGTTTTGAGTTGTGCGACGTTCATCGCGGCTGTGCACGACATACCTCACACCGTTGACTACGCAAGAGTTTACTGAGATTGGAGTCCATGATGGTCCATTAGCCAAAGCGAATAACTCGCTGGTTTCGCTAACCTCTAGGTGTTGGTCATTGTCTACGTGACGTTGACGGATCTATGAAGAAGATAGGATTAGATAGAGAACACAAAATATGATATTGTTATTTTTACAGTTAAGTACACAAAATAAGTCTTAAGTTTACCTGCGACCCAAACCAGTCGGGGAATTCTTCTTGCATGTCTTTGTTAGGAAATAAACTGAAAAACGTTCATGGTATTAGAATAAGTCGTCGAAATGGTAAGTTAAGAAAAAGAAGTTTGAAAATAAAAAAACGCGTACCTCTTGAACTGGGACCGGTACGTGTCGATCTCAGGACTGTTGTGAAGTACATACCATTTCACTTTTTTCAACTTTTGGGCATCAAACCAAATAAATGACCGTAAACCAATCGGTTTACATACCGATCGAAACACCTGAAACCGACATGTTGGGGGAGGGGGGTCCACATTACGGTCGAGACGATTAAATTTCGTGGTAACATCCCGAAAATAATGAGAACTGAAAGTCAATGCTTCTTCAGCAACATAACCCTCCGCAATCGAACCTTCCGGCTTAGCTTTATTTCGAACATAACCTTTTAGCTTCTTCATGTATCTTTCAAATGGATACATCCACCGGGGGCGGCATCTTACCGGGCTCCGTACACTTTCCAGTAGCATGCCAAATCATATCCTTTGCAGTGTGACTAGACTTGTACAAACGTTGTAGTCTAGGAATGATCGGAAAGTAACGCAACACCTTCTTAGGAACTTTCTTCCCCGGCGTGTTACTGTCTTTCCATCTACTCGTATTACACACCGGACAAAAATCCAAATCTTTGTTATTGTCTCCCCGAAATAAGCAGCAATCGTGTTCACAAGCATGTATCGACTCGTACCCTAACCCAATCGTTTTAAATGTCTTCTTTATTGCATAGTATGATGGTGGGAGCTTGAATCCTTTACTCATGGGAAATACATTTTGTAAAAACTCTAACATTTCATTGAATATAGAATCAGTCAATCTACCTTTAGCCTTAAAATAGGTAAACTTTGCCATAAAGTCTAATCGAGTCACATAGTCACAACCGGGGTACAGCTCCTCGTTGGCACTGGCATATAACTCTTCAAACTCGTTACGTGTAGCTTGAGTCGGTTCGTTACTAGTCTCACCAATATCTCCTTGAGTTGGTTCATTGTGTTCATTATTCGGAGGAATATAGCTAAGATCATTAATTAACGCTGTCATGTCACTCATCAGAGGTTGTCTTGTGTTATCTATTACTGGCGGTGGCATAGGTGGAGCTGGTTCACCGTGTTCCACCCATATTTTATAACGTGGGTCCCACCCTTTTCTCATAATATATTTCGACAAGACTTGCATGGACATTTTATTTTCCCGGCACTATTCACTAACGGCTTGCAATGATTGACGAATTTTTCAAGACCGATAAAAAATAATGGTTCATGATGCTGTAAAAGTGTCCAAGTCTTATCTTCGAATACCATAACTGCGTTTTAACGATACATTTAGTTATTATATGCAACTTAATTAAACACATTCAAACGAGGAATACCAGATGGTTTGTTCACCTAGTGCAACTATGGAAGGCGATCCTAACCCACTCTTTGAATGATTCGTCTTATATATGAATGCGTATAACCAATTTTCTATTTGAGAAAATTTCGGCAGCATTTCCCCTCAACTCCCCAAATATGTGTTTAAAGACATATTCGTAGGAGTAAAGGAGAAACACTGTCGAAATCATCTCAAATAGTAAACCAATTATACGCATTCATATCCTAAATGAGACAAAACATTCAAAAAGCAGTCCCAAACGGGGGACTTTCCGAAATTAATTTCTAATAAATTAATTTCGGACGGGTTTTCTATAGGATGATTAATTTCAGACGGGGATTTTCCAAAATTAATCACTAAAATCCTAAAACATTCCTAAAGGGTCCAAACGGTGGCGACATGTCGCCGGGGAAAAGTGCACAATAATTTATCATTAACAACTTATTATAATTATAAAGGAAAAAAAAAATTATAACATACCTTGTCGCCGGCTGTGGATTCGGCTAGTTGTCGGCTCGGCTGTGGACTCGGCTAGTTGTCGCCGGTGGTGGTGGGTAAGGTTGAAGTGGTGGATGTGGTGGTGGTGGTGGTGATGGAGGTGCTCGAATTGTTGTCGGCTCGGCTAGCGATTCGGCTAGTTGTCGCCGGTGGTGGTGGGTAAGGTTGAAGTGGTTGATGTGGTGGTGGTGGTGGTGATGGAGGTGCTCGAATTGTTGGTGATGGAGGTGCTCGAATTATTGCAAAAATCGCCAAAGGAATCCGATCTTTTCTTTTTTCCCGTCTTCTGCACTGATAGATAAACAAGATCTAGTTTTATCATTAAATAAGTTTCCCCGGCGACAATCCCCGGCGACATGTCGCTGGGGAATCCTATTTTTTTGTCGTTTATTGAAAATGGCGCGTTACTGAAATTATTGGCTGGAAAGTATCCCCGGCGACATCGAAAGTATCCCCAGCGACATGTCGCCGGGGAAACATATTTATCATAAAACTTGATTTTATTTTATAGTATTTATTTACAATAAAAATTATTTTTTTTTTCATTTTATAGTATTTATTTACAATAAAAATTATTTATTTGTTTTTTTTTTTCATTCAAATGGTTTATGAATGTGCAACTTAATTTTATTTTATAGTATTTATTTATCATATAATTTTTTTTTTTTTTTTCAAATGGTTTATGAATGTCCAACCCTAAGAATAGGGAGAACAGGCGACGAGATTTTTCCCGTGGACACAATGTCGACGGCAATGTGAAGAAAACGACAAAAAACAGGCTTGACCGAGCCCGGCAGTGTTGAATTTTCGTTTGGTTGTCGAGTTGTTTCGTTTGAGTTAGGGTTACACATTAGACGTTCAACGGATGAGTCGATATGTTATTGTTACACATTAGATGTTCAACGGATGAGTCGATATGTTATGGTTACACATTAGACGTTCAACGGATGAGTCGATATGTTAGGGTTACACATTAGACGTTCAACGGTTAGTCGATATGTTATGGTTACACATTAGACGTTCAATGGTTAGTCGATATGTTATGGTTACACATTAGACGTTCAACGGATGAGTCGATATGTTATGGTTACACATTAGACGTTCAACGGATGAGTCGATATGTTAGGGTTACACATTCGACGTTCAACGGTTAGTCGATATGTTATGGTTACACATTAGACGTTCAACGGATGAGTCGATATGTTAGGGTTACACATTCGACGTTCAACGGTTAGTCGATATGTTATGGTTACACATTAGACGTTCAACGGATGAGTCGATATGTTAGGGTTACACATTAGACGTTCAACGGTTAGTCGATATGTTATTGTTACACATTAGACGTTCAACGGATGAGTCGATATGTTAGGGTTACACATTAGACGTTCAACGGATGAGTCGATATGTTATGGTTACACATTAGACGTTCAACGGATGAGTCGATATGTTAGGGTTACACATTCGACGTTCAACGGTTAGTCGATATGTTATGGTTACACATTAGACGTTCAACGGATGAGTCGATATGTTAGGGTTACACATTCGACGTTCAACGGTTAGTCGATATGTTATGGTTACACATTAGACGTTCAACGGATGAGTCGATATGTTAGGGTTACACATTAGACGTTCAACGGTTAGTCGATATGTTATGGTTACACATTAGACGTTCAACGGTTAGTCGATATGTTATGGTTACACATTAGACGTTCAACGGATGAGTCGATATGTTATGGTTACACATTAGACGTTCAACGGATGAGTCGATATGTTAGGGTTACACATTAGACGTTCAACGGATGAGTCGATATGTTAGGGTTACACATTAGACGTTCAACGGTTAGTCGATATGTTATGGTTACACATTAGACGTTCAACGGTTAGTCGATATGTTATTGTTACATATTAGACGTTCAACGGATGAGTCGATATGTTAGGGTTACACATTAGACGTTCAACGGATGAGTCGATATGTTAGGGTTACACATTAGACGTTCAACGGATGAGTCGATATGTTATGGTTACACATTAGACGTTCAAAGGATGAGTCGATATGTTATGGTTACACATTAGACGTTCAACGGATGAGTCGATATGTTAGGATTACACATTAGACGTTCAACGGTTAGTCGATATGTTATGGTTACACATTAGATGTTCAACGGATGAGTCGATATGTTAGGGTTACACATTAGACGTTCAACGGTTAGTCGATATGTTATGGTTACACATTAGACGTTCAACGGTTAGTCGATATGTTATGGTTACACATTAGACGTTCAACGGATGAGTCGATATGTTATGGTTACACATTAGACGTTCAACGGATGAGTTGATATGTTAGGGTTACACATTCGACGTTCAACGGTTAGTCGATATGTTATTGTTACACATTAGACGTTCAACGGATGAGTCGATATGTTAGGGTTACACATTAGACGTTCAACGGATGAGTCGATATGTTATGGTTACACATTAGACGTTCAACGGATGAGTCGATATGTTAGGGTTACACATTAGACGTTCAACGGATGAGTCGATATGTTATGGTTACACATTAGACGTTCAACGGATGAGTCGATATGTTAGGGTTACACATTCGACGTTCAACGGTTAGTCGATATGTTATGGTTACACATTAGACGTTCAACGGATGAGTCGGTATGTTAGGGTTACACATTCGACGTTCAACGGTTAGTCGTTATGTTATGGTTACACATTAGACGTTCAACGGATGAGTCGATATGTTAGGGTTACACATTAGACGTTCAACGGATGAGTCGATATGTTATGGTTACACATTAGACGTTCAACGGATGAGTCGATATGTTATGGTTACACATTAGACGTTCAACGGATGAGTCGATATGTTAGGATTACACATTAGACGTTCAACGGTTAGTCGATATGTTAGGGTTACACATTAGACGTTCAACGGATGAGTCGATATGTTATGGTTACACATTAGACATTCAACGGATGAGTCGATATGTTATGGTTACACATTAGACGTTCAACGGATGAGTCGATATGTTAGGTTACACATTAGACGTTCAACGGTTAGTCGATATGTTAGGGTTACACATTAGACGTTCAACGGATGAGTCGATATGTTATGGTTACACATTAGACGTTCAACGGATGAGTCGATATGTTAGTGTTACACATTACACGAGATGTTATATCACACCATCTGTCAACAAAACATTTCCCACCAAAAATCTCCCACCAAAAATTTCCCCCCAAAAATTTCCCTCCAAAAATTTCCCACCAAGATCTGCTCTTATATACTAACATCTTATCCACACAACTTCACAGCCTCTTATACTCAAAACCACTTAACCTCACAACCACAAACACACACTGTTATCATGGTGAAGATGGTGGAATTTGAAGCTTTTGCTTGTCCTTGTAAACGAGGAGACGTAATTCTGCGAGAATCGCATAAACCTTACTCCCGTGGTAAACAATACTATGTGTGTCCTTTATCAAAGGTGAACACCTACATACTTTTTTGTGTGTTATATAAATAATTTGGTTAGTTGTTAAAAATAATAATTTTTACTCTTTAACAGGGTGGGACAAAGGAGTATGGTTGCGATTTTTTTTATGGAAGGAGGAACGACTAGCCAAAATGACCGGTTCTCTTGGAGCTTCAACGCCTCCAACTCATTCCGCAGGACCATCCATAACTCCACCTCGTTACACCGCAGGACCTTCAACATCGAGTCCTGGAAATACAGAGTGCTCAAACTGCATCAAACTGAATCACCAGATAATGGTACTCAATAAAATGCTAGAAGTGTACATGCATCCAAACAAACACACAATTGATTCAGCTGCCTTATTTCACGACCTTTATAATGACATGGTAGGTGATATGGGAAATCTTCGTATGTAGGTTGTTGTTGTTGTTGTTGCTGTTATTGTTGTTGTTGTTGCTGTTATTGTCGTTGTTGTTGTTTGTTGTGTTATTGTTGTTGTTTAATAAAATGTTGTTGTTGTGAAAACTGATGTCGAACGTGCTTTATATTTTTAATTCGTACGCTTTAAAATGTTCCAACAGATGAGTCGATATGTTATGATTACACATTAGACGTTCAACGGATGAGTCGATATATTTATGTATAACGATATTATTATGTTTATGTATAACGATATCACCTTAAAAACGTATATATATTTTTTGTTAAAATATACGGAAAATCGGACCGAAACAAACCTAAAAAACGTAGTTTCATTAAAAGTCAACGAAGTCAAACAGAATCCCCGGCGACATCTCGCTGGGGAAAATGCACTTGCTTAATACGAAAGCCCAAAACTTAAGCCCAATTGCGAAACTTAAAGCCCAAAAAAAGTATCCCCAGCGACATGTCGCTGGGGAAACTATTGTCCACGTCACCGTATGAGTTATTAACACTAATTACAATTTCGTAATTAAACAAATGAATCCCCAGCGACATGTCGCTGGGGAAACATGAGCGGGAAAATTTCGCGCTGCGTTTTCCGAAGAAATATTTGGTCAAAATTCAACGGTGTTATCCCCGGCGACATGTCGCCGGGGAAAAGTGCGAAATACTTTATTTGACTTTTCTACTAGAATTTGTGCCACGTAGGATCTATTTTTGTCGTTTAGTGAAGATACCCCAGCGAAAAATGTCGCCGGGGAAAATGTCGATGGGGAAACTGGTGTTTGTTGTAGTGTATCTAGTGCTTTTGTACGCTGATTTTGTACACATTGCAAAGATTGTACGCCATTTATGAGTAAAGTATACGCTGCTTACAAAGGATATTTTACGCTGCATATACAAGTTTTATGTTGGGTTCACTAATTTTTGTAGATTGATTTACACTGCATTATTTGGAATTTACACCACTTAGGGTTTTTACTACTCCACGTTGTACGCCAGTTTGCATCTAAAGTTTTTGAGTTTTACGCTGAATTCGGAAGCTTCACAATTTACACTGGATTGAAAGCTTTGAGTTTTATGTGGAATTGAGAACACAGAGGTCTTTGAATTTTACGCTGGACTGAAAGTTTCACAATTTACGCTGGTTTGGAAAGTTCTCTCTGTTAGTTTTATGGACATAAATTAGTATATGTGTGTTAAGATCGAACTCGAGATCACGGGATTGCACACTTTACGTATGAGAATTAAAGAGTAATAATTAAATATAAAATGTTGTATTTAATTATTTATTACACAAATATGTAACGACCGTTAGTATTTAACGGATAATGACTAACGACTGTTAACTAATAAAAGGAAAGAATTATAGAGTAAATAATTGGAAAGTCGAGAAGGTTCCGGATCCCTCTTTGGGATGCTTGGCCGATCGGTGGGGGATTGGGCTTGCCCAATCCTACACCAACTTGTCCTCCAAGTTACTTACACTATATAAACAATTCAAAGGTCATTGGTTTTATAACTCTTGTACACACAATTATCCCTAAAATTGTATTCTTGTTTTCTTTTCTTTGGTCGATCAAAGCAAACACCCTAATAAGGTTTGATCAATTTTTTCATACAAAACAAAGTGTTTGGTTTTGATTTGTGTTCTTTAACTAGCATTACTTTAATTCGTTTTAGTACGTGTGTACAAGAACGTGGTACAATCACACTATTGATTGTATCTTGGATTGAATTACAAAATTGTAGGGGTTAATTCTTTAATCCAATTATAAACCCTAATTAGGGTTCTTGGTGATTAAATTGAAGATTGATTCTTGTTTGGCTAGAATCAAAAGATACGCATACTATTTAAATTTGGTTAATTAATTTACATGTTATATGATCCTATACACTTCCACATGTATACTTGATGTTTATTGTTTATATTTATGAGTAGTCATGTTATATAATTCCAACAGTGGCATCATGAGCCTTGGATAATGTGTAATTAATTACCGAAACACGTAAAAAATGAATAATTGTTATGTGTTTATTTATACATGTCGAATTCTAGGGTTTGTTAAATTCGAAACCCTAATTTTAGGGAGGGCCGATTGCCCTAATTTAAAAAAAAAAATAAAAAAAAAAAAAAAAAAAAAAAAAAAAAAAAAAAAAACCCGAACACTGTTCATATGGTACTGTTCATCCCGAAAAAAAATTAAGTTTTGTTTTTTAATTGAATGAGAAACCCTAGGATTGCATGATATAATTACGTGTTTATTGTATGTAATCTTGTGGCACCGTGAATAACTGTTATGTAGAATCAATGAAAACGTGCATATTTGGCATGGATTTATTGTCGATATAATTTAAATTGTTTAAATTGGCTATATGAATTAATTGTTAAGTTTTTTACATGTTTATTTATTGATAATTCTTGAATTGGGGAAGACCTCAATATAATTAATGAATCAATTTTGTGCTATGTGGTATATATTTAATTATGGCTTACGCAATCGATTTGTCGATGCATGTGGTTCACTTCCTTTGTAAGTGAGGGCCTTAGTTAAATATATGCATAATAAACCTATAATTGATTATTAATATGTTTTATCGAATAAAGTTTGCATGTGGCTACATGTTTACACATATTAATTGTTATGTTATGTGTGTTTATTTAGTTGTTTTATTTTTTTATTATTACTTGTTTTTGTTTATTTTTTGTTCGACGTGTTTATAAACAAAAAGGGTAATTTTGAATAGAAATATAATATTGACTAAATAATGGTGAAATTTGATTTGTTTTTAAGAGTTAAATTTTCAAGGTTTAATTGAGTGATGAGTTTTGTACCAATAGTAAGAACGTTTCACCCAATTTTGACAAACTATAAGAGGGGTATAAGGAGGGTACGCATTAAATTGTGACCTTAAAGAAACGGGTTTTTAATTGGCATTATGCTAACCTTAGTTTCTCCGCTCCTTTGTGCGTCAAATTGGAGCTAGCAAGTATGACTATTTTTATGTACAAAATCATCTTAAGGGTGAATTGACCTTTAATTCCATGCACCACTTTGTGGTAATTATCCGAAACACTAAGTCTTTTGACTTATGCAAAAGTATGATATAGTGGACGATAATTGAAGGTAATTCTTTGTACATATTTTTGATTATACACATAAAAAACTAGTACCCTTAAAATTAAGTTAATGCCATCTAATTAAAAGAACACTTGAAGTTGTGATTTACGTCATGCGAGAGCTTGGACTAGATTGCAATGGAAAGGTAAATTTCATACTTTTATTACTAGCAGATCAACTGATGTAATGGAATTATGTTAATTTGCAGTTTTTTAAATTAGACGACTTAATTGAGTTGTAAGTGAGAGCTTGGACTCAAGGCATTAGATGGAGATAAAACATGCTTACATTGCAATATTGTTTAGCAATATAAATCCCATAAAGATCTAGGTTTTGGAAAATGTTTGCCAATTATTGTTCGACAATTACCTTGTTGAATACTTTCATTACTGGCAGATCAACTGATGTAATGGAACTATGTCAATTTGGGTCCTAGCTTTAAGAAAATTCTATGGTTTATATGAATATTAACCAATGGGTATTTAATTTTATTAGATATTTAATTATCGAAAATACTAAAATTGAATTTTGTTAATTCGTTTAAATGTATTAATGCAACATTAAACCGTAAACGTAGTTTGGGCTTTGGTAAATTAATCTAGTTCTATTTTCAAACAAATGTTTGATTAAGAAAAATTTACTGAAAAGACAAACATAGTCTCTTTTCCATGAAAGAAGAGTGAGACTTAATCCTATTCCTTTACATGATTGAGAAAGGTAATGATAGGAACATTAGATTTGTCTAAATTGTAATATATAACTCATAATAAACTTTAATAGTTAAGAGTATTGCACATTTTATGTGTTATTAAATTAGAAGCTAGACTAATTACCGCAAAATGGTAAAAGACAAGCTAGTATATTTTATCTAGTTCTTTTGTTTTGACCATTTAAAGGCACTACATATAATTGTTGGAATGGTAGACCTATTAAGGAAGAAATTGCATGCCCAATTTTTCAAGTTAATAGCATTGATGGATAGTCCATCATTTACGTAGTAGAATACACTCTTTTAATACCTAAGTAACTGTTACGTATAGGTGTCTTAAAGATGTAGGAAAGTAAATAGTACACTATTTGGTTTCACTGGTTATGAAACACTTATAATGTTGTCAAATCCAGTGGGAGCATTGTGTGTATTACTGAACAAGGAATTATTGTAATGATCTGTAATTCAGTGGAAGCTACAAGCTTTGTTATCTTAGTAGTAATCCAGATTATCTCTAGAATGTCTCAAGATAATTACTTTCAAATTGTAGACACTTATGTTGAAGTGGTTCTACATCTACTAATTATGCTAATATCTATGACACAATCATATTGATCACATAAGCAAACGTGTGTCGTGTTGTTTATCTGCTACATGATGTTGTTCCATGCACAAGTGGGAGAAATCTTTATTGTGTGCAAGGTACAACACATAGGAATATGATTTAAAGGATTCTCTTGACTGCAAGGTAAGAGACTAATGTTCTAACACATCTAATCCAAGAAACACTTGGTATTGCAATTTACGTTATGTGAGAGCTTAGCTAGATTGCAATAACAAGGTAAAACTCCATGTTACGTGAGACCGTATCAGGAAAATTTGCAGTTTCTAAATTAGACACTTAATTAGAACATGTGTCAATATGATAACAAGACTACTTCAATTTGAATATATTTATGAATTCTTAGAATGTCATAAATGAATGAAGTAATCTAATACTACTTTAATTTGGATATTTATGTATTCTTGGAATGACATAAATAAATGAAGTGATAAATTAACTTGAAATTACTATTGAAACCAAGAAGTGGTGTTCATGATTACTTTAATTATACATGTTATGATTTCTTTGTAAAGTCACAAACATGAAGTCTTTTAATTATTACAAGACTTATAATATAAAGTAAGCCGTTAACTTGTTATGTCTTTTATTAAGACATATACATGAAGTCATTGAGTTAATCAATGATTTATGATGTATAGTGGAATTATAACAGTTTATGTTTTTTGTTGAGACATGGATATGAAGTGACTTGGTCAAAGAGTACTTGTGTTATAAAGCATGCAATTGGCTTGGAAATTCTATTATACCATTAAGATGACTTAGTTGGTAAATAGATAAGCCGAAAGATATATGGTTATCTTACATATTGTTAGATTGTCTTACAATATTAATTCTAATGAAATACCACAAGTTTATGGTGTGTTCAGTTTGATTTAAGATAACTATATTTTCTTTTCCTCCAAAAGTTATCAAGGTTAAATACTTGAGTATGGATGAATATACTCAATAAGACTCTAATTTAGAAGATTAATAAGACAACATTATATTATGGAATGTGATGAATCACATAGAGTCTTAAAATGAAGTTTTGAATTTGTTAAACTACTTATGAGTAGGTCATTAACAAACTAAGAGTCAGGAACTGTCATTGTGTTTTGTAATGTCCCAAAAAGAGAACATTGTATTGTTGCTCTATTCGCTAAGTATTTATAGATAGTCTATAAATTACAAAAGGTGAGTGGGAGTTTTATCTTAAAAGGATAAAATTACAAGATACATAATCTTCTAAAATATTCTAGTAAATATCATGATGAGGCTAGACATGTAAATGTTAAACCTCAAGATGATGAATTCTCATTCATAAATCCGCAAGGGTATCTCAGATATTTGATTAATATGCTGAGAATTATGAGTAACAAGATTATGGTAAACCTGATGATCATTATGATGCATTACCAAATATTGAATTGGGTAAATTACTCATTCTATGAATGAAAAGATGCTGTCTATCACGATAATCAATTTTTGGAAATTCGGTTTATCTTGAACTCTATAGTTAGACTAGAGAATGAAAATGAGTTTCTTCAAGAGATGGAAAACCCTAGTGGTTTAAATCTTTATGTAGAAATCATATGGTCAATTTTGTACACATATTTAATACATAACTTATGACAAGATTATTAATCACACTTAAGTAATTAACTATGATTGAATATTCTTTCCTAGACACATTAAATATATAAAGATGATAATTGTCATAACGTTTTTCATTAATATGAAAAATGACAATGGAATATCAAAACTCTTTCTTGAGTGATTACTTGAGCAAGGACGGTAAGTAATCGAAAGGATTTTTGAATTTATAATAATCTTTGGAAGTGTACAAAGTGCAATAATTCATGAATGAATTAATTCATGCATCTAGGAGATAAAACTTATGTTTAATTATTCAATCCAAGTTTTGATTTATAATTGAAATAAGATAATCTCTAAGTATTCCTGAAAGTTAGTGGTAGTATTATGTTTATTTCTTAAATCATATATGTTGTATAACATATAGGAAGTAACATTTCATATAAGTTAAATGTTAAGTCTTAGATTGGAATAAAACTTCACTTGAAAGATTTAGAAAATATAACATACAACCTTGGAACAAATGTTTATTATTATTAAACATGTGCGGTAAATGAATCTAATAGAACATGATATATCATTTAGATAGTCTAAATGGATATAAATCTTTTGGAAAGATAGAATATGAACAAAATCTAAGTATTACTCGAAGATTTTTCATGAACATCATGTTACATAAACGAATTGTTATATGATGTTATGACAATGTTGATATCTAATTAAAAGTTATTAGATAACTAGTGTAATGAATATTCTAATGTAATATGTTTGGATATAGAATTACATCCTCAGCCTGGAACAACTTCCAGATTCTATAGATGAACAATTTGTCAATTGTTGTGCAAATTGTCACAGCCAACAAATTTGAAAGTTTGGAAGGCATCAAACATTACACAATAGATATTCAAGTTTACGGAATTTTAAAGAGCATATTGTTGTTTGTTTACAATGATGCTGGTTTAATTGAGATGACACTCAATACTAGTCATGGTAGGATTTCATCCTTGGCCATGTGAAGTAGTTGTGCTCACTAAGAGTATAGTTGCATTATACATTAAAAGAATAAGAATACTTTAAACTTTAAAATTGTTTGAAAGTTTGATAATCATAAATTGGTGATTGAGGTTGTCACACACTTTATGAAATATTATGTGGCAATATCAAATTATTTGAATGTACACATACAAGAACTTCACCAGTTGAATTCTTGAAATAAGTATTCTCAAAATTATGATAGATCAAAGTTGGTTGATTTATGTCTTGTCAACAAGTATGATTGTCATAGCTTGAGACATAATTCATCAACTAGGATTTTCATGCATTGATCTATTTAGTATTTGGATAAAGGATGTTAAGTGTTTATTATTTGTAATGAATTTAAGTACTTGGTACGTTTATTTTCATTACTAATAAATTGTGTCCTATATTTGCATGTTTAATCCATGAATAATTTAGTTATTCTAAATCGTCCGTTATCAATTAATGATATGAGAATATCATTGAATTAAGACAAATGTGAGTTTTGGTATAATATACTTGAAAGTATATTGATGCGTTGACATACAAAATTCACATGATATTCAATGAATTGAATATATGGCTTATCCCAAACTACATGATGTTGCTTTATGGATATTGTTATTAAGTAAATCATGAATAGTTATCCTCAGACTTGAGATACCAGATAACTGTTATGAATGTAGTGCATTATGTGGAACAATTTAATGCTACACGTAACTGGTAGTCATAAGGATTGTTTTCTGAAGTGTTACAAAATTCATGGGTTATGCTTGTAGTCAAGATAGAATTTGTTCATTCAAATTTATTTTGGAGTTTAATACTGCTGGGCCCCTCGTAGGGTTGACAAGATGTTTGCGTGGCCACGCCCAAAATCTCCCTTGAATATGTTCAAAAGATTTGGTAATCTTGCTCAATCACAAACAACGAGAAACAGAATAGTTGAATAAAGAATGACTTAGATCCATATCTTTATTTAACGTAGTATTACTGGCAAAAGGATAATAATAATGATGAATCATTAAAAGGTTTTTCTAGGAGACCTTACTCGAGATCGTACTAGAGGCATCGACGTGTTGCTAGACGCCAACCGATGTGATCACACTATTAAAATATGTCCAAGTGGGAGCTGCTACTTTTATGGACATAAATTAGTAGATGTGTGTTAGGATCGAACTCAAGATCACGGGATTGCACACTTTACGTATAAGAATTAAAGATTACTAATTAAATATAAAATGTTGTATTTAATTATTTATTACACAAATATGTAACGACCGTTAGTATTTAACGGATAATGACTAACGGCCGTTAACTAATAAAAGGAAAGAATTATAATAAAAGGAAAGAATTATAGAGTAAATAATTGGAAAGTCGAGAAGGTTTCGGATCCCTCTTTGGGATGCTTGGCCGATCGGTGGGGGATTGGGCTTGCCCAATCCTACACCAATTTGTCCTCCAAGTTACTTACACTATATAAACAATTCAAGGGTCATTGGTTTTACAACTCTTGTACACACAATTATCCCTAAAATTGTTTTCTTGTTTTCTTTTCTTTGGTCGATCAAAGCAAACACCCTCTTAGGGTTTGATCGATTTTTTCATACAAAACAAAGTGTTTGGTTTTGATTTGTGTTCTTTAACTAGCATTACTTTAATTCGTTTTAGTACGTGTGTACAAGAACATGGTACAATCACACTATTTATTGTATCTTGGATTGAATTACAAAATTATAAGGGGTAATTCTTTAATCCAATTATAAACCCTAATTAGGGTTCTTGGTGATTAAATTGAAGATTGATTCTTGTTTGGCTAGAATCAAAAGGTACGCATACTATTTAAATTTGGTTAATTAATTTACATGCTATATGATCCTATACGCTTCCGCATGTATACTTGATGTTTATTGTTTATATTTATGAGTAGTCATGTTATATAATTCAACACTCTCTAAGGTGGATTCAAGTTATAAAGTCACAATCTACGCTGGTTTGGAAATAAAAGACAATTTACGCTAGACTCAAGGTTTCTCTACGTTGGAAATAATAATATTAATAATAATAATAATAACTTACGCCTTAATAATAATATTGGAACGTTGGAAATAATAATATTAATAATAATAATAATAACTTACGCCTTATTTGTAAGCTGGATTCAAGTGTTGGAATTCTAAGCCACACTGGTTTTTTTGTTCGAATCAAGCTTATGTTGTGTTGAGTCACACATACAAGAGTATAAATCACACTTAGATTTGTAATGAGGATGAGTTACTACGTTGGTTTGTCAAGAGATTGTACGCCACTCTTTTTGTGATTCTAAGCTTCTTATAGTTTTGGAGTTTTCCTCCCAACCTAGGTTAGCCACCGGAGGCAAGCGTTAGACTGTAGCTTGCTGCTAAAAAATGTAATAGGCTAGCGCAGCTCGCTTTGCTCTTCAAGCTCCGCCCCCCTTACTAGAAATATAACCTGGGGATTTCCCTGATCAGTATCAGGTGTCTTTACCCTTGAATAAATAAGTACTATATTTAGACTATAAACAGCTATGAGAGGTTAAAGGAAACACTAATCCTAGTAACATACAGCTGAGACCGGCAACCACTATTTTTTTTATTCTAAGCTTCTTGGTTGTGAACGTACGCTGGTTACATTTAATTGTATGCCACTTCTACATTCAAGTACATTGGGTATTTACAAAAGTACGCTGAATTTTTTGGGTTTGAGTTGTTTTGTACGCCACTCATGCATTTACATTCAAGTACGCAGGGTATTCTAGACTTTGGATTTGCAAAGTACGTTGGGTCATTTTGTATGCTTGGATTGAATTTTACGCCAACACTTTTGCTCTTTTGGTTCTCAATACGCTTAGTTTTTGAAAATTTACATTGGAAATAAAAAATTACGCTGGTTTTAAGTTCAAGTTACGCTGATTCATTTGAAGAAAATACGCTTGGTTTTTGGTTGTGGTTTATATATTACTCTGTTTTTGAGTTAGAGTAATTCTAGGTTCGAAAATTACACTGGTTTGGAAAATCTTGTACGCCACTTATTGGTAAACTATGCCAACTATATCTATTTCACGCTGGTTTGGATCATTTCTACGCTGGTTTGATTTGTTTAAAGGCTGGTTTGATTTGTTTAAATACTGGTTTGGGGTTTAAGTTTCTTGGTTTAAGTTGTACACTGGTATTTGGATTGAAAATTTGTTGTATGCCATCCTTACTGAGCCACATCGTGAAGAAAATACGCTTGTTTAAAGGCTGGTTTGGCGTAACACTTTGTTCTCAAGTCTAAATTTTAAAAAATGGAAAGGGATGGGATGTGAAGGGCAAAGTAAGGAATGACACCGTGAAGAAAGTGGTTATTTTTATTTGTGTTCTTGAGTTTTTATTTTTAAGTTGCAAGGAAAGGATAAGAAGCTACCTAAATTACCGGTATACCCTCAAAACATAACTTACTCATCACATTTGTTTCAAAATTCAAGTTCCATTACTTGTGATATGCTCCATCTGATGATAAGCTATCCATTTAATTTTTTATTTTCTTACAACAAGCCATCTGTTGATAATATAGACACATAAATCAACAAACTCCAATAGAAATACATATTAATTGCCCAATTCCTTAACGAGTCATTGGTGCCTAGTAAATACATAATTTAATTGTGTAGACATTCATACTATATAAACCTGGGCCATCAGTATATAGATAATATTATACTTCAAAAAAAGTACATCTAATATTGATTTTCGTGAAGGAAACTGTAATAAACATGGGCCATCAGTGTGCTAGACTGTGTGTGATGTAGATTAACATGGGAAGAAAAGTGCTTTATAGGGTCAAACTTGTAATTTTACAAAGATACCAACTGTTGTTAAATGCTTTCCTCACCTATCCGCCCATTTTTGGACGGATCAATTTGGGAACAAAATACACAGGACGTCCCTTCCTTTCCCTTTCCCCTACTCCTTTCCTTTCCAGAATAAACTCAAGAACAACATTTTTTTCTATTTCCCTTCCTGTTCCATTCCTTTCTTTTAAATAAAAAACTCAAGAACACAGTGTTAAGATAGGCCATTGTTTGATTTGGAACGCCACTTTGAAGTCTAAGGTACGCTTGCTGAGGATAAAGTCACGTTATAAGGCTTGTGATTTATGGGCTTGTTCTATCAAGTGGGCCAGATTGTTTTGGGTTGAATAGTTGTGGGCTCGATTTTATCTTGTTTTTTTTAGCTAAGCTCAATTAATTGTGGGCTACTTGGAATTTGTGGGTTGTTAACTGTGTTTTGAATCGAGTAAAGTGCACATGTATTGGGTTATTCGTTGGATTTATGGTTACAAAGACTTAGTGCTACAGTAAAATCCTTTGTATCCGATTACAAACTTTGTAAGCCTAAGGTTCTTTTTTTCACGTTTCAGCTTTGGTTATTCATGGATTATTACTTTGCTTTCAATTGGGTATCTATTGAGTACATTTTTTAAAAGATGAGAAAATATCCAACAAGTATATCTCATATTCGAGTAGTATATTTTACGAAGATTTTCATGAATTACACAAGCAGTATCATCGTCTTGTAGATGCAGCTTCAACAAGAATTGGTAACAACCAGATAATTCCAGATGAGGTTCACATGCATCATTGCTAATAAGTAAGCTTCTGATTGCAATACACAACAAATGTGAGGCTCAACTTACTGCACAACTCCATATGCAACGAGCTGACAACGAGAGTGATTTCAAGAAAGAGCTTCATAAGCTCAAGGAACAACTCGATACGTTTCTTATGTCATATGATTGTAGTTACAAATTTCGAGTGTATTTATATGATTTCATGAGTGAAGACTTTCACATATAGGTTTATATCAAGAATGAATAGTCTTGAGAAGATCATTGATTCGGAAAAGATTCTTGACTCAACAAAGTTTTAAAATCTTCAAGAGCAATTTGAGAAACTTGAAAGTGAAAATGAAGATTTGAAGTCTAAGATTGTTGAACTTACGAAGGAGCATGAACTTGATGAAGCAACTTTGGGAAATACTTGAGAAAGATTCTGCTCTTTATGAAAAATCAAAGTTTTTGAACAAAATTGACAATCTTGAAAAAGAGCGTGTTGTTAAAGAATATGAGTTCTTAGAAAAGATTGATCAACTGAAATCTAAAGTTTCGAAACTATCAGAGATACTTTAGATTTCATAACAAGAGAAGAAACATTAAATCAATGTATTTGAAGAAGAAAAACGAATGCTTTTGTCTAAAATGAATTTCTAGAAAGAGTTCTTCTGATTTGATTATTTTGATGACTTCAAATGATGTTCTGAAACAACGAGTTTAGACAAATTTTAATTTTCTAAAACTTGAAACTTCTCTTGTGAAAATGTTTAATACGATTGAGGAAGTGTTTGATTCAAATATTTCAAAGATTTCCATTACAAAGTTCAACTTTTGAGACTAAAAATTAGGAACTTGTAGGGGAGAATATGAAACATTTTGAAGAGGAGAAAGGGTGTTTGAGACTAGGATTGCTAAGTTGAAAAAGGTTTTAACTTAATAAATCAAAGATTTTGATGATGTCAAAACTGAGCTTTCAAGGAGAATTTAGATATATGACACATATTTCGAAAAACTTGAAAAAGAGAATGTTTCTTTAAAATATAAATTGGCATCTCAAAATACATTACAAAAAGAGAACAATGATTTGAAAATGTCTTACAAAAGATTTTTTGACTCGATTAAGCATAAAAATATTGATTCTCAAATTTCCAAAACGTCAGCACCAAAAGTAAATATCTCCAAAAAGATTTACACGGATAAATCTTCAAAACCGTTTTCGAGAAAGGTTTCTCAGTTTACTACTTATTCGTTGCAAAAAGATAAGTATTCCATGAACCAACATTCGGATGAAACATTTACTTCTCGAAATCATTTTCATAATTATAGATTTTGATACACCTCAATCTAGATTTTCTAGTTCAAAACAAGTTT
Source organism: Artemisia tridentata subsp. tridentata (assembly GCA_021014915.2). Taxonomy (NCBI): domain Eukaryota; kingdom Viridiplantae; phylum Streptophyta; class Magnoliopsida; order Asterales; family Asteraceae; genus Artemisia; species Artemisia tridentata. Next base: position 17,439,426 of record CP139501.1, on the reverse strand, counting down.
GGAAAATTAAACAAAACATTTCGAAACCATTCAAGTATTCGAGAAATTAAATGTTTTTGATGCAATACGGAAACAACCTGGTTTTCAACTTTTAAAAGAATACAAGATTTCATTCATTGAAAAAAAAATCAAAAGGAAATTTTCAATAATAAATGGAAATCTTCTTCTTCTTTAAGGTTTAAAACAACAAACGAAACATCGAGTTTCCAAACGGTGTGGAAACCTTTGAAAAGTTTTAGAGCTCCAAAAGAAACACCGAGTATCAATGAAGAAATGAAAAGAGTTTTAAATCTCCATTGATTCTAAGAGCTTTATTTCAAAATAAAACACCGGGTTTCAAATCTCCTTGGAACTCAACATCTTTACATCAAATCGACACAACATATAAATGGTTTTCAAAATTTAATATACCCGTGCTTGGATGGGTACCGAAAGTCAGTGTTGTCTAGTTTGATGTCATAATGGATTTCATATACTTCATTACAAAACCCGAGCTTAAATTTTTTTGACTTATGGAAAAATTAGTTCATAATTCGTGCTTAAAATGATGGCTTTTGCTCATTTAAGAGTAAAACACGAGATTCAATGATTGTGCTTAAAGGAACAAATTCAAGTTCTGTTGATATCACTTAAACGATTCTCAAAATGATTAATCTTCATTTAAGTGAAAGTGCTTTAAAGTTTTAAGTGTCCGAAGAAAGAAAAGACTCAAAAGTGTATCAATGTTTTCGAAATGGCCTTTATAACTACCTTGTTCAGGACAACGTTTAACCATATCAAGAAATGATATTCCACACATGCAAGACCTACTTGCATCTCAAGTCTAAAGACGAGTAATATGCAACCACTTGCAGGATTTACTTTCTGACGCCGATCCATGAAGTGAACTCGCGTAGGTTAGGTTAGTCCAATATTCATAACCCGTGAATAACATATGAGTTTGGCGGACACATTCTTTAAATATCCATTCTTAATTGAATGACATACGAGAAGTAGTATTTCACCTTCTTCGATAACCTCTCAAATATAGTGAACCTTCCTTCGATAATGTTTGGCTCTTTTCCGAAATCCAGTTTCGTTAGCTATGATAATTGCGCCATAATTGTTGCAGTACGTATCCATAGGTTCTTCATTGTTAGGGACAACTCCAAGCCCAAAAATGAATTTCCTAATCCTAACAGCTTCCATTGCAGCTTCAGAAGCAGCTATGTATTCAGCTTCTATAAAAGACGTTGTAGTAGTGCTTTGTTTAGCACTCTTTCAATCAAAAGCGCCTTCGTTTAGGGCGAAAACGTAGCCTGTCTGAGATTTTGTATCATCTTTGTCGATCTTGAATCTAGCACCAGTATAGTAAGTAACTCTGAGCTCCCTTTCGAGATCACCACCCTAAACAAGAAACAAGTCTTTAGTATTCCTTAGATACTTCAGAATGTTTTTAACAGCAGTCTAGTGACATTTTCATTGATTCTGTTGAAATCTACTCGTTAGGTTCTGCGCGAATGCTACATCAAGTCTAGTGAACCTCCCAGCTTACATGATAGATCCCACAACTGAAGCATAAGGGACACTTTGCATGTGGCTCACGAATTCAGGTGTGGAGGCACCTTGAGTCTTACCCAAAGTCAGTTTATCTAGCATTAGGATACTTCCACGCCTGGAATTCTCTATCTTGAATTTCTTCAAGATTATGTCAATGTATGCACTTTGACTTAAACCAATTAAGCGCTGTGATCTATCTCGGTAGATCTTTATTCCAAGAATGTATCCCGCCTCTCCTAAGCCTTTCATGGCAACACACTTCCCAAGCCAGGATTTTACATCTTGTAGCATTGGAACATTATTTCCCATGAGCAGTATGTCATCGACATATAAGACTAGGAATATGACGATACTCCCACTAGCTCTAAGATATACACATGAATCATCAGCATTTTGAGTGAAACCATACTTTTTGATCTCCTCATCAAACCTCTTATTCCAACATCTAGATGCTTGCTTTAATCCATAAATGGATCTTTGAAGCTTGCATACTTTTCTGGGATGTTTAGGATTCACAAACCCCTCAGGTTACACCATATAAACGTCTTCATTTAGGTGACCATTCAAGAAGGAGGTTCTGACATCCATCTGCCAAATCTCAAAGTTATAAAATGCTGCTATGGCTATAAGAATCCTAATAGCTTTAATGTATGAAACAGGAGAGAAGGTTTCTTCATAATCAATCCCATAGGTTTGAGTAAACCCTTTTGCTCCAAGATGAGCTCTAAAGGTGTGTACATTGCTATCCATGTCGATATTCTTCTTGAAGAGCCATTTTCTCCCAACAGTCCTGCCATTAGGAGGAAGATCATCTAAGCTTGAGACTTCATTGTCTTTCATGCATTGCATTTCCACTTTCATAGCTTGGAGCCATTTTTCAGATTCAGGATCTGATAATGCTTCTCGATAATTGGAGGGTTCACCATGATCCTCCAATTCATATTCCTCAGCAACGACATAGAAACCATATCGCTCAAGTGCTTGAGTTATCCTTGTGGATCTACGAATGGGAACTACATCACTTTTTGGTTCAACATTTATTTGTTTAGCCTCAATGTAACGTTCACTAGTGTTTTTCAGAAGGTTGCGCATCTTCACTTTGAATTTCATCAAATTCTAATGCTTCCACTTGCATCTTGAGAAATGAGACTACTCTCAAGAAACTCAGCATACCGAGAAACAAATATTTTGTTCTCTGAGTAGAAATAGTAACCCATCATTTTCTTTTGATATCTTACAAAGATAAACTTGATAGATCTCAGCTCCATTTTGTTCGGTGTATCTCATTTCATGAGAGCCTCACAACCCAGACCTTCAAGTAAGACAGATTAGAGACTTTCCAATGTCATAATTCGTATGGTGTCTTCTCAACCTTCTTGGTTGGAACCATATGAGTACATATGTGTGCAGCAGACTCTAGAGCATAGCCCCAAAAGGACATATGGAAAGTAGTTAGACTCATCATAGATCGAACCATGTCAAGCAATGTTCGATTTCTCCTTTGAGACACCCCATTATATTGTGGTGTATATGGAAGAGTGAATTGTGAGACAATCCCACATTTCTTTAAATGATCTAAAAGCTCTTGACTCATATATTCAACTCCTCGATCAGATCGAAAAGCCTTAATAGTCTTCCCGAGTTGATTCTCTACTTCACTGTGAAAAGCTTTAAAAGTTTCAAAGACTTTATATTTATGTTTAAGCAAGTAAACATAACCATAACGACTAAAATCATCAGTGAAAGTAATGAAGTAGCTAGCACCTTCTCTAGACATAGTTCTAAATGGGCCACATACATCTGTATGTATAAGTCCAAGTAAATATTTAGCTCTCTCTCCTACATGAGGAAATGGCCTACGTGCCATCTTTCTAGATATACAAGACACACATCTATCAAATGACTCATCATCAGTTCATTTTAAAAGCCCATCGTTGTAACACCCCCAAAATCTGGCTTTGCGAAAGCTTTCGGGTCTTGGGGTGCTACGAAATCAATATACATCGCAAAAGAGATATAGTACAATGCCATAATTAAATTTAAGGAAAAACCATACATTAATACAACATTGTCTTGGCCGACATCGGCAAATAAAATAAGTTTAAACTCTTGATAAATATTTTCTTGACAACTTAATGAAAAACATGACGACTCCTTTATGCTATTGTCTTCATATAAATACCTACTAGCAATCACTTGAAATGCATGAGAAAACGGGTCAACTATGAAAATAGTTGGTGAGTATACAGGTTTTGTCCAAAAAGAAGTCTAAGGTCTTTAAAAAGTCCAAATGTCAAATCATTCAGTTACACGTCCTGCCCATACAAGACATGTAACTTATGATTTCACAATCATTATATAAAAAATATTGAACGTCTTATAGTCAAACACACATGCTCATTTAGTTCATATTAAAGGACAAAGTATATAATAATGTATGCGGCAAAGCCCCTAAAATAAATAATATGCATTCCAACTATAGGGAAATGAGAGGTTGGCCGACCTCTAATAGCGCTATCCATACTACCTACTGCTCCGCACAAGGGAGCCGTAAGAACGGTATGTCTAAATTGGAGTGCGAACGGCAAACCTATCGGGGACTAACAATGCGAATGTACAAACGGTACATCATACCAACTATTATATACAAATTAAATCAGGCCTGCTCTGTAAACATGGGAGACTAAAACTTAAGTGCGTACGGTACGTCAACAGTTCAAAACAAGTCATAAGGTCAAACGATATTTTAAAGGTCAAAGTCAATTTTCAAATGGTTCAAATAAAAATATATGTCATAAGTTCAAATAAAATTTTAAGTCATGCATTCCACCCCAAACAATAAAACGGAAAAAAGAGGCTGTGAATACTCACCTTCAATAGTCTGATCAGTGAACGTTATGCACGACACCAACACGCAACCTATATTAAATAATCATGTCTTAGTTCAAGTATTAAATTCAAGTCCATCCATATTTTAATTTTAGTGTTTTAGTGTACTTAGGTTGTTGTCATTTGTGTGGCGGCAAGTGTGGTTTCTTTGGTCTCTCCTAAGGAATGGTGAGGTGTGACTCTACAAATGTCTTAATGTCTGAGATGTTTATTACCTACTAATTATATGATTTGAGGAATTGGGTATAACGTCAACTTTTTAGTTCCTTAGATAATTTAATTAAGTCCTCATTATTTATTTATTAGTATATTAGTTTAGAATTTTTATGTCTCGTTGAATTTATTCAAATTAGGTTTGATATATTATTAGTGACGTTCATTTAGTAAGAGTTAACATATATATCCCGTCGTGTTTTATGGTCTACACTCATCGTGAATTTGATTTGTCATTCTTTCGTGTTTCCCATTTTTCTACCCAAGTATAAGTCAATGTATATCTATTTTTCAAAGTAATATCACTTTCATATCATTATATATGCATATAGTCTAGATGTCTTAATTTAGTTTTGTCGCGTTCTACATTAAGGCTATTCAAATTACGTACATGTATGTAAATGATATTCCGTTTTGTCCTTGGTTATATAAGGCTTTTTATATTTCTATATATCTAATCTATTTGTTTTTAAACACTTTCGTCAATGGCTTATGATTATGTTAATTGTTCGCGACAATTTTCCCTATAATCTGTCATCTATTTCGGTATTTTACTAACCATTGGGCTGCGGCCCATTGATCCCTAGGAGGGGAAACTAAATTGATAATGGGCTGAGTTTCATGGTCTTCCTGGTGGGCCGACTGAGTTGTTCACAGCCCATGTCATAGACTGCATTTAGGTATCATTATTTGGGCTTTTGGAGGTGGGCTTCTAAGTGGAGTTCTGGAGCTGTTGGCCTGGTACTACTAATACACAAACACAGCACATATTCTTAATACCTCAAGTTGTCACAGTTTGAAGTTCTTCTTGGGTTTTCTTGTTGGCTGCAATTGGTTACTAGCAAGGGTCTTATGGTTCATCTCTTCGGCTATGATTCGAGTATTACTCGCTTCGAGCCTTGAGGGTCTAAGTGGTAACAAGGTTTTGGTGTCCTTGACTCATTTATAGGTCGACAAGAGGAGGATTTGTTCCTCACACGAGCCTAATTTCTTGGTGCCTAATTGCTAACACTTTTGCTAGTTTTCTTGGGTGTGTCTCCTACAAGGTTCCTAGCCTCCCATTCTAGCCATAACATCCTAGATTCGAACCATAAACCTATGATTCCTAGGGGCTTTCGACTACAAAATGGGGACTACTAGTCTAATCTACTCAACAACCTGAATCTGGTTTTCGCCTGATGACTTCGAATAAAATTCCAAATCCTAAGACCTGTCTGTTTTAAACCGAACTACAATGGTTCTAAGACTAGCAACTTGAAATCTCAATTTCCTAAATCCTAGTCCACAACAACAGTGACAACATCTAACGACCATCTCCAGGTCTTACTATGGTTCTACGCCACCATAACAACAACAATAATCATCAATATCTTTCTCAAAACTTCCTACGCCACACTAATAATTAACAACGACAGCCTTCAACAAAATTCTTCTTAAGTGACAATTTTTCTAGGAAAATCATAACTAACAACACTTATAGCTTTACAACCACAATAATTTGTTTCTTAAAAATTCAACACTTAATAAAGCCTAACCACCAATCCATCATCAATTTGATCTAAAATTAACAGGAACGACTACAAAATTTAACCCTTACAGTGATTCAAGAGATAGTGAACTCGAACAAGGCTCCAAATCTGAAAACCCAACTATTCCAAGTCGAACCACAGTCACCACAATCCTTGTTCTTCCTTGAGTACTCTAATTTACTCAGAACTTTTGTGTGAATTGGTTGAGATGTGGTTCGATTCTCTCTTGGAATATTGGTTTAAAAAGGACGATTATGGAGAATGACTCCATGGTTTCTTTCGGTTCTGGGAGAAATAACATTCCCTTTGGGTGTTCCATCTACTTCTAACACAACCCCCTAGGTTTGACTTAGAGGTGTTTCTAGGTCTTGTGATGATGGCAGTGTTAAAAGAGAAAGATGGCAGCAATCTTGGTGGATGATGGTGATAGATCGATGGGTTTTTGGGGAGGATAAGGGATGGACAAAAATGAAAGTCTTCCTAGGGTCTAAGTATATCCGGTTTTTGAGAATAAGTGGGTGACTTTTATTATAAATATTTAGGGTAGCATAATTGAGTGATTATATTATGCCCGTGTCGCGTTTAACTGAGTCAATTTCAGATCCGTCCTAGAACTGTCACCAATATGAGATGCTATATTTTTAAAGTCGTTATATAATATTTGAATTTACTTCTGAGTCCTTAAATATTCACTAAAATTTTCTGAACCTAAGATTTTTATTTCTAGTTTGCGTGTGGTGTTAGTCTGTGTGAAAGTGAGATAACCTATTACCGTATTAAAATAATAGTCTGAAATTTACGGGTTGTTATAATCGTGTTGCATCTTGGCAATGTGTTTCTTGTTTATATGTCCAAAATGACAATGCCATAGAAAAGTGGAATCCAAATTAAACTTGGTTCTCTTATTTCTCCATGTGTATATAGAACCATCATTTGAAACAAGATTATGCATATCAATTTCAACAATACCATTACGAGGAATAACATTAAAGTAAATAGCATTATCCTTAGAACGATGACATCATGATCGAAATAAGATGACAATGAAGATGGTGCAATTTCCTAAAGTAATGGAGGTGTGTGTGAGGAGATATGGCACATTATGTGAAGTTAAGGGTGTGACAGGATAATAAATACAATGATATATATGTGAGAGATAGGTGTGTAGTGGGTTTAGAAGGGAAAATAGGCAAAACGTTATTTCGCATCCAAATTTTAGCAATATGCCACAAAAACTAAGTCACGTTAGAAATAAGTGTCATCTTGGATCACATAAATGGAAAATTTTCTTTCATAAATCATTTTCTAGTATTATGTGTGTTGAAAAGTAAATGGCTTTTTTTTATTAATCATAAAATAAGATTTACCGGGGTAGTGTCCCCTTTACCCAAAAAGTAAATGGCTTTTTATAATTAATCATAAAATAAGATTCATACAAGGAAACTTGTTTAATATTACAATTTAGATTTCGCAAAAAGTTCTAATTACTGTTACTATATAAGTCACTTTCATGATTAAAACATGAAAAATCTATCCAAAGATCGATGATTTATAAAAGGTAATAAATTAAAACTAAAACTAAATCATTTCAGAGCAAAAGAATAAACATGGGTTTGCCCTGATAATGATGCAAAATACCTAAAAATAAGAAAACTCGGAAAAATCGCTATGTAGTAAAAGAAATATTTGAGCATAAAAATAATCACCAATTTTTTTGTTTTTCCTTCTTTTTATACTTCTTTTAGAGTGTTGTTTACATAAGTGATTTCGACATACGTTAAATTTAATTTATCTTCATATTTATATATGATATCATCCGTGTATAAACGGGGTTTTAGTATAAAAGTTAATTAGTTTTTCTAAAAATATCACTATGATTGTTCCATTTAAAAAACTGAAGTTCATGTCTCACATTTTTATTTGCAACAACAACAACAAAAATAATAATGATAAAAGCTGTTTTTTCTTTAAAAAAAGTTTGAAATGTATATGGTATTTGTTAAATTTACTTAAAAAATATAGAAACCGAGAATTTTACACTTAACTAAATAAAATCAAACTTTCGTCTCATCTTAAAAGTTATCGATTTGATTATAAATTATTCTAACTAGTTAGAATATAACGTTATGTTACACTTAAGTCCAAAAGTAAAAATAAACTCCCAAGGCCATGGTATTTTTATTGCTTTATAAAAATAAATATGATTCAGTGTTAACCAAAGTTGGTTTTACTTTTGATTTTTATTGGCTAATAAGAAGGTTGTACTTTTGATTTTTATTGGACATCCATCTGCAAAAATCTCATAGTCATAAAACGCTGCTATGGCATTAATGATCCTAATAGCTTTAATGTCTGAAACAGGAGAGAAGGTTTCTTCATAATCAATCCCATAGGTTTGAGTACAACCTTTTGCTACAAGACGAGCTTTATAGGTGTGTGCATTGCCATCCATGTCGGTATTCTTCTTGAAGAGCCATTTGCTCCCAATGGTACTGCCATTAGGAGGAAGATCATCTAAGCTCGAGACTTCGTTGTCTTTCATGAATTGCATTTCCGCTTTCATAGCTTTGTGGTTCACCATGATCCCCTAATTCATTTTCCTCAGCATCGACATAGAAACCATATCGCTCAGATGCTTGAGGTATCCTTGCGGATCTACAAATGGGATCTACATCACTTTGTGGTTCAACATTTACATGTTCAGCCTCAATGTTACGTTCACTAGTGTTTTCAGAAGGTTGCGCATCTTCACTTTGAATTTCATCAAAGTCTACGGTGCTTCCACTTGCTTCTTGTGAAATGAGACTACTCTCAAGAAACTCAGCATACCGAGAAACAAATATTTTGTTGTATGGTGGGTAGTAGAAATAGTAACCCATCGTTTCCTTTTGGTATCCTACAAAGATAAACTTGACAGTCTCGGCTCCATTTTGTTATGTGTGTCTCTGTTGGGTGCGCTTTGCACACACTCGTGCAAACCATGAATGATAAGAATAACAATTTAAGCAAGTGACGAAAACTGATGAACATCAACAGTGAGGTTGGGTTTGCTTGAGAACGACTCATACATGCTAATAACACCATTTGTGCTTTTCAACTTTATAAATCTTATTAGAAATGAATCAAAGATTTACAAGGGATAGCCTGTGGAAAACTATCCCGGTTGATGACAAACTCTGTAAAATCAAACAACAAGAGGCAGCTAGCTTTGCTTTGTTGTCCCTAGGAAAGGAGGATCCTAACTATAACAATTTGTATTATTTTCTATGTTTGAATCTCTACTTAGCTCAGTTACAACCTTTAGTTTAAATAGAGGGGGAAACAGTGGATGCACATGGGTGCATAGTAACTTGTCAACTTGCTATAGATAGGCACGTGCCGAGTATGCTAGCTTGATCGTACTATAGGCTTACCCGATTTGACAACTTATAGTCCCAATGCTTTATTTCTCGTATCTCGATAGGTACTTGATAACATATCTTTCCCAAGAAGTTTCAAACCCATGCTTTCAGAGGTTGAGGTTTTTTAAACTGAATTAAGTCTTCAGAGTCAGAGAAAAATTTGCCAGATCTCAGTGACCCTGGTGTTGTTTGTAGCTCCTTGTAAATCACTCCCTGACACCGCATCAGTTTGTGAAGTGTTTTCTTCTCATGGTCTTTGACGCCCCCCAAGCTAGACAATTGGTTGAGATTTATACAACACTCACCGATTTCTTTTATCAGTGAGTAATACCTTCTGAATAATAATCAGGGAGACATGTTCTCTTATAACTATCAGAGAGTACTTCACTTCTGATAACTATAAGGTTCATATGATAATTATGAAGTGACATTCTCTCTGATCTTTGTCAGAGACTTTTATGCTCACTGACCTTCAGAGGGTGTATTAGGATGTTTTATGTTTAAATACTTGTAAGAGACAATTTGGGTCGATTTCAGACCCAACAATCTCCCCCTATTTTAATATACAAACAGACTAATTATCAGTAGTTAGTGAGCATAACGGCTTCTTCTTACATACTGAGTTTACATTAGAGAATAATATACTATTACAGTTTAGAGTTGATTCTTTGATGTTGCTGATGAATATAGACTCTGAAGCTTGATTCTTGTAAGTTCCGCAACCTTCTTGTGTTTAGTTTTCATAGTCTATGTATGTTCAGCTGCTTGTATTGGTACCCGGCTTTGATTGTCCGGGTTTTACTGCTCTGAATTATTCAAACCAATCTGGTCAGAGACTTCACTGGATCAGGTAGTACTTGCTTACTATCTCATCCATACTTCCCAATCCCTGAACTGAACAAGCTGATTCTCTCCCTGATTCAAGATCAGGGATTTTAGGTTCAGGAACTATGGTGTTTACAGACTATTTCAAATAATGGGTGGAAACACCTAGGTGGATTTATCCGGTCTTCCCTTGTTTGAAAACAGAATAGCCTTAGTTTTACTCGGATGTAAGCGGGTTTTCCAGCATCTTGCTGACAAGTTGAGTCACAACAAAGTTTTTTTTTTTTTTTTTTTTTTTTTTTTTTTTTTTTTTTTTTTTTTTTTTTTTTTTTTTTTGTTGGGCGTCTTAGGTGGTTTAGGAACAAGGATTATTCCATTTACTAAATACTCCCTGATGGCATGATTTGTACATATCCTTACAGACGCGTCCTCTTCCCTTTTTTTGTGTTCCCCCTTTGATAACCTCTGATGACCCTCTTTTTCATCCAATAATGGTTGTTACTGGGATCAACCATGTAGCATTCTTTAAGCATTACCACTCTTGTGGCTTGTGAGAGACTAAGTTCTCACGAAGCTCTCGCCATCTATACGACCTTTGAAGATGAATACACTTAATCAGAACGATTATGTCTGAGTAAGCATATATTTTTGATCAAAAGTACTTGAAACTTTTGAAGAACAGTGGTGCTAAGAGTGATATGGATGAAAGGATTGAGGGTAGGCGGATAAAGCTATTTTCCGCAGAAGAATGGTTTGATGTACACAGTCTTGTTCGAAAAGACGCTCGAGGATGTTATGGAGGGGGAATATTTGTGTGGGGCGTTGAGGATCGGGTTTGAATGTTATTTTCCTACATTCAAACCCGTTTGGTATTATTAGCGGACAATCAAGAACGGATCTGGATTAAGAAAAACCCACCCGCTCTGATACCACTTGTTGGGTCCGCTTTGCACACGCTCATGCAAACCATGAATGATAAGAACAACAGTTTAAGCAAGTGATGAGAACTGATGAACATCAACAGTGAGGTTAGGTTTACTTGAGAACTACTCATACACGCTAATAATACCATTTGTACTTTTCAACTTTATAAATCTTATTAGAAATACAGGGGATAGCCTGCGGAAAACTATCCCGGTTGATGACAGATTAACTCTCCAAAATTAAACAACAAGAGGCATCTAGCTTTGCTTTGTTGTTCCTAGGAGAGGGGGATCCTAACTATAATAATTTGTATTATTTTCAATGTTTGAATCTCTATTTAGCTCAGTTACAACCTTTGGTTTAAATAGAGGGGGAAATAGTGGATGTACATGGGTGCATAGTAACTTGTCAACTTGCTATAGATAGGCACGTGCCTAGTATGCTAGCTTGATCGTACGGTAGGCTTACCCGATTTGACAACTTATAGTCCCAATGCTTTCTTTCTCGTATCTCGATAAGTACTTGATAACTTATCTTTCCCAAGAAGTTTCCCGCCCATGCTTTAAGAGGTTGAGGTTGATTAAACTAAATTAAGTCTTCAAGAAACATTTGTCAGATCTCAGTGACCCTGGTGTTGTTTGTAGTTCCTTGTGAATCACTCCCTAAAACCGCATCAGTTTGCGAAGTGTTTTCTTCAGATGGTCTTTGACGTCCTTGAAGCTAGACAGTTGGTTGAGACTTATGCAACACTCACCGATTTATTTTATCAGTGAGTAAGACCTTCTAAATAATAATCAGGGAGACATGTTCTCTAATAATTATAAGAGAGTATTTCACTTCTGATAACTATCAGGTTCATATGACAGTTATGAAGTGAAATTCTCCCTGATCTTTATCAAAGACTTTTATGCTCACTGACCTTCAGAGGGTTTATTACGCTATTTTATGTGTAAATACTTGTCAGAGACAATTTGGGTCAATTTCAGACCCAACAGTCTTGTTTCACGAGAGTCTCACAGCCCATACATTCAAGTAAGACAGATTAGGGACTTTCCTATGCCATAATTTGTATGGTGTCTTCTCCACCTTCTTGGATGGAACCATATTGAGTATGTGTGCAGCAGAATCAAGAGCATAGCCCTAAAAGGACAGAGGCAAAGTAGTTAGACTCATCATAGATCAAACCATGTCAAGCAATGTTCGATTTCTCCTTTGAGACACCCAATTATGTTGTGGTGTGTATGGAGGAGTAAATTGTGAGACAATCTCACATTTATTTAAATGATCTAAAAGCTCTTGACCCATATATTCTCCTCATCGATCAGATCGAAGAGCCTTAATAGTCTTCCCGAGTTGATTCTCTACTTGACTTTGAAAAGCTTTAAAAGTTTCAAAGACTTCTGATGTGTCACACGAGTGCAAGTTTTAAATTTATAAACACGATCTACTGTTAGGAATATGAATATTCTGTTGAAGACTCGGTCACCCCGAGTACTTATTAGCACATCATAGCTCGTAGGATAATTAGTTATATTTATAGTATTGTAGTAGTATCTTAGTTATAATTAATATCGTGGAGTGGGTCGGGTCTTTACCCACTGTCAGCTCGCTCCACAGCCCACTAGGGGCACCCTATGTAAGAACTATATAAAGCCCTCTCCACCAAAGGAGAGGGTTGGACCTCATTTGAGTATTAATCTAATACACATACATTTCTCTCACTAGGTTCCACTTTCTCTCTCTAACATCTTCTTCTCCTTCTATTCGATCCATTCTAGTGCTCCAAACGTGTGTTTCTTTGTTAGTGAATACCCTACAATTGGTATCAAGAGCCATGGTTAGGTCCATGTGTGTTGGTATTCACGGATTTGATTAGATTTGGGGTAGTTTTGGTTCAAAATAGATAGGCTCTAAATATTCCATTTTACGCCTTGTTTAGTGGTTATATCTTGTTTGATCTTGTACTTTCTAGCTTAGGAATAGTATAGAAGTATTACTTGGTGTTTGGAATCTGTGTTTCAAGCTTTGTGTGATGAGTTTTGGCTGATTCATGAGGTTTTGGAAAGGTGTTTGTGGGTGCAGTTTGTCCGTCTGGTGAAGTTTCTTAGGTGCGGTTTGTGTTACCTCGAAGGTGCGGTTTGTCTTATTACCGGTTTTGGCAAAAGGACAAAACGCATTGAAAGCGACGTGTTTGGCAGTTTGTGTCTACGCGGTTTGTCTCTGAGGCGTGTATGCGGTTTGTGTCTACGCGGTTTGTCTCTGTGGTGTGTATGCGGTTTGTCTAGACTGTTTGTCTGTGCTGTTTGTCCACGCGGTTTGTCTCTGAGGCGTGTATGCGGTTTGTATCTACGCGGTTTGTCTCTGCGGTGTGTATGCGGTTTGTCTAGACTGTTTGTCTGTGCTGTTTGTCCACGCGGTTTGTCTCTGAGGCGTGTATGCGGTTTGTGTCTACGCGGTTTGTCTCTGCGGCGTGTATGCGGTTTGTCTAGACTGTTTGTCTGTGCTGTTTGTCCACGCGGTTTGTCTCTGCGGCGTGTATGCGGTTTGTCTAGGCGGTTTGTATCCTCAAGGGTGCTATTTGCCCGTAGCGGTTTGTATCTTGGTGATTTTAGAAATTCCCGCGAAAGATTCGATTTCTTGGTTAAATCACAAGATCTGTAAAATCCCGTAGTTACTATGGCTACCACATCAAGCACATCATCAGAAGATATTCAAGCAACAGGATCTGACACTCGTCCACCTATGCTAGATAGGACGGATTATTAGTAGTGGGCACAACGGATAAGACTTTACTGCTTGGGAAAAGAAAATGGAGTTAACATTCTCAAGTCAATTGACGAAGGACCATATCAGATGGGTACCACCAGAGATGCTGTTACAACTGGTGAAGATGGGACTGTAACTTTGGGTATCGACAGACCTAGAAACTACAATGATCTTAATGAAGAAGAAAAGAAGAGGTATGATGCTGACATTAGAGCTTCAAACATTGTCATTCAAGGTCTGCCAAAGGATGTATACAAGCTCATCAATTTCAACACTGAAGCCAAAGCTGTGTGGGACAACGTTAAAATGTTGTTGGCAGGGTCAGAACTCACAAAGGAAGATCGTGAGTCACAGCTGTATGATGAGTTCGACCATTTCAAAATGAACTCAGGAGAGAATATCACAGACTACTATGTGAGATTTCATAAGTTGGTGAATGATATGAGGATGATCAGAATGACTATGCCCAACATCCAACTAAACTCAAAGTTCGTGAACAACATGACTCCTGAATGGGACAGATTCGTCACTGCTGTCAAACTCAACAAAGGTTTAAGGGATACCAACTATGAACAGCTGTATGCCTATCTGCAACAACATGAGAAGCATGCTGCCTACGATCGGGTGCTGAGAGAAAAGTTAAATCCTTTAACTCCAAATGATCCACTGGCTTTTATGACAAATGTTCTACCAACAGCCCAATCATCTTCCAACCCAAGTTATCATCAACTTCACTCACCAGTACCTGCTATGAGTTCTCAACTTGACTCAGGCTACTCTCAGACCGACAAAATGATTGACAACCTCACCAATCAAGTATCATTACTGGTTCAACAGTTTAAAACATCACTCCCTCAGACCAAAAATCAGTTAAGGAATTCATCCAACCCACGCAATCTTGCAATGGTGGAGGATGGGAAAATTGTGGTTCAGAATGTGCAAGGGAGAGCTGGAAGAAATATGGGTCGAGGTTTTGTGCAGAATAGAGTCGGGAATGCCAATCAGGGGCAAGGGAAACAGATCAAGTGTTATAATTGTGGGGGGCTAGGACATATTGCCAGAAACTGCAATCAACCTAAACGTCCTCAGAACTCAGATTACTTCAAAGACAAGATGCTGTTAATGCAAGCTCAAGAGAATGGAGCTGTATTGGATGAGGAAGAGTTATTGTTCTTGGCTGGTGATGGGGGAAATACGTTTGATGAAGATGTGGATGAGCAACCAGTTCAGGATCTTGCTCTTAACGACCCCAACATCTTCAAAGCGGATGATTGTGATGCATTTGACTCAGATGTTGATGATGAACCTACTGCTCAAACCATCTTCATGGCCAACTTGTCTTCCTTGGCTTCATCACCTCGACAATCTGGTCCCTCTAGTGCATCTGTGATATCTGAGGTACTAAAAATTTATGACACATATGATATAGTGGATGGACAAAAGAATCCCAAAGAGGTACAACAGGCAGATGTTTCTGATTCAAATAATGTTGACATGGAAAATAGCAATACTATTTCATATGAACAATATTTGAATCACAACAACTCGCCTGATGTACCAAATGGTGAATCTTCTGTAAATAATAATGCTTGTGTTATAAGTAATGTGTGTGCCTTAGATAATGCGTGTAACATAGATAATGCATGTGAGTGCCATGAGTACAACTTGCCTGTCCCTGATGATAACTTGATCACTAGACTAAACATTTATAAAGAACAAGTGGCTATGTATGAACAGCGTGCTAAGTTTGAACTTAGTCAAAGCGAGCAGAAATTAGAAGGTCAAATGAGTACACTTATTAAAGAGTCTAGAGTAAGAGAAGAAACATTAAAACAAGAGTTGAATTCTTTGAAAAATCAGCTAGAACAGTCTGTCAAACAGAAACAGGAAGTTCAAAATTATATAACTACACTTAAGCTAGAATTCAAAGAAAAAGAAACAACACTTTTAAATGATTTCTCTAGACTCAAGACTTTAAAAAATAAGCTTGAAGATAAGTTGTACACACAAGATCAAACCATACAAACTGCTCAAATGATTCACAAGCACAGAAAGTTGAGTGATAAGCATAGTAAGATCATGATAGGTGAACCCAAGTCAACCATCCTTAGGGACATGAAAGTAGCTCAACCTGCCCTATATGATGGTAATGTGATGCTTATGCCTATTCATGACCCGCCTGAGCATATCTACACAGATGAAGAGGATGAGATAAGTGATAGATCGAGAAAAATAATGAGTGAGAAAATGAGAGATCCCGAGTGCATAGCCAGACGAATAATAATCAAACCCCATGACTATAGTGAGGAAAATTGTTTGACTGTGTTTGCTCCTCAAAAGAAGTTAACACCTGAACAGATATTCTGGAAACAAGACAATGAAAAACTTAAGGAAGAAAAACTCAAGGCCAACACCCCTCTCATTAGAAAAGTTGCATCCATAACGGTGTATCCTCCCAATACACCTAGGAATTTGGTGCCTTTGTCTGTTCCCACTGAATGCAAAACCTTTATTAGCTTATATGTGCTTTGGCAACTGTTTGCTGATTTTGATAAAACGTGTAAGAAGAGAATCACACCAACCGGCATTACTGAGGGGGAAAGGTGTTTTGAACATGCAAAAATGTGTTACTTAACTGAGGTCATGCCATTCTTTAAATTACTCAAAGAACATTTTGAAGGGCTGCAAACTGCCCTTAACACAGAAATAAAAGAAATGAAAGTAGTGTTTAAAGATATGGAAAATAAGGTGAATGAATAACGCAATAGAACTTAAGAGTCGTGAGATTGAAAGAAAAAACATACTCATCACTAATGACAACTTGATTGCTAAATGTATTGCACAAGATGTATTTTACACTGCTACTGATTCTGCATTGTCTGCTTGTCAATTTAATGAGTATGCTATTACGTTAAATGTCACCCAAAATTGCGTTGTTGAGCTTGAGGGGGAGAATTTAAAATTTCTTGAAAAAATTCAAAATGATGACCATGATAACATGGTTAAACGTTTTTCAAAATTAGAAGTTGATTATCTAAATTTGCAATTGAAACATCGACATTTAAATGAAAAACATAAAATATCAAATGACAAGACATCCTTGGATGCTCCTGAATTTGATACTTATTTTGAATTAAGCAAACGAGATGAGAAAATTCAAGCTCACACGAACACGATTCGACTGCTGAGGGCCCAAATTGCCCAATTGAAATCCAACAAGTGTGACGTGTATGGCACCAATAAACCTTCGTCTTCAGATTCTCAGAATTTTCAATATCAAAACACCATAAATAAGTTACATCATGAAAATGAGTGTTATCGAGAAGAAAATTCAAAGGTCAAACAACATTTCAAAGAGTTATATGATTCTTTTAAAGTTACAAGAAGCAATCACAATGATCAAATAACCTCTTTGACTAATGAAATTGAGAATCTTAAGGCTCGGGTGAAAGGTAAAATGCCATGCACCACTTGTAATTGTGATGCACCAAAGGCTACTGCTAGTAAAAAGTATGATATTGATGTTGGGCGTATTCCATTTAACCTTAGAAATAATAGCTTTGCCCATCAAACATATCTAGATCATCTTAGAGAGGGCCTTGACACACTTCATGAGGTAGTTGAAGAGGATAGAACTGAAAAGCCACTTGATAGGGCAGTTGTCTATGCCTGCAAACTCACGAAAAGGATTCAGGAAAACTTAGAATATGCCATAGGCTCAGTTCCTAAGTTTAACAGCCATAGAGATAGATTTATTGCATCATCATCCATTGTTAAGAACAAGCATGTAGCCTTTGATCTACCACCAAAAACATCAGAACCCAACACATCATTATCAGGAAGGCATGTGACAGAAAAACAAACTAATGTTCCCTTCGATGCTTCTACAGGAGTAAAAAGTGACACCCAAGCTAGCGGGTCAAGGTCTAGAGGAAATACAAGAAAGGATAGGACTACGCCAGCTAAGAATGATCACTTGAAGAAAGTAGAAGCCCAACCTAGGAACAATAAGTTTGCAATGAGTAGGATGAATCGTGTTGATTCTAGTATCAAAAGTACTGTAATTAATTCGAATTCTAATGCTGTCTGTAAAACATGCGACAATTGTTTAATTTCTGCTAATCATGATGAGTGTGTTGTGTCTTTCTTGATGTCTTCTGCTTCACCCCATGTTAAGAATGTTAGGATAACTGAAACATGCAAGAAAGTTTGGAAAGCAACAGGAAAAACCTTTGCTAGCGTAGGCTATCAATGGAGACCCACTGGAAGGAAATTCAATTTAGGAAAACAGTGCACATTACCTAAAATGAATAAGCATAAAATTGTGAAGGTTAAGGAATGGAGACCCACTGGAAGGAAATTCAATTTAGGAAAACAGTGCACATTACCTAAAATGAATAAGCATAAAATTGTGAAGGTTAAGGAATGGAGACCAACTGGTAGAATCTTGCCTTTAGGGTCACAATGCCTTCCACCTAGGTCTTGTCCTGCCTCTAGTACAGTCTCCACTGTAAAGACAGTAGCATCTGCGAACTCTGTGGTTCCAGAATATTTGTGTGCTGACCAAACGGACCCCAATTGCTCGTGGGGATCCACATTTTTCAGTTATCCATTGTGGTCTGGTTTCAAATGCAGGTCGTACAAATCGTTCTGTGGTATTTGGACTCAGGCTGCTCAAAACATATGACTGGGGATCGCTCGCGGCTCAAGAACTTCATGAAAAAGTTTATCGGGACAGTTAGATTCGGGAACGACCACTTTGGTGCGATTATGAGTTATGGAGATTATGTGTTCGGTGACAGTGTAATCTCAAGGGTATATTATGTGGAAGGATTAGGGCACAATCTGTTCTCTGTGGGTCAATTTTGTGATTCAGATCTGGAAGTGGCTTTCAGAAAACATACATGTTTTGTCAGAGAATTGGATGGTATAGATCTCCTCAAGGGCAGTCGGGGAACCAATCTATACACCATATCGATTGAAGAAATGTTGAAGTCCTCTCCCATATGCTTGCTTTCTAAAGCCTCTAAAACAAAATCATGGCTGTGGCATCGTCGTTTGAACCACTTGAACTTCGGTACCATAAATAATCTTTCCCGTAAAGATCTTGTTAGAGGGATGCCCAGACTTAAATATGAGAAAGATCATCTCTGCTCTGCATGTCAACTGGGCAAAAGCAAGAAACAAACCCACAAGCCTAAAACCATTAACACCAACTTGGAAGTTCTTCATACCCTCCACATGGACTTGTGCGGTCCAATGAGAATACAAACCATAAATGGAAAGAAGTATGTTCTGGTGATAGTAGATGATTATTCTCGGTTCACATGGGTAAAGTTTTTGAGAACCAAAGATGAAACTCCAGAGGTTATCATTAAACTGATAAAACAACTGCAAGTAAGGCTCGATAAAACTGTCAGAATCATCCGCACTGATAATGGTACTGAGTTTGTTAACCAACAACTCCGCAATTTCTATGAAAGTATTGGCATCACGCATCAGAAAAGTATCCCTCGCACTCCTCAACAGAACGGTGTTGTCGAACAAAGGAACCGTACTCTGGTGGAAGCTGCAAGAACCATGCTTATATTTTCAAAGGCACCGATGTTTCTCTGGGCAGAGGCTATAGCAACAGCTTGTTTCACCCAAAACCGATCTCTAATTCATCTTGTTCATGAAAAGACTCCCTACGAGTTAATTCATAACAAGAAACCAGATCTTTCCTTTCTCCGTGTGTTTGGCGCACTTTGCTATCCGACTAATGATAGTCAAGACCTGGGAAAGTTAAGAGCTAAAGCAGACGTAGGTATTTTTGTTGGATATGCACCAGACAGTAAAGGGTATAGAATCTATAATAAGAGAACCCGTAAAATCATGGAAACCATTCATGTCATGTTCGATGAGCTGAGTGAGCAACTTGCTTCAGGACAAATTAGTTCTGGACCCGATCTTAAACTTTTGACACCTGGACCCATTAGTTCAGGACTTGTACAGAATTCCACGTCTGCGGATTCTTTTGTACCACCTACATGTGAGGAGTTAAAGAAGTTATTTGATCCTATGTTTGATGAATACTTTGAGCCAACGAATGGAATCATCACAAGTGCACCAGCTGTACTTCCTATGGCTGAGGCTCAAGCCCCGCAAGGCACAGAAGGCCCAACAGCTTCAGTATCAATCAGTCTCAATGCTCCAGCTGCCAGTCAATCGCCTTCAACATCAAATACTCAATCTTCTCCAGTATTACAAGAATCTGCAGATAACCATTCTTTGGAAGTTAATCCTTTTGCTCCTGTTGATGAGGTTCCTTTTGAAAATATATTTGCTCCTGAACATTCATCAGACACATCCTCTCTTGAAGAACACAGCACTGCTACATCTGTTCAAAACCCTCAACCTCATGACCATCTCAGAAAATGGATCAGTGATCATCCTATTGACAACATCATAGGCAATCCCTCACGTCCAGTATCCACTCGTAATCAACTAGCCACTGATGCACTATGGTGCTTTTTCAATTCTGTACTGTCCAAAGTCGAACCAAAAGATGCCAAAGAAGCAATGACTAAAGATTGCTGGTTCCAGGCAATGCAGGATGAAATCCATGAATTTGATCGACTTGAAGTATGGGAATTAGTGCCTCCTCCAGAGCTTGCAATGATCATTGCTTTGAAGTGGATCTTCAAAGTGAAACTTGATGAGCATGGTGATGTGTTAAAGAACAAGGCACGGCTAGTTGCAAAAGGGTTCAGACAAGAAGAGGGCATTGATTTTGAAGAACACATCGACATCAGGCATCACTTCATCAGGGAACAGGTGGAAAAAGGAATTGTGGAACTATACTTCGTGAGGACAGAGTTTCAGTTAGCTGACATCTTCACCAAGGCTCTCCCAAGAGAAAGGTTTCAGTTTATTCTCCCACGCCTTGGTATGAAGAGCATGACACCTGAAACCCTCAAGTGTCTTCAGGAAGAAAAGGAGGAGTAAAGGATTGTCTTCTTATATCCTTGTACATATTTGTATATATCTTAAATCAAAAAGAAAATACAAAAATATAAAACCTATAAAAACCATAAAAATCGAAAAATCCGAAAATACCAAAAATAGTCCCACCTAGGCATGTCTTCTGTTTATCGATAACATTTACGGATCTAGAAATGTCATTCAACAATGACACGGATCTTTAAATGAAGCTCGAGCAGAAGTTATACTAATCAGTTAAAACATGTCTTAATGGCTTGCAGTTACTTCATACTGCAACCCGCGATTCACACTGGGGAAAGCACGTCGCCAAAAAGACGGCTGTTCCTCCAACTGGGTGATGTTCACCTGGGCATGGATTACTTTATGTCCATGTTTCACCGTCTTGATGTACGTTTCAGTGCGTCATTTCGTGTATAAGAAGAGAAGTCTTCTTTACATCAGACTCTTCATCTTGTTTGATTCTTCAAGAGAGTCTTGATGTTACACAAGGTGGTAAATTGAATTAAATTTTCACAAATACTCATCGCTCAATTGAATGACTACAGCTCTTTAAATAGAAAACGGGTCATTCATTGAGGGGGAGAATATTTGTTCAAATTTCTGACACCTTGCCAAATTTGTGCAACATCAGCAGTGACACTCTCTCGTGGTTTAAGGGGGAGCATAGTATGCTCCTAAATCAGAATACATTCAATCGGACACATTTTCTCCCAGAATTTTCTAACTAATTTAAATCAATTGGGATCACAAATCTCAAAGGGTTTGAAATTTTTGATCGGGGGAGAGAATGTGATTTAAATATGAAATCTGATAAAATGTGATGTTTTTGAACGTTAATGTAAGCTCTCCCATATGTGCTAAACTCTTTTGTATATCAATGCATATATTGAGGGGGAGCAAATGGTTTGTTGAAACAAAAAGGATTTGGCATAACATGAGATCGTGACTCAGACTTAACAAATGAATTGACGAAACATATATTGTCATGAATCGAAAGGACATATCCTGGCCGGGTAATAATTTCAAGCTAGTCTAACTAGTGATGTAAGCGTGTCTCGAAAAGGATGTGTCTGAGTAGAGTGTACCATTTCGAGAAACTTTCTATGGACTTGACCAGGACGGGTAATAATTTCAAGCTGGTCTAACCAGTGATGTAAGCGTGTCTCGAATCGGTCATGTTCACTGAAAGTTGATCAATTCAAAAAGTGCGAGCTCTACCTAACATGTGCAAATTTATAAAACAATCAACCGAGCACATGTTGAGGGGGAGCATTTGAAAAATATAAAACTCTCAAGTGTTTGCAAAAATGTGTTTCAGAATCATGAACACTTTGAGAGATTTTTCAAAGATTTGGTTTGGCAATCGTGGATGAATACCAAAGACTGACCATTTTAATTAATGCACGGAGGTATAAGGATGGTTAGGTTAGGCTCAAGTTCCCACGATCCCGCCAGAGCCAGAGGGATCTACCCAGGGACAATCCACTAGTTAGTGTAGAAGTCCTTAGGTATGATTAAAAAGGAGAATAGTGGATAAGGGAAAAGTGCCGACTGAGATGGAGCTAGTACTGGAACAAACCCAACAAGGTACTAGTAATGAAGTCTCGGTAAGCGCTGAAGGGGTTGAAGAATGAAAAAGAAATGTAAAGATAAAGGGTGAAAAGAAAGAAGCCCTCCTTACACTTTTAGGCAGAAACCGGGTCAATTCATATGCTGTCAGAATCACTTAGTTGATTGCTGACATTGAAGACAAAGTATCATGGACCCAGTGATACGCTGCACAACCCTCCCTAGCCACTCAAGGTCCCTCAAAGGATTCTTGTTTCAATTGTCACGGAGTTCAATACATTTCTATCGTCTCTCTCACTCCGAGTTAGATGATATTGAAAAGGTGGCAGTTCTCTCCAGCCTCCGCTCACTAAATCAAAACGCACTATCAAGTCTAGAGCCACGAGATGCATAATGAGATCTCATAGGGACACGAATTATTTCTACACTGGGTGTTCAACATTAAGGACACCAGTTGTAAACTTAAGAGTCCTACGCAGATCTTAGCAATCTGCCAGAACATTTATGAGGGAATTTACAAATGTAATTCTCAATGATTGAATGGAAATTCCTGCCAGGGTCAACATCAAACAGCTCTGAATGCAGGTCACTTCGGTAATTCCTTATGGATTACGCTTAGTGGTCACGACAGTATCAGACGGTCTACAGTCGTGGAGTGATCTCCAGCGACTCACCTAATCGTTGATTTACTACGGTAAAATCTTAAAAAGCCCTCTGTGGGTTTTCGATTAGGAACGGTCTTGGTAAGGATTAGAGAGAGTTTTCACACTATGCTGTTGACTATCTCAAAGTCCAAACTTGTAAGTACCGGTCGAATTATTGCTAACTGTCGTATGCAGGAACTTCTGGCGGTTGTAGCAGTGGAATGCGGTAGCTGGTTGCTGTTGTAGCTGGTTGCAGAAAAGATGCCAATCCATCACCACATGTTCACTCTACTACATCATCATCAAAGAAGTCATGACAACCAAAAAGACCTTCAACATAGCTTCTGCAAACTCTGATGCTGAAAGTCATGTCTCAGAATAGAGTAGCATGTCGGTTCAAAGAATACACATCACATGAAGTCATTCTGCTGAAAAGATTACCTAAAGACTAGCAGTGGATGAAGACAACAAAGAATCTCCAAAGATCATCCTAGTCTAAAGAACAGTTATCTTAAGTTCACTGCAGAATGTACAAGAATCAAAGATGTTGATTAATCAACATTCAACGAGCTATGAAGTAAAGAGCCATGGTTGAAGTGAAATGATTCAGAAGATTACTTCCGGGGTGACCTCCCTTAGGGGGAGATTGTTAGGAATATGAATATTCTGTTGAAGACTCGGTCACCCCGAGTACTTATTAGCACATCATAGCTCGTAGGATAATTAGTTATATTTATAGTATTGTAGTAGTATCTTAGTTATAATTAATATCGTGGAGTGGGTCGGGTCTTTACCCACTGTCAGCTCGCTCCACAGCCCACTAGGGGCACCCTATGTAAGAACTATATAAAGCCCTCTCCACCAAAGGAGAGGGTTGGACCTCATTTGAGTATTAATCTAATACACATACATTTCTCTTACTTGGTTCCACTTTCTCTCTTTAACATCTTCTTCTCCTTCTATTCGATCCATTCTAGTGCTCCAAACGTGTGTTTCTTTGTTAGTGAATACCCTACATCTACCAATGATTCAAACGAAACACATACGAGCAAGTATACTCGTCCGTGTGTAGCAAGAAATGATTCGGTAAGCTGAGGTCGTTCACAAGGATTTCTTTAGTTTTTGAAACGTGAGTTTGAGATTATCGAGCTTAACAATGATTACACAAATAGCAAGCAAATAATAATGATGATGATAATTCAAGATATTAAAACTACACTTGCCTAGACTAGTTTGAACAATTCCCTTTCGTTTGATTATGACAATGGTTCCAATATTTTTTATCCATAAATTAGATGGTGTTCTAATCCTCTTGTTTCTAACACTTTCAATCCTCGTCAAGATTTTAAGATGACAAAAACAATATTAAGTTTGATCACACAAGACAAACAATTCAACCACTTGATTCGTAATAGTTTCACAAGTAATCTACAACTACACCTTTTAGTTTCTTGTTTATTAAAGTTACTTATGAAATGGTCAATACATAAGGTGGCACCTCCATAGACAAAGGGCAAATATTGATTGATTAACAATGTCTCTTTCGACCTATTACACCATCAACAATCAATCTAACTTGATAAACTTTTTGTCACATGAAAACTTAGAAGCATAATTCGTTCTTAGTATTAGCTTAAAATGGGAATAGAACCATTACGTCATAATCAACCAATTTATCATGTGACAAACATCATCTAGGCAAGTGCACAAAGGCACTTAGCCACTCATGGAAAAAAAGTAATAACCACATAAAATTTATCACTTGAAAACATAATTATAGAGTCTTACGAAGATTGTAATGATGATTACAAGAGTTAGGAAAAATGCCTAGATGATTAATGATGGTTCCTTGAAGATTACAATGATTAATTATGGCTTCTAGCTTCACTTATGTTCTGCATTTTTCACCTTTGAGAGCTTTCTTGAGAGAGTTCTTTTGATAATGATTGTAGAGTATATGAATAATGATGTAAGAATTGTCTCTTCTCTCTTAACCAAGGCACCTTATTAACAGATTGACAACCCTTAGCCACCAAGCAAGTTTCTTAGGCACTAAGGGTCATTAAACATATGAGATTGAAGTAAATAAGGAGTAATGGTCGTCCATATGAAGGGTTAGATCATTAAAGGTGGTAATTAAAAGTTCCAGAAGTGCAGCAACTCAAGGTTGAGGGTCTCAACCCGTGGTTGAAGTTCCAGCCCAAGGTTGGGAAGAAGGTTGGAATGGCAGTTTTGAACCTTGGGTTGAACTTGAGCCTTGAGTGCAATTTCTTGAACCTTTGATTGAAGAAGTAAGCCATAATTCTTGATAAACTTTATGTGTAACTTCTATTTCTTTTCATGAACACTTGATCTTTTCTTCATGCTCGGGAACCTTTATAACTTGATTCTTTATCTTCGATACTCTTCCCGAGGTCTTTATTATGGATGGAATCTTCCGTTGTGTATAAGCTCTTGACTCTACGACTTTTCTTCGTCTTTCTCGTTATTTCCTTGGACTTGGTTGTACCTGAACCTTAATATATCTTTTGTACCTTTTAAGCGTAATATGTTCACAAACACAACCAAATTCTATGCACAAACATACAAATAACGCGACTAATATATATATATATATATATACTAAATGAGCGTTATCAAATCCCCCCACACTTACACTTTGCTTACCCTCAAGCAAACCTAGATTTAAAAATTAAATCCACATGATACAAAGAAATGATTAGAAAAAATGAGATGCAAATCCATCAAGTACAAGTACAAGATAAGATCCATCTTTTAAGCTTTTATTGCTGAAAAGTTGAGATCTTTGACAATACCTTTAATGATTCTCTTGCTTGATAACATGTTTAAGCACCTCACGAAAAAGGAATGAAGTATAATTCACTCAATACTCAATTATTTAGTGGTGGAGTATATAAGAAAATCACACTCATTGCTAAGTCATGATCTAAATATTACCATAGGCTTGTATAAGAAACAAAACTCGACCGACGTGGCGTAAGCACCAAGTGTAAACATCTAAGAGGACTTTTATTCGGGTTGTAATGTTAGGCTTCGGGTTTATAAGGGTATGGATAAGGCATGGGATGTATATATGAGATGTGTAAGAGAAACTTTACAAATAGTCAAAGTCTATAAACCAATCGTCACTAGCTATGTCAACCACTATCACATGAATTTAGGAATCCATACTTGATCGATTGATATCATTCTTTCATAGCTCATTGGCTATCTTTTGTTACCTTATAGTTGCGATGACTTATTACATTTTTTTTCCTTTTTTTTTTGGCCACATTTTTCGGCCATCGATCATAATTTCAATAGATCTTCCATGAGATTATCATGGAGTTTGCAACTTTCTCCAAAATTCGAGGATTTCCCACATAACAACCATCTTTCCAAGTAGCTAGTTGTAATACCCAAAAATCTGAAACATGTAAAAAGACCAAAATGCCCTACAATCTTAAATTTGAATTAATAAGCTTATAAAGTGCCAAATAAATCCCAAACTTCTGGAGATGATCAAGATATGAAATAAATTAATTTTGGCTACTACATTTGATATTTTGTAATGTACCAAAAATTACCATGAGCACATAAAACTCACTTCTGGACCGAAAATATTTAATTATTATTATGTTATGTTATTTTTGGTTTTAAAATCAAATAATTGTAAATAAATGAGGAAAGTAAATTCAAAATAAATAAGTTGATTTGGTCTTTATGTTGGGACGTTTTTTTTTTGGTCATTTCCCCCCTTATTGCTCGACATCCCTAAATAATCAATCCCCTCATTAGTCGTATATCACAAACCGAATATCACATTTTTCTCTCTCACTCAAAACCCTAATAAACATATAAGTCGGCAGCCTCATTCCAAAGTCAAAAACAAACCAGAAACAAAACACAAAGCTTCATTCGTTTACTGCTAAGTTCAAGCAAGTTAGTGTCGATTTTGTGGCATCCCTTACGTTCAAGCCTTCGTAGCAGCCTGTGGGTGTGTGATCGCATGAAGGTTGGGTTACGACTTGCGTTTCGGTGCGTGTGTAGACTAAGAGTTGGTACGTGAACAAACGGTTCGGGTACGTGTGGCTATTATACGTCGGGTTTGGATTCGGTTGTGTCGTTGAATCCTAGTGTTCGTGTTCGAACTGGGGAACGTACTCGTGTGCGTGTTTGATTTCGGGGTTGGTCCGGTTTCTGTTATCCGTTCTTACTTAGCCTTCAGGTATATGATCATGAAACTATCATTTTAATACATAATCACATACTAACTTATAAGTATTACGTTGAGGAAATTTTTGTGTGCCAAGAAGATATTATAATAAGGTCACAATTAAAAAGGAGACGTATGTTGACGTAAGGAGGTTAGTAATAAATCTGCTCTAAAACTACATCTCATATCTATCAGGTAGTATGCCAAATATGAAGAAGAAATCTTAACTTGCATGGATTGTTTAACAGATGGTCATAAATAAATATGATGTATAACAATATTACAAAGTTAAATATCATTAGTGGTTGTCACTAAACTTACATGTATTGCTTCAGTATTGGATGTGTTGACATTCGAAGGAAACTATGTGAATATGTTTCATTATTATTTTTGAAAGTATAAAGATTTGCTAAGTCATATTCTTGCATGGTAGTAAAATATGAGCTTTTGGTCCTATTATTTTTCCATAGTTTACGAAATATATAATACTACAATTGCCTTGACAACCTTAATAGAGAACAGTTTGGTCAAAACCAATTCATATTAATCATGAAGTTTTCGTGAGTCTCAAATTAAAATGGATACACGAGTAATCATAATATTATAATATGAAGGAAAAAAATATGATTTCTTTTATAAATAAAGATTTTGAATGCAACTGCACTTGGTATCTTTTTGTTTTAAGTTCGAAAGATAAACTCAAGCTTTCTAATATAAAGTACTAAGGCTATACAATGACTACAAAATCTTAAAAACTGAATTTTACTTCAAACCCTAAACTATGATAAGTTGTCACGTTTAACCCTAAACTCTGCTAAAATGACATATTAAACCCTAAACTATGATGTTGGTCATATTAAGTCTTTAAGTTTAATTAATGGTCATTTGCAACCCTAAAAGTTACTAATTCAGGAAACTTACTAAAACAGGAAAATTACTAAAAATGGAAAGCCGACTAAAATAAGTAATCTGATTTAAATAAGATATTAATAATAAGACGATCATGTATTCGTGTAGATTCGCTGAAGATGGAGTTCACTTCCGATCTTTTCGTTTCTAGTTGTGTTTTCACTGGCGGTCTAAGGTACAGATATTCTGCCCTTTTTCAGTAAGGGTGTCCTCATTCTCATTTCATTTTGTATTTCTGATTCATCATAGGGTTTCCCCTAAGCCATTGCTATGCTTTCCCTGTTCTGTGAACTCTGATATGATCCCTTTTCATACTCTGATTTGTTTAACTTCTGATTGATGCTATGATTTCTTTGCCTTGAACCTTTTTATCGATTTCCCTTGTTATGACCTCTGATATGAATCTATGTTGTGAAAACCTTTTAAATTATGCCCTGTAAATGTTTTGAGAAGAGTTATTTGTTAAAAATGATGTTTATGTTTTTACATGAAATTTTTACTAGCTTTTATGAAAACTATTCCAAAGACTATCTTTATGAAAAACCGTTTCGAAGGATCATTTTTATGAAAACAATTATTAAAGGATTTTTTAAAATGGACTTTTGATAGAAACTTCTGAAATAAACTTTTGATCTGAACCTTGACTGGATTATTACTATAAACCTTGGTCTGATAAACTCTGATATGAACCAAATAGATTTTGAAACTCTGATATTTAAATCTGAAATATTTGACATGAACCTTCTGATATGATTCTCAATTCTGAACCATTGCTTAAACTCTGAATTGAACCTTTGATATTTTTGGACTTTGATATGAACCTTTTTGCCATGTACCCTTATGATATGACCCTCTGATTTTGGTAGTACATATGACCTCTGACCTCTAACCTACAGTTTGATATCCGAGCCACTCACTAGGCATGAGGGTTTCATGTCCATGTCATTGATGCACCGATGGCATGACTCTAGGGTAGGAGAGTGATGACCTGTCCCATCCCTGACTTTATTTTATCTGGTGTGTTGAGGAGATTTCTGGCCACTGGGGGCGCATGGATGCATCCTAGATCTGACTCTGTTATCTGTTATCTGTTTAGTGGATTATCTGATTTATATTATATGATTATTATTATTATCTCTGGTGACTGATGGTGTGTGCGATACACGTCTTTCACAACCTCTGGGAGCTGATCACTCCATTGATACATGAGGACTCCCCTCATATTATCTGTTACTTGAGAGGTATCCCCTCTGGATTATTATATGATTACTCTGTTATGATATTATCTGTTATCTCTGGGCTCGTGATGGATTTCTGTATTTCCCTAAACCTGGTTTGTTCATTATCCCTTTCTCATTTCTTTTCTTTTACCCTTATTCCTTCCCTGTTCTTTCACTTTGATTCTGTATCTGTATAATCTGTATTTCTGATTTGTTTCTATATTGCTATCTGTTACTATTTCTGTTATCTATATATCTGTTCACTGAGCTCTCGTAGCTCAGCCGCATTTCTTTTCCTGCGGCAGGTTTTAGTAGGAAGCTGGGAATGAGTGGAGAGTGTACCTTTGGACTTAGAAGATTGGATAGCTATTCTGGATTAGAGTTGACTAGAAGATTATATATTCTAGAATTAGTGTTTTTGGAAGTTCTCATTTGTAACCTTGTAGTTTCAGTATTTTATTTGTAACCTTTGAGATTTTTGTATTACTGTAGATGTATGCTTTGTGTTGATCTGATATGAAACCATTATTGTGACATCTTTACCCTTGTCGGGTTGGGGTGTTACAATTTATGGTATCAGAGCGACAGGCTGCGACTGTAATACATTTACCCTTTGACCTGTGAAGTTTGGACCATTAAGTTTCCACTGTAGGCGCTCATAAGACAACCTTTATGATTTGCTTTAGGATTTCCCTATAGGAACTTAAGTTCTGACCAGTGAGGAATGGGTAGACTATAAGTCAATTGCTTAAGTATCATTGCTTCCGCATCACTCTGATTCGTGCCTTGCTTTTGGTTAAAGCCAATTTATACCACTTTTGATGATTTAAAGTTTACGCTTTGCACCACCTAAGTTTCCGACTCCGACCTCTGATCTTTTGTTAATCATTTTGATGCCTCTTCGGGCATTCTGAGAATCTCCATGTCGATGACCTAATTGATACATTCTGTTATTTGCTGTTGATAATCATCTATAAATCTTCTGATCCTATTTGAGTCCGTCTTAAACATCTTTGTTCCCATGAGAAGTTTTGTGGTGTTTTAACCATGAGTATAAAGAACGTTTTCCTTTCACTTTTGCACGATAAGACTTGCGTTGTCGATCTGTTTTCATTGGATAGCTAATTTTGATTTTGTTCTGATAAAGGATAGGTTGATTGATCATTGACGACTACTCTACTATGTTTCACCTTCGGTGTTTTTTTTTTGAACTCCCTACCATGATTTCCGATTGTTAAAGTTTTGCTACCACTACCTGATTTTGATCATCACTTCCGACCTGTTTGATACTTCTCCAACTATCCCGAAAGTCATTTAACCCTAATGTGTTTGACACATTCTATTAATTCATTACCCGTGCTGGACGAAAATGTGTCATCTGATACTACTCTGTCTTGCAGCGTCCATTATTACTACTATAAGAACTCTGGTGATTATTAACCATGGATATGGGAGGTTTATTCCCTCCCTTTGAATAACGAATCTTGCCGCCAATTAGTTCCATTTGGAAGGATATGACGATAATTTTGTCTCGATGCGAAATTGGAAACTGAGCATGATGATGCTAATAACTGATATTCTGTACGCCTGACTTTTGACTGTTATACGATGTTCGTATTACCGATGACTCACAACCTACCTGCCACCTATGCTAAATAGCTAATCAAGACTCCAACACCTTGAATTGTTCGCTTATCCATCTCCACACTTTGATGAACCATGTACTTGACCTTGATATATGAACTATCCGTCTGGCTTGGCGACCGTACTCATCCTACGAATCCGTTTACTTTTGATATATTCAATTTTGAGGTCTTTAAGTTATGGATTGGCTGGCCCTCATACGCTGCCAGGGACTACCGTATCTGATTTGTGACCTTTAGTAATATGTTTCATCCCATTTTCGTTATGATATCCGGCAACCGCTCAAATCTGTTAGTGCTGCCATGGAAACATCTACCTCGATCTCATTTAATTGCCGATTGTCTCCTGACACCTAATAGTACCCACCCTAGAAGCGTTGGCATTGGAAGTTTTGTTGTACATATTTTTTGTTGTTCTCCGATGAAACTTTGAGTTTTTCCCTCCTGTTTGAGAAGTAGAAGGAAATTTGAGCCGATCTCAGTTGATGAACCATGATGCCATAGAAGTTGAGAAATTGGAGAAGATGATGGAATATGATTTTGTTCACTTCAGTGTTTCATTTTGAACATCCTGTTAACTTGTGAAGAAGAAAGAGAAAACTTTGGAGTACTGACTATCGTAAACCTAACCGTATCACTACCCATAATCATTTTTCCATTTCCGCGTACCAATGATTGATTCGTTCTATCTTTGTAAACTCCGTACCAGACGACCTCATTAAATGTTTGAAGGACTGAAGAAGCAACCACAAGAACTTCAGAGAAAGTAGATGGATATTTGTTGAGACAACGGTGTTCTTTGCCTGGTCTGTAGTTGACGACAACAAAGACTACCCTGAAGAGTGAAGACATTCCTTACAAGGAAGAAGTGTTGGCGATGCGGAGGAAGAAATTCTAGTCAAGATGGTGAACCTGGAGCTGATGAAGACGTGCAGTCTCACTTCCTTATTCATCTTGGTTTTACTAAGATGAATTGAGAGCGGAAGCAGACTGGATGATGAAGAGATTTAAAGATCGTGCCAGAAATCCACAATACTCCATCACATTCCAAGAAGAAGTGCCGAAGGCTTGAGGAGCCGAACTCAATTTTATAATTCCTCTACACCCTATGATCATACGATAGACTGCATGGACTTGGAGGAAGTTTAAGATCATGTATTGAATGTATGATATTTCTGAAGCGAACGTTTGTGTTTGGAAGAGTTGATTCTGTGAAGGATGAAGCTATGGATGACGTAATTCATTTCCTCTTGACCTACTTAAATTTCCGTTATCTGATAATAAGATCCTCTGAAAGACTTTGGTTCCCTACTAGTAATTCCGTTTTGTGTAGATTTTGCGTATGTTGGATGAATGGTTTGTTATGAGGATTTTTGAAGTAACCACTGATATTGCCTGAGTTGATTCTGGTGAGCGATGAAGGATTGGCACTATTGGCGACGTATCCAATTCTGATAAACATTATAGATCTATTCCGTTAACTCTTTCGAGTAGTTCGTTCTCCTCTTAGTTATGGTGTTTGATTTTGATGACCTCTGAGACTGTAGTTGGATTAGGTGGATTAAGATAAGTTCTTTTGTTCATGACTTGAGATAGAGTATGACCATCATGAGGGCATATTTATATAATGCCAGTATTATGACGTCTGGCCAACGTGATAATACTTACATCATATAACGTGCACTTGTTGTGGGCATAGGATATTTCGAGGAGTGCCTTAGAGTTTAGAAATTCTGATAACCGTTTGAGATTATCTGCGTTAGTGAGACCTTAAGTTCATTCTACCTATACGTTTAAATCTGCTTTCACCGTTATGCGATTTGATACGTCTGGATTCTCATCATGCGTTTGCTGACCTCGGTGCTTCTGATAAGAATCTTAGGTTCTGTTGTAGAGCCTTCTGCCAATTGACGTTATCGAAAATCTATTTTCTGTACGTGCTCATCTGATTTGTCTAATCAATTCTGTGGACGTCATATCCGTCAAAATCCTATGTATTTCCTATGTCTTTTCTGAGAGAATTTGATTATCCTCTGTTACGTTGGCATATTATTCTTTTGATCTAGATTCAGTATGATTTGTCTCTTCTGAGGAAACCGAAACTTTGACCAACAAGATAGAGTCATGAGAAACAAGTCTTTCACATTTTCTGTTCACGGTCCGTTATGCTTTCCGTTTCATTTCACTTCCATTTTCGAGGACGAAAAATTTTTTTTTAGAGGGGAAGAAGTTGTAATACCCAAAAAATCTGAAACATGTAGAAAGACCAAAATACCCTACAATCTTAAATTTGAATTAATAAGCTTATAAAGTGCCAAATAAATCCCAAACTTCTAGAGATGATCAAGATATGAAATAAATTAATTTTGGCTACTACATTTGACATTTTGTAATGTACCAAAAATTACCATGAGCACATAAAACTCACTTCTGGACCTAAAATATTTAATTAATTATTATGTTATGTTATTTTTGGTTTTAAAATCAAATAATTGTAAATAAATGAGGAAAGTAAATACAAAATAAAGAAGTTGATTTGGTCTTTATGTTGGGACGTTTTTTTTTGGTCATTTCCCCCCTTATTGCTCGACATCCCTAAATAATCAATCCCCTCATTAGTCGTATATCACAAACCGAATATCACATTTTTCTCTCTCACTCAAAACCCTAATAAACATATAAGTCGGCAGCCTCATTCCAAAGTCAAAAACAAACCAGAAACAAAACACAAATCTTCATTCGTTTACTGCTAAGTTCAAGCAAGTTAGTGTCGATTTTGTGGCATCCCTTATGTTCAAGCCTTCGTAGCAGCCTGTGGGTGTGTGATCGCATGAAGGTTGGGTTACGACTTGCGTTTCGGTGCGTGTGTAGACTAAGAGTTGGTACGTGAACAAACGGTTCGGGTACGTGTGGCTATTATACGTTGGGTTTGGATTCGGTTGTGTCGTTGAATCCTAGTGTTCGTGTTCGAACTGGGGAACGTACTCGTGTGCGTGTTTGATTTCGGGGTTGGTCCGGTTTCTGTTATCCGTTCTTACTTAGCCTTCAGGTATATGATCATGAAACTATCATTTTAATACATAATCACATACTAACTTATAAGTATTACGTTGAGGAAATTTTTGTGTGCCAAGAAGATATTATAATAAGGTCACAATTAAAAAGGAGACGTATGTTGACGTAAGGAGGTTAGTAATAAATCTGCTCTAAAACTACATCTCATATCTATCAGGTAGTATGCCAAATATGAAGAAGAAATCTTAACTTGCATGGATTGTTTAACAGATGGTCATAAATAAATATGATGTATAACAATATTACAAAGTTAAATATCATTAGTGGTTGTCACTAAACTTACATGTATTGCTTCAGTATTGGATGTGTTGACATTCGAAGGAAACTATGTGAATATGTTTCATTATTATTTTTGAAAGTATAAAGATTTGCTAAGTCATATTCTTGCATGGTAGTAAAATATGAGCTTTTGGGCCTATTATTTTTCCATAGTTTACGAAATATATAATACTACAATTGCCTTGACAACCTTAATAGAGAACAGTTTGGTCAAAACCAATTCATATTAATCATGAAGTTTTCGTGAGTCTCAAATTAAAATGGATACACGAGTAATCTTAATATTATAATATGAAGGAAAAAAATATGATTTCTTTTATAAATAAAGATTTTGAATGCAACTGCACTTGGTATCTTTTTGTTTTAAGTTCGAAAGATAAACTCAAGCTTTCTAATATAAAGTACTAAGGCTATACAATGACTACAAAATCTTAAAAACTGAATTTTACTTCAAACCCTAAACTATGATAAGTTGTCACGTTTAACCCTAAACTCTGCTAAAATGACATATTAAACCCTAAACTATGATGTTGGTCATATTAAGTCTTTAAGTTTAATTAATGGTCATTTGCAACCCTAAAAGTTACTAATTCAGGAAACTTACTAAAACAGGAAAATTACTAAAAATGGAAAGCCGACTAAAATAAGTAATCTGATTTAAATAAGATATTAATAATAAGACGATCATGTATTCGTGTAGATTCGCTGAAGATGGAGTTCACTTTCGATCTTTTCGTTTCTAGTTGTGTTTTCACTTGCGGTCTAAGGTACAGATATTCTGCCCTTTTTCAGTAAGGGTGTCCTCTTTCTCCTTTCATTTTGTATTTCTGATTCATCATAGGGTTTCCCCTAAGCCATTGCTATGCTTCCCCTATTCTGTGAACTCTGATATGATCCCTTTTCATACTCTGATTTGTTTAACTTCTGATTGATGCTATGATTTCTTTGCCTTGAACCTTTTTATCGATTTCCCTTGTTATGACCTCTGATATGAATCTATGTTGTGAAAACCTTTTAAATTATGCCCTGTAAATGTTTTGAGAAGAGTTATTTGTTAAAAATGATGTTTATGTTTTTACATGAAATTTTTACTAGCTTTTATGAAAACTATTCCAAAGACTATCTTTATGAAAAACCGTTTCGAAGGATCATTTTTATGAAAACAATTATTAAAGGATTTCTTAAAATGGACTTTTGATAGAAACTTCTGAAATAAACTTTTGATCTGAACCTTGACTGGATTATTACTATAAACCTTGGTCTGATAAACTCTGATATGAACCAAATTGATTTTGAAACTCTGATATTTAAATCTGAAATATTTGACATGAACCTTCTGATATGATTCTCTATTCTGAACCTTTGCTTAAACTCTGAATTGAACCTTTGATATTTCTGGACTTTGACATGAACCTTTTTACCATGTACCCTTATGATATGACCTTCTGATTTTGGTAGTACATATGACCTCTGACCTCTGACCTACAGTTTGATATCCGAGCCACTCACTAGGCATGAGGGTTTCATGTCCATGTCATTGATGCACCGATGGCATGACTCTAGGGCAGGAGAGTGATGACCTGTCCCGTCCCTGACTTTATTTTATCTGGTGTGTTGAGGAGTTTCTGGCCACCGGGGGCGCATGGATGCATCCTAGATCTGACTCTGTTATCTGTTTAGTGGATTATCTGATTTATATTATATGATTATTATTATTATCTCTGGTGACTGATGGTGTGTGCGATACACGTCTTTCACAACCTCTGGGAGCTGATCACTCCATTGATACATGAGGACTCCCCTCATATTATCTGTTACTTGAGAGGTATCCCCTCTGGATTATTATATGATTACTCTGTTATGATATTATCTGTTATCTCTGGGCTCGTGATGGATTTCTGTATTTCCCTAAACCTGGTTTGTTCATTATCCCTTTCTCATTTCTTTTCTTTTACCCTTATTCCTTCCCTGTTCTTTCACTTTGATTCTGTATCTGTATAATCTGTATTTCTGATTTGTTTCTATATTGCTATCTGTTACTGTTTCTGTTATCTATATATCTGTTCACTGAGCTCTCGTAGCTCAGCCGCATTTCTTTTCCTGCGGCAGGTTTTAGTAGGAAGCTGGGAATGAGTGGAGAGTGTACCTTTGGACTTAGAAGATTGGATAGCTATTCTGGATTAGAGTTGACTAGAAGATTATATATTCTAGAATTAGTGTTTTTGGAAGTTCTCATTTGTAACCTTGTAGTTTCAGTATTTTATTTGTAACCTTTGAGATTTTTGCATTACTGTAGATGTATGCTTTGTGTTGATCTGATATGGAGCCATTATTGTGACATCTTTACCCTTGTCGGGTCGGGGTGTTACACTAGTAACCAACCAAGACTTGACTATTGGTAAGGCTAAGGCTAGAAGTGTAAAATATTTTTGTATTTTTTAATGGATGTAACAAAAGAAAAAGAATGGCTCAGAGGGTGTACTAATGGTATCTAGCACTAAAAAGGAGTGCTAACAAATGGGTCCATATTGGGAATTTTAACTAGCCAGAGTGACTAGCTAATATATCATATATATGTAAATGGATGGCCATTTGGTTAAATCCTAAGGTTGCCTATTATCACGCGAATGCACTTTAATCACACGAATGTTATCTCACTGCGGTCTGGTAATGATTTACATGTACAAGTTCTAGAATAGATAAAATCACCGGCACACTCATAGCAAAAGATCAAGCATAAAAGATATATGCTTATAAGAAATAGGCTCAAATCCTTACACATTTTGGTGGAGTAGGCTATAAATGCACTAGCAATGTTATCGATCCAAAATGGATTGCAATGTCAATTGGGACGCATCTCGAATTTTCAAAATTACAGGTTTTATCAGTGGACTGATCTAGTTATTCTAATATATTACCCTATATGAGATAAAACAACTAGATCACAAGGGCAAACAATTGAAAATTAGGCTGAAAAATATATAAAAATTTTAAAAATTGGTTTCATTTTCCTATTTCCTCCCCCCCCCCCCCACACACACACACTTAAGTTTGACATTTTCCTTAATGTAAAGAATGATGAATCATGAAAAATAGGGAAATGAAACATAAGAGAAATGAAACTGCCTGAGCCTTGGAATCGTGATCGAGCTTCGAATGATGTAAGTAGCATGATGATGCGTGGTTTTGCGACCTTACAACAGGTTTTACCTCTCGAGGGATCTCGAGAAGCTTGCAATCCCCACCAGGCAGTGTACCTGACCGATGTAGTATAGTGAAGTGGCAAGTACCGGGGGATTGATCGTTCTCTAGGGGAATAGTGTCGTTAGGATTGAAAAACTACTCTAATAGGTCTAAGGGTGAGGGAAGATTCTTTTTGTATTTTTATATTTTTTTATAAAAGCAAGTAAAATCTCGGGTTTGAAAGAGTGGGCGGAATTAGTTGCTAGTCAACTAACCAAAATAACTACAAATGCAAATAAAATAAAATACTGAAAATGAAAAGGTTGTGAAACTTATATGGAGAGAAATGTGTTTACTTAGATTTCCTTACTCCCTAACTATCTTTTACCGGTTGATTAGTGTGTATTAATTGCGTGGATGACGGGTGTATTCCTTAATACCAATCGTGGGGTGGCGTACGTACTTCCCCTACTCTACAAGCTCCTACTTCACTCCTATGTCGAGCCGGCTAAGAAGCTCCTAACATGGGATCACTAGAATTCGCTCATGCATTAAATACAACCATAAAAACCTTAGTACGCATTGGTTCATGTTTCTTAAGACGTTCAAGCAAGTTACCGTATAGGAGGTTAGCCAGTTTTCTTAAGCCTAACATCGATAAACAATCATCCAATACAATTAATGACACACCAACAACCAATAATCAATAGTTAGGTTTCATTAGATCTAAGCAAACACAAGATAAATCTAGCCTAGCATGTTAATTAAAAGACAAGAACAAGATATAATCAAACAACATATAGACATATTGAATGATTAAATGATTACTTATCTTCAATTAAA
This sequence comes from Artemisia tridentata subsp. tridentata, assembly GCA_021014915.2. Classification (NCBI taxonomy): domain Eukaryota; kingdom Viridiplantae; phylum Streptophyta; class Magnoliopsida; order Asterales; family Asteraceae; genus Artemisia; species Artemisia tridentata. Next base: position 17,400,775 of record CP139501.1, on the reverse strand, counting down.
CATGGGAGATCCAAGGGTATAAAACCCTTAAAAATGGCAGAAAATTCGTCTAGGGTTTCTCCTCACAAAGTTGCACACTATGAATAAAAATTGCAAAACTATATATAGAGTTTAGTGGCTGACGGCGTCATGTTATATAGCTTGACGCCGTCACCTCGCCGCGGCTAGGGTTCCCGGATGGTCTTCCTGACGCCGTCCCTCTTTAATCCCCCAAAATCCGCTCTGGCGCGTCAAGGGTTGACGCCGTCAGATTTGTGCTTGACGCCGTCTCTCTTTAACTTAAACCGTGACGACCTTGATCACCTTAAAGGGTGACGCCGTCAGACTTTCCATTGCAAAACTCTCTGGCGCGTCACGTGTATTTTGTCATATCCACCTCTTTTGCCAAGACGTGACGCCGTCAAGAGCAATCCTTGACGCCGTCATGTGTACTTTTCCAGCAGCTTTGGAGACTTTGTCGTTTTCTTCATTTTTATGCTCCAAAAACCTCCAAAATGCTTCCTTTTCCAATTATCTTCTCCAAAGTACCTAAAATGACAAAAGGAACGATTTAGGGCAATATTTGATCAAATAAATACGATTTAGGGCTTAAATAACCCCCTAAAAGCGGTACACTTTTCGCTTCATCAAATACCCTTACACTTGAGATTTGCTTGTCCTCAAGCAAATGCGCTTTTATTCTAATCAAAATACAAGTTAGGGGTCATTTAATGCTGATATAAAAGTAATTACAACAAATAGTCGTTCCACTTTAATCATAATAAGCACAGAGATTACATACTAGCACCTCACAAGTAGTGTTTAGATACTCACATCTCTCAGGTGTCATAAAAGTATATCTCATAAATGAAAACAGATAATATCTCTCACTACCTGTCATAGCAAATAGATTACCATAGGCTTGGGAAAGGATCGAAAACCTCCTCCACTAGGCGTAAGCACCTAAGATAAACTATCAAAGAGGGCTTTTAAATGGGTTATAACGTTAGGTGTAGGGATATGATAAACACGGTTTTGTTGGATAAAGGATATTTTACTGGTGGCGAGTTAAAGATCTTGATTAATTACATGTACAATATGGCGTTGCTAAGCCAAGACTAGACTCGACTTAAGCTAAAAACAAAATAACAAAAACATAAAATAAACATAAAATGAAACGGGATGGTAGTCCGTATGTTTTTTCTACTTTTCTTTTTCTCATTTTTTTTTCATACACTCTTGCCCTACCATCCAAAATAATACATCATAGGGGCGTTGCATTCCCCTTACACTTGAACTTTTACATAACTTTACAAATAACTATTCTAATGACTCGAATTAAGATAATCGAAACACTTGGAGTACTTTTAAAATATTTAGCACATATGGGGGTAATAATGTTGTTCTTCCCCATTACTCCATTACACTAGTACTTTACCCATGAGTCCCAATCGTCCCAAAACAATATGTACAAGGATATGACTCGACTTAGCAACCATGTAATCAATTAGATAATTAACTTGGGGTTTAAACAAATGTTGTCACAATAATGCACTTAAAAATGAGTGCATATAAGGTAGGCTAAGGCGATTTGGGTGTACATTTAAGTGGGGTGTAACAAATTCTTCCTTTAAGTAAAATGCTTAAAGTTAGAAACGAAAAGATAGGCTCTGAGGGGTGTACTAGGGGTATCGTGTACTAAAAATGAGTACAACGCAAAGGGTGTGGGAGAATTACTTGACCAATGTAGCCAATGTAATTATAACAAAAACACAGGTGTAAAACAATAGGTTAATCATAATGCCTCTTATCATGTAGTAAATCTAACTACACGAATGTAGTCTCACTTGTGGCCTCGGAATGGTCCTAACGCAAGTTCTAGAATCTAAGTGCTACCGGTACAAACATCATAGCATAAATGCTTTTTCCTACCAATTCTAGGGGCGAACCTCACATATTTGGGGGTGGAAATTTTTTTTAGTGGTACGGTTTTTGTGCTAGTCATATAACTCCTATCCGTGAGACGCTCATTAAGATCAAAGTTTCACTCTTATATGTTGTAAAAAATTTTAAATTTGGCACTAAAATTGCCCTAACAGGTATTTATCTCAGTTTTATTACACATCTACCATCAAACAAACAAAAATCAAGCGTAATAGCATTCTCTAAAGTATCTTACTTTACCCCCCCTTACACTTAAGATGAACATTGTCCCCAATGTTCAAATAACAAGATGTAAAAGTAAATAAGGTAAAAGAATGAAATCAAATACTCCCCTGATTCGTTCGGTGGATAAAGAGGTAACATGGTTAGATCTTCTTCCAATAAAATGTAGAAGCTCCAAGACTAAAGCATCGCCAAAAGCTTGATTCCACATACATTTCCTTGTCCAAAATAACCTGTTAAACCTGAGAAAACAAACACAAAAACCTGCATAACAACGGCGGGATAAATCTATATAAGGATATAATGCTTGTGGAATGATTATTTTGCAGATTCCTGGAGTTTATAAGTTATAGATTTAATAAAAACTTTTTATGATTCCAGTAGAAAAACAAAACATTCAAAAATTTCAGAAAATTAAAACCTGACGCCGTCAGGTTGTAATTCCTGACGCCGTCAGAAATGATCTGACAGAATTCTCATGTTAAGTTTCCGGAAAATTTCTGGAAAAACCTATACCTTACTTCCTGGAATTCCTGCAAAACATCATTATGACTCGATACAAGCATTTGACTCAAACAAATACTAATATGTATGTTAATTTATTATTGTTATGATTCATGTTCATTTGTTCTAATAAACCGATTTGGATTTCCCTTACACTTAACTTTTGCAAAATACCTTTATATGTAGTTAAGACGAAGTTAAAAACAAAATAAAGCATTTTCACAATTTACTTTTGAACATGAATCAATAATAATAAAAATTAAACATACATACGGAAACAAATAAAATCAAACAAACAAATAAATAAACACACAAAGCAAATAAAGCTTGGGTTGCCTCCCAAGAAGCGCTTTTCTTTATTAACGAGTCTTGTAGCTAGACTCAAAGTCCCCATACATTACGTGATTCCATCATTCATAATGACGTATCCCTGATAGATATAATCCTTGTTATTAGGGTGGTGGTGTCTCAATCGCTCGACATTCGCAGTCACTTCACCTCCTCCCTTGCTGGTCAAGCTTACTACCCCATCTTGGTGTAGACTTTTAATTGTGAATGGTCCGTACCACCAGGGACTTGGTTCATCGGTAGGTGCTTTTGTTTCTGAATGCCTTAGGAGCACTGAGTCTCCTTTCGTAAATTCAACGGGGTTATTGTTCTGCTCATCAGTCTCAATATAATCGTTATTTCCGCCCTTACATTCTCTAATCTCATTTTCATTGTAATTCTTAATCCTTGCCTCCCATGCAAGGATTTTCTCTCGAACATTACCACGGATTATATTGGGGTTCGCCTCCATCTTCTTTTGTAGAGCAACATCTCGTATATGTCGTGGGATTGTTGGGAAGTTTATTGTTTTCTTCCCCTTTTTCATTTGGATGGTACTATTTTCGTAATCGATTTGTGCCCTAGTGGTAGCGAGAAAGGGTGCCCCAAGGATTATTGGCATATTCATATCATTTCTTTCAATAATCATGAAGTCGACCGGATACAGGAATTCGGCAACGTTAACCAACACATCTTCTGCAATTCCTAACGGGTACTCATAAGAATGTTTTGCAAAGGAGAGTTTAGTACGGGTGATGGATGGCAGTTCGTCGGTTAACTGGACATAAACGGATAAAGGCATCAAATTTACGTCGGAACCTTGGTCAGCTACCGCATCCAGATACTTGAGTTTTCCAATACTGCATGGTATTTCGAAGACCCCGTAGAATTCCTGCTTTTCCACTAACTTTTGTCTTATGAGGCTCTCATACAATTGCCCTCCAGGCAATGTGTCAGATTCATCATCCGGTTCCATCCTCTTGGACTCCTTGTTAGGTAGATGAGTACGTCGATAGTTTCTCACCCAATCGTTTATGGTCTCCTTGTTTATTTCGTGCTTCAAGTAATGCCTCACTTGTTGTGACTTTGGCGGTTCTACCAATTGGCGCTCCTCAGAGGGCGCCTTCTTTCCCTTGTCGGAATCGCATTTGTAGGCATTGGTGTTTCCGTCATTAAGTGGGACGAGGTTAATTTTGTTAACTTCCATAGTTATCAACTTCCCTCTTCCATTATTTTCGCCCTCTTGGACGACGGAGATGGCATTAACACATTTAGTGTTGGGAACTTCAACGTCTTTTCGCACTAACACATTTTCAGGAGCTTTTGTTTTTGTGTATTCTTTCAAAAGGCCCATCATCTCAGCCATCTTCTCTTCCATCTCCTCCTTTTGTTTGTAGATAGCTTCCTCAAATTTTGCCAACCGTTCAGAGTGTTTTGACATGTATTCTCTCATTCGAGCTTCGAATGTTGGACTAAGTTTTTGAGGTGGTGAGTTGGGTTGAGCGTGCTTATGGAAGGATTTAGTATTTTCCTTCCGGGGTGATTCGGACAATGGTATTTGCTTAATGCTTGAGACCGAGTTAACTGTTGCTTTTTGTGGACTTAAGGGTCTCTTTTGCTTTTCCATAAGATATGCTACCCTCTTCTCAAGTTCACTAACGCTTTCCTCGGTGATTTGATTGGCTTTATCGGGCGATGAATATGTCTTGACCGCCTAGCGTACGTCATGGGAGACTTGCCACAATTCATCATCGTCGGATGCAAGCTCATCAATGATTTCCCATGATTCCTCGGCGCTTCTGTCGCGCAATCTGCCCCCGGCGGCTCGATCGATGGCCCGCTTGGTGTGGTAATCAACATGGTCATAGAAGATTTGAATTTGAAGCCAGAGATTTATGCCATGATGAGGGACTTTTTGGAGTAAGTCCTTGAATCGAATCCATGCTCCATATAGGGTTTCGCCTCGACGTTGTTCGAACATCAAGATATCCTTCCTTAACTTGGTAGTTCTTCCTGGTGGGAAAAACTGAGCAAGGAAACGAGTGGTGAGATCATCCCAAGAGGTGATGGATCCTTCGGGTAGACGCTCTAGCCATTGACTAGCTTGGTCCCGCAGAGAGAATTGAAAGAGACGCAGTCGGGTCGTCTCTCGAGTGGCAACATCAAGGTCTATGGAATCAACGATTTTGAGAAAGTCCTTGAGATGTTGATTAGGATCATCGGAACGAAGTCCATGGAATGCGCATCCGCTTTGCACCAACCGGATGGTGTCAGATCGCAAGGGAGTGACATTGGCTCCTTGAGTGAGCTCAATGGTGTTTCGATAGCCATGGTGGCTAGGACGGGAGTAGTCTCCTAAGGTACGGGCCCTAGGAGGTGGGTGTTGTTGTGGTGGTGGGTTGTTGGGATCGAGGATATTACCACCTTCCATGATGTCGGATGGTAATGGTTACGAACAAAGAAACGAAGAAAAAAGATAGACTAAAGAAAACCTAGAAAAATAAAATAAAAATCTCACTAGAAAGGAATCTAGTGAGTAGACCTAATAAAATAAAAATTCAACCTAAACAATAACTATTCCCCGGCAGCGGCGCCAAAAACTTGATGCGTGGTTTTGCGACCTTACAACAGGTTTTACCTCTCGAGGGATCTCGAGAAGCTTGCAATCCCCACCAGGCAGTGTACCTGACCGATGTAGTATAGTGAAGTGGCAAGTACCGGGGGATTGATCGTTCTCTAGGGGAATAGTGTCGTTAGGATTGAAAAACTACTCTAATAGGTCTAAGGGTGAGGGAAGATTCTTTTTGTATTTTTATATTTTTTTATAAAAGCAAGTAAAATCTCGGGTTTGAAAGAGTGGGCGGAATTAGTTGCTAGTCAACTAACCCAAATAACTACAAATGCAAATAAAATAAAATACTGAAAATGAAAAGGTTGTGAAACTTATATGGAGAGAAATGTGTTTACTTAGATTTCCTTACTCCCTAACTATCTTTTAACGGTTGATTAGTGTGTATTAATTGCGTGGATAACGGGTGTATTCCTTAATACCAATCGTGGGGTGGCGTACGTACTTCCCCTACTCTACAAGCTCCTACTTCACTCCTATGTCGAGCCGGCTAAGAAGCTCCTAACATGGGATCACTAGAATTCGCTCATGCATTAAATACAACCATAAAAACCTTAGTACGCATTGGTTCATGTTTCTTAAGACGTTCAAGCAAGTTACCGTATAGGAGGTTAGCCAGTTTTCTTAAGCCTAACATCGATAAACAATCATCCAATACAATTAATGACACACCAACAACCAATAATCAATAGTTAGGTTTCATTAGATCTAAGCAAACACAAGATAAATCTAGCCTAGCATGTTAATTAAAAGACAAGAACAAGATATAATCAAACAACACATAGACATATTGATTGATTAAATGATTACTTATCTTCAATTAAACATGGGAGATCCAAGGGTATAAAACCCTTAAAAATGGCAGAAAATTCGTCTAGGGTTTCTCCTCACAAAGTTGCACACTATGAATAAAAATTGCAAAACTATATATAGAGTTTAGGGGCTGACGGCGTCACGTTGTAGGAGGTGACGCCGTCACCTCGCCGCGGCTAGGGTTCCCGGATGGTCTTCCTGACGCCGTCCCTCTTTAATCCTCCAAAATCCGCTCTGGCGCGTCAAGGGTTGACGCCGTCAGATTTGTGCTTGACGCCGTCTCTCTTTAACTTAAACCGTGACGACCTTGATCACCTTAAAGGGTGACGCCGTCAGACTTTCCATTGCAAAACTCTCTGGCGCGTCACGTGTATTTTGTCATATCCACCTCTTTTGCCAAGCCGTGACGCCGTCATGTGTACTTTTCCAGCAGCTTTGGAGACTTTGTCGTTTTCTTCACTTTTATGCTCCAAAAACGTCCAAAATGCTTCCTTTTCCAATTTTCTTCTCCAAAGTACCTAAAATGACAAAAGGAACGATTTAGGGCAATATTTGATCAAATAAATACGATTTAGGGCTTAAATGACCCCCTAAAAGCGGTACACTTTTCGCTTCATCACATGAGCTTGTGAGATCGACCGATTCCTCATCTTCGTGTTCAAGCATCATAACCTGCAGTAATCATCATATACAGAAAAACAAACACACAAAATGCAAAATCTTTTTGGATTTTTGGTTTTTTTATTGCGATGCCCCCACACTTATGGTTTAACCAATGGGTCAGATAAGTAAACAAACAATTAAAAACACACGCGTTGCCTCCCGAGAAGCGCTTACTTTATTAATGAGTCGTTAGCCTGACTCGATCTTCCTCATTTTAGTGGTTTATGTTTGGATTTCTTTCCCGAATTCTTGGGAATATAAATCACATTTCCTTTCTTTAGCAACCCGTAGAAATCCCTAGTAATTAGTGAACATTAATCTAGTATTAACCCATTATTATTGTTCACTTAACCTATTTTCGAGCAAAATTTAAAATTTTTGTTTATTACATTCTATAATTCAAACATTGTTACGTGATTCACTATACGTTGGAAAGAGGTCACACGTACACCACGACAATCCAAAACACGATTAAACACCAAACGGACTCTTATTTCTTATCTTGGCCTGTTACTATTTAAGCCCATATAAATTTCAGCCCAATTTCATTTTTATTTCTTTTATTCCACTCGGCACAACTCATTTACTTAGCCTCTTTATTTCTAAAATTCGACATACAAGCTACACATTTCTTTACATGGTTCGAATCTTTACACTCTCAAGAATCAGGAATGACAAAGCTTTTCACTTAATTCGAACGTTTGAACCTAAAACGAGACCAACAGCTAGCCATGATCGACACACATACAAACTCAATCCAAATTAAACCAAATTCGACTAGACTACATTTTTCCTATGTGATATACATCATTCTTGGCTTAAGTGACTTCCTAAATCCTTACACACTCTCCATAATCTTTTGGACACGTTACAAATGTTGTGTGTACCTTTAAGATATATCGAATACAAAACATATACAAACCATTCGGTTCATGAACCGAACCACAAACATTCCCACCACTTGACACAACCACTCAAGTCCTATCTAGTTATATCCCCCCTCCTTGTCCCCTTGTCTCCTTAACTTGCCATAAAATACAATACATTCAACATGCATATATACATGATACGTATACCATACAAACACACTCTTTCACATTTTCTCATCCACATTCCTATACTTTTTCTAAGTTATTTCTCTCCTGTGAATTCCATTCGAAGGATAAGAGGGCAAGTTCTAGGCATTCGAAACTATTTTCCAAAACATTTAGTGTTAATCTCGATTCTTTTGTGACAAATCTATCAAGTTCATGCTATAACCTTTGATCTCTAGCCCATCTCGACGTGATATAACCACCATTCCTGGTGGAGTGAGCCATTCGAGTCCATATTTCATACTTATTATAATTTTACATACACCATGCATTGTTCTATACTTTCACTCGATCGTATTTACTTTCCTTTATATTTTTCGTGTTCTTTTTATTTATTTTTCGTATATACACATTGACCACCTTCATGGATGGCTAGAAAATTGTGTTTTACATTTATTCGACACTTACATATTTGTTTTATTGCTTATCGAACCTCATTTTTCATATGTCAAATCGTATATTCATATCACAATATATATATATCACTTTCTCATTTTGGGACCATGTAATTATCAATAAGAATTAACCATTTAAATCCATTTCTGTATACACTACCTATCGTTTTTATGGTTTAAACCAATTCTTTACATGACCATATAATAAGTTGTTGTTATAAACTTTCATTGATAAGCTCATATAAGCCCTTTTTAAATCCTAAACTAAACGCTACTCGGAACTATTTTTAACTTAATATATATCGATTGGGCCTTTAAAGCCCAATAAGCACTTGCGAATAAGCTGAGATATAAGCACTTTGAAAACATTTTTAGGACTATAAAATAAGCCTAAGATCAGGCCCAAACTCGATTGAAAGCCCTCGGATCAAAAACGCTTAATGGGCTTTATATTAACACTCGTTAAAGCCAAATAATATGAAAATAAGCTCTCTAACGAAATAAGCAGTTTTTATAAGTTTGAATAATCTATTTAAAGCTGATAGAACTTTCGGAAAAATTATTATATAAGTTTTGTACATTTTGGACTAAAAATGCAAAACATATTTACTATTAGGGTTAAAATTTTAACTTTTGGAAAAATTGGGTACAAACTTTCAAATCAGTAACTTATGGGTATAAAAGGATAAAACAATAACTAGAAGCCATAAAATGACATATTGGAACATGTTGGACTAAATATACAAACATTATTTAACAGAGGACTAACGGTGCAAATATTTCACCGTTAGGGTTAAAAGTGTAAATTTCATATAAATTCAAGGATCAACCAGTAACTTAATTCTATAAACATTTACATAAATTATGTTATGCATTTCTATTGTATAAATATCCTTTTTACATATTGTACGATTCATTTAAATAACATTACGTTTATATTTACTTAACGTAATTTTAACGAATAAGCATAACTTATCATCCACCAACTTTTGAAGAGACGATATTTATTGATTCAATAAATATAAAAAACATGATAATATTATATATAATATTATTTTTGAACTTTAAGCATTTTCAGCATATCAATCATTCTCATCACAATCCAATTCGTTATCCGATATTCTTTCACAATCATTATTCACATCAAGTCAATCTTAAACCATCGAAATCTCAGACTTCCCTATTATTCAGGTCGTGTGTTGGAGCCGTTCCCGTGTTACATTTGACATAACTTTACTTTGACCTTTACAGCTAAGGTGAGTCATAGCCCCACTCTTACTCTTTTATACATTTTTAAACTACTTGGGGGAGATACATGTTTAAATTACTTTACTCGTTTATCAAATACATGATTTGCTTTGTGATGCAATTACTCAAACATTTATACTTTTATGATACGCTACGCTTTTATACTTTTTTGGACATGATGTGTAGTTTTATCACGATATGTGGGTTAAACTTATTCTATTATTCATTATTCTTAGCAACTATTTAACTCCTGGATAGGAGCCGTTGGAGAGGTATTGATAGTAACTATCGGGCTGACGCCCCCCACCCTTGTGTCCCTAAATTCTTGACCTTGGGTGAATATAATCCAGTCATTCTTATGATTCTTTATTCACAGTCAGGAGGTTCAGTTTGCTGCTATTCATTACATTAAGTGCTTATATATCGTATACACATATGTACTAATCATACTTTAGTAGTGGGTTGTAAACACACAGGTTGCAAGTCTCGTATGGGCGGGACATGGGACTGAGTGGATTTACAATGCCTTTGCAGTGGAAATCTTTATTCGTCATACTTTAGCAGTGGGTTGTAGACACACAGGTTGCAAGTCTTGTATGGGCGGGGCTTGGGACTGAGTGGATTTACAATGCCTTAGCTGTGAAATCTTTATTCAAATGCTTTACTACTAAACTAAACTCTATGAACTCACCAACCGACACTTTTTAGCATGTTTATCTCAGGTTTATAAGGCGATAGTGGATGCATGGATTCTAGAGTCAATTACAAACTTGGAGACTTTTATCTTTATCATTACCATTCGATACATCTTGAAAACATCTATGTAACTCTATACTTTGAATCTCTTGTTTGACTATGATTTTAATAATTCGAATGGTAACATTTCAAAACGTCTCATTTAGAGGTCATTTTCTATACCTTGATCTATATTATGAAGTAATACCCCCTTGACACTACTGTTTCGTTGCGGTAATTTGAGGGTGTCACACTTTCACTATTCCTTTTCCAGTTTTATCGATGTCATATAATTTTGTGGTGTCGCAAACTCTTGGAAGGACATCGTAGATGAATCCAGATTTTGAGTTCCATGGCATGTTTTTCTTGTAATCCGCTGGAAAAGGTGCCATGAACGGAATAGCAGTGTATTTCTTTTTTTTGAGAAGTTCAAGTGGAATTTCCTCACTTGTCAATTCATTTAGTTGCTCCTCGTCATGGTAAATCTTGATACGGTGTCCATTAACAATGAAACTCCCGCCGTGTTTGTCGTATAATTCGACATATCCGAATGGAAAACCATGTTTTACCACGAATGGACCATACCATTTGGTTCTTAGCTTAGGAGCTTTGAATTTGTACGTAGAATTAAACAAAAGTACTTTGTCTCCGACTTTGAATTCTTTCCGAATTATGAGGTTTTTTTTTTTTTTTTTTTTTTTTTTTTTTTTTTTTTTTTTTAATCATGGAACGCTTTTGTTCGAGCTTTGTACAATTTGGAATTTTCATACGCTTGGAGTCTCAACTCATCGAGTTCGTGTAATTGCAAGAATCGTTTATTTTGAGATCGGGATTACATATCCTCAAGGCCCAGTATGCACGATGTTAGATTTCGAACAGAAAATGACAAGTTTTACCATATATGAGTCTATACGGAGTTATGCCAATTGGAGTTTTGTATGCCGTTCTAAATGCCCACAGAGCATTATCGAGTTTCCTTGACCAAATGGAAGGATTATCCTTAACCGTTTTTTCAAGTATCCTTTTTAAAGCTTTGTTGGTGTTTTCAACTTGGCCACTGGTTTGAGGATGGTATGCGGTGGCGAAGCGATGATGAACACCATATCGTTTCATGGCTTTCTCCATTTGATGGTTACAGAAGTGGGTACCTCTGTCACTTTTTTGGAATTCCGAATCTAGAGAAAAGCTTTTTCAGAAAATTTACAACCACTCGTGCATTGTTTGTGGGTAAAGCTTCTGCTTTGGCCCATTTTGAAACATAATCGATAGCAACAAGGATGTATTCAAATTTATGAGATTTAGGAAAAGGACCCATGAAGTCAATTCCCCATATATCAAAGATTTCAGAAACTTGGATGCTCTTTTGTGGCATTTCGTCTCTACGAGAAAGACTACCAGATTTTTGGAAAGCATCACAGTTCTGTACGAGCGTATGAGCTTCTTTGAAAATTGTCGGCCAATAAAAGCCAGCTTCAAAGACTTTTTTAGCGGTAGTGGACGGACCATAATGTCCTCCAGTTGGGCCGTGGTGGCATTCGTCGAGAATTTTTTGAGTTTCTGAACTGTAAACGCATCTTCTAATTATCCCATCGGGACACATTTTAAATATATATGGTTCAGGTCTGCGAAAAATTTATTCCGCTGAGTATGAGTTAGACCTTTTTGTAGCACTCCTCCGACTAAATAATCTGCGAAGTCTGCAAACCATGGAATGTCTTCTTCGTTTTCAATTCCCATAAGAGTTTTATCGGGGAAATCCATCGGTAAGACGTGGTTTGGCATATTGTTTGGCAAATAGATATTTTAGAGCTGAGTGATCGGTGAATACGATTGTTTTTGACAAAACGAGATAAGAACGAAATTTGTCAAAAGCATTAACTATAGCCAAAAGTTCTTTTTCAGTGACCGTGTAGTTTTGTTGAGCGCTATTCTAGGTTTTGCTAACAAAGTAAATAGGAAGAAAATGTTTTCCATCTCGTTGTCCTAATACTGCTCCAACGGCAAAATTACTTGCATCACACATAAGTTCAAATAGCAGCGACCAATTTGGTGAAACCATAATCGGTGCATTTGTTAACTTACTTTTGAGCTTTTCGAATGCCTTGATGCATTCTTCATTGAAATCAAAGACTGAATCCTTCTCAAGAAACTCCTAATGCCTTTGACGTTAGTCGGGGGTGGTAATTTGGCAATATCATCTATTTTTGCTTTATCAAATTCGATTCCTTCGCTGGAAATCTTGTAACCATGCACAATGCCTTTTGTCACCATAAAATGACATTTTTCCCAGTTTAGCACGAGATGAGTGGTTTTGCATCTTTCAAGCATTTTATCAAGATTTGGAAGGCATGACTCGAATGAGTCTCCAAATACCGAGAAATCATCCATGAAAACTTCCGTGGAGGTTTCGAGCATATCTTGAAAAATAGCAATCATACACCTTTAAAAGTTTGCAGGTGCGTTACAAAGACCAAAAGGTATACGTCTAAAAGCATAGGTGCCAAAAGGACACGTGTATGTGGTCTTTTCTTGATCAGTTGGATCAATTGGGATTTGGAAATATCCGGAAAATCCATCGAGAAAGCAAAAGAATTTGTTCCCCGCAAGTCTTTCCAACATTTGATCAATGAACGGTAAAAGAAAATGATCCTTTCTAGTGGCGTCATTCAATTTCCGATAATAAATACATACACGCCAACCAGTGATGGTTCTAGGAGGAACAAGTTCATTTCGTTCGTTGGTTACAACGGTCGTTCATCCTTTCTTAGGAACACAGTGAATGGGACTCACCCATGAACTATCCTCGATGGGGTAAATAATACCTGCATCAAGAAGTTTGATTATTTCTTTCTTAACAACTTCTTTCATATTTGGGTTGAGTCTTCGTTGTCTTTGAACAACAGATTTGGTATCGTTTTCAAAATGTATTTTGTGCATGCAAAAATTTGGACTTATGCCTCGAATATCAAGCTTTTTTATGATTTTTCAGCACATAAACAAGACGTTCTTTTTCATCGGGTTTGAGTGATGAAGATATGACAACCGGAAGAAGAGAATTTTCTTCCAAAAAGGCATATTCGAAATGATTGGGAAGAGGTTTCAAGACGAGATAAACCGGTGAATCTTCGATAGAGGTTTTGATTCTCATTTGTTCATTGAATTCCAACTCTTCGTAGTTGGTAATTTCTTCCTCAGAAACTTCTTTGGTTTTTATCTCCAAAAATTCAGCAAATTCTCTGTCGAGATCTTCATCGCTTATTTGTCCAGATATTTCGTGAGAATCAATCCTTTCATTAAGCAACTCATCGAATGTTTCTTTGGTTATTTCAGCGATAACATCAATGCTAAGACAGGTGTCGTCATTCGAGTGAGTATATTTCATTGCTTGATTGATATGAAAGGAGATTCTTTCATCTTCAACTCCGAGATTGAGTTCTTTATTCTTGACTCGAATAATTGCATCAGCGGTGTTTAGGAAAGCTCTTCCAAAGATTAATGGAACTTTGCTATCTTCCTCCATTTCGAGGATCACAAAATCAATGGGAAGAACGAATTGCCCAACTTGAACAAGCATATTTTAAGCTACTCTGTGACAAATGATAAATTTGCCCTAATATTTAATTTATAACTGTCCATTTATTATGACTAAATCACCAGATTAGGCCATTATGTGATTATCACGGAAAAACAGACCTGCACATTTTGTCACCCGGATATCTCACCAAGAACAATGAAATTATACCGTCTCACCATTTACCCACTATAATTGTAGTAAAAATGGGAGGTTATCCCAGTTTTACTCAGGAAGACACCACACGCATACCAAAGTCTAAACGGAAATAAATTTAATACTCAGGAATTATTGTGAATTCATAAAACACTAAATATATTCAAGTATCATACAAACGTCCCTAAAAATTCTACTGTCCCATAATTAAGATGGGTTCGGGAAGGACCCGAGTTAACTCAGCACGGCGAGACACGGGTGTAACATTTCACACTCTTTAATACAATACAACTTTACACTTAAAATAAAAACACCTAAACCTACACTTAAAATAAAAACACCCTCCACTCACACTTATCCCCAAAAATATTATATCTGCTTTCTCCCTTTGTCTTCAACCTCACAAACCCACGCCTCCCTTTAACCTTCACCATCAAATCTGATAAGCATATCTTGAGATTAGCACTTGGTCAAACCCATCAACATCACCTTTACCCCTTTCCCCAAGAGCAGTCACGAGCGAGTATCGATATTACCCATAGAAAACGATGTGAACTAGTTTCAGACACCCCTAAAATCGAAGCCAAGAAAGTGGTATTCAACCCATTCTCAATCTCCTCTTTTTAGTGGCTGTTTCAAGTCAAGTTAATCCACACCAAAATCATTCAAAGACTCTTGAGAGTCAAAGAGGAGAAAAAGGAGTGAAGTACGGTTCGAGTGGATTAACTGGGATTGATTTGAAGAAGCCAAGGAGTTGATTGAGGGTTCGGTTCGAAGTATTTCCGCGTCCAAGAATCCCAGCCTATCAATTAGGGTATAAACTTTAAATTCCTTTCAAATCTATTAATATTTTATATTTTTGATTTAATTTAAATCGAATAAGAAGAAATTTGGATGATTGGATTTATAAGATTTCAACTAGTATTTGTTGACCGATGTTGTTGTTGTTTGCGGCTTAGAAACTTAGGAAAATCTCGAAATCATCGTTATGATTTCACCCCTAGGACGACATAGACCCCATGAGTCTTTAGGACTTTAGGCCAAATTAAACCCACAGCAAGGTTGTTGATGAGGTGGTGATTAAGTCAAAGAAAACCTGGCTAAGAACTCATGAGCTTAGGCAAACTGTTTGATAAATGTGTTCGGGAACTAGGTACTAGCTCGTATGACTTTGATATGTCAGTAGAAACATTAGCCTTTGGCTCGTTAGTAAGCCTGTAGGATCACATTTGGGAGGTCACAAGCTTGTGACCAGGTACGATGGTGAAATGGGAGCCTTGCGCTAATGTTTTCTCAGGTTGTGTGTTAGACACAATGTGGCTAACCTCGGTTGAGGAGACCTTAGTCCAAAGTGAGTCAAATGGAAACTCCACCCACCAGAGGGTATAGAGCATGAATCAAAGCCATTCGACCTCGCCAAACAGCCACCCAAGGGGAGGGTGTGTGCGTGTCTGGGTTAGTCTCGAACGAGCCTAGCCAAATAACCCTCGCCTCACTTACGAACCTGAGTGTTAGTTAAACTATTTTATGAAGGATGAGTTTGATTCTTATGACTAGTACACGTTGGTCAAATACCAGCCTAACCCCAATAGGGTGAACCTTGCTTAGGCCGAGCGTAATCCCATCATGGCTACCCAACCCAAGTCCTAACCCACACTCCGAAAGGAGCATTCTCCTTGTTCAGTTAGGAAGTCAACATGAAATGGAATGAGCTATTCTTTTCCAACACCAACTAGTACATCAAAAGGGGACCAAATACGTTGAGAATAAGGAAGTTGTGGAGACAAATGAATAGCCTTTAGAAAGTCCTCTAGATTGTTAAGATAAAAAGGACAAGTAGCACTAGACCTAGTCGTAAAATACATCACGGAGCGCGAATTATTAAGGTCCTATATGTATCCATTTGAAGTCCCAGAAAAACGCACAAGTCATTAGGACTTGTATGTGCGTGTAATATATCCTTCCAGGCCATAAGCTGCCCACCTAAAGCCCATGTGCAAACCTAACCAAAGCCCCTTTGTCCTAAGTCCATCATGTATTCGGTGATAGCTACTTCAACCCACCAGGCCCATTGTGACTAATGGAAATTTATCCAACCCAATAGCGACCTACTTTTTCCCTCCTCCACCAATTCAGTTGGGCCGCAGCCCAACAAATACCATAGGTAGCAAACAGTTAGAAACACATGCTTGTATACATGTATTAATCACGAAATAAAAATTGTATAGCCGTACACGCAATAAATTATCACAACTGGACTAATATATATGCATAAAAACTTGAATAGCCGTGACGTAAAAACTCGACAACCAAAATAGAACCACATAGTTATAATTGTCACTATATCTCATAATTTCATATTTAGTAAAACATAAAAACTGATAAAAGAGGTACAAAGCCTCGTATATATACACTTGTCGTTGAAGGAATAAAACTCGAGTACTTAATGATACAACAAGTTCATGGACCAGAATACACACTACGAACATTTAAATTAGATTTATGTTAATCACCCGATAATAACGTAGTTAACAAAAGCTAGAAAATGGAATACTAAGCTTGAACTTTACGTAAACAATTTGATAAGATATATTAATAAACTGTAAGAATGAGTCGTAACGAATTATTAATAACATTGTAAACTTAGTTCAATTTAAACCCAAGTTAAATTAACCTTATATCACATTTCCTCAAGGCAATTATCCAGTAAATACTAAACTTCACCTTCGTTAAGTGTTACTTAGAAAACTTATAAAAATGGATATAGCGACCAAACCAAACGATTTTAATATATATGTATCTCACATTCCGTTTAAGTCCTTTTGTGCCATACATGGTTCCTTTTATTTCTTTCCAAACCCCGACACTTAAGTTTCCATAGTACCCCCTCGTTTTCCCATACTATATAAATTAAGTTATCCATAGAGCCAAACCTTACCAGTTCCTAGGAAAACCCTTCGTAACCTTCCCTACTGCCACACAATCAACAACAACAATAACATAAGCACTCTTAAATACTGGAATTAAAATTCTGAAAAGACTTAAACTTAATACTTGAAACTAAGACATGGTTATTTAATCTAGGTTGCGTGTTGGTGCCGAGCACTCCTTAATTTCATAGCTTTCACTGTTCAGGCCATTAAAGGTGAGTTTATAGCCCCTTTTTACTTATACTTGTTTTATCTGAATGGGGTGAGAAACATGCAAAACCAATTTTATGGACCATTAATACTGTTTTTACCAAAGTTATTGCGCAGTTAGCCTAAGACTCTAGAACCCATTACTATGCCCGCCTTCATGCACTGTTAATTCCGGTTAGGAAGCGCGATTAATATGAATAGATCTATTGGGGTGACTCCCCCGTTCGGTTGGCCAGAAGGGTCAATGCGAGCGTATATTAAGTCGGATTACGAGTGAATTGGGTTAAGCACTCGCTAAGGGCCCCATTGTTATTATTGATGTGCTAGGTTATAACACACTGAACAGTCGAGCTTCGGTTGCATGAACTTAGTGCTAGCGCAAATATAATATAAATGTGACATTTCAATGTTCACAAACTAAACTATTGGTCCAAATTTGTTATAACTTAAACCTATGAACTCACCAGCTTTTTGCTGACTTTTAGCATGTTTTCTCAGGTATCTAGAATAAAGCAAGTGTGGCAAGGCTTGGCAAGGCGATGGAATTATACTATTGACCAAAGTGTTTTATCAAATGTTGAAGACTTGTTTTTGAGGGACCATTAAACTTGTAAACAAAACTTGAAACATAGAGTTTGTTATAATTGGATTAATCAAATTTAATACATTTTTATAAAGTGTGTAATTGGTTCTTCGTTACCTCGTGTTGTGATTTCCATTTCAGTAGCACCCCATAACTCTAATGCTTCCGCAAAGCAGATTTTGGGGGTGTTACAGATTGGCATCAGAGCCTAGGTTATAGAGAACTAGGTACATATAAACCCTAAACTATAACCACTTTTTCAAAAACAAGTTCCTATGACCGCCACTTGCCTTGCTTTCCATTTTGCTTGATATTATTTGATTTGACTGAATGTTATGATTTGTGACTTACTTGCATGAGCAAGGGTACTATAAGTAATATATGTATATGTCTATATACACTTGACCCACACTAGTTATTATGAGTATCTCCCATATGCTATACCATTTTGTCACAGACTATGTCTTCCCGCAACATCTCTCAGACTTCACCAGACTCAAATGATTCCAGCATGCAGATGCTCCGAGATCATCATGCATCAAACCCTAACACTATTGAGCCTACACCACCACCACCCACCTCATCACCACACCCACCTACCCACTCACCTCCACGTCAGAGGCTCAAAAGGTGCAACGACTCTTGTTTAGCAGAGGATGCTGGGTAGAAATTAGCAGAGAATACTCCTGCCGAGGGTACAGAGATTGATGCCCATTCGAATTCAGGGACAGGGCAGAGAGCAGTTGTGCCCCGGATTAGCATAGTGCTGGAGAATGTGCCTAGTGCTTTTAAGACAGGAGAGAGCTCAGGATGAGACAGAGGATGGCACAGAGATATCACATTTCTCACGACCAGCAGCATCGTCAGCAGCTACAGAGACCGATACTATCCCACAGATTCAGACCCAGCTAGACTTACAGACTGACATACTAGGTCTCCACTCCGATCTGTCTGACGAGTTACATCCAGCTCGTTTCGAGCAGTATGATGATGACTTCAGCCGACTCTATGCTAGATCACACTCCAACAATAGGAACATCCTTGACTTAAGTGACAGATTAGGTAGATTTGAGCAGACACAGGTTGTAGCTCAAGAGGCAACCCAGATGATGCACGGGAGAATGACGATCCTCGAGGCTCAGATTGCAGCATTGGTAAGAGCTGATCAGGCACACCATAGTGAAAATTTTGCATTAAGGACTCGCCTTGTTAAAGTCGAGGCTCAACTTGAGGACTACGCTTTTAGATTCCGACACCTGGATAGGACCAGGAGGCAGTCTTAGTTATGATCAGTAGTGACTCACTTAACTGAGTAGTCCTTGGTAAGTGTAGGATATTATTAGGGAGCTTGTAAAGTTCAAACCTTGTAATCAACTCTTAATCTATAACAAGCTCATTTTGTTATATGTATCCAGTATTGATTAAATCCTTTCCTTTCATAACCTACCATGACGTTATTCCTTTATATGATGACTTTACCTCACTTTCCCAAAAACCTCACAATTTTCCTTAGACAAATGACATCTCTATTAAATTATAGACTATAACCTGTAAATCGTTTTGTCCATTTCCTTTAGCCACAAGATCCCCAAAACCTCAAAACTTACATAACTACCACTTCACAAATCCCCAAAATATGACCTTACTTGAAATTACCAATCAATTTACCTACCAAATTACCCCACTCCTTACTCACAAATCAAACGACAAATTTTTCTACTGTTCCCAAATAATAAACTATATATTTGACACCCCATAAAATTCCTCGAAAAATATTTCCCATTACCACCCTCACCAACAAATACTTCCCCGTCAACTAAACTCAACACCCCTTTCACCAAGCCTAAATCCTACGTAGTCAAACCATTCATTTGTAGCCCAAGTAATACACAAGGAACAATGACCCCAAATTCTTTCCGCGAAGTAAATCATCAGCTTCCATCCTAAGAAACCCAAAGGATTACATAGAATGGAAATATGAGAATTAGGTAACCGTACTAGTAACAACGAGAACAAATTCAACCTAGATATCATAGAAGTTTACCTTGCCCCTATTACGACCTAGTTCAATAGGAAACCCACAACTCCCAGCCGTCATTAGACAACCCCGCCGATTAACATCTCATACTATCTCTTTCCAATTCTGACCCAATTCGACACCCATTTGACCAAACCTTAAGATCGATAGTTATTAGGTATATCGTAACCCCGTAGACGACTAGAACACGTATTGACCCTATAGCAAGAGTGTTAAAGGACCGCAATGACTATATTCAGACTCTCAAGTTCTCCTTCGGTACAAGATACTGCACATTTGAATGAACGGACTGGCCGATTGCTAATAGAAATCAACATGGTTCTACCAAGATAAAACTCTATGCGTCAGATAATCCATATCCCGCTAAGCCGACAGATTGACTACTAGGGGCAGTTAACATCGTCCTTTCAAGACTGAAATTTAGAAACATTACCCACAAAACTCGTAAATTTTGGCAATATCCTCAGTATACACTGGACGTCACAAGGCTCTATCATAAACTCCCATGGGAGGAAAAGGAAAAAAAATCCGTCCGTAAGACTCATAAGATTCTAGCCACAAATAAAGGACCCTTAGAAAGAACAAACAATAAGTAAACCATAAAATCTTTAAGAACCCGGAGATTTACTAGGATTAACTAGTGACCTAATAGAAACCCTAAAGCCTCACGAAATGACCCGAACCCTTATCGTAGGATTTAAATTGTCTATCTTTTCACTGAACCCTTGGAATTACAAACTAACCTTGGACAAGGAATTCTAGCAACGCGTTGTTGAACACCAGAAACAAACCTCGGAAAAACTAGTCAAACGCCATCACCCAGACTATAGGTACCGGCGTGACATACTTTGGTAAAGTTCACCGAAGTACGACTTATTATCTTTAGCCCTTAAGACACCAGAGATACCTTAGGAGTTCAGACTGTAAGACTGCTACATTTACTGTAAGACTTAGATCCTAAGCAAAACCATTTAAAAGCCTTAAGATATTAAAGGGATTCTCATACCAAATTCTCACTAGAAAATATATCTCAGCGTAATGACCGACCAATATATTTATCGACCAAACAATTTAAGACATGATATCTCTCGAACGAGACTTGAAGTAGAACGTATATTTAAGACTATAAGTTTCGTTTGGTACTAGATTTCAAACTTTACCCAGCTAAGCAACCAAAGTATACCCTAGGATGTTAGTAGGGATACAGACCCCATTTATAACTCCTCCTCCGTTTAAGATCTCATTCATCCTCATCTTTTTATGGTATAGATGACTCCTATAGGAAGGATAGCCAAGGCCACTCATGGTCAACCTATTGCTGCCACCATTCCAGCTAAGAACGGAGCGAATCTGCTTATCATAAATCCAGCAATGCTAGACATATTAGTTAATCATCGTGTGACAGCAGCACTAGCCGCAACAGAGGTCAACAGCACGACTACTGAGATAGGAAGCTTAAAACTTAAGGACAACAACATCCGCCATAGCACTTATCAGGAGTTCCGAAAGGCCATGACTGGAGGTCTTAAGGGAACTGAGGGAACTATTGCTGTGATTAGATGGATTGAAAAGCTGGAGGCTGTATTTCAAGCACGTAGTTGTGCGGAGAAGAATAAGGTTAAGTATGCATCACTCACAAATGTCGCTCATACCTGGTGGAACAGCTATGTGAAGTCCACAGGCGTGGATGCCGCATATGCAATGCCTTGGGAAAGCTTTAAGGAAATGGTGCGTAGAAAGTATTGCTCCTACAGCAAAATCAAAAAGTTGGAGAAAAAATCTTGGAATCCCGAGATACGAGGTGCCAACGCTACTGCATACCACCAAGGAATGACACCGATAAGCCCTGAGATGGTCCGAACAGACGCTCGATTACGGGAGAGACACCTAGGAGAATTACCCCCTTACGTCAGAAGTAATGACATTACCTCCAGGACCTCTAATCCCCAGGAACCCATGGATGCGGCCAACAGGCCAAATGATCCAGTAGTCAGAACTAGCGCCGAGAAGGTGGCTGACAACAAGAGGAAGTGGAAAGATCACTTCAAAAATCACAGTAGTACTGGTCCAAACAAATGGCAAGAAGTGACCAAAGCCCATGCTACAAACGCCAGCACAAAGATAGGGTACGCTGGAGCGTTACCCAAGTACCGCATGTGCCCATTTCATCACCGTTGACCTTGCCCGCTCGGTGTAAGAACTGCCTAAAGATCGGACACAAAGCTAGGAATTGCAAGGATCCCACCCTCATGATGGGCCCAAATGTCACAATAACCTGCTATGAGTGTGGAGTGATAGGGCACTTCAGGAGTGAATGCCCGGAGCTGAGGAACCAGAATAAAAGAAGAACTCGTGAAAACGCATACGCGATAAAAGGAGGAGAAGCTCGCCAGGACCTCAACAACGACACCAGTGATAACAATGCTTAAGGAGAGAGTTCTCTACTTCGCATAAAAAGACCTACACCTAGATTCCTTTAGATCAAATTTCCCCGATATTTGTACCTTCTTAAAGGACATGTTGTATCAGTACTTGTATGAATTTCTCCGTGACGGATTCTTAGCTTTTGAAATCAAGATATTATGATAACTCTCCTCCTATCCCCATCACATTTGAAGTTGATAGTTAATTAGTACATTCTTGTCATATGAGGTGGTGCACCTTTAAAAACCTGTTGTGATTCTGAACCTATAGAAACCCTATGTCATTGTGACTAAACCCGGCATCGCATCATCAGACCTCAACTAAGCATAGCCTGATCACCTATGTTTAGTTCAGGAAGGATCATGCCATGATAGGAATAGTCATCGTAAAAATTCCTATGCCCGAGAACTTTCACTACATGTCTCGATTATCGAAGTTCAACCGTCTCTCACAAAACCTCGAATTCACATAGGAAATGTGAAAAATAGAACCGAAACACTAGAGCCTTCAAAACCTCAACCCCTTTGGGTATTTCTAAGTGAAAACCGAGGACGGTTTTCGTTCCAAAGACGGGGAGAATGTGACAAATGGTAAATTTGCCCTAATATTTAATTTATAACTGTCCATTTATTATGACTAAATAACCAGATTAGGCCATTATGTGATTATCATGGAAAAACAGACCTGCACATTTTGTCACCCGGAAATCTCACCAAGAACAGTAAAATTATTCCGTCTCACCATTTACCCACTATAATTGTAGTAAAAATGGGAGGTTATCCCAGTTTTACTCAGGATGACACCACACGCGTACCAAAGTCTAAACGGAAATAAATTTAATACTCGGGAATTATTGTGAATTCATAAAACACTTGATGAACTCAAATAAGTACATTTTATTACCATCATTTATCCTATTTATTTGACTTGTTTTATTATATTATCTGTGAGAATTGATACGTTAATGTTTACTTTTGTAATTCTCAGGTAAAAACAAGTATTATGTGAAACTTGGCGATTTTGGACTAATTATGGAGCAAAACAAGCAAGAAGTTAAGAGTCTACTGAAATGTACAAGATCAAGATCATTCTGCTCCAGATACGCCGCATCCTACTTATTATATACGGCGCATCACTATCAAGATTTCACAAGCTACGATCCAAGACAGCAAGGACATGCGCCGCATCTAGAAATGGAGTTACGCCGCATCTTCTGGCGGTGTACGAATATTCCTGAATATATTAATCTTGGACCCCACGCGAAGTTAAGTCAATGCGCCGCATCTTACCCTCAGACAGAAACTATAAATACCCCAAGGCCAGACGAATTTCGAGAGGCTAATAGACAGAAGAAGACCGAAGACCACAAAACCTAGGCCGAATTCAGACGTGTAGCAGCACAAGACACACCTTGAACGAAGATACAAGAGCTGTAAGAAGGTCCTGCATGTATTCAATTCATTAAGTAGTTTTGTTTTATTGTATTAGTACACTTTAATTCATCAGGATTGATGGGCTTGTGTCATTGATTTAATCATGCACTTCAACTCCCCTTAAAATTGCTTTCCCATTAATTAAAGTTTATATGTTGATGTCTTTGGTGACTTTTATTAGTGCATTGATAACCTCTGTGTCTAGCTGAGCATTGATCGGGTCGCCATGCCTCTGTCCTCGCCTATTTATTTTATCGCCTATGCATTCTATCGTCTGTAGAAAAGTAGGAAGAAAAGGTAAATAGGATAGTCATAAGTAATCATTAAGGGTTTACTCGCCGATAAGATTAGAGCCAACGAGAAAGGATTAATTACATACACTTCATATAAAACTAGCAATAAAACAAGTGACAAGCTACTTAACTATCAAGACAGGTCTTCTTATTGTCTCAAGTATTTATCTGTGTACGTGTGTGCTAATCGCTGATTCGTGCCTATTAGTTTAGTTTATATTTAATCATAACCAAACCGTGCCAGTCTCTCAGACTGAACCCCTTTGCGTTAGATTAGGTTGTATAGCTAACTTAAGATATTAAAATACTGATTAGAATAACTAGATAATACGTTCCACTCTTAGTGATCGACACTCTACTTACCATTATATTCATACTGACCGGGTACACTGCTCGTTAAAGTGTGTGTGTTATTGATAAGTCGGCTAAATATAAATTTAAAACTTGAATACTGCTAAAACCACAACGACATACCGTGGGTATAAATTAGAGCACTACGCACACGCGCATCAAGTTTTTGGCGCCGTTGCCGGGGAGTGAATTGTTATTATCTGTTAATTTGATTAGTATTTTAATTAGGTTTTTAATTTTAATTCTAACCACTAACCCCGTTGTATATTAGTTAAATTGCATTCATTGTATTATTTGCATATTTTCTGTTTTTGTGTGTTTTTATTTTTGTTTCTTTTCGTTTGATTTTATTTTTGTTTTTCTTTTTCTATTTTCTGTGTTCTGCTATCGTTGTACTGAGCTAATTCAAACGATACGGCGCATCTATTTTCATAGATACGGCGTATTGCGTTTAATTTTTATAAAATACAACGCGTTTAATAAATTCGATACGACGCATCTTTCCCCAAGATACGGCGTATCCTGTTTTTAATAAGAAATTTTTCTAAGCAATAACGCCATACGACGCATCTGCTTTAGCAGATACGGCGTATCTATTATTTTAATTAAAAACAGTTTTCGAATTATTAAACAGATACGACGCATCGATTTTTATCGATACGGCGCATCTACTGAATCAAAAATCTGGTATTTTGAAACGTAACGAAAATACGGCGCATTAACTTTTGTTAATACGACGCATTTAATTTAATAAATATACGTTGATTTTTGATAATTAAAACTGATACGGCGCATTCTAATTTCTAAGCGGCGTATCTATTTTCTGAATAAAAGTCTGATTAAATTTTAACGATTATAAGATACGGCGTATCCAACTTTTTGGATACGGCGCATCGTCTGCAGATATCAGTAACTTTTATTTTTCGTATTCCGTTTTCGTTGTTGATTTTCTGATATATTATTTTCTTGAACATACCCTACTGATGCTTTTGTGATAGTTTCAGGAAGTGCATGACCAGGAGTTCTACTAGGAACTTGATTCAACCTTTCGAAGATCCTGAACGAGCCTTTCATTCGCTTAAAAGGCTTTTCAACACAAAAAGCTTTGATATCTCAAGTTTGTTCGAGCTTGATTATTTTTCTGAAGAAAAAGAGGAAGAAGAAACAGAAGCAATGGCGGAAAACACTACTATGGAGGAATACATGAACAAAACCCGTGCTGATTACACTTCAGGAGTTGCTAGACCAAAGTTTGATGAAAAGTCTAAATTTGAGTTGAAGGGTCAGTTTCTCAAGGAGCTAAGAGAAAATGCTTTCAGTGGATCGGAACATGAAGATGCTAATGAACATGTTGAAAAGGTCCTCGAGATTGCAGATTTGTTTACTACAGAAGGAGTCACTGACGATCAACTCATGCTAAGAATCTTTCCAATCTCGCTTAAAGGAGCTGCTAATAAGTGGCTAAGGAATGAACCTGCTAGTTCAATCACTACATGGGAAGATTTGAAGAGCAAATTCCTGAAGAGATATTGTCCACCTGCTAAAACTGCTAAAAAGATGGAGGCTATCAACAGTTTCAAGCAAGAGCCTGATGAAACTCTTTATCAAGCTTGGGAACGATTCAAAGACCTATTGAAGAAGTGCCCTCAACATTATCTAAGTGAAATGCAGGAGATAATATTGTTCTATCAAGGATTGGACGTGCCTACTAGACAAATCTTGGATGCTAAGGGAGCTATACCTCAAATGAGTGTGGCCAATGCTAGAAAAGCTATCCAAGAAGCTGCTGATCATTCTCAAAAATGGCACGATGGAACCTCTACTAGATCTAAGAGCAGCACTAATTTTGACGGGTTTGCTGCAATTCAAGCTCAATTGGATAAAATTAGTAGAGAGATGAAGAAGCGTGATGAGAAAGTGTATGCTGCCCAAGTTGGATGTGAAAAATGCGAAGGGCCTCACTACACTAAAGATTGCCCTAATAAGAATGAAAGTGAGATGTTTGAAGAAGCATACTACACACAATTTGGACAACCATTCCGACCTTCAGGAAGATTTAGGGAAGCTACTCCAGGATTCTATCAAAAGAACAACTTTAATCCCACTTATCAAGAAAGGAGGCAGACTTTAGATGACACTTTAAAGCAAATTATGGCCGATGCTGCTAAAAGACATGATGAGAACACTGCTATGATCAAGGAAATCCGAGCTTCAACGGACACTATTACAAGAAATCAAGGAGCTTCGATCAAAGCATTGGAACAACAAATTGGACAAATGAGCAAAGTTCTTCAAGAAAGGGGATACGGAAGTTTACCTAGCTCAACTGAAACCAACCCAAGAGATCATGTCAAGGCCATAAGCACCACTGAAGAAGTCACTCCTAACATTCCTTTTCCTAGAAGATTGATGAATGGTAATGATGCTGCAAAGCCCGGATTTTTCTTTAATTCTTCAATCAGTTTAAGGAGGTTACTCAAAGAGAAGACGAAGATTGAAGAGGAGATCAAGGCTACAATGAAAGAAGAGAGCTCTACAACCGACTTACATGCCTTGCCTCATAAAGAAAAGGACCCAGGAAGTTTTACTTTACCTTGTTCTATTAATGATATATCTTTCAATAATGTGTTAGCTGACTTAGGAGCTAGTGTTAGTGTTATGCCCCTTAAGACATTCACTACCCTAGGACTAGGAAAATTAGCACCAACTAAGTTGCTTATTGAATTGGCTGATAAAACGGTAAAATGACCTGAAGGGATTGCTAATAATGTGCTAGTTAAGATTGAGAAGTTTGTTTTCCCTGTAGACTTTGTTATATTAGATATGCCCGAGGATGTTAAGATTCCTTTAATCCTTGGAAGACCTTTCTTGTCTACCGCCCATGCTAAGATTGATGTGTTTAAAAGAAAAATATCATTAAGGGTAGGGAATAATAAACTAGTCTATAAGTGCCAAGATCCTGTTAAAAGCATAATTAGAGGCGTCTATGTGCTAGGATTAAGAGAACGTATGGACCTCGATCTAGAAGCTAGGCTTATGGGAGAAACATTGATTCAAAACAACTCAACTAATCCTAATTATGAGAACTTCGAGGAATTTATTGACCTTAATGTACCTACCGAACTTAGGCGTGATATTGTTAATGATTCTGACGATGAGTGGTATGATTGCGTAGTGATTAACAAACGTAGGAGAATAGTTGAGCATACGAATTTGAATAATGATGTGTTTATTGAACTACCACCCCACCTTGCTTATTTATGCCTTTATGATAATAAGAATTTCCCGTCTATTATTTTGTCATCTCTGCCCGAAAGGGACAGAACTTTATTTATACAGATATTAAAGAAGAATGGCGTGGAAATTAAGGACGAGCAAGGAGTGTTCAATATTACTGAAATGGCGATGAGGGAGCGCGATGCTTCCGACTCTTTCAGTGATCGGTATTAAGGAGTTGAACGTGAGTCTAACTTGAAGACTCTGGAATAAAGACAAGTGCTGACCAGGAGACAACCCGGAGAAAATATTTTTACTATTCTGTTCTGTTTCGAGTCAGTCAGGCCGCAGAAGATACGGCGCATCTCAATCCTTAGATGCGACGCATCTCCTGCAATGGTCATATCTTATTTAATTTTCTGCATTTTTATTTTTGACTTTAAAACTTTTTGTCAGTTTATTTTAATGCGGTGCATCCCTGGTTAAGGACGCGACACATCTTCTATTCTGATTCATAATTATTCCAGGCTCGATACGGCGCATCTTCTTCCATAAGATACGGCGTATCGACTGACCTGATGATTTTCATTTTAATTTTTAAGTTTTATTTTTACTAACTACTAATGTATTATGCAAGTTTGAACTTTCTTAACTCAGGTGTGTTAAAGTCTTGATGGTATTATAGATTCCTGCATTTCCTGTGGATACAAAAAAATATGAAGCTTAAACGTTCTCATCCACAAGAAAGTTGATTTTTGCTCTTATACAAATAATGGAGGATCATACTGAGCAAATCTCAGGGGAGTTTTTCTGTTCTAATTCTTTTATTTTCCAGTTTTTAACCTTTGATACAAACAACGAGGACGTTGTTTAACTTAAGTGGGGGGATTGGAGAATTAGAACACTTACTTGTCCTTAACTTTTTCAAAATATGCTTAAAATGTGCTTAATATATCAAAATTTAAAAATTTTAGCATGATTTTGTTTAAAGTCTAAATTACATAGCTGCACACATGACGTTATTTTCAAAAATTGTGAACTTTTCAAAATTCACAAATCTATGAGTGTGCCGGTGACTTGTAAACTTTAGAACTTGGCTTGTATACTATTCGAGACCACCATAATAAGTATTATTTATATAATTGGAATGACTTGTCTAAATTGGTAAATTTCTAGGATTACACCCAAATAGCCTTTATATGTTATGTGTTATTAGCTAACTACACTGGTTAGTTAACCCCCGTATAAACCCTTTTGTTACTCTCACTTTTAGAGTAAGATACCCCTAGAAAAACACTCAGAGCCATTCCTTTCGTTTCTTACACCTTTGTTATAATGTTTCGTTACACCCTTAAACCTTAGCCTACCCTGTAGATTAAAATCCGTGGTTGGTTAATTGCTTTAAGCAAAGTGTGTTTCCTTACATTACATGTGTTCGCGTGCGTAATTTATTATTTATGGTTAGGTCGGGAAATTGCACAATGCAATTGGAGTGAAAGTAAATATTGTATATCTTTGAGTTTATTTTTCGTGTGTTTACTACTTTCACTATTACTGTTATTTCTGAAGTCATGAAAAGTATGGAAAAATTATCCAGAGTTATCGTTATAGTGATGCGGTGAAATTTTACACATCTATGTTTATGTTTCAAGTTTAAAAAAAAAAAAAAAAAAAAAAAAAAAAAAAAAAAAAAAAAAAAAAAATTCGAAAAAATGAGAAAAGAAAAAGAAAAAGGAAAAGTTGGAAGTTTGTTTTAACCAACTTATGTAAAGTTTTGTATTAAGTGGTCGATATCACCACTATTTGTTGTATATTATATTTATGGATTGAATGGGAGTTGGCCGTTATGGGAACGCCAACTAAGGTTTATTCTTTGATTGAGATCTTGTTGAGTATAATTCGTGTCTACCTAAAGCGTGTGTTTCAAGTGTTAAAGCGTGAGTTATTCAATGATATGAGTCTTATTCATGGGATGGTTGGGAAAGCAATTTGCCACACTTAGTATTTTAATTTATCTGTTTTGTTTATTTTTCATTTTACACCAATTTGTATCCCAAATATTATCCATACCCTATATTATTCTTTATCCAAACCTTTGATTTATTGAGATTAGGGATTTGAGCAATCTTAAGTATCGTAGTCGTGGATTCGGCTATGTATTTATGATTTTGTCACCCTTTTTGATATAATATTATTGGTAAAGATTACTTGGTCCTATCTTTAGCCTATTCGAGTTAAGGATTTGAGCAATTGCAAGTATCGTGTTCGTGGATTCGATCATGTATTTGTGATTTAGTCGCCTTTTCTGGAATTTGAGATCAATAGAGATTAAGAAGAATGATTAACCCTTAACCTACAAACCATTTTTACCGCTTTAGACTTGTTATTCCTTGGCTTTAGTGGGGGAGATGCGTATACTTGCCAAGCTTATGATAGAATATTCGTCACGACTGGACAGTTAAACGATTAGATTTGCTTTTATCAAATTATTTTATTTTATTTCTAATTCGTTAAGTGTTTGGTTGTGTGATTATGACAAAACGAATACATGCTTAAATATAAAAATAAATCCTAATATCTTTTAGGATACATTTTCATAAGATTAATTCTAAGGTTTACTTGGGGACAAGTAAAGTTCAAGTGGGGGGATATTTGATGAACTCAAATAAGTACATTTTATTACCATCATTTATCCTATTTATTTGACTTGTTTTATTATATTATCTGTGAGAATTGATACGTTAATGTTTACTTTTGTAATTCTCAGGTAAAAACAAGTATTATGTGAAACTTGGCGATTTTGGACTAATTATGGAGCAAAACAAGCAAGAAGTTAAGAGTCTACTGAAATGTACAAGATCAAGATTATTCTGCTCCAGATACGCC